>JAILYA010000050.1:0-1200000 GCA_021437795.1 Rhodamnia rubescens
TGGATTATAATAGTAAATTTATTTACGATAATACATTGTTGCATGATGTTGGACAATTTCAGCGTCTTGTTGGACGTCGATCTACTTAACTATTACTAGACTGATATAGCATATACTCTCGGCTATGTGAGTCAATTCATGCATAAACCAACAAAGGGGCATATGGAATTGGTAAATCATTTGCTTCGGTACTTGAAGGCCTCTCCAGGAAAGGGAATTCGATGAAGCATAATGGTCCGCCACGGACATCATTGGTTATGCGAGATGCGGATTGGGATGGTAGCCCCGTTGATAGGAAATCTACTACAGGTTTTGCACCTTTGTGGGAGGAAATCTCGTTACTTGGAAGAGCAAGAAACAAACGGTTGTTGCAAGATCAAGTGCGGAGGCGGAATATCGAGCTATGGCTACGGCTACAAGTGAGATAGTGTGGTTGAGATTGTTACTTCGAGAGTTGGGTTGCAATTCTATAACCAAACCAACAAAGCTATTTTGTGATAACCAGGCCATTGTTCATATTGCTTCCAATCCTGTTTTCCATGAGAGGACTAAGCGGATAGAGGTGGACTGCCATTTTGTAAGAGAAAAAGTGCAAGATAAGATCATTGAAACACCGTACATTCGCAAAGTGAAGATCGGTTGCGGATGTCTTCACCAAGGCTCTGTCTAAAGGAGTGTTTCAAGAGATTGTGAACAAGTTGACCTCCGATGATCTCTTTGGTCCAACTTGAGGGGAGTGTTACGGAATTTATGCTCCTATTCTTGAAAAGGAGATGTTAATATTGTATTTCCTATTCTTGTGTCTTGATTTCAAGGATATCTTTTCCTTTGTGGTTGCTTGTTTCCTTAGTTGTAGCAACCGTGTATTGTACATATAGTGAAGAATGGCAAATCATCATATACGAAGAAAGGGGAAGAAAAAGGAGCGTGAGATTGTTGTTGAGGAAGTAGGCCAATTGCGAACCTCGTTAAATCCTTGTCTTTGTTTGCTCTTCATTTGTTTTCTCAACAGAGACATTAGCAAAAATCAGAACAACAACTCGAAGCCAAATGTTTTCTCAATAGGGTCTTTGTCTATCGGAGCAAAACAACTTCCTTTTCGGTCCTATAGAACCTGCCTGATGCTCGCCATCTTTCGCCTCGCCCTGCTTCTCCTCTTCCTTTAGAAGCACACGTGCATCGACTCGACGGCTAACCTCGTTCACGCCAAGGGAGGCGATTTCATCGCCGATCACTCTTCTCAACATCGCCAGGGGAAATGACAGGAGGCTTTCTCGCTCGACTTGTGCTGTTTGGGGCGTCTTCTTCGTTTGCCGACGGTGCATCGGGTGCATCTCCTGCTGCAGAAATCTCTGCCATCTTCTTCCAGATATTCTCGTACCTACCAAACATGTACACCCAAAAAGGACAAAAAAATAAAATAAAAAATCAAAGGTTTGAGTTGGTCTAACGTTAGACTAAACGAAGAATTGATTTATTGGTCCAAACATGATGTTGGGTCGCGCCATGGATCAAGAATTGCCATTTCTGTTAACCGGTCCTTCTACCCTTTTTTTTTTCTTTTCTTGTTCCGAAGAAGTCCATCTGGAAGGGTTGGTCGAAGTTCTCATACCTGATCGTGGTCTGTCGAGATTTGAAGGGTTGATCGAAGTTCTCATACTAAAGGGTAGGACATCTCTTGACAAAGGCCATGTCAACCTTTGGAGAGGGTATCTAAGTTCTGTAGTAAAAATTAAGAATATGGTTCTTTACATAGTAATTAAGTTTTAAAATTTCATTGGAGATTAATTTTTTTTTAAATATTTAATGCCTCTAATTTGATTGTTGTTATTGTATTTGGTGTTGCAGATGTTCGGGTTGAGAGCGTCTGGTCAAAAGCAGTTCTCAACAGTGAACATTGCTTGCTGTGGTATTTTGTCGAAACATAAACATGGAGGAATTTGATCTTAAGGAAGAAGTTGGCTTCTGTGCACTAGATAAGCAAAGGCAAAACCTGGTCCTAAGCAGATTTTACCGCGGATGGATACAGAAGATTACAACCGGACTGGATCAAGGGGTTGAAGCGAACACAAAAAAGACTCGCGGTTTTCCCGTCAGATCGGCAAAGCGACTAAATATTATCATTACGATATCCCAAATCATGAAGATCCGGTTAAACAGAGACGGAAATTGCGACAAATTTGCTTATGTTTCTAAGGCAATACATATGGAAGTGAACGGTCAAACCGAAATGAGCCACGAGGAGCCGGCGCACGTCACATGCGGTTCACTGAGAGTTGGGGCATGAGATGTGTCACTCCAGCTTCACCAGCAGCTCGGCGATCGCGGGGGCATGCGGTATTTGGAAGTGATCGGTCAAGCCGAACTGAGCCATGAGGAGCCAGACGTGAGTCAGGAACTCGCCCCCTTGGCGTAGATGCTGGACGTGTTGACGGCCCTTGCACTTGACGGCAGCATAAGCCAGCATCTCCACCCACACAAAGCTGATATGTACATGATAACTTAGGCCCTTGCACTTGACAGCAGCATAAGCCAGCATCTCCACCCACGCAAAGCTGATATGTACATGATAACTTATGATGTATATATAAAAATATACATTTAACGGAAGTGTCTCAACGTGTCGAAATTATCTATTTTTTGAGAAATTGTCATGTTCGTATCCCGTCGCGTGTCCTATATCGGTGCAACTTAGCTTATCTTCTGCAAGTGGTCTTGATTTGCAGACTTTTCCTGCATATCATGCATCTCAATTCGACCCAAATGTTTTCTCAGCAGGTGATTATCTATTCGGAGCAAAACAAGTTCTTTTTTGTCCTCTGGAACTCGCCTGATGCTCCCCATGTTTTGCCCCGCCCTGCTTCTTGTCGCCCTTCCGAAGAACTCCTGCATAGGCTGGACGGCTCAGCTCACGTTCGTCAAGGGAGGCGATTTCGCCGTCGCCGATCGCTCTTCTCAACGTTGCCAAGGAAATGACTGGAGGCTTTCTCGTTTGACTTGTGATTGTCGGCGGCGACGGATTGCAGACATACTGGATCGCTTTTCTCAACATCGCCAAGGAAATGACAGGAGGCTCTCTCGGTTGGCTTGTGCTGTTTCAGGCGTCTTCTTCATTTGTTGAGGGTGACGAATCGGATGCAGAAATCTCTGCCATCTTCTTCAATATGCACGCGCATCTACCATACCTGTACACCCAAATAAAAAAATAAAAAAATGAAAGAGAAGGAGGAGAAGAAGGAAACAAAGGTTTGAGTTGGTCTAACGTTAGACTAAATGACAGGTTGAGACAATCGGGCTCTACCGAAGACGCCTGGTTGCTTGCAGCTCCTGCCATGGCGGAAGAAACAGAGACGAAGACATATGATGGTGGGGTTCTGGTTTTACAGGTTTTTATAGTCAAGTGGAGATAAAGTGACCCAAGTATAATAACAAATGTAAAACGTAATTACAATAACAATAATAATGACGTCACACTAAAGATGAGTTACCTTCGTTATTGGGCTTGAGATAAATGGGCTTGAGCCCCAATAGGTCCTGCCAGCTCACTTATCCAAGGCTTGTTAAGCAATGCCTTCTTTACTTTCAGACATGACTTTCCTTTTCACACACATGCAGAAATCTAACCTCACTAGGTTAGCGTAGCTATTTAGTTATGCCGTGTAATCACGTCTGCATCGGCTATTCCTGTTATTTCATCTTCTTTACCAAAATGTTTCAGTGCAATTGCGTATTGCATTGTCTTTGCAGTAGTTAAAGAAGTGAACAAGTGTCGGTTCATGCCAGTTTCGAGTTAATCATGTTGTAAGGTGTTGTAGGTTTCTCTCGTTATCGGGAGTCGTGCCATAAATCAAGATTGGCTTCTTCTCCAAATCCCAATCCCAACTTCAATCTAAGTAGCACCGACACGATATACGACACGAAATGACACGCCGGCACATCATTCCTAAAAAACTAGAGAATTCCGACATGTCGGGATACGCTATATGTATAAAAGTATCGATTGGGGGTCAAATTCCATAATAATAAAAAAATCCTCAGCTTTAGGTTCAATTTCGAATCTACCCCAAACTTTTCCTTGTTTGGGAAAAAACCTCAACTTTAGGTTCGGTCCCAAATTTACCATAAATTTTTTTTGTTTTGAAAAAACACTAAACTTTAGTTCCAATCTCAAATCTACCCTATAATTTTTGTCTCCAAGAAAAATAACCAATTATTACTCTAATTTCAAATTTGCTCCATTAACCCTATGTCCAAATATCGCCGTTAGTCGTCCATAATTTTTAGCTCCTAGAACGGTTTTATTTTAGAGAATTTCTTGATTGGGTGAATTTAATATCCAAGCGAAAATGCTGCGTTGATACATACCTATCACCCATTACTTTGCTAATGAGAGTGTTTTTATCGGCTTCAAAATTCCACTTTAAGTTGGGACTGGATCACTTTGGGTAGATTTGAAGATGCATTGAAATTTTGTGGTTTTCTTAAGGCAAAACAAAATTCGGGGCAAATTTGGGACTGTACCTAAAGTTTGGGATCTTTCCTGAAACAAAAAAAGGTTTAGCGTATATTTGGGACTAAACCTAAAGTTGGGGATTTTTTTCTGAAACAAAAAGAAAGTTCGGGGTATATTTGGGACTCGAATCTAAAGTTGGGGATTTTTAGGGAATTAGGCCTAATTTTGGAGTGGCTAGGTAAATGACCTGAATATATTTTTGATAGATTTATATTTTAATCCCTAATTTATCGAAAATGGTTAAAATTGACCTCCGTGCATGTTGCTGACGTGTCCCTAGCGTTGATCACGTATCGGAGGACGCGCGTCGGTGTCCAACATGCATCCAACATGACACGTAGGTCCCGGCCTCCGGGAGAGCGTCGGTATTTCCCAGCCGTCGGTGAACTAAGAAGAAAGACAAACGTAAAGACAGAAAACAAGCATGACATATACAGGCCCTAGGCGTTGACTGGCCGAAATTAACAAAAAAGAGCGCAATCACGTGTTCGCGGCTAAGCAACTTTTTACCTAATAATGGATCGTGAAGGGCTGCATGTGACCCCAACTGATCAAAACTCCCTTTGCTGGAATACCCTGGAAATTTGACCATCCCCACTTATGCCGCGTAATCACGGCTGTATCAGCTATTCCTGTTATTTCGTCTTCTTCACCGAAGTGTTTTGGTGCAATTCCGTCCAAACCCTCCTGAGCATGTCGATACGTCGAAAATATTTCTATTTGACTAATTTTTTCAAAAATTATTTTCCGAAACTTTGAGTTTTCCGTAGAACAAACGCAACCTAAATGTTGCATTATCAACTTCACATACACAATTTGGGACCTCTATATTTTTTTATTTATTTATTTTTTGCTTAGCAATGGTCATGAGAGGCAATGTTTTATGTTTTTAAAATGATTGACCACCCAGCGTGGTGGTCCAGCGTTAAAAGGGTCACGGTGTCTTACATGAGAATGTAGATTTAAGCCATATTATTTTCAACCTCGGACCAGCTTGTGCATTGCGCATTGGACACATTGCTACCTTTTCTGGGGAGATTTCTTGGTTTTTGGCATGCCGGCGAGGCTACGCTGGTTGGGTCATACACCTAAGGATAAATTAAAGAGTTATGACTCAAACCAAACATTCCCGGACATGAGACTCTTATGCTGATTTCCTGAAAGGTACTTGCTCTGGTAGTCCCCTCCACCTTTTCTCTTAAAAAAAAAGAAAATTACTAAGCTTGATATACCTATGTACGCATATGTAAAGTTAATTTTTATCTTGTCGCTTAAGCAATGTAAGCTTACTTTTCACAAAATTCGATCTCCATCCCAGCTCAACTTGAGATTTCTTTGGGAGAGAGCGATGATTGATTCTAAGCTGGGCACGATCACTGAAGACGAGCACATCTCACTGAAGATGATTGCTACCTCTTTTGGAGAGATTTCTTGGTTTTTGGCATGCTGGCAAGGCTACAGTGATTGGCTCGCCTACTTATGGATAAATTAGATAGTTATGACTCAAATCAAACATTCCGTATATGAGACCTTATGCTAATCCCTAACGGGTAATTGCGCTGGTCGCCCCCTCTCCACTTTTTTTTTTTCAAAAATAAAATTTAGTATTGATTGATATACCTATGTACGCATAAGAAAAGTTAGTGTTATCTTTTTGCTCGAGCAATATAAGCTTACTTTTCACAAAATTCGATCTCCATCCCAGCTCCACTTGAGGTTTCTTTGGGAGAGAGCGATGATTGATTCTAACCTGGGCCGATCGCTGAAGACGAGCACGTCCCAATAATGTCTTCGTCAGAAATGAACATCCTGCGTCCAGAAAATAATATGAAGCCAGGCTCGGACATAGTGGGTCGTGAAAGCTTCGTGGATAAGCTCTTGGCTCAGCTGATTCACGGTGCAGATGACCGCTCTGAGCTTCGTGTGATTTCCGTGCTGGGCGAGAGAGCCATTGGCAAGACGGCCCTGGTGAGGAGTGTCTATGACCGGCTAGACATCAAGCGCCATTTCGAGGGCCGCGCTTGGGTCCGCGTTTTGCCGGGTTCAGGCCTGGAGTATATCCTGTTCGATGTGCTGAGACAGACAACCATGCGAGAACTGAAAGATGTGGATCGCCTGCCAGAACAGCACTTGTCTGAGATGCTTAAGAAGACCTTAATGGAGCAGAGATATCTGGTTGTGCTGGATAATCTACAGAGTGTTGATCTCATGAAGAAGCTCCTGATTTCGTTCTCAGACTCGAGGTCTAAGAACGGAAGCAGGGTAGTCATTACTACTCGCAATGAGAATATGTCCTTGCATTTGGGCCCTCCACACTACAATCCTGTCGAGTTATGCCGGTTAAGTGAGGAAGAAAGCCATAGGTTGTTGATAGGAAGTGGCTGGACCGATGATCCGGAACTTACAGGGGCAATTTTGGGTAAATGCAAAGGTTATCCTCCAGTGATTCGGCTGCTAGGAGGACTTCTGTCTACTGTCGAAAAGGATCGTCGCTCTACTTTGGCTGATCGGGTTTCAAATTATTGTACTCTCGATGAAATCATCTCTCGAAGTTATGATCCCCTCCCAGACTGGTTAAGGCACTGTCTTCTCTACTTGGTTCTCTTCCCTAGGGAGTCTGAAATCCCTGTCAGGAGGCTCTTCAACATATGGCTCGCTGATGGACTGTTATCGTCTAAGGGACAAGTACCTGAACACTCCGCGAAGGAATGCCTTGATGCATTGGTTGCCAGAAGCATGATTCACGTGGTGACGCGGAAACTCGATGGAAACGCTAAAACGTGCCTTCTGCCTGGTTATCTTCATGATTTCATGTCTGAGATGGTTATGGATGTAGGAACTTGGGAGATCCCTTATGATCCCATGGCTATGTCGAGCAGACAACCAAGAGTCCCACCTATTGCAGTAAAGATCTGTCCGATGGCCAATGCAGAGCAAGAAACGATGGTAAGCACAAACACTTTCACTGAACCACGTGGAGCTCGGCGGGCAAACATGCGGAGTCTCTCGCTTAATTCAACAAAGCATCTAAGTTGTTCACCCCCAAAGTTGCAGTACATAGCGATAAAAATGGACGAGGAGAACCGACAATGCAAGCAGATGCGGATGCATAACGACGCCCAAACTCAGTATGTTGCCGAGTTTTTTTCGTTCTTTGATGTTATTCACCACATGGAAACAGGGAGAACATGCCAAAGAGACAGAAATGCTTCTTAAACCACTAGGTCTTTGGGGATGCTTCCCTTGGCTAAAGGTGCTCGATCTCGAGCATGTTTACAAACCTACGCTCCCCAAAAGATTCGGGAGGATAGTGCCGAACCTGTGGTGTTTGGGATTGAGATGGACGGTTCTTGATTCTCTTCCAAAATCTGTCCAGTACTTGTCCCGCCTGGATACATTGGATCTGAAGCACACGAATGTAGTTAGTGTGCCCCGTAGCATTCTGAAGGCAGGGAGCCTCCAACACCTATACATGAATGAAGTATGTCTCGACCGGTCAGTTATGCGAACCGCATCATTTCAAAAGTCCTTAGCCAACCTTAAAACTCTCTGGGGCCTACGTATAGAAGGTACGAGCCGCATGTTGCAAATGTTGGGTAAATTAACAGGTCTCAGGAAGTTGGGTTTGACATATAATCACATGGCGGCAAGCAGTGTAGCCAAATCTGTCGCACGCCTGACCAACCTTCAATCTCTCAGGTTAAGATCACTGGATGAATTTGATCACCCTTCACGCCTAGACTTAGGTGACATGTGTCAACTACGATCTCTTTCCAATTTGCACATGATCGGAGCATTGACAGCCAAAGGCCTGCAGTGCCTTCCTCGAAACCTGAAGATCCTTACCTTGTCGATGACACGACTAGAGAAGGAGGAGGATCCCATGGAAGTCTTGAAGGAGCTCACCGGTTTGACCTGTCTTAGGTTATTGGCCGGCTCATACAGGGGTCGGAGCATGACCTGTACCAAAGGGACATTCCCGGAACTCCGGGTCTTGAAACTGTGGAAACTGGAACTACTGGAGGAGTGGACAATACAGGACAGTGCATTGCCCCCGCCTCCAAGAGCTGGAAATCAGAAACTGCACAAGCCTAGAACATGTTGTCGGGCTAGAGCATGTACGAGGCTTGGAAGAAATTAATTTGACGGGAGTGAAGAAAGCAGTTGCCGCGACAGTTGAAGCAATGTGTCCGGCAGCAGTTGTCATAGCAAGAGAATTGGCCGTCTCTGCTCCTCAAGTAACTCTCTCTTTCTCACTTCGTCAATTTCCCAAGACTCCTCCCACATCACAATATTTGCGATTAGGCTATGCATTGTCCCTTGCAATCATACTTTGTCAAAGGAAAGTTCTTTCTGTCCTCCTGATTGTTGAAGAGATTGTTCTGTTTATCTTGTAACTTTTATTGTTAGGAAGGATAGTGCTGTTATCAATGCATTAGAGGGTTACACTTGACAGTATGATAAGACTAGAGATATGTCGCACCAAGAATGCCTGTAGAAGCTAGGAGTGCGATCAAGTTCTATGTCACTCTCTTCGACAAACTGAAACTCGCATTCTTGTCTCAACAGAGTAATCATCCAAAATGCGAAATAGAAGAGGGGGCAGAAAAAGATGATGGAGAAGAAGAAGAAGAAGAAGATGATGATGATGATAGTGAAGGAGGAGATAACAACAATGATGAGGGAAGTGATGAAGGAGAAGATCTAGAAAAGGAAAATACAGATACAGATGAAGATGAAGACGAAGATGAAGATGAAGATGAAGATGAGGAAAGAGAGGAAGAGGAAGAGGAAGATAACGATAATGAAGAAGGAGACAACAACAATGACGAAGGAAGTGATGAAGGAGAAGATGAAGATCAGCAAACTCCCGATGAAGCCGAAGATGAAGATGATAATGACTCTGACGAAGGAGATGATGGCGATGACGGAAAAGAGGAAGCAGAGGAGAATCAAAATGGAGCTGAAACAGAAGACGGCGACGACAGTGATGATGATGATGATGAGGATGAAGGAGAAACAAAGAGCAGTAAAATGAAGATGAAGTTGAAGCTACAGATGAAAGCGAAGGTAAAGAATGAGTTGACAGTTACGGTGGTCTGGAAGAAGACGGACGAGAATAAGAAGATGAAATCTTAATCAGATTGTGTTAACTCGTTAACTTGCCTTGAGTTTTTCTTTTGTGAATTGCTTTGTTTGCTTGCCTATGGTTTTTCTCTCATTGCACATGAACAAATTATATTACTTTGTACGAGTCTCGTCGTTCTTTTCTCGGGCACATCATCAGTAGATGTCTTGAGGATGTGATTTTAAGATTTATTTTTGAGAAAATAATATTTCAATCGACACACTCAAGGAACGAGGTAGATCGATCTATTGAGGATGGACGATTACGACATTCCGTATCACAAAAATACCGGACCTAGTTCCACGCCGGTACATCATCTTAATAAGTTTTAAATTGGGATTAAAAAGTGATTGGCAACTTACTTCATTAATTAGACGTACATAACTTATTAACGGGTTTTGATAAGTATCAATATGTATTTATACTCCTAATTTTTCAAATTATACTGTTGATCTACCAATATTTGCTTCTGTGGATTACCAACGTGTAAAATATACTGACTTCTAGAAATAGTAAATTTCCAAGAATCTTCAGCAGAGAGAGCTCCTAGAGATGATTTTCTTTTGAGTTTTGGTGGGGTTGGCTTAGGGTTTTTAAACCTTGTTTATTTTTATGAGAATCCTCTGTTTCTCTAAAATTTTATGGTGGTTAATTCACAATTTTTCACTTGATGAATTCTTTATATTATAAATGGACAGATTTAGAAGGTCAAATTGCGTCCGGTCTACATGAGGCAAATCGTCAAAATGAGTACTCTGTGACCGCACACGATTGGGGCGCGAATGATAATTTTTAACTTGATGGCAAAAGAAATAGATTTTTCTATTTTTATTAACCGAATGAGTTTCTGGGCAGAGACACACATTTGCTAACGACACAAAATTTCTATTCTCGAAATGTAAATTCGTTTGATAACAAGAGTATAAAACTTCTATAGTTGCCAACCGCTAGTCCTCGATCTCGTAGCTAGCGGATGGCGAAGGGCGAAAAGGGAGCAGGGGACTAGCGGCAAAAGACCAATGACGAACAACGGCCGAAGGTAGGGACACAAGAGAGGCGACCAATGGCCAGCAATCGATAGCAGGGAGTGGCAACAATGAAGAGAAATTTTATTATGTCTATTTCTGTTCTAAAATAAATATATATATATATATATATATATATAACATTTCTATTTTTTATTTTTATTTTTATTTTAAACCTATTTTTATATCGCAAATTTGCTTCAAAAATAGTAAAATGATATTGCGTGGTTTGTAACCGCCAAGCCTAAGATCACCCCTCCATAAGGGATTTTCTTCCAGCGAAAGTTACATGGACAGACTCCAAAAGAGACATCTAGAAAGCAACTTTATGAAGTGATGGCCATTTGAGAGTGGATAGCTTATACATGACAGATGCCTCGCCAACCCGATGTGGGATTTACGGCTGTGAGGGAGAGAGAGAGCGCGCTTCTTAAGCAAGCTGAGCAAACGAGCCGCCATGAATGCCCACATTACATGTAGCAGAAGCTAACTTTAAGGGAAGAGCTGCACTTCCACCGGCATCAGTAGCATCATTGGACTTCCGATCATGATACCTCTAGGTGAGGAACAATTCAATTACCTGTCGCTGTTTTTAGACGTCTTTCTAGTTTAGCCCTCCGAAGTGGTAGATACATAGAATTCGATGCACAGAGATATGAATTTTTTGGGATAATTATAGAACAAATGGGGCCTTGACGAAACAATTTTGGCCTGACTTAGCATGCAGGATGTACATAAAATTATTGCTTAACCTGAAGCTGAGAAAGGTTTTCTTATCAGCCCCTGATCGTCACATTCTTCGTTCGAAATCTGTATATACTAATACGCAGCGTTTCAGTTCTTAGCAGAGTGGTTTATCGGAGGATGCTGCGGACACATGTTCTGAGTGAATTCCTGGAGGGCCAGGAGTTGCGCGTTCTAATCATCTTCAGCCTCATCTTCCAAATAATACTTGTTTGCCTCGGTGACCGCCGGAAGTACGCTCCGAATGTTTTGATCAGGCCACTCACTTGGTTGGCCTACTTGATGGCTGACTCAGTGGCTTCAAATGCGCTCGCGATGATTACAAATAACGCGGCGCTGAAAGATAATCAAGACGTTCCGAAATATCTGATCGAAAACATCAAACTAACGACGTTTTGGACGCCATTTCTGTTGTTGCATCTGGGTGGTCCTGATAGGATCACAGCTTATTCTCTGGAAGACAATGAGCTCTGGTCAAGGCACTTTTTAACCCTGTTTAGCCAGACGGCTGCCATTGTTGTCATCTTCTATATTGCGTGGAGCCAGTCCAGGTTTTACAAACTTTCCATTCTGATGATGGTCCCTGCTCTCATTAAGTACGGTGAAAGAGTATGGGTGCTATGGGCTGCTAGCAGCGACCACTTCAAAAACTTTTGCCCGGACCTCGAACCTGATCGTCATTCCAGGATCCAGGAAGAGTACGAACTGAAGGAGATCGAGGGTTACAAAGTCATACGATACACAGTGAATGAGGTGCATGAAGTGATGAGAACACATGTGGAAGCAGATCTCAAACAACTTTCGGATGAGCAACTGTATGAGCGCAGTCAGTTTGAACTCCTGGCAGCCAGAGGCTTGGTGGACATTTTCAAGCGCATTTTTGCAGATCTTCTGCTCAGCTTCAAGGAGTATGACACTAGCCGGTCAGTTCTCATGGGCAAACATTTTCTTGTGGTTCACAGAGTTATTGAGATTGAACTGGGTTTTCTTTATGATTTGCTATACACCAAAGCATTGGTAATCTATAGTTGTTTCGGCCTCCCCTCCGTTTCTGTAGCATCACCGTAACATTCATCGTCTTGATACTTTTCACTTTCACTCACAAGAATAAGTTCTTATCAAGCTCATCGTTTGATATCAACCTCACCTATGCATTGCTAGTTGTGGCGCTTTTACTTGAGATATATGCAGTGTGCGAGCTTCTTTCATCGGACTGGACTGCATGCTGGCTGATTAACAACAAGCGCTTCGGCTTCCTTAAATTTATAAATTGGTTCCACCCGCTGCATAAAAGGAGAAGGTGGTCAAACTCGATCGGTCAATACAGCTTGCTGAGTGTCTCCCCTGAAGGAAACACAATCATCAGCTTGGCATAGAGTTCTGGGGTTCCTGCGCGTGGATTTGATACCGGCTGTGCAGAAGCACCTCTATCAGAGCCATGAGAAGGTGAGCGATGACTTGAAGGAGTTCATCTTCAAGCAACTCATCGCAGATGATCAAATGAGAGACGCGGAACTCCCCTCCCCATGGACCAGCAGGGGAAGCGATGCTCTCGAAAGGAATAATGGGTCGGTTAGTCTTAAATGGAGCATCGAATTGGAGTTCGCTGAGAGCATAATCGTTTGGCACATTGCTACAGAAATATGCTACCACCTCAGAGATCCCTGCAGTCGGGACAACTCTGCTAATTCAGAAAGTAATGAAGAAACTCGAGCTAGACGTAAAATTAGCAAGCACTTGTCCCGATATATGGTATATCTTGTAGTTATGTACCCTAAAATGTTGCCTACAGAAACCATCCATGTCAGATACCAGGACACTTATGCTGCAGCCACGAAGTTCTTTGAGAAGACGCGGGAAAGACGTCGCAAATTTGACATAGGTGGAGCTTGCGAGCAGTTGCTTGATCAAATGAAGACCAAAGACGGCTTGACCGTTCCAAATAGTCGAAGAAGCAAGAGCAAATTCTTGTTGCATCATGGATGCCGTCTCGCATTACAGCTTCGCCACATTGCCAATGGAAAGGAAAGATGGGGAGTCGTTAGCGAGGTTTGGATGGAAATGTTGGCTTATGCCGCGAGTAAATGCGACACAGAGTGTCATGCAAGGCAACTAAGACGAGGAGGGGAGCTGCTAACTAATGTCTGGTTTCTGATGACTCATTTTGGCCTGACGGATTATTTCAAAATGAAGAATGTCCCGGCAGTAGCCGACATGATCGTCAAGTGAGAGGGCGATGACAATGTGTTTGCAATCCGTTCTCGATGTTGAGATGATTATTTGTTATGTTGTCGGTTCGACATTAGGAACCGCTTGTTCTTTTGCTTTTACTTTGTTGTACTGATGATCACAGAAAAGACTTTGCCTTCGGTTGCAGAGCCTTGAGATCTCCAAGGAAATACCATTTTCAAGCCCAGATTTTTTTTTTTTTTCATATCCTATCTCTAACTTCCCTCTCTTTGACTTTTGCTCTGCCTCTTTATAGAGCACACAGTAGTCACTTATAATACTAGCTTTCCTACCCTCCCAATCCCTTTACCAGCAGTTCAAGCTTAGATTCAACACGCTACATAAGCTGCATTTATGCAATCATTTCGCACTCCATCAAGTCACCCACATTCTGACCCAAAAAAAAAAAAAGTCACCCACATTATCTGTCCAAAATAAATAGATAAGTCACCCACATTCTTTTACAGATTCACAGTACAGTTGTGCAATTAGACATGAATATTCGGGTTTACCGTGTCAATTATTATATCGTGTTGATGATTCGAGTCTCAGCCCATCGTAACGATTTATGAATATATCACTAGTGTCGCAGCTTCAAGCTCAAAAACATTGACACTTCTTAGATGAACTTGCCCTAGCAAATTCAACATTTATGCACGTCATAACGGACTTAGAACAGTCGATCTGTCCATGACATGCTCATCATTTTTTGTATAAACAGACGGATCCTTCTAAGCTTATCACAACAAATACGTCGCGTTTAACTGTCCTATCACTTTGAACTGGAGGGGTCCATTCGTTTGAAGGAAAATGGTTTCCAATAAATTGTTTTGCAACTCTCAGGTGTTTTCATGATGGAAAAATAGCCTGTCTACGGAAAACATGTCTTTCACGAACCGAAAACAAATTTGAATTGGGGAAAAACGACTTTCCCTTCTAGCAAAAAGGAAATCAATTTTCCTAGACCACTAAACAAATCAAAATTAACCATCTTTTTTCTTAAAAATGAATTTTATCAAAATTCCTTTACTATAATGTTTTCAGTAAAACAAATGCATCCTAATGGTCCGTTTATTTCGCTAAAAATGAATGCTTTGAAAAATATTTTTCTTGAAAATAATAGCTTATATCACTTGAAATAACCACTCAAGGAAGATTTTTTTCATTATCAACTACAGTTTACGTCTAGACTTTTGTGTGAACAATGAAAATATTTTTCGTATATATTTGTAAATGCTACAATCTATTATTTTTAGAATAATTTTCTTCAAATCATTTATTTTTTTGTGAAATAAGAGCACTCTAAATTTGTTATTATACTCCAAAATCTGCGGCCTTTTTATTGTCAAAGGGAGAACACCTCAAACCTTCCCCAGGTTTTTTGCAACCTTTTGCTTCCTTTTTCTTTTATTAATACAAATTGGCATCCAGAGACAAAATTTCATAACTGAAACCTACCTTTTGGATAATTTTCCTTGTTAGCAACCTACCTAACTGATTGCATCCCTTCATAGTTCGTAAATCTAAAGTACCTATCACACGTTATCATCCTCCTATTTCGTAATTTCTTAAACACTAAACTGGCGACGATAATCCTATAGTCCATATTTTTCCTTATAGATTGAAAGTTACGATCTTCTAAAATCACCCAACGGTCGTAATTTTTGTTCTTTCTTATTCTAATAGCTCATATTCCATGGGAGCCATCCCGTACATGGGACTAGAGAAATTTCTCGGGATGATTCGTTCGAGGTCACAAGCTAGCAAGTCACTCCAAAACAAAATGGTGTCTCATAAAGTAAAAGAGAAGGCAAAAGCTTGACTCGATGAGAGGAATTTGCTTGATCCACAAGCGACCCAACGTAATCGAATATGTGATATTCAGTTTCATGCAAATGTATAGGACATGCGGGTGAAAAACAGCGGTTCCATGAATCCATGTTATGCTTTACCCTTTTTTTTTCCTCCCTGCTATGCTTCCGCCTGAAGAATGTACAAAAAGGACTTTGAAGTGTTTTAATATATTGAAGCGAGATATCATACCTCTCTTTTTCTTTTTCTTTTGGGAGCAAAGAATCACACAGTTGTAAAAGTGCAAAACGAAGACACATCACATCTCTTTTCTCCTTTGGCTTTTCTTGGATAGACCCCGAAGACGACAGCACGGTTGACTGACTGGAATCTGATCTCGTGGTGGTAATAATAAAGGTTGTTATAGTAGGCTACGCATTCTCTCGATTAAGAAAGTAAATCGAATTAACCCCCCAATCAAAGATGGTTGCTCTAAGATAAAGAAACGTACAATGCATGGGGATGTTAAGATGGGACGCGACTCCGAGTTGATCTTTGTGAGAATACCCATTGACTGTTATAGTAAGTTATGGATCCTCTCGAATTATGGCATTAAATCGATTAAAGCCCCGATTCGTGGTCGTCACTATAGGGGAAAAAATGGCTATAATGTGGCAAAGTTTCAACATGTATAGAGTATCCATAGGTCAATTATTTCGCACTGCTCATCATGAGTTAGGAAGCACGGACACCCTCTAAATGTCTTCGTGCTGCGTGTTAGTGTCCGTCACGCGTCCGGCATGTGATCAACACACCTTGGACAAGTCGTCGACACGCGATTGGACTTTCAGCACCTTGTGAAAGAGAGCTGAGAGAGTGAGGGGACGCGATTAGTGTTCGGGCAAAGTGGCTGATCTATTAGGTGGAGTTCTTAAAGAATATTAGGTTTTAGATGAGATTTACAGTTTTACCCCTAAAATTGTATCAGATTATTACATATTTTTTTACTTGTTAAATGCTAAATTTAATGGTGGAATGTGGATTGCTTGTTTTTTCCCCCTCCAAGTTTTATGGATTATTGGAATGGAAAGTAGTTGAATTTGTCGATTCGAAACAATAAATTATATTAACAAATAGTGGATTAATGTTTTTAGAGTAAATTAATTCTAGACTATGCATTTGAATCAAATTAATTTGATTGAAATAGTCATAAACATAATAATTTATTTCGCATATATAAAAATATACATTTAGCTTATAACGTGTCGAAATTATTTATTTATTTATTTTTAAATGATATGTCAATAAGTTGTGTCGGGTGCCGGTATATGTTCTATATAGGTTGTAGGGCTTGGCTAGAATTTCAAGACCCAAAAGACTTAAAACGAACTTGATGGGACTAACGTGGAAAACCCACGTGGGTCGTACCATTTTAACATGGGACACAACTCCGGGTTGATCTTTGTGAGAGTACTTATTGACCGTTGGAGCAAGTTATGCATCCTCTCGAACGAGGGATTAAATCGAGTAAACCTACGATTAATGGGAGATGCCCTAGGGGGAAAAGTTGGCTATCAATGTGGCAAAGTTTCAAAATCAATGGAGTATCCACAGCCCTACCTTTGCATACGGCCCATGACGGTCTGTCAGAATTTCAAGGCCCAGAAGGCGCAACGAATTAGTAATGGTTCATTTTCGATTAGTACGTACCGTACACTGAGGTAATATTAAAAATGGAGTATCCACAGTCCAACGAAAAGTTTTAATTTTCTTAAGACAACCAATTCACCCCTTCCTTGTTGCTGCATAAGAAATTGCAAGTACCAGTTGGCGGTATAAGGCAACACTGCTAATGAGGGGAGTTTGCGACATCTCATATCCCACATCGGATGTGACAGAACTTGTTGAAAGCTTCGTATTTGAGCACCCACGTCCAAATGGTTACTTATGGAACTCTTCTTGGGAGGCTTGGCCCACGTGTACCAAGAACGAATTTTTACATAAAAATTAGTCGAAAGAGCAAACTAGGTTTATTAGTATTGGTTTACAAGGTCTGTATCCTAAGTGATGTGGTAGATTTTCAAGTGGCCAATGAGGCATAGTTTTTTACATAATAAAAGTCTATCACTTTACTTAGTATATCAACTTTGTTGGTCGATATGCGTAGCATTTTTTTGAGTGAAATATAGATAGACAAGATTTTTTTTTATTTTTTTTTGGGTCAGCTTGCTCCTTTTTATGTATTGTGCATGTCCTAATCATACTGGTCATCATCTTTATTGTCAGATTTGACCGGGCAAGACCATTCAAAGAGATTAAGAAAAATAATAATTAAAGCACATATTAACAAAAACGATAATTTGTCCGTCTCAATATAACAAAACATGGCCATCAGATGTGACCGTAGCAACAATCAGGCTCATAAGACTAACATTGAGCCCATTTCCTACTTAATCTGGCCCAGCCTGTTTTTAGTCAGACATAGGCTGATTTGGCTCTGTTCTGTATTCTATTCGGTTGATCATCTGAAGTCACTAGCCCGTATCGAATTCATAGAGTGGATCAAGATGTAACAAATGCTCATACGAGCAAACAGATTTCTGAGGTAGTATTATGAATGTTGTTTGCTAAAAAAATTTCACTATCATTCTTAAGATAAGATAAAATCCGTTCTATGTAGGTTAAACGCTTATCTAATAACAACAGTACCCGGATTTTTTACTGTTCCGAGGAAGTGTTGAGGACGATATCAGTGGTTATGAAAAAACTAGACAAAAGGGTGTTTTGATTTAAAGATTTTGCTAACAAATGTATCTGTAAAGGACTTGTGAAGCAACTAATTCAAGACACTTTGCAATTTCCAAGCACTGACTGTCGTGCTACGTGTAATCCCTACTCTCGAAACCCTAGTTAACAGTACACTTGACTTAGATGTGTTAATTAAATTCATCTTTACTGCCAGATCTGACGGGTCAAACAGTAATTAAGAGCCTCTCGCGGAGAACATGGACAACTACGTGCTCCCGCGAGGGTCACATGGGGACGATGGCTGATTCAATGTGGTTAAATTTCCCACCGAAAAAAAAATGTGGTTGGATTAAAGAAGGTGGAGACGGTAGAAGAAAATATTTAATTTAACGCTAACAATACTGGGGATATATATTATGATGACTGATGTATACATTAAAGTTGGTAACTTTGATACTTTAGTCAGTTAGGCGGATAATAAATGATTATTTATTGCAAATATTGGTGATTGGTGGACCACAGAAAAGATATAATTAAGATCAATTAACCAATTAATCAATCTTAATTATATTTTTATTAATGCTTAACAATATTCGCCTCTTAATTATCCTCGGATCTCGCGCAAAAGTTTCGATATCTATATGAAGTGACTCCATAGATAATTTGTCATTGTCATGGTGGTTTGTGAGAACCTAATTGTTGACACCTAAAATTTTGACTAATCTATTTCTTGCATAAAAATTAGAACTAATTTTAGTTCTAAACAAAAATCATCCCACATAGCATTGACATATAATTCAAACTTAATTCAACAGGCGGCCTGGACTAGGCATGGAGTGAAAACGTACCAAGAATATTCGGGCTTGAAAGAAATATTTTTTTTCGGGGGACCGTATTGCAAATACTAGAACTTCAAGGCCGTATTGCAAATACTAGAACCCTGGGGAGCTGCATTGCGAGATACCAAGAGAAGAGGATGAAGAGAAGATGGAGAAAGGAAGATGATGAAGAGAAGATAATGAAGAGAATGTGAAGAAAAGAAGATGAAAATGGAAGATGGAGAAATGAAGGTGAAGAAGAGAAGATGAAGATGAAGAAGAGAAGATGAAAATGGAAGATGGAGAAATGAAGGTGAAGAAGAGAAGATGAAGATGAAGAAGGGAAGATGAAGATGAAGAAAAGAAGATGAAGATGGAAGATGGAGAAATGAAGGTGAAGAAGAGAAGATGAAGATGAAGAATGAAGGATGAAGAACTTTGCCTATAAAAGAAGAAGAGTTCTTGAAGAGAAGGAGAGTTTTTTTTGGGAGTAGGAGAGAATTGAGAGAGTTTTTGAGGAGAAAAGAATTGAGATAGTCCTTGAGAAGAAACCAGAAAAGAAAATTGAAAAGTGAGAGAAAAAGAGCTTTGGTCGAGCATCATCTTCGACGAGTCCCGTTACATACTTCGCTCTCGCCACCCAACAACGTTCTGCTTGCCATTTTCGACGACAACCACGCTCTTCAAGCTTCGAGATCTTGAAAGAAACTATAACGTGTACGTGAGTAAGATTTTGTGTAATAGAAGGTAATCGTCTCCATCTTGATCTACAAAGATGTAATCATTTGATTTGAATATTTGATTGTTTATTTTAGACGTACTTGCGTGTTCGAAGTTTAGTATTATTATATGTTAATTTATTTTTGTGAATACTTGTGATTGGCGCGTTTTCTTTCTTTCTAAATCGTCCATGGTGTATATCGCATAAAACTCAATGTTTTCACATTTTCGAAAAAAGAAGAAAAACAAAAAAAGAATAAAAAAACTGCACCTTTAAAATTCGAGTAAATTACCAAATCAAATATTTTTCATGAAAATGGTACCGAAATGGCGTTAGAATAATTTAGCGTAATCAAGTCCCCGGACTCTTAATCTCCGGTACGAGAAATAAGATAGTTTTCTCCCGCTATTTTATTTGGGTTTCTAGTCAACCTGCCGAAAATGATTAGTGGCGACTCCAAATTCAAATCACATTGCATGTTAATCATTCGAACCTTAAGTGGCGATTTGGTATGGATTCGGGAGAGTCCGAGTTAGGTTAGTTAATTAATTAACTCGATAATCCATTAGCCTGGAATTTAACTTGTTTATTTTTTAGGTCGCGACAACTTGGTGACTCCATTGGGGACCAGTAAAGAGGACTTAGGCCGGATAATTTCATGAAAAAGAAAATCACTTGGTTTGGCAATTTTTGTTGAATTTTAATCCCTAGGTGTTAAATGGTTTTGCAGGAAAGGGAGTTATAAGGGGAGGAGTCGTGGCTAACCTCTGTTTTGCGGGCTTGGTGATGAGAGTTTTAATTTTGAACTATCGGAGTGCTGATTGCCTTTAAAATGTCATGCATGCCCCTAATATAATTGCACTACACCACCTTGACTTGTGACCGAACCCGGGTCACCCGATAGTTTCAGGATGGTATTTATGTGGTTCTTTAACCTTGGCGGTAAGGCTTCGCTAAAGGTTATCCCACTTGAATCCCGAGTTCTTCAAAAAATGGCTCAAGGGTTGTTCTCATGCACGTGAGGCTATGATGCATGAGAGTTGCCCTTGTCGACCGAACCAAGTCGAGATGAAAGGACCCGACTAGTCATGACTATGTATGCGAGGGCTGCAACTAGTCACGATGAACGTGCGTGAGGCCGCGACATGTCGTTTTGTCTTTCATTTCATTTTGCTAAAAGAACTAAAATCTGAATTCACGATTCATGCGCATGTCTTTGTGATTGACATTTTCTTCCTATGAGCGGTAATTTCTTGTCTCTTATGCCATATTATCTCATTTTCATTTTTTGGGCTGGTCCATGGTTTAGGTTGATTTAATTGGCACGTGATCTATATACGAATGGGTCGCAATGATATCCGTTTCGTGCCTACTCCGAAACTAGAGCTCAAAAAGCTATGGGGTAAGTTGAAGCCGGATGGCCAGCGATGCGTGCTCAAGCGTATCGGGTTCATGTTGCCGATTCTTGAGATCGATATTCAAAGCGGGATCATGCAAGCACTTGCTCATTTTTGGTGCCCCGAGACGACCACGTTTGTGTTCGGAGGTAAGTTTGAGCTTACACCCACCTTGGAAGAATACTGATGTGCCATCGGAAAATCAATTGAGTTGGATACGGTTGAACCACCTATTCGAGTAGATCCGGTAGTAGTGCTTGCTGAATTTTTGGGTTTGACTAAAAAGAAATTGAAAAAGAAATCTTGAAGGGTAACGCAGGGCATGCCCTTTATCTTTCCTCGTTGAATGTTTTGAAAATAACTCCGACCTCATGAAATCTAAGATTTTTATCTTAACCTTTTCGGACTTATCATTTTTCCATTCCGTCGAATGCTATAGATCCCGTGATAGCATGGACGGTAAAACAAGTTTGTGGTGGGGTCAATTTTGTAAATGCCATTCTTGCTGAAACTGTCATTTCATTAACACATTTCGCTCATTCCAAAAAAGAAAGCAAGAAAGAAAAAGATAAGACTTTTCGAGCCCCAATCGAGCTTTTACAAATCTGGTTTTTATCGCATCTTTCTCAATTCGGGAAAACATGATCGTATTTGAAATGGGTATGACCGACAACCCTATTTTAAGATTTAAACAAATACAAGATCGAACTAAAAACTTGCACTACACGTGATGGGTCCATTTATTCGAAAATCCAAATCCTAAGATTTTCCTTTGGCAAGCTGTATGGTTCCGAGTGGCGGAGGCTCGACTATGCCATGGCGATCGAAGCCCGTGCCTTTGATGGGCATTTATGGAGCAACCAGCTATCAACCTCTTCGAGTTACACGACAATTTCGGGTTCTCGCGGGATATCCCGCCATCATTTGGGCCCAACGAATTTCAAGTTCAATTTGGGAAGGACGAGAACTACAGAGCGAAGGCGAGACGTCATTACGAAGCTTGGCGGGAGTGTTCTAATCGAAACCGATTTGGCCCATAGAGCAACTCACCGGAAAAATGAAGAGTCACTTTGCCACAACTCGGTATATTCGGTCTCATGCCATCCCCCTTTGAGATACTCCCGAAGATTCCGATCATGACAATACAAGCATACCCGTCTAGCCCAACTCAAAGCCGGCGAAGAGAAGGGGATGAAGGCCCAAGAAAAGGCGAGATGCTTTGGCGAAGGAGAATGCACGATTACGGGCGTGCCTTGAAGGCCCATTCGTCTATAGATCACGTGACCTCTAAAAAAAGAAAGACCGTTTGAATTGAGTCATGTATTTACTTTCATAGGTTGATTGTTTAAGAATCTCACTTGTATTGTTTCACACTTTGCTTCGTAGTTTTTACAATTTCATCGGTTGTTCTCAATTCTAATCTGGCTTGTCCCTGTTGTACGATTTTTACTAAATTCTACGATCGATTTTTGAGTAAGTGCCAAACATGAAAGTTGTAGACCTATGTTTCAACTAATATCCTGCAAAATTTCAGAATTAAATTCATGATTTAAGATGGCCTTTCGTTTTTCTCAACTACTTGCGGTTATAACAGTTTTCTGAATGCGCTTTTTCGTAAAGACACATTAAACTGTTTTGATCTGCTCATTTCTGGTCCGATTGGCCAACATAAAAGTTGTTCATCATCTTCTCAACTATAAGCTCGTAAACTTTGGACGTATTTTGACCAACGTGCGAATTAATACGGATTTTTTCATAAAAGCGGACAAACTGAAAATTACCTGTTTCAATCCTTTAGTCATAATCACTTTGTTCGTTTGAGTCTAGAGGAATGCCATGGGCCGGCTCGCTATTCTTGTTCATTGTACTTATTTTGGCTGGTTACTTTTGAAGGTAATTTATCACGGATCCTCCGCACATTACCCGGTCGGTGGCTAAGAAAATGGCGGACAAGGTGAAATCAACAACGATCCGGGAAGCTCTACGAGAGCAATTCGAGGCCATGAACCGGAGGTTTGAGGGTATGATGAGCCGAGATGATGGAACGTATGATGGCTGCTACTATTGCTTCTGCTAAGCATCCGACCGGTCCGACACCTCGGAACATCGTCTCTCCGACCCTTTCCGCAAGCAATCCCGAGAAGGCTCCCGAGCATATACTTGGTTACACCATGCCGCTAGAGGATGTTGTCATTGCGGCGCTAGCTCGAGCGCCCCATCACCGGTTCTCATCTCCCAAGCCAGCCCTGTGACTATGGGACCGTCCGATGAAATGGCCAAGTTGTTGGCCCAAATGGAGCAGCGAATCCGTGAGGTGGAAGGAACGCACAAAGATACCCCAGATTGACTGTCTGTCTTTTCAAAGGTCACGGTACCAGAGAAGTTCAAGATGCCCGATTTCGAGAAGTATGATGGGACTTCCAACCCGGTCCAAGACGTCCGGATGTATCGGGCAAGAATGAACAAGCATGCGACCAACGGCCCCCTAATGGTTCAAACTTTCCAGGCTAGTCTAAAGGAAGCTGCCATGAGATGGTATACGGACTACGAGATCTATCGGATGGATGATTGGGAGAAGGCGGCTAATGCTTTCGTCAAACATTTTAGCTTTAACTTGGACGTGCTCACGACCGGAGAGGATCTTGAGCAGCTTGAGATGAAGAAAGGAGAAACGATCAAGCGAGTATGCCCCTTAGGTGGAGGAACGTAGCATCTCAACTAAAACCGGTCCCACCCGAAAGGGAGCTCATGAAATTGTTCGTTTCCACCCTGCCGCAAGTTGTGAGAACTCGAGTTTTGGGATCCGTTGCCACGTCATTCAGCCATCTCATCGCAATGGTGAAGAAGTCGAGAACGGCATAAAGAAAGGTTGGTATGGTGATGCCGCCACGACAACCAAGAGGTTTGCGATAAGGAAAGACAAAGAACCGGTCCCACAGTCAACATGACCTACGGCCAAAAATCCATGACACGACGCGCGGTCGTACGGACTCCTAATCGGCGGCGAGCTAATTTCGGCGCACAACGACAAAGAGGGAATCTACGGTCCCCTCGGCGGTTTACCCCTCTACTAGGAACCCCGTCACAAGTACTCACGGTTCTACGTAAGAGATGCTTCGCCTCGAGCCTCTGCGACCTAGTAATACGAGCTCGCCGAGATATGATCCGTCGAAGAAATGTGATTACCATTGTGGGGAGCTTGGACATGACATCGATGGTTGTTTCGTATTGAAGCATCGGATCCAAGATCTACTCGATTCTAAGGCCTTCTCGTTCCAGGACAACAAACAGCCGAATGTCCAAAATAATCCTTTGCCGGATCATTCAAGTAAAGTTAATCTTGTATTCGGGCAAGGAATCAAACATGTTAGTCTTTGTTAAGGTTGGAGTAGCCGATGTCCTCGACGCTACGATCGGGGCGAGGATATTATAAGACTGGTGAATTGATACCACTCAATCGGTTGAAGGAAAAAGTTTCGGTCTCATGAAGAACGGATTCATAGTTTGGGCAAGTCAAACTGGGACAGTGGCCACTATATCCCGGATTGTCATTGGCCGGGATCGGGAGCTTGCAAGCATTGACCCAACCCGAGACCTTTCAAGAGTCTCGGGCGAAGATGCTCATGTGGCCGAGTTGATCAAGAATGACCCGGAAGTGCAGATATGCCCGCCTTGGAAGATGCGAAGGACGATGAACTTGGAATCATCATTGCCTCGCCTGACCTTTTCCGTATGGACGGTGACAAGGCGGTTCCTTGGTCCTACGATCTTGCCACGGTAACAAGATCGGGACGTCTTATAACGATGACCAACCTACTAAGCAAGTCATCGAGAAAGATGCTAAGGAATTCTTAGCTGTAATCAAGGCGAGTGAGTATAGCGTTGTCGACCAGTGCGGAAGTCACCGGCTCAGGTGTCCTTACTTGAACTTCTGCAGTCATCCGAGAAGCATCGAGAGTCCTTAATGAAGATACTCGGTGAAATTCACGTACCCGAGAATGTTGAACAGGACAAACTAGAGAACTTTGTAGGGACGATCCTTTTAAAGGATCGGGTCGCATTCGTCGATGATGAAATTCCGCTCGAAGGACGGGGTCATAACAAAGCTTTGCATATAACGATCAAACACAAGCAAACTCATGTAGCTCGGGTACTTATTGACAACGGGTCGGCATTAAATATCTGCCCATTAGCCACATTAAATCGTTTGGGAATTGACCTGGCCAGGTTGCAGACGGCCAAGACTTCCGTCCGCTCATTCGATGGCGTGAAGAAGGATGTCTTTGGGCGGATCAACTTGGAGATTCGAGATCGGGCCTTCTTTGTTTGACATTCTCTTCCAGTGCTGGATATTCCTTCGGCCTTTAACCTTCTCCTAGGCCGACCTTGGATTCATAATGCCGGAGCTGTCCCATCGAGCCTTCATCGAAAAATTAAATTCGTGGTCGAACGAAGTTGATGATTGTCCATGGAGAGGAAGATCACCGATTTTCCATGAAACGGCCATCCCTTACATCGAGCCAGCTCATGATGAAGAAGACTCCTACCACGCTTTTGAGATAGTACACACTATCCATGCATCACTTGGAAAGTCCTTTGCTGTTCCCGAAATCTCAACCACGTCTCTTATGGTAGCTAAGATAATGGTGGGCAATGGCTTTAAGCCCGGTATGGGTTTAGGTCGACATGGCCAAGGGATTCGCACCCCAATTGAACCTAAAGGCCAATCTCACACAACCGGTCTAGGATGTCGAGGCGTGGGCATAAAAAAGAGGCGTAATGGGTCGCAATAAGCAGGCATGCAATCCTTTACCCCCACCTCTATATATCACTTTCCGATCATTTGGAGTAGTCGGAGGCTACGATAATCCGACCCGACTTGAAGATGACTTGGGGATTGTGTTCCCCGACATACCGAAGGATCAAGGTACTGCAGTTGAGCTAATAGGGTCTGAAGAGGATGAAGGGATCTTCGATATCGCCGGTTGTTTTGATGATGTAACCATTCTTTGCTTTATCTGAAGACGGAGCGCATGATGAGGAGCCTTATCGACGCCTAAACCTTCCAAATCATCCATTAATGCCATATGTGATGATCCACTAGAGGGTTTAGATTCGAGTAACATCTTTATGTTCATGCAATCCCCTACGTGGGACATTTTCGGTTTCCTTTATATTTTGAATTACATTTGGATTTCTATTCTGTCTTGCACTCTTGGATTTCCTTTCCCAAAAGATGTAATTTCATATCAATAAAATTACGCTATTTTCGAATCTTGTTGAAGTATCCCAAACCAACCCGATGACGATAACCAACGACCAACAAGTTTGTCATCATGGGGGGCACATGAGGAGGGAAATCTAGTGGATTCGAAGTATACGACCTTGATGAATTCGGTCCAGTATTATGAGGAAGTTCGTCAAGATTTCGAACGACATGAGGAGATCAAGCCCTTGACCGGTGAACAAGCTATCTCGATCCAACCTAGGCGATGCGGAAAACTCTAAAGAAGTTAAGATCGGGGCAAACCTTTCCAAAGAGATGTCGAGCGCTTGATTAAGCTCCTAAAGGATTACCGGGACATTTTCGCTTGGTCCTATGCGGATATGCCTGGTCTTGACCGTTCCATTGTCGAACATTGTTTGCCGATCGATCCTTTGGCTAAGCCGGTGGTGCAAAAGTCAAGGAGGGCCGCACCGATTAGTGCGGAAGATCAAAGAGGAGGTCATAAAGCTTCTCGATGTAGGATTCATTGAGACTACAGAATATTCCGATTGGGTCGCTAACATAGTCCCTGTCATGAAGAAAGACGGCCGCATTCGGGTTTGTGTCGACTATCGAGACTTGAACAAGGCCGATCCTAAAGATGATTTTCCCCTCCCGCATATCGACGTACTTGTTGTGATCGCATCGGGGTTTGAATTGTTTTCATTCATGGATGATTTCTCCGGTACAATCGGATCCCGATGAATGTCAATGACAAGTTGAAAACCACTTTCACCACACCATGGGGAATGTTCCATTACCGGGTAATGCCGTTCGGTCTCGTAAACGCTGGAGCCACTTACCAACGAGCCATGGTTGCCCTTTTCCATGACATGATGCATAATGAGATTGAGGTTTACGTCGATGACATGATAGCAAAAACAAGGCATGGAGAAGATCACGTCGAAACGCTGAAAAAATTGTTCGACGGACTCCGAAAGTATAAGTTACGCCTCAACCCCCTGAAGTGTGTCTTTGGGACCAGCTCGGGCAAGCTACTCGGATTCGTGGTAGCGGTAAGGGCATTGAAGTCGACCCTTCGAAAGTTAAGGCTATTCGTGAGCTTAAGCCACCGACGACGGTTAAAGAAGTTCGAAGTTTGATGGGTAGGCTAAACTATATTGCTCGATTCATCTCTCGGTTATCGAAACCGCTAAGCCATTCCTCAAGCTATTAAAGAAGAATGCGCTAGTCCAATGGGATAGCGAATGTGAAGAAGCTTTTGGAAGATCGACAAAGCATCTCATGAATCCACCCGTGCTTGTTCCTCCAACACCGGAGCAACCTTTAATCCTCTACCTCACAATCCTTAGTGAATCCTTGGGTGCTATGCTAGCCCAAGAGAAGCAGGAGGACGGAAGAGAACGAGCCATTTATTATCGAGCAAGAAATTCACAACTCGGAAATGAGGTACTCCGAAGTAGAGAAAACATGTGCGGCGTTAGTCGAGTACTGCATGGGCTTCGGCAATATACCTTGCATTACCAAGTGCTTCGGTGACAAAATGCAATCCCATCAAATATTTGCTTAATCAACCCGCCTTGATTGGTAGACTTGCTAAATGGCAAATCCTCATCTCCGAGTTTGACGTTCAATATATGTCCCAAAAGTCAATCAAGGGACGAGCTATAGCAGATGTCCTAGCTGAAAATCCGGGGCAAGATGATGATGCCTATCATTCGAGGATCGAATCATGTCGGTGGAGGATTACATCCGGACTATGTATTTTGACGGAGCTGTCAATTTATCGGGATCGGGCACGGGCGCGGTTCTTATATCTCCAGGTGGTCGACATTATCTCTAGCAAATGAAATTGGTATTCCCTTGCACAAATAACATAGCGAGAATATGAGGCATGCATCCTCGGTCCGCGGCTGCAATTGAAATGGGGATAGCCCGACTCAAGGTGTTCGGAGATTCCGCTTTGATTATCCTTCGATTGTTGGAAAGTGGAAGACGAGAGATGCCCAAATTGCTACCCTACCATGAGTATCTGGATGAATTGGTAGAAGAATTTGAGGATATCTCATTTGAGTATCCGCCCGGGACTCATAATCGATTCGTGATGCATTGGCTACCTTGTCTTCAATGTTACAAGTCGCCAATGGACTTGAGGTTGACCCACTGAAGATCGAGGTATTAAAAAAACCGGCATATTGTATGGCCGTGATCAATGAACCCGATGGTAAACCATGGTACCATGACATCAAGACTTATATTCGAAGTAGGAGTTCCCTGAAAAAAGTACCGTATCGACCAAAAGTACATAAGGAAAATGGCCTCGAAGTTCTTCTTGAATGGAGAGAATTTGTACAAGCGGTCATTCGATTCTGTCCTACTAAGATGCGTTGACTCGGCCAAGGCGGTTCGTCTAATAATGGAAGTACATGAAGGGATCCGTGGTCCACACATGAACGGCCACTTGTTAGCTAAGAAGATTATGAGGTTGGGTTATTATTGGCTCACGCTCGAAAGAGATTGTATTCGAGCATGTCCGGAGTCGTCACAAATGTCAAATTCATGGTGACAAGATTAATGTCCCTCCAAATGAGTTGCATCGATTATCCGAACCATGGCCGTTTTCTATGTGGGGCATTGATGTTATCGGTCCTATCAACCCTAAAGCATCTAATGGGCATCGATTCATCTTGGTGGCGATTGACTATTTCTCCAAATGGATCGAGGCCGCATCCTATTTAGCGGTTACGGCACGAAATATCGCAAAATTTATCCGCCGAGATATCATTGCTCGATACGGTTCACCTGAAGCCATAATCACCGACAATGGCTCGAACTTAAACAACAAACTAATGGGCGAATTGTTTAAGGAATTCAAGATCAAGCATCCGAACTCTTCCCCATATCGCCCTCGAGATGAATGGAGCAGTAGAAGCCGCTAATAAGAATATTAAGAAAATTTTAGCGAAGACGGCTGAAAATTATCGCGATTGGCATGAGAGGTTGCCATTCGCACTTATGGCATATCGGACCTCAATCCGGACATCTATTGGGGCAACCCCGTATTCTCTTGTATATGGAATGGAGGCTGTTCTACCAGTTGAAGTGGAAATTCCTTCCCTTACGTATCTCGTCTCAAGCTAAGTCGACGGAAGCTGAATGGATCCATGAGAGAGCAAGCCAATTGAATCGATCGACGAAAAAAGACTTAAGGCTGTATGTCATGGCCGGTGTTATCAGCAGAGAGTTGCTAAATCATTCAACAAAAAAGTTCGGCCTCGATATTTTCGGATCAATGACCTGGTCTTGAGAAAATTATTGCTAATAGTCCCACTCCCGGAAGGGAAATTCGCTCCAAACTATGGTGGCCCATATTTAGTAAAGAAGGTGCTCCCTGGTGGTGCTTTGATTCGGCCGAGATGGATGGTCGTGTCTTTACCAATCCAGTCAATTCGACTCTGTAAAGAAATATTATGCTTGATTCACTCGATTTTTCATAATCGAGTTATAATATTAATCTGATTCACGAGTTGTTCACATTTGAGCATTCGTTTGTTTTCTCGCTACTAATCTTTCTTTGAGAGATTGTTTCGAATGGGGAGCCTCTCGGCCCAATTGGATTGACCATCGGGAGCGTGAGATTTACTTATTCGCAGAGTAAAAGGGGTTATCTTGCGAAAAAATATGACGACCAAGATGAAATGAGTAAAAACTTGCATTCATTTCATTCATCGGAAAGCTTTACAAATAGATCAACGGGGTGGGAACGTAAAGCCAAAGCGAGCCCTAATGAGCATCACAAAGGAGTTTAAGCGACTCTCCATACAGGTTGATGCTCCCTTACACCGATCGCTCCGAGAATCGAGATCCGCCAACTTAAAGAGGAGGAGCTCACATTTCTCTTTGAGCTTGGCTACCTTGTCCTCGTGATGCTCGGCGGTAAATTCCAGGTCATGGATCGGCATTCTCCCGCGGGCTATATCCAGGGTCGGATCGTCCAACCTTTCTTCCAGCCATGTGCATTGAAATTTTAAAACAATATTGAGCGGATCGCGCTCAAAGATGGTCCGGGACATGGCCAAACACCCCACCAAGTTTCCCTCTCACGAATCGGCGGGAAGACTTGTTCATTACCGTAGTCGAGGGCCTTCTTATAATTGTCGGCTACAAGGCGGCCAACACCAAGCTGTCCGACCGATCCTCGATAGCGTGCCTTCACAAGGTGGGCCAAAGTAACATCTTGATAAGCAACATGGTAAGCCTCCAGGAAGTTAGTAAAGAGAGGTGGGGAAGATCCCGTATTCCTCCTCTAACTTGGTACCTTCAATGGAAGCGGTGCCCATATCCCTAAACATAAGACGAATCTCGGTTTCGGCCTCCGGATGGTTGGCTATATAAGAGTAGCCCTGGCCTAGGAGATTATAAAGTTTCTCCCATTTGGCCAAAACTTCACCGAGAAGGCGTGCGCAGAGGAGGAAGCCATTGTTGTTGAAGCGGCTAAAAAAGAGAGTGGATTCAAAAGAGTGCTTAGAAGGTTGGAGATGAAGATATGAAAGCGATAATTGTCTCGACGTTAAATCCTAATTTAAAGGGCAAGAAAAGCTATAGCAATAATTATTGTGGATGTCGAGTCAATTATCTGGGTAAAACTACAGACGTTTCATCCGTGAATCACGGATCTACCATCTCGAGCCTCATAAATCCGAAAAGATTACGAAAAGATTTGAGGACGCCACCATGTTGAAAACTCGAGTGGGAGACAAGCATACTTTTCGGGAGAAGAAACAAGCAATTCTTGCGGAGCCACGTTAGTTACTCCGGTAAAACTACGGGCGTTTCGTTCATTGGATCCCTGGATCTATCGTCAATCCGTGATCTCGAGCCTCACAAATCCGAAAAGTTACAAAAAGAGTTGAAGTCCCACCATGATTGGGAGACAAGCATGGTTATCAAGAAAAGAAAATCGGTGCGAGTGGATTCGGGGTCCCATCACGTTGAAAAAATAAGGCAAAGCGGAAACACGAAATCTTGGGAAAACGTCGGCTTAGTGATTTTCATCCGCGTTTAAAGGGAGGCTTTGGAACATACCCGATTACTCGAAAGAATTTGGAGAGAGTAAGCATACATCGGAGAATAGAGTGAACAAAAGGCGGTAAGAGGTATTTCAATCCAACATGTTTAGAGGCCATCAGCACTTCTTGGAGGCAACCAACCTAGACATCCCCGAAAGCGAACTGCTGGATTTCGAGACCGGATCCAACGCGAAGCCGTAAAACCCAACTCTCTTGGCAGTGAAATTCAAGATTTCGACAAGAACAACAATGGCATGCGTATGATAACCCCGAAAAGAAAATATCAAATCAAAGTGCTCGAAGCTGCCTTCAAGGAGTGCTCTTACGTGAATAGGAGACGCAAAAATGAATTGAGCCGGATGATAGGAATGGAGCCCTTGAAGGTCAAGTTTTGGTTTCAAAACAAGCGGACCCGATTGAAGGTTAAAAATGAAAGTCATGAACTTACGTTTCGAGGGAAGAAAGTGAAAAGCTTCGAGCGAGAGAACAAGAGGTATAGGGATGCTATCAACACCGCTGTTTGCCATGTCCGTAGCGGCCCCATCTCCTTTGGTGACATGTCCCTCGATGAGCCACATCCGAGCATTGAAAATGCTCATTCACCGATTCATCCCCGAGAGCAAGTTCTCGTACAATCCGATTTCGTTGGAGATACATCCCGAGAAAGTCGGTCTTGCAGAGGCAGAACCGATGCCCTTCGAGGGAAGAGACATGCATCACTACAATTGGAGTTTCCTTGATGTCACAACCAGCCAATTCAACGCCGATGGAACTCCGAATGTGTAGCCTACATGAAGCTTTAGTTTTTTTTATTATGGGCTCTCAAAATATCTCTTCTTTGAGCATTACTAGCCAACCCTTACGAATCCTCAAGAGAAGTAGTGACATGTACGAATGAATGTCTTGTTTGTTACAAAATCCCCATGTGAGACATTCTTCTTTTAATCCGAGGGCAAAGAAACGAGACTATCCACGAACATCATCATGTTTAAATGCGTGAATTCCTCGCCGATTTGACTAAGCATTGAAAACCTTCACGTAAGTAAATGCGAAAAGATTTGAGGAGGGAAATAAGCGCCTCGTTAGTGGAGAAAGCGAAAAGATTTGAGGAAGGAAATAACCGCCTCGTTCGTAGGAGGAAGCGAAAAGATTTGAAGAGGGAAATAAGCGCCTCGTTCGTAGAGAAAGTGAAAAGATTTGAGGGCTCCTCCATATCAGAAAAGTAAAAAAGAACGACGGATTGAGCGGGAGGTAAGAGTTATTACGAAATGGATTCAAGGCACTAAGGCGAAAAGGAGAGAAAAGGCTGTCTGCGAGACTAACAGATCGAAAAAGTTTATAAAGAACTTGAAGTCTCCATGCACCTCCAGAACTCGTCACGAAAGGCCATCATCGCTTTTGTGATTTTTACGGCAATATATCTTTGCAAGTCCAAAGAACATCTAAAGCCCGGTCTTTAGTCGAAACACCCATTTTTTCGGTCTACATATGGAAGGTTTTGAAAGGAAAATAAGTATGCGTCCATTCCGGGCGGAAGTATGGGAAGCTTCCTATCCCGAGGATCTACGAGTCATGGCCATTGATGGCAACCCCGTTTCCCTCTCTATCCTCGTTGCCATGCCGAGAAAGTGCATGTACAAGATTTCAGCTTATGTGAAAGCAACGGAAGCCTTAGAGGAGGCGAGGCGGTACAAATATGATTTCGACATCGTCGTCACAGCCCATGGTAGGGATCGATATGGATGGTCTCAGTCTCTTAAAGATCATCGATTCGGAGTTGGATATACCGGTGATCATAACATCAGCAAGTGATGATCGCTAGTTCATAACGAGGGCCATATTGCATGGTGCTCGGGACATCCTAAAGAAGCCGTGCTGCGTTCGAGTGCTCCAAAATATTTGGCAAAGCATGTCTGTAAGGAAGCAATTACTCGAACAAAAGAACTATGGCCAAACTTACTACGACGATTTTGTCGGAAAGAAAAGGCCCCTTTGGTCCGCCGAGCTTCACTCTATATTCATCGAGGCGGTTCGTGACTAGGAATCAATTCAAAGACGACCAATGGCCGTACTCAAAATGATGAATATAAACGGGCTCACTCTATGAAGTGTCACAAATCACCTTCACGGATTTAGAGATAAGTCAAGAAGCACGATGTAGCTTGGAACCAAGGCGCCCGGAGCAAAGTTAACTGGAAGATTAATCCCAGGGAAAACCTACGGAGCAAAAAGTACCCGACCACTTCCCAATCAAGAATACGCCATACCGACCTTCCGCTGGTGGTTCTAGCAACGGACCAGGTTGATCATCCCTACGAGTTCCCGAGCGACGGCGGAGGCTCAAGCTCAAGGAGTCGACCGCTCACGGCAAAAACAAAGTGGAAAATACGTCGCCGGTGTTAGCAAGTAGCAATGCCCATTCGAGTATCAATTGCCCGAAAAATCAAAAGGTTACTTTGATGATGAGCTCACCGCCTTAGTCGCCGGTTCGGAGCTAAAGGACCTCCGAGTTGTGATCCGAAGCAAGTGACTATGGATCCTCAAACAACGATCGTTGGTGTATGATCCAAGACAAAATCAGCCGATCATTAGAATGGCCAGCAAAAGAGGTGGAACCAATCTCACATGAATACTCCTTTAATTCCATGTATAGTTCCCTGCGTGGGATACTTTTACTTTCTAGTTGTCTAGAATTAAAGGGCGAATTTTCTCCTCTCTTATCAAATGCGTAAGTTCCTTATTAAGCTAGGCTTGTAGCAAATCAATTTGTGGACGACGCCCCGAACGCCCATAAAGAGAGATTCCGAATAGCCTTACTTGGGAGAATGCAAGGAAAAGACCAAGCAGGCTCAAAGATGGGTAACTCCGTATCGTTCCAATTGATTCTCGGCCGTTTCAAACTCTAAGTTAAGCTTATTTTATTCTCGACGTGGATTGCCAACTGCTTTGAGAACAATATAACAAAAGCGAACCACCCGTGGACGCCAACAACACCGCAACATAGTGGTTGGGGGAATGACAGGTGGTCCGAGGCGTCCCGGGTCGATCCCGGATTTGGCATCAATGTACAAAGATTAATAAAAACTTTTTGCTTCGCAGATCGAAGCTCAGCCTTAGACGGTTATAGAACCTAGAGAGATGACATTCCGGACATACAATCCGATCCAGATGAATCGATCTTTTCAATTCAAAGTTCGCGAGGAATACGTACATGGGTAAAGTGGTATCGTTTCAATTCTTTTAGAACATGAGGACATACATTGATGCTTTCCCTGTTGATTTTTACGGGGGTCACTACTCATCCAAACAGAGAAGTATCCCTTCTCCCCGAAAAATTAATGAAATGAGAAATTCTTGGAGCCTTTGACAATCTCATGTCTCAAGGCGACAATGAAGTTTTGCAACGCATTTGCATGAACAGGGGCAACTCACGATCCACGCCTCTAAGAAATTTTTTATGTACTTTGCGAATTTTGTCCGCCATAATGAAAAGTTGCTGCATAGTTTGCGCATGATTGTTCCTCATGTTTAATTTACCAACTTTGAATAAGGAACATGAACTACATAAGATACATCGAATGTATAGAAGGGGGCATGACGGGATGATGAAAGGCAATCCTTTCCCAAACACGTCCAATTTTTTCGGGCGAGATGAACGGTGGCAAATTCCGCATTCCCGAGGTAAAAAGTTTTCTCGCGAAAGGTACGATAACCAAAGTGATGGAGGCATTCATTTCTCTACCCTAAACACTGCAAGTTATCCGTTGATCAACCCATTTGAGCGGAGATTTCACTTCCACAACCCCATCAAGAACCACCCCACATTGGGGCAAAACAGAGGTAATTCCATCAGCATCACGAGACAAATGGTTAGAAATCTTCTTGCTTGGACTAACATCAATCTTCGGGTGGTTCTTTGCATTGTACTTGCGCTTTAATTCAAGTGCCTTAGGGTGACGAAGAGCATTTCTTTTTCTATCCCACACATCTATATCCATTTGCACAATCCATTTGAGCCTGCAAAATTCGTTTCTAAAAGCCCTTATTGGTGATCATTGTTGTCCCAAAACAAATATGGCCCATCTTTGAGTAGAAGGACACGAAAAGCTGGATCCATAGAAAATCTCCCAATGAACTCATCAAGATACAATCGTAAAAGAGAGTTGGGAGTAAAAAAAAGGAGAAGAAAGAGGAAAAGCTGATTCCACAAAAAAACTCCTGGGCATTTAAAAAGCAAAGTGCCTACCAAAAGCGGGGCCAATGCCCTTTCAATTCATTGTTCATTTGTAGAATATTTCGAACTTGAATGCACAATTTTCCTGTATATCCTAAAAGGGTTGAGAGAAAAATCTCCATGAAGTGTCAAATTGCAAATGCAATCTTCGGTTCATACCATCCTCGAGCAATGATGGTATCATAGAAGGCCACGATCGGTGACAAGATTGTAATGATCACCAACATCAAGCCCCTTCTCAAATATCTTCGAGCCAAAACGAACCCTTTCGTTTCTCACTCCCCAAATCATTACCTCCATTACAACCCTTTAAAAGCCTTTTCGACTAGGGCACTTGAATTAATGTGGAGTTCCATGATTTTAAGCATCACTCGAAGAAGTTCGAGCAAGATTACTTCTCTCTCATTTTTGCGAGTTCTTGACTTGTAAACCCGGAGAGATGACGAAGAAATTCATTTCAGCGGCCTTGACTCAACTAGAGTCCCCTTTGTAAACCTTTGACCTAGCCCTCATTACGGTCCTAATCAAGACCTCCCGGATCGGCTCGGTCGTATCAATTGCGAGATTACTCGGATCCTTATCGAATGCGATGATGGAAAGATTGAGTGATTTCTTTTGAATCCCGCAGACAGGGATAAATAACTTTTCTTGAGAGTGAGAGAAAATCCTTTCTGGATGAAGTCCCCCATTCAGCTCACATTCGAGGTATTCATAATGTGAGAATATCCCTGGACAGGATTGGTAATGCAAACTTGATAGAATGGTTATGCATAAACCATAGTATGAGTGATTGCATTATACACATGTTATTTCTAATCATTGCAAGCTCGGTAGGAAAGTTTTGCATGAACTCATTGTTGAATATGTTTGCGCATGTTACCTCGGACATTCTATGATGGGTAATACATTCCCAATGTTCGATGTCCCTCCCAAGGTCTCGAAATTCATCCAAGGATTATTGAATGAGCAAGTTCTCCTGGCAAATGCCTACCATGTATGATACGAGCGATCTGTTTCGTTCTTTGATTAATCGTTCGGAGAACCCAGGTAAGTTTTCGAACCCATTTTCAAATCAACAACTCCTCGATGATAGTTGTTACGATTCAATTAAGGCAATATGCCTCTCCGTCGGTCGTGTAGACATATGCACTTGGCGATCTTGACATCTTATCATGACGACGTAGCTCTTATGATTTCGGTCTCGGATCACGAAGACATATGCACTTTGGTGATCTTGACCTTTAGTCGGCTCATAATGACATAGCTCTTATGATTCTCGGCTCCTTTATCAAATCACGAAGACATAAGCACCCGTGATTTTGATCCAAACCAAATCATAACGACGTAGCTCTTAAGATTTTGGTTCCCCTTTGTCGAATCGTGAAGACATATGCACTTCGGCGATTTCGACATTTAATCAACCACAACGACGTAGCTCTTGTGAACTTGATTCTACTTCTTTTGACTCACAACGACGTAGCTCTTGTGAACTTGATTCTACTTCTTTCGACTCATAACGACGTAGCTCTTGTGATCCGGAAGGATACACATATCTTGCATTTGTCTCGCATTAGGGAGAAGTCTCGATAATGAGATAGGCCGAATACCTTAAGGTCCTCGTGTTTGCAAGAAACTTGGAAATTAAGGGAATCACTAGCTTATGAGGTATTTGGTAAAACAGTATTCTCGTATGCGATCCATATACGAGTTTCTCTAACATGGAAAAGAGAAATTATGACACATGTTATTTACTGGTCTCGCATATCATGCATCACTTCATTACAAAAAATGGGATTAAAACTCCAAAAAAAAAAAAAAAAAAAAAAATTTCATCCATCATTTGCACTATCAAAATTTAGGGTTCAATTTTATCTTTGAGCGGAACCTCTACGAGCCTCCACTCAAAGAGGGGCAGGTGTTGACACCTAAAATTTTGACTAATCTATTTCTTGCATAAAAATTAGAACTAATTTTAGTTCTAAACAAAAATCATCCCACATAGCATTGGCATATAATTCAAACTTAATTCAACAGGGCCTGGACTAGGCATGGAGTGAAAACGTACCAAGAATATTCGGGCTTGAAAGAAATATTTTTTTTTCGGTGGACCGTATGTGCAAATACTAGAACTTCAAGGGATCGTATTGCAAATACTAGAACCTCGGGGACTGCATTGCGGATACCAAGAGAAGAGGATGAAGAGAAGATGGAGAAAGGAAGATGATGAAGAGAAGATAATGAAGAGAATGTGAAGAAAAGAAGATGAAAATGGAAGATGGAGAAATGAAGGTGAAGAAGAGAAGATGAAGATGAAGAAGAGAAGATGAAAATGGAAGATGGAGAAATGAAGGTGAAGAAGAGAAGATGAAGATGAAGAAGGGAAGATGAAGATGAAGAAAAGAAGATGAAGATGGAAGATGGAGAAATGAAGGTGAAGAAGAGAAGATGAAGATGAAGAATGAAGGATGAAGAACTTTGCCTATAAAAGAAGAAGAGTTCTTGAAGAGAAGGAGAGTTTTTTTTTGGAGTAGGAGAGAATTGAGAGATTTTTGAGGAGAAAAGAATTGAGATAGTCCTTGAGAAGAAACCAGAAAAGAAAATTGAAAAGTGAGAGAAAAAGAGCTTTGGTCGAGCATCATCTTCGACGAGTCCCGTTACATACTTCGCCTCTCGCCACCCAACAACGTTATCGCTTGCCATTTTCGACGACAGCCACGCTCTTCAAGCTTCGAGATCTTGAAAGAAACTATAACGTGTACGTGAGTAAGATTTTGTGTAATAGAAGGTAATCGTCTCCATCTTGATCTACAAAGATGTAATCATTTGATTTGAATATTTGATTGTTTATTTTAGACGTGCCACGTGTTCCGAAGTTTAGTATTATTATATGTTAATTTATTTTTGTGAATACTTGTGATTGGCCGCGTTTTCTTTCTTTCTAAATCGTCCATGGTGTATATCGCATAAAACTCAATGTTTTCACATTTTCAGAAAAAAGAAGAAAACACCAAAAAAAGAATAAAAAAACTGCACCTTTAAAATTCGAGTAAATTACCAAATCAAATATTTTTCATGAAAATGGTACCGAAATGGCGTTAGAATAATTTAGCGTAATCAAGTCCCCGGACTCTTAATCTACGGTACGCAGAAATAAGATAGTTTTCTCCCGCTATTTTATTTGGGTTTCTAGTCAACCTGCCGAAAATGATTAGTGGCGACTCCAAATTCAAATCACATTGCATGTTAATCATTCGAACCTTAAGTGGCGATTTGGTATGGATTCGGGAGAGTCCGAGTTAGGTTAGTTAATTAATTAACCTGATAATCCATTAGCCTGGAATTTAACTTGTTTATTTTTTAGGTCGCGACACTAATAATGAGGCAAAAGTCAGAATTTGGACAATATGGAATAAACAAAGACCGGAAAGTCCTTTTTTTATATCAATTCATATTCCATTCATAAACAATCGCTAATTAATGAATCTCACTTGCACCTTGCAATTTTCTTAATGCTCAAAGATGTTCGTCTCTTGATTTTCATTGACTCTTGCACGAAAATTTCAACCTTTGTATGAATTGGTTCAAGAAATAGTTTGCTCTTGTCGTGGTGGTTCATGAAAGCACAAGAACGTGACGAAGGTCAAAACTTAGACATATGAAATAAACAAAGACCAGAAAACCTTTTCAAGATCAATTCATATATATTTATTGAGAATAACCAACTAATGACCCGTTCAATTTTCCTAATGCTCGAAGAGCCTCTTAATCGTCTCAGAATCTCGCACAAGTATTTCAACCTTTGTATGAATTGGCTCAAGAAATATAGTTTGTCCTTGTCGCGATGGCTCATGAAAGCCTAATGACACGGCGAAGGTCAGAAATTGGAGATATGGAATAAACAAAGACCAAAAGTCTTTCTTTAAAATCAATACACATCCAGTTCATAAACATTAACCAATTCGTAATTGTATTTTCTTAATGCTTAAAAATATTCGCCTCTTAATTATCCTTGGATCTCGTACAAAAGTTTCAACATCTGTATGAAGTTGCTTAATAGATAATTTGTCATTATCATGGCGGTTCGCGAAAGCCTAGTAACGTGGCAAAAGTCAGAACTTGGACATATGGAATAAACAAAGACCGGAAGGTCCTTGTTTATGAAGTGGCTCAAGAAATAATTTTTCCTCGTCGCGATGGTTCATGAAAGCCTAAAAACGCGGCAAAGGTCAGAGATTGGAGATATGAGATAAACAAAGACCAGAAAGTATTTTGTAGATCATTCTATGTTCTATTCCATAGAAAAAACCAATTAATCAGTGTCATTTGTTTTTTTTTCTTTCTCGATGTCAAAGATATCCGCCTCTTAATTGTCCTTCGCACAAATTGTTTTGCATAGTTATCTTTCCAAAGCATTTTTTAGTGCGTGCTAATTCCGGCCCTTTTTGACAAAAAAATGCTGCCCATTGTTTCGAAATGGGTATTTCAAAGAAGAAAAACCTGTTATATATAATATATGTGGTACAAAATATTTAAGATATGCATACTAAATCTTAAGATAACACGATAGAGTTTTTACGGTTAATACCACAAAAAATCTAAAACTGGTACACCATAAATTTACCCCAAATTAATTTGTCAAATTCAATCTATCCGGCTAGTTTTGGTGGAAAATAACTGATGTAGTAGTGCTACCGCGCTGACATGATAGTTTAACAAAAATTAACGGAGAATAAACTTGTCAAAGTGTACCGGTTTGGGGTCTTCGGTGATCAAAAAATTAATTTGAGATAAATTTGTCACGGGTATATTAGTTTGGAGCTTTTAATGGTATTAACCCTAAATTTTATTAGCCGAATGTGTTTTATCATTGTTATTCTTGACATAACAAGAATTCGTCCGATGTGCGTGGACAGGAGGTTACCAAGTAGATAATTGATGAAGTATAGGTTAAACACTCAAGTAACGACGATAGTATCTCTAGGGTTTCGTCGTTGTGAGGAATTGATGAGGGCAATATTGGTGCTTATGAAACGCGAGACAAAGAGATGTTTGATTTAAGGATTTTGTTGTCATATGTTCCGGGTAAGCACTTGCTTAACAACTTCAGGAAACTTTGCAATTTCTAAGCACTGACTTTCTTGTGCTGTGCAATAGCCATCACTTTGGAAAAAGTGAATAACTCGTTATTCGTATTGTTAACTAGTTGCCCTAGGGCACTTGTTAACCAGATCAAAGACCATTGACTCAAATAATATTAAGATACGTGGATTTCATATTTAATGGGTCAGAACCATAATTAATGAGTTTCATGTGAATTTCACGTGAATTCCATCGGATCCAATAGTTAAAATGAGTTGTAATAAGTTTGACATTAATGAAAAGCCTCTCGTGAAGAACATGGGCCGCTAGAACATGGGCCGCTACGTACTCCCACGAGGGTCTCAAGGAGACAATGCCCTGTTTAATGTGATTACATAAAAAGAAGAGGGTGAGGGTAGAACGTGGGAAATATATCTCAATTAAAAAAAAGATAAAGAAAACAAAAAAATTAAAATATATATAATTATTTAAAGATTTCACGTTAGCGCGGACCGTGCCATTTAGGATGGTCATCATTCACGTCAACAATCTCCAATGTGAAATGACATAAATACAAAACGTTTAGGACTAAATTGACAGAGTTAAAATGTTTATAATTAAATTGGTATCATTACAATAAATTTATAAATTTTTTAACACTTTTCTCGATATTCATAAATTCTAAGCCATTAGAAGTCAACAATGGAGCCTAGAGAGCTGGTATTGCAACGTCCACATGTCACGTAAATCGAGCCTATCTGGACGATTGACCATATTGGTCTCACGACGAGTACGAAGAGCGCCTCCCACGTGGTCCGCGCGGGCACGAATGCTTAATTTGTTTAAACGGGAAAAAGAGGACGTGAGAGTAGACCGATCTAGAGAAACATCTGCACTATATGACACATGACGTATTCGATTAGACGTCACTCGCTCTTTAACTGCATTCCTCTTCGATTCGTGCCTCGAAATGGTAAGTGGAATAGGAGACTTTCCATGTGCACTACCACGATAACAACTACCTTAATTTATGTTTTTGGCAATATTTATTGAAACGCTAAAATTTAGTAGATGAACTTGACTTTGCGGTCTGTCGTGCCAGCTGTTGTTTCTCATCCACGTCCAGGTCATCAAGGATAATAATCCATCTTGGTACAACTCTTTTGGCCTTGCACCCACCTCGATTTTGCTCCTTTCTATTGGAAGACAGACAGATGCATTGGAACCTCCAAAGACTCCATATCGAACTTCAAAACATGTTCCGAACTACTTGGCCGAAAAAAAAAAGGGGGGGGGGTGGGCAGAGCCGTGGCTCTTTCCCCCAACGGCCCAATCTTGGGCAGTTGCAATGCAATGGGCTGCAATGGCCGAACACCTCCCTCTTTTTTTTTTTTTTTTGTATCCTAAATTCTCTATAAATATCATTCTCCCTTTATCATTTTTTCTCACAATTTCTCTCAAATTCTTTCAATTCTCTCAATCCCAATTCAATTCTCTCAATTTTCTGAATCGGCTTTCCACTCAATTCTTTGACAAAAATGGCAAGTGGACGGAGTGGTGATAGGGAAAAGAGCACGATGGCGATGGCGATGGGGGAATCCGATTATCCTCAATCTCATAATCAATATGATCCTCGCGAGTTTACATGTTACATGTTGGGTAGACGCTGATAATAATATCAACTATATTCCCAATGTCGAGCATGTCCCAACGCAAAAAAGTCTTCATCCTCTTATCGACGTCAAAGAAACGTCGACAAGCAAATGAGTCGGAACTAGCGAGGCTCGGGAGAGTACATCCAACTTATGGCACCACTTTGACAAGATACACGTAGGCGGAGACAAGTATAAGATAAAATGTAAATATTGTATGAAATCATACAATTTTAATAAAGGAGACGGTTATGGAACATACCGTCGGCATCCGACATAAAAAACATGCAACGCGAGCGGGAATCGACACCAGGCAACAACAAATTTTCGAGTACACCAATCCTAACACTTCTTCTTTATTTCGTTACGGTGATGAAGTTTATAAAGAAACATTAACTCAATATGTTGCCATTGAACATTTACCGTTTACTACTAGTGAAAAATTTAATTTGAATTTTTTTATAAACACTGCATGTACTTCGCAAGCAAAACCTATTTTGAGAATTACTCTTAAACGTGAAATTTTTAGGGTTTATAAAAAACAAAAAAAGGTTTTGAAAATTTTTTACGGATTTCAATGGGAGTGTGCATATAGGTAACGATATTGGAGTGATCCTTGGCAAATTCATTCTTATATGGATATCACATGTCATTGGATATGTGATGATTAAACCATTCAAAAAAGAGCACTCGCATTTCGAGTGTTTGATGAAAGGCATACGGCCAATAATATTTATAGAATAATTAGGCAAGTTTTCAAAGAATATAATTTGATTAATAAAATTTTTTCAGTTGGTTTTAATAATGCCGCGTCAAATATCGCTTTCATTCCCGAGTTAGAAAATATTTGTAAATTCTCTTTTGGCCGATAATTTTTTCACATTAGATGTGCTTATCATATATTAAATTTATATGTACAAAATGGTTTACGAACTTTTGAGCTTTTCTCACCTCAATAAAGAGAGTAATTAAATTTTTATAGAGTCGTCCCCAAGTTATTAAAAAATGGGACAAATTTTGTAAAGCACATACATAAAAACCAAAAAGATTTCCAAAAGATATTCGACTCGTTGGAATTCTACCTACAAGTTGCTTTATCAATCTTTTGCTTATAAAGATTTATTATATGCGTTTATTTAGAATAATGTTTCAAATTAGTTTACTCCCGCAAGATTGGGTTGTTTGCAAATTTTTTTTAGATTTTTAAAAAAAATTTAATGATGCAACTTATACTTTATCTGGTATTTATTATCCTATTACGCATTTATTTTTAATAGAATGTGTTAACATTCTTGGTGTTTTTTGTGAATATGAAAAAGATGCTCAATTAGCTCCGATTATTATAGTAATTAAAGCAAAATGGCTGCATTATTATGCATGCATTCCTCTTATTTATTTGATTGCTATTATTTTTTATCCACGTACTAAATTAGATGGTTTATATGATTATCGAAGGATTATTATTATGATTGTTTACATTTGAATGAAACAAGTAGATATTAAAACTATACAAGTAGAGGTTAAAGACGCTCTAGTAGCATTGTATAATGAATTTTGTAGTATATATAGTTTAGGTGATAGTGGATCTTCTCAACGTAGTGCCTTATAAAGAGAGGGGAATGGTAGACTTAGTAAATGGTACAATCTGCTCATTAGTAGACAAAAAAATAAAAGGGAGCACCAGGTAATATTTTCGAATTACAACATTATTTAACCATTGTTTTTTAGTTCCATGATTGATTTCAAAATTTTGGAGTGATGGAAGACTCATTCAACCCAATTTCCAATCATCGCTCTCATCGTAAGACAAATGTTAGGAACTCCTTCTTCAACGGTTGCAATTGAACAAGCATTTAGAAGCTGGTGCATTAGTTTTGGATGACCGCCATTCAAGATTAAATCCGGATCTTTGTAAAGGCTCAAGCTTGTTCGATGATTGGACAAATGCTAAATTTCGACAACAAGAGCTGGATTGAGACAACGGATTCTTCAATGATGATAGTGGAGATACCACCGTCAAGGGTACTACAATGGGTAGCGACGATTGACAATGAGGTAAGTTGGAGTTATCAAAGGTAAAAGAACTACATGTGTTTTGATTCTTCTATCCCCAAGAAGATATGTAGGCGCTTAATAATAATTCATTAAGTTCAAGCCCCTTCCCTCTCCCATTTTTCCCCCCAAATTTGATTACAATGTACAATTTAATTATAATTTATAATTGATAATTTATTATTTTTTATTTCATAATTTATTATTTAATAAAATTCAGAACCGAAGGCTGACCCTTGAACGGCTCGGAACGGGATCTCCCCTTCAAGGGCTGGTTCCGATTCAAGCATGGCTACGAATCGGAACCGCCAGTTCATGAATCGAAATCAATGGTTCACGGTCCATGACCATGTCTACCCTATGTGACTATGTAGAGAAACTCTTTTTGAGAGCATGGTTAACGTGAACCGAATCGAATTCTCACAAATAAAATCAGAGTAAACCCCCCCAATATGGACACAAGAAAATGACTAACTTTTTTTTTTGTCACAATCAACAAATAACAAACTTAATCAATAATAGAAGAATCTGGTGAACAACAGAAGTTTTTGACGGAAAGAACAGCATCGACTATCAAGGAATTTATCAACGACAAGCATCTGTTATCTTGACTGAAGTCACCAATATCCTCGTGTAACTGCTGAGTAGTGATAGTTTCGAATATTTAATCTCTTTTCACAACTTAAAAATCATCAACAACTCGTCAAAGAAATTATCAACCGGAAACATTAGTTAACTGGGATGAAGTCATCGACATCGACGTGTAACTATCGAGTAATAATAGTTTCGGATATTTAAGCTCTTTTGACAACTTGAAGCGTATGGATAACTCGCGAAGGACAACAAACATCAATTATATGGCGAGATACTATTGATATTGACATATTTAAGCTCTTTAGATATATATATTGCTAGATAATAGGAAATCATAGAGTAACTTCTTATGGATAATGTAACTTCTCGTAACCACTTGGAAGTTGTTTATTTATGTGAATTTGTGTAGCATTCGTTCGTAACCATCGATTGTAGTTATTAAATAGACACATCGTATCCTTTATAAAGCCTTCGAACAAACAACAAAGGCCTATTAAATTTCAATTTATGTACCTTAGCCGTTGTTTCCAAATACTTCGTGGTCGATTAAATTTCAACGTGTATCTTAGTTATAGCTTTCGGATCTTCATTGTCGATTCAATTTCGGCATTATATCTTTATGTTGTCACACTTTGTCGTTGATTAAATTTCGACAACGTTTTTGATGTCATCGGACTTGATCGTTGATTAAATTCCATTGAAATATACTTATTCCTTGTGTTACGTTCGTACGATTCTTGCATGGAATCCCTACATAACTTGTCTCCTCTTAATAAAAACCAGAGAACAATTTCAGTGAAAGATACTTTGTTGTCAATTAACTTCTGACGAAACATTTAAATATATGTTACAGATGAAATCAAAGCAAGGTCCGCTTCAATAGCCCAGATTCGACCGAGGCAGAGAGTGATCATGGAGACAAGAGGTCTCAGAGATTAATGGCAGGCACTTAAGATGGCGTGGGGGCCACGAATTGAATGTGCCGCACAATGGATAGGGAGAGTATAGCCAACACTGCCTCCACTGATGGGAGACCTCATTGAGGGATTCATATGTTAATATTTAGCCTAAAATGGTCACCACTTACATGGTTACTTAAGGTAGTCCCCATGGGGGATTTGACCCGTATCGAATTCTTTAGAGGACATTAGAGATGCAACGAAATTCAATATGACCCAATAGGGCCCTTGCCCATTTCCGCTGAGTCGTGAACAGAGAATCCATATGTGTACACGTAGAGTTCAAGTATTTCTCATAGCCCTCCAATCTGTCAAAACAATGTAGGCGACTGGAAAAAGCTAACTTTCTTGGTTGGCAAACCTGAAGAACTCGGCAAGATACGAATCGAAAATATTTCAGACTGGGGATGTTTTATTTTATATTTTATTTTTGCCAGTGGTTGCGATGCATCAGCAGACATAGAGAGGAGATCAATTCAAATACTCGAGCCTTGATTCACTATCTCTGTTATTGGCTTGAAAACAACGCCTTTGATGAAGAGGCCGCCCTTCCGATGCTCACCATATTCCCAGAGGGAAAAGCTTATTTCGCCGACGGTTTTTGGGGTTAACTCGAATTTGCCAATTTTAAGTTCAGTCCACTCGTCCTGTTCTAATTCGTCCAACCTTGCCGTACTTCCCTGCTTGTTTCCATCCGGCAGAGCGAGATCGAGGTTCACCGGATCTTGCCATCCGTAGCTTAGCCGGATCATTCTCACGACCATCACGACTTCGTACGTCGTCCTCGGAGAGAGCATGACCGTTTGGCATGTTCCTTTTATCTCTAGCCAGTCAACTGTTTCTAGCTTGGCGATAGGCACATCTACGTTGCCTGAATAGCTGAAACTCAGAAATATTCAAGAAGCATAGGGTTGGTTTACTAGTGATGATGATGGTTAGCAATGACCTCATTTTCAAGTAAGCCATCAAGAGTACTTTTATTGGACAAAAAAAATAATAATTGAGTTTTTGAGGCAGCAAAAATTGGTTAAGTGCCACTAAATGAACAACTTGCAGCTGAGAAAAGGTGCATATCTCTAGCAAAATAAAGCTAGAACACGAAGGTACTCCATTTAGCGGCCGGCAACAGAAGGTTTCCGGCCGCCTGCGAGTCATTTTTGTCCAGGCAAATTCATGCGTTGTACCCAGATCGACCAAGATGTCGACTTAAAATGTACTTGTTTAGGATAGAAGAAGCAACGATACCATGATTCCTGCCTTTCTGGCCAATTCCAGTACTGTCTATCTTTGCCCCAAGCAATCGATAAGGCCGAAGCCAGAACCATCAAGCAGTTCTTGTTGAGCTCCTTGTGAACCCAATACTTGTGTATATATGGCTGTTCCTGTAAGCACAATGCAGTAATCCGTGAGCGAGACATTAACAAAATCAGAACCGAACTAGGCTCTTGTCCAATTCGGAGCTGCCGTGCACCCATCCGGTCGCTGATGACCTATGTATAGATCCAATTATCATCTGCAACTGGTTTTGATTTACAAACTTTTCCTGCATATCACGCAGTTTTAATTTCATGGCAGGCATCGCAATCTGAGCCAAATGTTTTCTCAATGTTGTCCTTTGGAACTTGCCTGATGCTCGCCATTTTTTGCCTCGCCCTGCTTTTTGTTGTCCTTCAAAAGCACTCCTGCATAGACCCGTCGCCTCATCTCGTTTATGTCGAGGGAGGAGATTTCGTCGCCAATCGCTCTTCTCAACATCGCCAAGGACATGAGAGGAAGCTCTCTCGTTTCACTTGTGCTGTTTCGGGCGTTTTCTTCATTTGTTGACGGTGACGAATTGGGCACATCTCCTGCTTCAGAAACCATTTCCATCTTCTTCCAGGTATTCTCGTACCTACCATAAATGTACACCAAAAACAACCGAAGTTTGAGTTGGTCTAACGTTAGACTAAATGAAAGTGTGATTTGTCGGTTCAGACATCCGGACTCTACCGAAAACGTCCTGTTGCTTGCAGCTCTTGCTATGGCGGAAGAAACAGAGGCGAAAATGTGATGGTGAATTCTGATCTTGCAGACTTTCGTAGTCAAAGTGGAGATAAAGGGGCCCAAATAACAATAACAAACACATGATAATCCCGTCTCACTTAAGATGTATACCTTCGTAATTGTTTTATAGCATACCTCTCATTTTCGATAAATTTCGTGTTTTCCATGATATTCCCTTGGAAAAGTTATGCATAATCAAAAATTTCGCCAAAAAAGTTTTCGGAAAGATGAGTTATCATGTCTGCAAGATTTGCCCTATCAAATTGAATGTAGCAGGATGAATGAATGGAGAAACGCTCTAATAGCCCGGTTCCTCCAATTTTCAAGAAATTTTGTGGTTTCCATGCCATTCCTCCCAAAAAATTATGCATAATCAACACAAATTTTGCCAAAAAAATTATCGGAAAGATGATTTACGCTATCCTGGAAGATTTGCCCTATCAAATTGAAAGAAACAAGACGAATGAATAGAGAAACACACTAGCTTGGTTCCTTCTATTTTCGAGAAATTCATGATTTCCATGACATTACTCTTGAAAAGCTATGCCAATAGTTATTAGAAAGATGATTTACGCTATCTCGGAAGATTTGCCCTATCAAACTGAAAGAAACAGGACGAATGAATAGAGAAACACACTAGCTTGGTTCCTTCTATTTTCGAGAAATTCGTGATTTCCATGACATTACTCTTGAAAAGCTATGCATAATAATAATAAAAAATTGCCATAAAAAGTTGTTGAAAAGATACGTTATGTTCAGGAAGATTTGACATCTCTAATTGAATGAAACATGACGAATGTACGGAAAATTGCTCTAATAGCATGGTTCCTTCTATTTTCGAGAAATTTCGTGCTTTTCATGGCATATCTATCAAAAAAATTATGCATAGTCAAAACAAATTCCTATAAAAAAAAAGTTGTCCGAAAGATTTACCCTATCAAACTTAATGCAATAGGACGAATGCTGAGTGGAGAAACGCTCTAATAGTATGGTGCCTCCTATTTTTAAAAAATTCTGTGCTTTTCATGACGTTCTTCTCGAAAGGTTATCCATAATCAAAATAAATTTTGCCAAAACAAAGTTGTCGGAAAGATGGGTTATGATGTCCAGAAGATTTGCCCTACCAAACTGAATGCAACAGGACCAATGTGCAATGAGTGGAGAAACGCTCTAATACCATGATTCCTCCTATTTTCGAGAAATTTCGTGCTTTTCATGATATTTTTCTCAAAAAATTATGCATAATCTTAATAAATTTCGCGAACCTACTACGAAGGAGACTGAAAGAGGGAGTTTGAGCTAAATAGGCTTGAGCCCTAATAGGCCGTGCCCGCTCACTTATCGAAGACTTATTAAGCAAAGCCTTGTTTACTTGACCTTGACTGTCCTTCACACACATGGACAAATCTTACCTTGATGGGAAAGGGCAGCAATTTAATTATACCGTATAATCACATTTGCATCGGCTATTGATGTCATTTTGTTTAATCATCAAAATGTTTCAGTGCGATTGCAAATTGCATTTCTTTGTTGAAGTTAAGTGCATGAAAAAATATCAATTCATGTTAGTTTTGAATTAGTCGTGCCATATCGTGCCAAGGTGAGATTTCTCCTATCATGTTTGTGCCCGTCATAGATCAAAGTTCCATCTCTATTGACAGGCTTCCCTACCTTTTTCTTTTCTTGTCCTGAACCATCAGAAAGCTATGTTCATCAAAGTTCTCATAAATGATATTGGTGTTCTCGCCTAAACTGTAGCTTTATCGGGGTCCAAATCAGGCTTGGCTTCCCTGTAGTAACGTACCCATCAGAAATGATCCAAGGGTCCTCGTGCAGTACAAAGCCTATGTTGAAAATATGTATCAAGTTTAAGCCTGAAAAGAAAACTTTCTTAATTTGAATAAGTTCCTAATTGGAGTTTGCTTCCTAATTAAGAGGTTTAACTAGCTTGAGTAGGTTTCCTGTTTTGGATTTAATTTTTATCTATATAAAAGAAGTGTCTTTGTTGTGAAGAGCATCCAAGAGAGGAGCTTATGCTCGTGAATTATATCCGTGTTTTTGAAGCTGTGAAAATCTTATGTTGAGATTTCGTGTAATTCCTTCGTGATAAAGACTTTGCATAACTTTTCATGCCGGTTAGACAGTTATTTGTTTGCCACTATTTATTGAAACACTAAAATCAATAATATATCAACTCAACTTTAGAGCAGTCTTTGTCATACAAATTAGATATAGGGGTGAGCAATCGAGCGGGCTCAATCCAGGGAACCGCTCTCATTCGACGAGCTCAAGGCTGGTTCATGTGGGACCAGTCTAGTTCCTAGTTCCAGAGATGGAAAACCGGCCTTAACTAGTTCGGTTTCAGGATAGAACCTATAACCGAACCTAGAACCAAAACTATTTTAGGATATAACCTAGTTTCCAACCGACCATGGGAAAGTCATGTACATCTCTTTTTATCTTGTAATTCCTTTGAGTGAATGCTTCATTTAATCTCTTCTTATTATTAGATATGGATTGGCTTTCCGGTAAGAACATCATTGATAAATAAATTTTACAAGTTAAAATAGAATAAATATATCTAATGAAGTTTTCTATTAATTGTCTAATGTTTTTTTAAAATCATAGTTTATGTTACGTGTTTTAAACATTTTATTATTTGTGTTAATTTAACTTGAACGCTCCTTGTAACAAGTGACTAATGCTCTATTTATTTAATAGAAAATGAATGATTTGAAGAAAAAAAATCTTAAAATAATCACTTATATTGCTTGAAATAATTATTCAATTAAAAATATTTTTAATATCGACAATAATTATGTCCAAACATTTTCGTGGACAGTGAAAATATTTTCTGTTCATTTTTTGTAAGTGGCACAAGCAATCATTTTTAGGAAAATATTTTCCTAATTTTTCCTTTTTGCAAAACAAACACACTCTAAAGGGGCATATTTTTTTTCTTCTAAATATTGGGTAATGAAACTTGGAGTAAGGAAAAGAATTGGTTGGTTCCAGAATCTATAGGGTCGATTCTAGGTTCCAAAATTCGGAAACCTGCTCCGACAAGGTAAATTTCAAGTTCCAAGTTTGGAACTTGCCCACCAATAAATCGATCACTCATAATCGGACATTGTTTTCGATAATATTTATTGAAATAATAACATTTAGTACATCGACTTGACTTTGCAACATATTCTTTGTCTCTTGGTTAGACCTAGGAGTGTGCATTCAGTCCGGTTTAACTTGGAAACCGGACCGGACGGAACCGGCCAAGTAGTTCACAAGAAAATCGATCCGCTTTTGGGTATCGAAATTTTGAACCAGCCTTAACCAGTCCGATTCATAATTTAGGGTCTTGCAACGTCAGTTCTACCCGGGAACCTAGGCCGATTGCATGATAGAACCAGGACCACAACCAACCAATATTGAACCGGAACTAACCTCTCTCTCAAGGTCAAGGATGACATCGAGCAATTTGTGAAGAAACTTATGAAAGGCCTGAAGGGTAAGAACGTTTATGAAATCTTTCAGCCAATGAAACCAAAAAGCCAAAAAGAATCCGCTGCTTCCCGGGTTGACAGAGTAGATTCCCGGTTCAAATTCCAAAAATTGGAAACTCCAGCCATGAAACAGATTACCATTAATTAGGCCTTAATTCTTTCTTGGGAATATATATTGAAACACTAAAATTTAGTAGCGACTTTTTGTGGTTGAAGTTTTAGTACCGAATTTTTTTTTTGGGGGGTCGAATTTAGTACCGACTTGACCTTTCAGTCTTTAATAGGAAACATGACAACTCAGCAAGCACTGATCCAGATCATATCCACACTAGTTAATAGCCAAAGTCGGATGGGACGTGCATAATAATTTCAGAAGGGAGCAGAAGCAATTACAATAAGACTTTCACAAGATTTCTCAAATTAAAAACTCCTCAGCGATGACCCTAGGGAAGGTGATGGCTTACGCATGTGTTCTTAGATCGAAGTATCTTCAGGGGAATTATTCTTCTTTTAATGCCAACAAACAAGATGACTTTAATGCTGACAGCTCTGTTAGTTTTTCTTTGTTATTACTCCGTGATCCCTTTTCATTTGTTTCAACAATTGCCAGACTTTCAGATATATTCAATTTTTTTATCTAATACATCTGAAAACTTTTATGGCAAAGTACCGGAAATATCATAAACATATTGCATTAGTATCAATTCAGCCATGAGTCTCATGATCCTCTTAATTGTACCAATTTAGTCTTAAATATCTTTGCATTATTACCAATTGAGTCAATCAGGCCAATCTTGGCCCGAAATAGTTGACGTGAATGTCGGCCGTGCCACGTTGGAAGGTCGGTGCGACGTAAAATTCTTTTTAATAAAATTTGAAATTTTCATATTTTTTTTCTATTTTTCTTATTTTTTCATGCTTTTCTGTTCTTTTTTTTTTTTCTTGAGGGACGGCAAGGGCCTGGCCGGCTCTCGCGTAGTCAAATTTGGGAGGCTCTCGCCAGCCCGGTGCGAGGGCTGCGATGCCCGGATTACATGGCCTTATCCAGTTAGGCGAAAGTCGAGTTGGCGGCCCTTGTGTCCTCTCGACCACAAGGAAAAAAAAACAAAAAAGAAAGGAAAAGGAAAAAAAAAAAAAATTACATAAAGATTCAAATTATTATTAAAATATAATTTTAAAAAGAAATTCACATACATTTGTCCGGGCAAAACAATGATTTTCGGTCAAAATTGGTATCGGTGCAATAAGTTTATGACTAAATTGATCAAATTAAAAGGTTTATGATTAAATTGGTACCAATTCAATAGATTTAGAACTTTTTTTTTTATACTTTTCCCTATTTTATGCGATCAAATCACTCAATTTTGTCATTCTCATAAATCTTTCTTGATCTTTTCTATCTTAGTGGAGGTCTCTTAGGTGACCCAAATTCTGTTTTAACCGACTAAAGTTTACGTTCACTGAACTTGCTTTCCTAGGGGAATCCTATCATCTTTCCTCGAGCAATAGGCTAACAAGTGCATCAAATGTTTCATTAGGTGCAAACTATGAACCGTCCCTAGTTCCGAGTCCGTCGAAGGATTATGGGCTTTTATTCCTGTACAACAAAGAGATCCTAAAGACAACAGTTCTCATCTCAAAGTTAGTATTTGAAATGTTGAGAATCCATAAAGTACAAATCAGTCTAATTTGCAGATCCTCAGCAATATTCACCAGGAATTCACTATTATCTCTGCAATTTCCGGGACAGGCTGTAACTGGAAGTGGTTGGTCAGCCCGTAATGAGCCATCAGAAACCAGACATGGGTTATGAGCTCGCCACCCCGCCGCATCTGCTGAGCATGATCACTCGCTTTGCAATTGTTAGCAGCGTAGATCAGCATGTCTGCCCACACCTGGCTAATTACTCCCCATTTTGTCTCTTTGGGCAAGAGGCGGTCGAGCTCCGACGCAAGCCGGCTTGCAATGAATTGCACGTACTTGACTTTGTCCTCCTTCGTCACGCCCAGATTGAATTTGGCGCTCACCTCTTTCACTTGGCTGCACAACGCAAACGAATCAATCTCTTTATAAATTTCTTCAAACCTGATACTTCCGATTCCGACTGGTAACATTGATGGATGCATAATAAGGAGATATAGCATGTACTGAGACAAGTGCAAACTCGTGGTAAAGGACTTGTCCTCTGAAGTCGAGGTGTCACGGCAGAGCTGCGTTGCTATGTGCCAGACTAGGATGCTCATGTCGAAGTCCAGCTCGATGCTCCATTTCAACTGTTCCAGCAACTTTTGTGTGCTTACTCGAAGCTTCGCCAGTCGATCCACATGGAGGAGAGTTTATGCGAAGCCATAGTTTTTTTCTTTTTGATTTTAGACAGAATTAGTTCTTTGACATTTTCTGTCACGTCGTCGCAGTCTTGGTAAAGAAACTTCACCACCATCTCATCGACGCACAATTGCTTTAGGAATCTCCACCAGCGGGAGTCATTTTGGTTGGAGCACAACCTCTTTAGGCTGTATTGGCCCATGGAATTGGACCACCTGTGCCTCTTTGTTAGTGGTTGGATTCTGTTGATGAAATGAATAATGGCGGATTGCTTGTTCTTTATAAGCCAACAGGCAGCCTGGTCAGATAAAAAAATGTGAAACAGTGCATATAACTCGAGGAAAATGGCTGCTACTAGCAACAGGAAGGTCAAGAATAGATCCGGGTCAAGAACAGATCGAGAATGAGATGGCGAGTCTGCAAATAAACCCCCAACTTGTATAGACTGCCTTCGCCTTCGAGTAGAACAAGTCGTAAATGAGGCCAAGTTCGATTTCAACGATTTTGAAATCCCATCCCCTGCCCTTCAGTATTGATAGGTAAGTTTCACGTTCCTCCAAGCTGAACAAGTGATTTGCAAAAAGGCGCTGAGTAGTGTCGACTAAGTTGCTGGCAGCGAGCAGTGCGCCCGCAGCGTCTTTGTACTCAGGTGAAAAATAGTGTATCGCAACATTGATCATAATTGCCGCATCATCTCGTACCTTAATGACATGATGAGGTACGAAGTTGTACCCCTCGGCCCGCTTCAACTCACATTCCTCCACAATCTTGTTGGAATACTTCTGGCGAGGTTGGGATTTGGCGAGGGAGTCCTTGAAGTGCTCATTGCTGGCGGCGCTTGTCGCGACCTAAAAAAAAAATAAACAAGTCATCTTTTTCGGGCTAATGAATTATCGGGTTAATTAATTAACTAACCTAACTCGGACTCTCCCAAGTCCATACCAAATCGCAACTTAAGGTTCGAATGATTAACATGCAATGTGATTTGAATTTGGAGTCGCCACTAATCATTTTCGGTAGGTCGATTAGAAACCTAAATAAAATAGCGGGAGAAAACTATCTTATTTCGCAGAACCGTAGATTAAGAGTCCAGGGGACTTGGTTACATTAATTACAACTAATGCCCTTTCGGTACCTTAAAATTCATGAAAAAATAATGGATTTGGCAAATTTGATGAATTCTACTTGAAGATCAAAGAATCAATTTTTTTTTGGTTTTTCTTCCCATTACATTTTTTTGAATTTTTGAGTATTTCTAAAATAAAGAAGTTACATGAAATTAGGATGAAATAGGTTCAAGATTACTCCCCAATTTGAACTCGTGCACCAAACTTATGCTCCAGGCTTGTCTTGATCATTGGACCGATTTGGTGATTCGTTAGACCGAGAAATCTCTTGGTCCTATCTCTCCTTGACGCTTCTTTCTCATCTCGCTAGAATTCCATTAGACTCGCAACCTGGGCATTGATATTTTTTCCTTTTGCTCTCATTCTATTCTTGTACAATTGATGTCTCATCGTTGATATGCACTGTTATTTAACATAAAAACGTAGAGAGAAAAATCAGTGTAGAAAATCCGGGCTAATTTGTATCCGAACTTAGAGGAAGTTAGGAAATCACTTAGCTTTCCTTTTCAAGGGCGAGCTTGAACGATGGTGATGAACTTGTGGCTTGTGTTGATGGGTGCAGAAATTGGCAATGGTAAAGCACCGAGCTTCAAAACACTCAAGCCCTCTCAAAACTCTCTCAAAATTTTTCTCAAGAATTCTCTTTTTCCTCTCTAAAGAATTTCTCTCAAAAACTCTCTCAATTCTCTTCCACTCCAAAAAAAACTCTCCCCTTCTTCAAGAACTCTTCTTCTTTTATAGGCAAAATTCTTCGTCCTTCATTCTTCATCTTCATTTCCTCACCTTCCATTTTCATCTTTCTTTCTTCATCTTCATCTTCTTTTCTTCATCTTCATCTTCTCTTCTTCACCTTCATTTCTCCATCTTCCATTTTCATCTTCTCTTCTTCATCTTCATCTTCCTTTCTTCATCTTCATCTTCTTTTCTTCATCTTCATTTCCCCATCTTCCATTTTCATCTTCTCTTCTTCATCTTCATCTTCCTTTCTTCATCTTCCATTTTCATCTTCTCTTCTTCATCTTCCTTTCACCATCTTCCTTTCCCCATCTTCTTTTGGTATTTGCAATACAGTCCTCAAGTTTCGAGTATTTGCAATACATCCCTCAAGTTCCGAGTATTTGCACATACAGTCCCCGAGAAAATATTTCTTTCAAGCCCAAATCTTCTTGGTGCATTTTTCCACCGCATGCCTAGTCCGGACCCTCGTTAAATTAAGCTCAAATTGTATGCCAATGCTAAATGAATATATGAGATGATTTTTGTTTATAACTAAAATTAGTTCTAATTTTTATGCAAAATATATATTAGTCAAAATTTAGGCGGCCAATTCCGCCCTCTTTGAGTGGAGGCTCGTAGAGGTTCCGCTTTAAAGACAAAATTGAACCCTAAATTTTGATAGTGCAAATGATGGATGAACTTTTTGGCGGGAGTTTTAGTCCCATTTTTTATGTAATGAAGTGATGCATGATATGCAAGATCAGTAAATAACATGTGTCATAATTTCTCTTTTCCATGTTAGAGAAACTCGCACATGGATCGCATACGAGAATACCTGTTTTACCAAATACCTCATAAGCTGGTGATTCCCTTAATTTCCAAGTTTCTTGCAAACACGAGGATCTTAAGGTATTTGGCCTATCTCGTTATCGAGACTTTTCCCTAATGCGAGACATACGCAAGATATGTGTATCCTTCCGCATCACAAGAGCTACGTCGTTGTGAGTCGAAAGAAGTAGAATCAAGTTCACAAGAGCTACGTCGTTGTGAGTTGATTAAATGTCGAAATCGCCAAATGCATATGTCTTCACGATTCGACAAAGAGGAACCAAAATCTTAAGAGCTACGTCGTTATGATTTGGTTTGGATCAAAATCACGGGTGCTTATGTCTTCGTGATTTGATAAAGGAGCCGAGAATCATAAGAGCTATGTCATTATGAGCCGACTAAAGGTCAAGATCACCAGTGCATATGTCTTCGTGATCCGACAAAGGGGAACCAAAATCTTAAGAGCTACGTCGTTATGATTTGGTTTGGATCAAAGTCACGGGTGCTTATGTCTTCGTGATTTGATAAAGGAGCCGAGAATCATAAGAGCTATGTCATTATGAACCGACTAAAGGTCAAGATCACCGGTGCATATGTCTTCGTGATCTCGAGAAAGGGGAACCAAAATCTTAAGAGCTACGTCGTTATGATAAGATGTCAAGATCGCCAGTGCATATTTCTACACGACTCGACAGAGAGGCATATTGCTCGAATTGAATCGTAACAACTATCATCGAGGAGTTGTTGATTTGAAAATGGGTTATGAAAACTTACCCGGGTTCTCCGAACGATTAATCAAAGAACGAAACAGATCGCTCGTATCGTACATGGCAGGCATTTGCCAGGAGAACTTGCTCATTCAATAATCCTTGGATGAATTTCGAGACCTTGGGAGGGACATCGAACATCGGGAATGTATTACCCATCATAGAATGTCCGAGGTAACATGCGCAAAACATATTCAACAATGAGTTCATGCAAAACTTTCCTACCGAGCTTGCAATGATTAGAAATAACATGTGTATAATGCAATCACTCATACCATGGTTTATGCATAACCATTCTATCAAGTTTGCATTATCAATCCTGTCCAGGGATGTTCTCACATTATGAATACCTCGAATGTGAGTTGAATGGGGGACTTCATCGAAAAGGGTTTTCTCTCACTCTCAAGAAAAGTTATTTATCCTGTCTGCAGGATTCAAAAGAAATCACTCAATCTTTCCATCATCGCATTCGATAAGGATCCGAGTAATCTCGCAATTGATACGACCGAGCCGATCCGGGAGGTCTTGATTAGGACCGTAATGAGGGCTAGGTCAAAGGTTTACAAAGGGGACTCTAGTTGAGTCAAGGCCGCTGAAATGAATTTCTTCGTCTTCTCTCGGGTTTACAAGTCAAGAACCCCGCAAAAATGATAGAGAAGTAATCTTGCTCGAACTTCTTCGAGTGATGCTTAAAATCATTGAACTCCACATTAATTCAAGTGCCCTAGTCGGAAAAGGCTTTTAAAGGGTTGTAATGGAGGTAATGATTTGGGACCGAGAAACGAAAGGGTTCGTTTTGGCTCGAAGATATTTGAGAATGGGCTTGATGTTGGTGATCATTACAATCTTGTCACCGATCGGGTCCTTCTATGATACCATCATTGCTCGAGGATGGTATGAACTGAAGATTGTATTTGCAATTTGACACTTCATGGAGATTTTTCTTCAACCCTTTTAGGATATACGGGAAAATTGTGCATTCAAGTTCGAAATATTCTACAAATGAACAATGAATTGAAATGGCATTGGCCTTGCTTTTGGTAGGCACTTTGCTTTTTTTTTTTTTTTAAATGCCCGAGGAGTTTTTTGTGGAATCAGCCTTTTCCTCTTTCTTCTCCCTTTTTTTTACTCCCAACTCTTTTTACTATTGCATCTTGATGAGTTCATTGGGAGATTTCCTATTGATCCAACTTTTCGAGTCCTTCTACTCAAAGATAGACCATATTTGCTTTAGGACAACAATGATCACCAATGAGGCTTTTAGAAACGAATTTGCAGGCTCAAATGGATTGTGCAAATGGATATAGATGTGTGGGATATAAAAAGAAATGCTCTTCGTCACCCTAAGGCACTTGAATTAAAGCGCAAGTATAATGCAAAGAACCACCCGAAGATTGATGTTAGTCCAAGCAAGAAGATTTCTAACCATTTGTCTCGTGATGCTTGATGGAATTACCTCTGTTTTGCCCCAATGTAGGGTGGTTCTTGACGGGGTTGTGGAAGTGAAATCTCCGCTCAAATGGGTTGATCAACGGATAACTTGCAGTGTTTAGGGTAGAGAAATGAATGCCTCCATCACTTCGGTTATCGTACCTTTCGCGAGAAAACTCTTTACCTTGGGGAGTGCGGAATTTAGCCATCGTTCATCTCGCCTGAAAAAATTGGAGGTGTTTGGGAAAGGATTGCCTTTCATCATCCTGTCATGCCCCCTTCGTACATTCGATGTATCTTATGTAGTTCATGTTCCTTATTCAGAGTTGGTAAATTAAACATGAGGAACAATCATGCGCAAACTATGCGAGTGTATGAGTGTTTTCGAGCATATAAAATGCAAAGCAACTTTTTATCTTGGCGGACAAAGTTCGCAAGTACATAAAAAATTTCTTAGGGGCATGATCGTGAGTTGCCCCCTGTTCATGCAAATGCGTTGCAAAACTTCATTGTCTCGCTCGAGACATGAGATTGTCAAAGGCTCCAAGAATTTCTCATTTCATTAATTTTTCATGGAGAAGGGATACTTCTCTGTTTGGACAGTAGTGAACCCCGTAAAAATCAAAAGGGAAAGCATCAATGTATGTCCTCATGTTCTAAAAAGAATTGAAACGATACCACTTTACCCATGTACGTATTCCTCGCGAACTTTGAATTGAAAAGATCGATTCATCCGGATCGGATTGTATGTCCGGAATGTCATCTCTCCGGGTTCTATAACCGTTTGGGCTGAGCTTCGATCCGCGAAGCAAAAAGTTTTTATTAATCTTTGTACATTGATGCCAAATCCCGGGATCGACCCAGGGACGCCTCGGACCATCGTCATTCCCCCAACCACTATGCTTGTGGTGTTGTTGGCGTCCACGGGTGGTTCGCTTTTGTTATATTGTTCTCAAAGCGGTTGGCAATCCCCCGTCGAGAATAAAATAAGCTTAACTTAGATTTTGAAACGACCGAGAGCCAATTGGGACGATACAGAGTTACCCATCTTTGAGTCCGCTTGGTCTTTTACTTGCATTCTCCCAAGTAAGGCTATTCGGAATCTCTCTTTGCGGGCGTTCGGGGACGTCGTGCGAGATTGCTACGAGCCTAGCTTAATAAGGAACTTACGCATTTGATAAGAGATGAGAAAAATTCGCCCTTTAACTCTAGGCAAATTCTAGACAGCTAAAAAGTAAAAAGTATCCCACGCAGGGGAACTATACATGGAATTAAAAGAGTATTCATGCGAGATTGGTTCCACCTCTTTTTGCTGGCCATTCCAATGATTGGCTGATTTTGTCTTGGATCATACACCAACGATCGCTGTTTGAGGATCCATAATCACTTGCTTCGGATCACAACTCGGAGGTCTTTCGGCTCCGAACCGGGCGACCAAGGCGGTGAGCTCATCATCAAAGTAACCTTTTGATTTTTCGGGCAATTGATACTCGAATTGGGCATTGCTACTTGCTAACACCGGCGATAGATTTTCTACTTTGTTTTTGCGGTGAACGGTCGACTCCTTGAGCTTGAGCCTCCGCCGTCGCTCGGGAACTCGTAGGGATGATCAACTAGTCCCGCTAGAACCACCAGCGGAAGGTCGGTATGGCCAGTATTCTTGATTGGGAAGTGGTCCGGTACTTTTTGCTCCGTAGGTTTTCCCGGGATTGATCTTCCATCAACTTTACTTCGGTCGCCTTGGTTCCAAGCTACATCGTGCTTCTTCAGCTTTTCTCTAAATCGTGAAGGTGATTTGTGACACTTCGTAGGGTGAGTCCGTCTACATTCATCATTTTGAGTACGGCCATTGGTCGTCTTGAATTGATTCCTAGCTGTCGAATCGCCTCGATGAATATAGAATGAAGCTCGGCGGACCAAAGGGGCCTTTTCTTTCCGACAAAATCGTCGTAGGCGGCTTGGCCATAGTTCTTTTGTTCGAGTAATTGCTTCCTTACAAACATGCTTGCCAAATGTTTTGGAGCACTCGAACGTTGCACCGGGCTTCTTTAGGATGCCCCGAGCACCATGCAATATGGCCCTCGTTATGAACCGGCGATCATCACTTGCGATGTGACGATGACCGGTATATTCAACTCGGAATCAATGATCTTTAAGAGATCGAGACCGTCCATATCGATCCCTACCATGGCTGCGACGACGATGTCAAAATCATATTTGTACGTCTCGCCTCCTCTAAGGCTTCCGTTGCTTTCACATAAGCTGAAATCCTATACATGCACTTTCTCAGATGGCAACGAGGATTGAGAGGGAAACGGGGTTACCATCAATGGCCATGACTCGCAGATCCTCGGGATAGGAAACTTCCCATACTTCCCCCTGGAGTGAACGCATACTTATTTTCCTTTCAAAACCTTCCATATGTAGACCGAAAAATGGGTGTTTCGACTAGAGGCTGGGCTTTAGATGTTCTTTGGACTTGCAAAGACAAAAGCGACGATGGCCTTTTGTGACGAGTTCGGAGGTGCATGGAGACTTCAAGTTCTTTATAAACTTTTTCTCGATTCGTTAGTCTCGCAGACAGCTTTTCTCTCCTTTTCGTCCCTAGTGCCTTGGATCCATTTCGTAATAACTCTTACCTCCCGCTCAATCCGTCGTTCTTTTTTACTTTTCGATATGGAGGAGCCCTCAAATCTTTTCACTTTCTCTACGAACGAGGCAGTTATTTCCCTCTTCAAATCTTTTCGCTTCCTCCTACGAACGAGGCGCTTATTTCCTTCCTCAAATCTTTTCGCTTCCTCCTACGAACGAGGAAGTTATTTGCCCTCCTCAAATTTTTTCACTTTCTCCTACGAACGAGGCGAGTTATTTGCCCTCCTCAAATCTTTTCGCTTTCTCCACTAACGAGGCGCTTATTTCCCTCCTCAAATCTTTTCGCATTTACTTACGTGAAGGTTTTCAATACTTAGTCAAATCCGGCGAGGAATTCACGCATTTAAACATGATGATGATCGTGGATAGTAATCGTTCTTTACCCTGGATTAAAAGAAGAATGTCTCACATGGGGATTTTGTACAAACAAGTACATTCATTCATACATGTCACTACTTCTCTTGAGGATTCGTAAAGGCTGGCTAGTAATGCTCAAAGAAGAGATATTTTGAGAGCCCATAATAACAAAACTAAAGCTTCATGTAGGCTACACATTCGGAGTTCCATCGGCGTTGAATTGGCTGGCTGTGACATCAAGGAAACTCCAATTGTAGTGATGCATGTCTCTTCCCTCGAATGGCATCGGTTACGCCTCGCGAGACCGACTTTTCGGGATGTATCTCCAACGAAATCGGATTGTACGAGAACTTGCTCTGGGGGATGAATGGTGAATGAGCATTTTCAATGCTTAGATGTGGCTCATCAAGGAACACGCCACCAAAGGAGATGGGGCCGCTACGGACATGGCAAAAGCGGTGTTAATAGCATCCCTATACCTCTTGTTCTCTCGCTCGAAGCTTTTCATTTTCTTCCCTCGAAACACAAGTTCATGACTTTCATTTTTAACCTTCAATCGGGACCGCTTGTTTTGAAACCAAAACTTGACCTTCAAGGGCTCCATTCCTATCATCCGGCTCAATTCATTTTTGCGTCTCTTATTCACGTAAGAGCACTCCTTAAAGGCAGCTTCGAGCACTCGATTTGATGTTTTCTTTTTCGGGGTTGGCTCTGTTTCGCCGCCGCCATTGTTGTTGTTGTCGAGATCTTGGATTTCACCGCCAAGGGAGTTGGGTTTTACGGCTTCGGCGTTGGATCTTGTCTCGAAATCCAGCAGTTCGCTTTCGGGGATGTCTAGGTTGGTTGCCTCCACGTAAGTGCCGATAGCCTCTAGACATGTCGGATTGAAATACTTCTTACCGCCTTTTGTTCACTCTACTCTCCGCTGTATGCTTACTCTCTCCAAATTCTTTCGAGTAATCGGGTATGTTCCAAAGCCTCCCTTTTAACGCGGATGAAAATCACTAAGCCGACGTTTTCCCAAGATTTCGTGTTTCCCGCTTTGCCTTATTTTTTTCAACGTGATGGGACCCCGAATCCATTCGCACCGATTTTCTTTTCTTGATAACCATGCTTGTCTCCCGCTCAATTTTCAACATGGTGGGACTCCGACTCCTTTCGTAGCTTTTTCGGATTTGTGGGGCTCGAGATCACGGATTGACGATAGATCCAGGATCCAATGAATGAAATGCCCGTAGTTTCACCCGAGTAACTAACGTGGCTCGCAAGAATTGTTTCTTCTCTCGGAAAATATGCTTGTCTCCCACTCCGTTTTCAACATGGTGGGGTCCTCAAATCTTTTCGTAATCGCTTGAGATGGTAGATCCGTGACTCACGGACGAAACGCCCGTAGCTTCACCCGAGTAACTAACGTGGCTCGCAAGAATTGCTGTTCTTTCTCTCGAAAAGTATGCTTGTCTCCCACTCGGTTTTCAACACGGTGGGGTCCTCAAATCTTTTCGTAACTTTTTCGGATTTGTGAGGCTTGAGATGGTAGATCCGTGACTCACGGACGAAACGCCCGTAGTAACACCCGGATAATTAACTCTGGCATCCACGATAATTATTGCTATAGCTTTTCTTGCCCTTTAAATTAGGATTTAACGCCGAGACGATTATCGCTTTCATATCTTCATCTCCAACCTTCTAAGCACTCTTTTGCATCCACTCTTTTTTAGCCGCTTCAACAACAATGGCTTCCCTTCCCGCACACGCCTTCTCGGCTGAAGTTTTGGCCAAATGGGAGAAACTTTATAATCTCCTAGGCTAGGGCTACTCTTATATAGCCAACCATCCGGGAGGCCGAAACCGAGATTCGTCTTATGTTTAGGGATATGAACACCGCTTCTATTGAAGGTACCAAGTTAGAGGAGGAATACAGGATCTTCCCCACCCTCTTCACTAACTTCCTGGGAGGCTTACTATGTTGCTCATCAAGATGTTACTTTGGCCCACCTTGTGAAAGCACGCTATCGGGATCGGTCGGACAGCTTGGTGTTGGCCGGTCTTGTAGCCCGACAATTATAAGAAGGCCCTCGACTACGGTAATGAACAAGTCTCCCCTCTTGATTCGTGAGAGGGGAAACTTGGTGGGATGTTTGGCCATGTCCCGGACCATCTTTGAGCGCGATCCGCTCAATATTGTTTTAAAATTTCAATGCACATGGCTGGAAGAAAGGCTGGACGATCGACCCTCGATATAGCCCGCGGGAGAATGCCGATCCATGACCGGAATTTGTCTTTGAGCATCACGAGGACAAGGTAGCCAACCTCAAAGAGAAATGTGAGCTCCTCTTCTTTAAGTTGGCGGATCTCGATTCTCGGAGCGATCGGTGTAGGCGGAGCATCAATCGTATGGAGAGTCGTTAAACTCCTTTGTGATGCTCATTAGGGCTCGGTTGGCTTTACATTCCCACCACGTTGATCTATTTGTAAGGCTTTCCGATGAATGAAATGAATGCAAGTTTTTACTCATTTCATCTTGATCGTCATATTTTTTTCGCAAGATAACCCCTTTTACTCGCGAATATGTAAATCTCACGCTCCCGATGGTCAATTCAATTGGGCCGGAGAGGCTCCCCCATTCGAAACAATCTCTCAAAGAAAGTTTAGTAGCGAGGAAACAAACGAATGCTCAAATGTGAACAACTCGTGAATCCGTATTAATATTATAACTCGATTATGAACACATCGAGTGAATCAAGTATAATATTTCTTTACTGAGTTAGAATTGATTGGATTGGTAAAGACACGACCATCCATCTCGGCCGAATCAAAGCACCACCAGGGAGCACCTTCTTTACTATATATGGACCACCATAGTTTGGAGCGAATTTTCCTTCCGGGAGTGGGACTATTGGCAATAATTTTCTCAAGACCAGGTCATTGATCCGAAAATATCGAGGCCGAACTTTTTTGTTGAATGATTTAGCAACTCTCTGCCGATAACACCGGCCATGACATACGACCCTTAAGTCTTTTTTCGTCGATCGATTCAATTGGCTTGCTCTCTGCTGGATCCATTCGGCTTCCGTCGACTTAGCTTGAGACAAGTATACGTAAGGAAGGAATTTCCACTTCAACCGGTAGAACAGCCTCCATTCCATATACAAGAGAATACGGGGTTGCCCCAAGTAGATGTCCGGATTGAGGTCCGATATGCCATAAGTGCGAATGGCAACCTCTCATGCCAATCGCGATAATTTTCAGCCGTCTTCGCTAAAATTTTCTTAATATTCTTATTGGCGGCTTCTACTTGCTCCATTCATCTCGAGGGCGATATGGGGAAGAGTTCGGATGCTTGATCTTGAATTCCTTAAACAATTCGCCCATTAGTTTGTTGTTTAAGTTCGAGCCATTGTCGGTGATTATGGCTTCGGGTGAACCGTATCGAGCAATGATATCTCGGCGGATAAATTTTGCGATATTTCGTGCCGTAACCGCTAAATAGGATGCGGCCTCGATCCATTTGGAGAAATAGTCAATCGCCACCAAGATGAATCGATGCCCATTAGATGCTTTAGGGTTGATAGGACCGATAACATCAATGCCCCACATAGAAAACGGCCATGGTTCGGATAATCGATGCAACTCATTTGGAGGGACATTAATCTTGTCACCATGAATTTGACATTTGTGTGACTCCGGACATGTTGAATACAATCTCTTTCGAGCGTGAGCCCAATAATAACCCAACCTCATAATCTTCTTAGCTAACAAGTGGCCGTTCATGTGTGGACCACGGATCCCTTCATGTACTTCCATTATTAGACGAATCGCTTCGGTCGAGTCAACACATCTTAGTAGGACGGAATCGAATGACCGCTTGTACAAATTCTCTCCATTCAAGAAGAACTTCGAGGCCATTTTCCTTATGTACTTTTGGTCGAGATACGGTACTTTTTTCAGGGAACTCCTACTTCGAATATAAGTCTTGATGTCATGGTACCATGGTTTACCATCGGGTTCATTGATCACGGCCATACAATATGCTGGTTTTTTTAATACCTCGATCTTCGGTGGGTCAACCTCAAGTCCATTGGCGACTTGTAACATTGAAGACAAGGTAGCCAATGCATCGCCGAATCGATTATGAGTCCTGGGCAGATACTCAAATGAGATATCCTCAAATTCTTCTACCAATTCATCCAGATACTCATGGTAGGGTAGCAATTTGGCATCTCTCGTCTTCCACTTTCCAACAATCTAAGGATAATCAAAGCGGAATCTCCGAACACCTTGAGTCGGGCTATCCCCATTTCAATTGCAGCCGTGGACCGAGGATGCATGCCTCATATTCTCGCTATGTTATTTGTGCAAGGGAATACCAATTTCGCTGCTCTGAGGATAATGTCGACCACCTGGAGATATAAGAACCGCGCCCGTGCTCGATCCCGATAAATTGACAGCTCCGTCAAAATACATAGTCCGGATGTAATCCTCCACCGACATGATTCGATCCTCGGAATGATAGGCATCATCATCTTGCCCCGGATTTTCAGCTAGGACATCTGCTATAGCTCGTCCCTTGATTGACTTTTGGGACATATATTGAACGTCAAACTCGGAGATGAGGATTTGCCATTTAGCAAGTCTACCAATCAAGGCGGGTTGATTAAGCAAATATTTGATGGGATTGCATTCGTCACCGAAGCACTTGGTAATGCAAGGTATATTGCCGAAGCTCGTGCAGTACCCGCACTAACGCCGCACATGTTTTCTCTCTGGAGTACCTCATTTCCGAAGTTGTGAATTTCTTGCTCGGATAATAAATGGCTCGTTCTCTTCCGTCCTCCCCGCTTCTCTTGGGCTAGCATAGCACCCAAGGATTCACTAAGGATTGTGAGGTAGAGGATTAAAGGTTGCTCCGGTGTTGGAGGAACAAGCACGGGTGGATTCATGAGATCTTGCTTGTCTTCCAAAAGCTTCTTCACATTCGCTATCCCATTGGACTAGCGCATTCTTCTTTAATAGCTTGAGGAATGGCTTAGCGGTTTCGATAACCGAGAGATGAATCGAGCAATATAGTTTAGCCTACCCATCAAACTTCGAACTTCTTTAATCGTCGTCGGTGGCTTAAGCTCACGAATAGCCTTAACTTTCGAAGGGTCGACTTCAATGCCCTTTACCGCTACCACGAATCCGAGTAGCTTGCCCGAGCTGGTCCCAAAGACACACTTGGCGGGGTTGAGGCGTAACTTATACTTTCGGAGTCCGTCGAACAATTTTTTCAGCGTTTCGACGTGATCTTCTCCATGCCTTGTTTTTGCTATCATGTCATCGATGTAAACCTCAATCTCATTATGCATCATGTCATGGAAAAGGGCAACCATGGCTCGTTGGTAAGTGGCTCCAGCGTTTCGAGACCGAACGGCATTACCCGGTAATGGAACATTCCCCATGGTGTGGTGAAAGTGGTTTTCAACTTGTCATTGACATTCATCAAGATCTGATTGTACCCGGAGAAACTATCCATGAATGAAAACAATTCAAACCCTGCAAGATCTTGTCAACAAGTACGTCGATATGCGGGAGGGGGAAATCATCTTTAGGACTGGCCTTGTTCAAGTCTCGATAGTCGACACAAACCCGAATGCGGCCGTCTTTCTTCATGACGGGGACTATGTTAGCGACCCAATCGGAATATTTTGTAGTCTCAATGAATCCTACATCGAGAAGCTTTATGACCTCCTCTTTGATCTTTCGCACTAATTCATGTCCGGCCCTCCTTGACTTTTGCACCACCGGCTTAGCCAAAGGATCGATCGGCAAACAATGTTCGACAATGGAACGGTCAAGACCAGGCATATCTCGCATAGGACCAAGCGAAAATGTCCTGGTAATCCTTTAGGAGCTTAATCAAACGCTCGGACATCTCTTTGGAAAGGTTTGCCCCGATCTTAACTTCTTTAGAGTTTTCCGCATCGCCTAGGTTGATCGAGATAGCTTGTTCACCGGTCAAGGGCTTGATCTCCTCATGTCGTTCGAAATCTTGACGAACTTCCTCATAATCTGGATGAATTCATCAAGGTCGTATACTTTGAATCCACTAGATTTCCCTCCTCATGTGTCCCCCATGATGACAAACTTGTTGGTCGTTGGTTATCGTCATCGGGTTGGTTTGGGGGAGCTGGAATCGAGGGTGGTATGCTCGAACCCGGGCTCTGTTATAATAATATCTTCCAGCGGTGTAGCACGATAGGGAACACCTTCCGGGGCCTTCTTTGGAATTACTGCCGAGGAAATTAGAGCTGGCACAACCGGCGGAGGGCTTGAGCTGGACGGTGAAGCTTGGCTATGAAGTTATCCATCATCTTGTGAGACATCATCCCTTCAAATCGCTCGGTTAGAGCACCGAGCTGTTCATTCAAAATCTCATGGACAACGGCGTTAATGTCGGCCATTGTTTTCACCACCAATCGAGTAATATGCGGAGGATCCGAGATAAATTTCCTGAAAAGCGACAAGTCAAGAGTAAGTACAACGAGCGAGGATAGAGAGCCGGTCCATGACTTCCTTCTAGACTCAATGAACGAACTAGACATGACCAAAAGATCGCATCGTGCAATTTTCAGTTTCGTCGATTTTTACGAAAAAATACGTATTAATTCGCACGTTGGTCAAAATACGTCCAAATTTTACGAGCTTATAGTTGAGAAGATGATGAACAACTTTTAAGTTGGCCAATCGGACTAGAAATGAGCGGATCAAATCAGTTTAATGTGTCTTTTCGAAAAATCGCATTCAAAAAACTGTTATAACCGCAAGTAGTTGAAAAAACGAAAAGCCATCTTAAACTATGAATTTAATTCTGAAATTTTGTAGGATATTAGTTGAAACATAGATCTACAGCTTTCATGTTTGGCACTTACTCAAAACTCGATCATAGAATTTAGTAAAAATCGTACAATAGGAACAAGCCAAATCGGAATTGAGGACAAGCGATGAAATTGTAAAAACTACGGAAGCAAAGTGTGAAATTGGAAACAAGACAATGAGATTCATAAACAATCAACCTAAACCATGGACCAGCCCAAAATAAAAATGAGATAACATGGCGTGAGAGACAGGGAAATTACCGCTCATAGGAAGAAAATGTCAATCACAAAGACATGCGCATGAATCGTGGATTCAAATTTTAGTTCTTTTAGCAAAATGAAATGAAGGACGAACGACATGTCGCAGCCTCGCGCACGTTCATCATGACTAGTTGCCGCCTCGCATACATAGTCATGACTAGTCGGGTCCAATCATCTCGGCTTGGTTCGGTCGACAAGGGCAACTCTCATGCATCATAGCCTCACGCGCATGAGAACAACCCTTGAGCCATTTTTTGAAGAACTCGGGATCCAAGTGGGATAACCTTTAGCGAAGCCTTACCGCCAAGGTTAAAGAACCACATAAATACCATCCTGAAACTATCGGGTGACCCGGGTTCGGTCACAAGTCAAGGTGGTGTAGTGCAATTATATTAGCGGCATGCACGACATTTTAAGGGCAATCGGCACTCCGATAGTTCAAAAATTAAAATTCTCATCACCAAGCTCGCAAAAGCAGAGGTTAGCCACGGACTCCTCCCCTTATAACTCCCTTTCCTGCAAAACCATTTAACACCTAGGGATTAAAATTCAACCAAGATTGTCAAATCAAGTAATTTTTCTTTTCATGAACTTATACGGCTTAAGTCCTCTTTGGGTCCCCAGTGAGTCGCTAAGCTGTCGCGACCTAAAAAAAATAAACAAGTCATCTTTTTCGGGCTAATGGATTATCGGGTTAATTAATTAACTAACCTAACTCGGACTCTCCCAAGTCCATACCAAATCGCAACTTAAGGTTCGAATGATTAACATGCAATGTGATTTGAATTTGGAGTCGCCACTAATCATTTTCGGTAGGTCGATTAGAAACCTAAATAAAATAGCGGGAGAAAACTATCTTATTTTGCGAACCGGAGATTAAGAGTCCGGGGACTTGGTTACATTAATTACAACTAATGCCCTTTCGGTACCTTAAAATTCATGAAAAAATAATGGATTTGGCAAATTTGATGAATTCTACTTGAAGATCAAAGAATCAATTTTTTTTTGGTTTTTCTTCCCATTACATTTTTTTGAATTTTTGAGTATTTCTAAAATAAAGAAGTTACATGAAATTAGGATGAAATAGGTTCAAGATTACTCCCCAATTTGAACTCGTGCACCAAACTTATGCTCCGGGCTTGTCTTGATCATTGGATCGATTTGGTGATTCGTTAGACCGAGAAATCTCTTGGTCCTATCTCTCCTTGACGCTTCTTTCTCATCTCGCTAGAATTCCATTAGACCGCAATCTGGGCATTGATATTTTTTCCCTTTTGCTCTCCTTCTATTCTTGTACAATTGATGTCTCATCGTTGATATGCAGCTGTTATTTAACATAAAAACGTAGAGAGAAAAATCGTGTAGAAAATCTGGGCTAATTTGTATCCGAACTTAGAGGAAGTTAGGAAATCACTTAGCTTTCCTTTTAAGGGGGCGAGCTTGAACGATGGTGATGAACTTGTGGCTTGTGTTGATGGGTGCAGAAATTGGCAATGGTAGCACCGAGCTTCAAAACACTCAAGCCCTCTCAAAACTCTCTCAAAATTTTTCTCAAGAATTCTCTTTTTCCTCTCTAAAGAATTTCTCTCAAAAACTCTCTCAATTCTCTTCCACTCCAAAAAAAAACTCTCCCCCTTCTTCAAGAACTCTTCTTTCTTTTATAGGCAAAATTCTTCATCCTTCATTCTTCATCTTCATTTCCTCACCTTCCATTTTCATTTTTCTTTCTTCATCTTCATCTTCTTTTCTTCATCTTCATCTTCTCTTCTTCACCTTCATTTCTCCATCTTCCATTTTCATCTTCTCTTCTTCATCTTCATCTTCCTTTCTTCATCTTCATCTTCTTTTCTTCATCTTCATTTCCCCATCTTCCATTTTCATCTTCTCTTCTTCATCTTCATCTTCCTTTCTTCATCTTCCATTTTCATCTTCTCTTCTTCATCTTCCTTTCACCATCTTCCTTTCCCCATCTTCTTTTGGTATTTGCAATCTGATCCCTGAAGTTTCAAGTATTTGCAATCTGACCCCTGAAGTTCCGAGTATTTGCAATACGGTCCCTGAAGTTCGAGTATTTGCAATCTGATCCCGAGAAAATATTTCTTTCAAGCCCAAATCTTCTTGGTGCATTTTTCCACCGCATGCCTAGTCGGACCCTGTTAAATTAAGCTCAAATTGTATGCCAATGCTAAATGAATATATGAGATGATTTTTGTTTATAACTAAAATTAGTTCTAATTTTTATGCAAAATATATATTAGTCAAAATTTAGGCGTCAACATGCGCGAAGGACCCAAACCCTCTCGCCGTACTTATAGAAACCCGGGAGCGGTGATCGTAACGGCGGGGAAAGATAGGCTCGGCCACGCCATTGCCGGGACATAAACCGTCATGCCCGTGCTGGTTTACCGGTGTCAATGAGTGCTCGAGCGAGCTCGTTATCTTCCATCGCGTAGGCACTAATGGTGTCGGGGCCCCCAAGTGCAGCAGCAGAAACGGTGCCCAAAGTGCGCTTAGCTCCTCGTGTGGGTCCATCTTGCTCACCGATTCATTGTTCTTGACTTTTGAGATCATATTGGAGATCATGCCCCGGTGCATAAATCGCAACCGAATCAGCCGATAGATAAGCCAACCAGGTGAACACCCCGATCCAAGCCCAACGGATGTATTTGCGGCCGATTCTGAGACAAATGAGGACTATTTGGAGGGCGAGGCTCAAGAACACCGCACCTCTCGGCTCCCGGGCCTCCCACACGTCGCGTGAATAAGAGAGCATCTCCGATTGCCTCCGTGCCCTCATAAGGACCATGCCGGTAACAGCTGCGAAATATGTTGCCAACAACAAATGAGCCGATCTCGATGATTTGGGGACGAAAACTACGGCCTAATGGAGAAAGAGAAACTAAGGACTCGGAGTATGAGCAGCTTTTGCAGCCCCATAGCAGCAATTGGAGCGTGATTTATTGATTAACAAGCAAGATTCTACTCATGCTTAGCCATGCGAAGAAGGCATAAAAAATAGACTATGAATGAATAAATACCAAAGCGATGTCAACATCATCGTCAAGGTTACAAAAGGATAAGCACATCAAACGTCTTGGGTTCTCATTGATTTGCGACATACCAATCGATAGCATGGTGTTCGGTTGAATACGCTGCTTGCCCGATGGCGCTGTCTCTTCGCGGCAAAACTGCAATCAAGAAAAAAATCGGGAGAATGCCAATTTCCTCCCAATGATGGGTATATGATTCGGAAGTGGGTAGTTATATAAAAGTCGAGGTGTCAAATTGATGAATCGGGTCGGGTTGAATATGGCCCGACCCATATTAATTTATTTAATTTATTGTGATCCATATTCATGCAATGAAAATTCAATAATCCATATCCAACCTAGCTTACACCCGACCAAACCCATGTTGACACCTCTCACCCTTTTTTACCGCCAACCCCACCCACCCACAGCCCGCAACCCGCCCGCCCGCCGCCGCTCGCTCGCCCACTCGCCGCCCCCACCCACCCTCCACCGCCCCCACCCACCCTCCACCGCCCCAAGAGAAGAAAGAAGAGGTCTATCTCTTTCGTTTGCTTCAAGAATTCAACTTTCTGTTTCCTTTTATTCCATTTTTGTTTTGTTTTTATTTTTTTAAACGATTTTGTTATTTCTTTTTCCCCTGGATCATATCCTCCCTCGAAATCTCGTTGGCTTGCCGTCTTCTCCATTGCGTCTTCCTCACTGAACTCCCACCGAGAACCAAACCCCGAGCTCACCATGACCAAAATTTTTTTCCCATTAAATAAATACTCTCCGGACGTCAGTATCCATCCAAGGCGTTCCGGGTCGATCTTGCACCTCCGACGATGGCCACCACGACCATCACCAAAATTTCCTTGGCCGCCATTGAAAGGTAACTTCGATGGTACTGGTCACTACGGTTGACACCGGACCGATGTGGCGACGAAAACGAATCTCCAATTATCAAAACTATCACTACTCCACTTAAACGACAAAGCAAATATTGAAGGTACCGACATCAAAAGAAAGAGGAACCCCGACATGAACATGAACTGCGCTGAAAATCAAGACTCGCACAATCTACCTCGAGTCATTTCTCGTTAGACTCATGCAAGGAAAGCGCATAAGGTCATTAAGCAACACGGGACCAAAGGAACCAAAAAAAAAAAAACGCATGGATTCGGTTCAATGGCGAGGAAATATAAGTCACAAGGTTGCTCAACCAAACTTGATCTTGTGTATAAGATGAAAGCGAGAGCAGGAAACAAGGCCTCGGGAGAGCCTTACCTGGCCGAGAAGTAGAGAAATGGTCGGCGACGATCGGTGGAAGTCTGCGATGACGGAGGCGCATTGCTTGGCGCCCTCTCCTTGCTCGGGAATTTTTCTTTTCCTTTCTTCGGCCTCTTCTTGAATCCAAGAGGAAGATAGAATTCCCTTTTTTTTTTTTGTAGGAATCATGTTGCCTCTTTACTCTCGGTGAACGTTTGCACTTTTTCCTCTCTGTCGGTTTAGCGGGGGAGGGCGGTGGAGGGAAGTGGGCGGGGGCGTGGCGGCGGCAAGCAGTGGGGACAGTGGCGCGGTGAGTGGGCGGGCGGCGGCGGGCGGGCGGAGGTGGTGGGCGGCGGCGGGTGAGCGGCGGTGGCGGCCTCGGAGGGCTTGAAAAGCTATAACCCATGTGTCAAAAATGGGTTGAGCTAAAATCCATTAAAACTCATATTTGAATAGGCTTTATAATCTTAGACCCATATTTTTAAAATTTAGTGAACCTATATATGACCTAAGTGTATAAAAGTGAGTTAAAAAGTGGGCCAATGACCGTGTATTGACACCTCTAATAAAAGTTAATAACTCGAAACCATTCAAAGGATGTCGGAGGTATAAAAATTAAGAGTTAATAACTTAATATGGTAAAAGTAATTGATAATTTATCCTCCAAAAAAGTTGGTAACACAAATAAAGTTTGTAATCTCATATAGCAATGAACAACTTCAACCAAAAAAAAAAGGCTACCTATTAGAATAGTTAGTAACTCCAAATCAATTAAATAGATGTTGGTAAGTGAATCCAATAAGAGATTAGTCGGTAACTTTAGTCCAAAAAGTTGGTAAGTGACTTAAATAAAGTGTGTAATCCGATATAAGAGTGGATAAATTCAATTGAGGTCGAAAGTAATCGAAGAGTTTGTAATTCGACATTGACCAAATAATAAGTGTTGGTAAGTGAGCCAAATAAGGGTTGATAGCCCGAAATAATTGCTAACTCCTCCGTTGAAAAGTCCTTAGTCTTGATGCGTTGACAAGTAATGCGGATAACAGTTGGTAATTTATTGAAAATGTTGGTTACATGCAAGCTATCAAACAGGACATTGACAATTTAAATAAGAAATATTTGATGCACCTTTCTTTAAACCAACGACTTTACGATAAACCAATGTTTTTTAAGATATAGAGATATTGAAAATGTTAAAGCTTAAATTCGAAATTTGGAGTTAGGGCTTAAATTCAAAATTTAGAAAAATTAGACCCAAGAAGTCCGATTTTTAAGTTGTTGAGCTTTGAGATTTCACGGAATGGCAGATTATGGTATTGTAGAGCCATGGGTTTAAGCGAGAGTAGTTTTGAAGCAACGGTTTGGTCGGAGCGAGAATTTAAGTGTTTTACATTTGAGTTCCGTGTTGCGAATGGCTTGAATAATAGCTTTGGATGTGGGATTTAGTGATGCATAGGAGTCATTTTGATAGCATTTAAGCATAGTTTACCTTATTTGTAGATGTTGTAGTATTTTACTTGAATTTCATGTGGATTCTCGTTTAATTGTACGGATTACGAGATCATCGGCTCATTTAACCACGTGTTGTTGGTTTTGGGCATTCTTAGGTGAGTGGTGTTATCTTTTTTCGAGCTTGCAAACTCATATTTTGAAAGCATTTTTGGTTTAGTTATGTATTAGTTGAGTAATGGTATTGTTATTGCATAAAAGTATGGATAAGAATTCACTGCATTTTAGCATGTGAATGGTTTGAGGATGATTTTATATCTTGCTTTGCGAGGTGGTTTGTCAAATGAATTCGGGAATGATTTGCGAAATGCTTTATGAAAAATATTACATTTGTTGAGTTGTGCTTTGCATGAAGATTACATGTTTGGTTTTTTAAATTAATTGTGATTCGGATCGATCAAGGACTAAATGCTACATGGCGATGCGTGTCTCATGAGAGTTACCTCTATAGCCTTGTAGTCAAGAACTAAGTGCTACGGAGCGAGACGAGTCTTGTGAGAGCCACCTCTAGCGCCTTGTACCATTGATATGCGATGATCAAGGGCTAAATGCTACAGTGCGAGACGAGTCTTGTGAGAGCCACCTCTAGCGCCTTGTACCATTGATATGCGATGATCAAGGGCTAAATGCTACACAGCGATGCAAGTATCGTGGGAGCCACCTGTAGGGCCATGAATTGTTGATATGTGTGGGTTAAGAGCTAAGTGTTACATAGCTACACGGGTCTCGTGAAAGCCACCTCTAGAGTCTTGAGTTAGGCATTGAGCATGGAATGGATCTCCGAAATGTAATCCGATGAGATTCAATATTGAACAGGACCATTAATACTTGTTTTGATATTATTCTTGTAAGTTTGTTATTTTGATTTTGGTATAAACCAGTTATATCTTGAGTCCTAAATGTTTCTTGTGGAGGTTCTATCTACTTTGAAGAGACGTACTACTCATGCAACTACGAGTTGCTCATCGCATTCTTCTCTCTTGTTTTTCTGGTTTCTCGGTTAGTCGCAAATAGAACGAGAATGGTATCGATGGGGACTTTGGGGAGTAAGATTTTTTAGTATGTGTGAGGGAGTTGTATGTATGTTTTTTTATAGTTGTTGGATTGGCTAAGTTTTGGTTGTACACACATATATATATATTGTGGATTATAGAATTCATATGTATATTTTTTAGACAGAGTTATATATGTTCAAAACAAATTATTCGTTTCTATTTGAGGCTGCGTCCTTTAGGGGTGTGCATGGTCCGGGTCGGTCGATCTCGGTATGAAACAGGAGACCGAACCGGTCGGTCCCGGTTCCCAAAATTTCAGGATCGGGAACCGAACTAGGATCGTACGGACCGGGACCAGCGGTCCGATCTGGGCCCAGTGGGACCGTTAACACAAATTGCTTGTAGAAATGTAACCCTTGAATCTAAACTAACAACTTTCAATCTCAACCATCCAACCTAATAAAACATACATATGACCATCGTACAACCATCACATGAGTACTTATAGTCCTAAAATAATGAGAAAAGACTATATTAGGAAAAAAAATACTTAAAACAACTGAAACAAGATTATGCTCCTATATCATTCTCCTCAAGACTAGAGAAGAGCGAGAGGTGGGACCGCGAGAGGCAGTGAGCGTCGAGCAAAGCTGTGTTGCGAAGGCGAGATGCGAGCATCGAGCAAGAGGAGAAGCAAATGAGTGTCGAGTAGAAGACGGAGAAATTAAGTTAAGTAATTCTTCAAAAGTTTCTAATTTTTTTTTATAATTGTGTGTGTATATATATATATTTGGGTGGTCCGGTGTGGTCCCATCCACCATGGAACTAGGGACCGAATGGCCCGTTCACCGGTCCCATTAATTGGGACCGGGGACGATCGCCTCCTTAAAGACCGGACCAACCCGGCCCGGTCGGGGCCGGTTTGATTAAGTTTGCTCACCCCTAGCCTCTTGCAAGTGGAAGGATGGTTATGTCCTTGCCTGCTCTTATTGACTTTGGGGTGCCGCAGAATCAATACACGAGCCATATACCGGGGAAAACAGACTCGAGGACGCTGGTTGTGATACCTAACTTGAAATTTTTTTAGTCCGATTGGGCCTCTAACAAAGCGGGAGAAGCGAGGACATAAGTTATCGATAAAGCTGGTTGAATTCGGGTGCGGGGGTTTAATTAGTCTTTGAGCTCTAGGGCCTTTGTTGATAGAAAATAAATTTGTGATCGGACTCCAAGTCTTAGTGATATATGTCCCTAGATGCTAAGTGGGGAAGGATTTTGCGGAGAAATTGGATGCGGGATGATGGAACGAGAATGTTTTCAACTCGAAGAGTGAAGGAATCTATCGTAAACCGATTAAGAACGATTGCACGGATAACAAAAGAAAAATTGACGACGCGCGATTTTACCAGTGTTCACCCAGGAATAGGGCTACGTCCCGCAAAGAGATTTCACTATGATGATAGGTTTACAGCCATACAATTCGTTACAATGATCGCCCAAAAACTAGTAAATATATATGCCCTAAAAAGGGCCAAAAACATAAACTTATTTGAAACCCTTTTAATCCATCAATAAATGGACTAACTTAAACAAAAATCCAAACCCGTTGAGGTTTCGGAGGGGCTACCCTCGAACTCCCCCCTGCTCACTTGTGAGTGGGGCAGCCCGTCCGCTCACCGGGGAGCGGAAACCCCGCCCGCTAACGGGGCGGTGGGACACTCGTGTCGGGACGCCGCTACCAAACCCCGCATTCCGTGCACAAGGATCATATGTTTTTGGATCATACTTCGGTTTCCCTTAGCTCACAATGGCGTGCCCGATGTGAGAAACAAGGGTTCTCGAAGTATTCACCAACTCCAACAAATAGTACTATAAGCTTTATAAGACGTCTACAAAAGATGACAAGACATTACAATATCAATTATAATGATCGGAGTTATCCCCGGTAAGGAGAATCAACCGAGATGTGAATCTTTTAAACGTATATCTCTTGACATTCATCTTTCTCTTCTCCTCTTCTGCTGTCTTCTTCATTTAATTGCTCCTCTTTATTTTTCATTCTGTTCGTGATCAAGAACACAAACTTATATTCATAATGAGCCACGATGCTGTTCTAGCAACAAGAACTAAAAAAAGAGCCTTGATGCTCACATTCCATCACCACTCACGCTATAAAAGCTTAACAATGTGGTATGACGTAAAATCCAATACACAACACCCACTTTTTTCTGAACAAATAAAACAGATAAAACATCATATAGCTCTAAAAGAAGCAGCTTTGCACATTCTACATAATGCAAGTACTGGGAGTTAAATCAAGCGAATTATTAATTTGCACAGACTAGAGGTGTTCCCTGTGCATGGCTACTAAAATTTACGCCGAACAGTTTACCAATTCCTTCGCTAGGATCGGCACATTTGGGCACATTTCTCTGATGCTTTGCTCAAGTACATCTGGCACTTTAACCATTGTGATTCCTTCCAAGTTTTTGATCTGCCGCAGTCCGTCGATCGTCTTCAGCTTCTCACAGTCCTTAATTCCCAAGTCTTTGAGGCACGGCATTGCATCTGCCTGTATGGTCCACTTGGTCAGGTTCTCCAGCTTCCACAGTCTCAAGACGCGGAGTTCCGGAAATGTTCCCTCCGGGACGCTCAATGTCCCCCCTTCGTAGGAGTCTGCAAGTAACCGGAGGGTGGTTAAACATTTCAGCTCCCCCAGGGCTACCATTGGATCCTCTTTTAGTCCCGACATGGACAAGGTTAGTACTTTCAGGTTCTGAGGAATGTGCGACTCCGACAAGCTTGACGTGGACAATTGTCCGAGCAAGTACATGCTTGAAAGAGACGTGAACCCAGTCATGTCACTCAGATCAAGACCCGAAGGCCGACCGTATTGATCCTTGGATCGCAATCTGAGGGATTCAAGCATCTTCAGATTGCAGATCTGCTTGGTCGCTTCTTTTACCGACGAGGGATGACACGTCAGACCCAGCTTCCTTAGGCCTGTCAACTTGCCCAGCACGTTTAACATGGGGCTCTCAACTCCAATGTATAAGCCGCAAATAGTTTGGAAGTTGCAGTTTAAGGATTCCTTGGCATGCAGTTGAGGATCAACGGACTTGTCGAAGGACACCTCATTCATAAATAGGTGTTGCAGACTGTCTACCTCCCATATAGAAACCGGCACTTGGGTTATGTTAGTGTACTTCAGATCCAAAGTTTCCAGGCGAGACAATCGCACCACAGACTTCGGAAGCGATTCAAGAAGAGTCCATCTCAGTCCCAAATACTTTAGGTTCACCAACATGTTGCCAAGCTCCTTCGGAAGCAAAGGCTTGTAGACACCCTCGAGATCAAGTACCCTCAGCAAAGTCGAGTCCTTCGGCACTAGCGGTTTAAGCAACGCCTCTATCTCTCTGGCCTGTCTCCCTACCTTCATAGTATTGAATGACACATAGGAACGAAGTTGTCTGATACCGAACTGCGTGGGAGAGCCGCTGATCAGCATTCTTTGATATGGCTCGGAGAGAATGATCTCCTTGTGTGCTCCTTGCGCATTTGTTTCTGACGACTCTCGTCCTGCTTCCCGCGTATTTTCATGCGCCTCTGCTTCTCCTTCTCCAGGAATATGCCTGTGTATTGCGATACGCGGGGCACCGAACTTTGTTTTATCGCTTTGAACAGAACAGTCATAGATCTTGAGGAACCTTCTACACTTAGCCATCTGATACAAGACATCGTACAACATTCCAGGCAGGCGGCACAATCGGGCAGTCCCGTCCCAATTCCATCGAGCCACACGGACAATGTTTCTGGACACCAGATCCTCGAAACATTTTTCTGCATCAACTCTGGTTACTCTGTTCTCCAACGGTGAAGATACTAGTTCTTCAGCTGACCAGAGTCTGAACAGCCTCCTTGTGGGAATCTCAGATTCCTTAGGGAACAGAGTCATGTACAGAGCACACTTCTTCAAGTGTTCCGGCAGTTCATTGATACTCAAGCGCACAACCTCTTGGAGTGTCGGATGATAGGGAAGCCCATTGGCGAGCCCGATGAATCCATCTACCGTGGGGGGCAGATAAAAGTCCTCCAAGTAGTAGGATCTTTGCAGGAGAACTGCCGGATATGCTAAAAATTCTCTCTTTAAGATGGAGGAGTTGCGTGGGCCGATCGACCGTGTCGAAAGACCTGCTGCTTTCTTCCAATAACTTGACTCTCTGTTCTCCATTGATGGGGATCAACTTGAGAGGCGTGGACCACCGATCAACTTGAGAGGGTATGTCAGGGTTACGAGTCGTGACTAATATTCTGCTCCTATTCCCCGATTCCGCAAGTACCATTAGGAGATTGTTGTCCATGAGATGGAGATCGCACAAGTCATCCAGAACTATCAGACAACGACACTCCATCAGGACTCGTTGGAGCTCAGGGGACAGCTCTTCCTCGTCCATACGGTCCACGTCTTGAAGTACTGCGACCCTCAGCTGGTTGAGCAAGTCGACCATGAGATGAACCGGGTTAGGCTCGCGCCCAACCCGGACCCAAGCGAAGCAGTCGAAATGATTCTTAATGCCTGGTCGGTTGTAGACGCTCCTCACTAGAGCTGTTTTGCCAATGGCTTCCTCGCCGACCACCGAAATCACTCTCAGGCTGCCACCGTCATCTCTTTTAACGGTCAACTGCTCCACAAGCTCGTTCACAAGATTTTCGCGACCCACGATGTGGAACTCATTATCCATCTTCCTCGGTTGGGTTAGGTTGCTTGGTGATGAAGCTACGATGCTCCTCCCGGCACCGAGGGGTGAAGTTTCAACTTCTCGTGCCGACAACATCCGGCCCGTCTCGTCGTTTCCTCGTTGTCTGCCCCGAGAAGACAACGAGCGGACCCAAGACAAAGTCTTTGCTAGAGGATTTCGCAGTATCGTTCCCTCGGATGCCTCCATAAGGAAAAGGAAACTGGAGGTCTGAACGTAAATTATGGGGGAAGAAGGTTGTTTGGATAGTCAGTTTGCACCAAACAAGGTTAGGATTTATAGGAGGTGTCAACTGTCAATCACCACCAGCTTCTAATTAATAAAATTCCATCATCTCCAACTCTTATAATTGTTCATATTTTTTTATCTCGTTTTCTTAAATCGTGAGATCTTTTTGTGGGTAAAGTTTAGTCATGCCCAAACTTTAAGATGGGCAAAGTCGTCCAAGAAACAGTTCAACTTGAACGGGGCCAGATAGTGTTGCGCTGGATTTCTCATTAAACAGAGACCAGAAAGTCATTACTTAGGTCGACGTTATTCTGCGCATAAACCGAAAGAAAAGGTTCATATTAGTTTAAGTTTGGTGATTAACCATCAACGTGGTTAACAGTAACGATTCCGTCCGCGAATATATTCTGTGCATCATAAGAAGTCAAAGTACTTGATATTTGTGTAAATTAGACTTATAATTGTAACGATCCGATCCGATGAGAGGAGAGTGGTCTCTTAGGCCGGAGGGTCTGCACAAGGAACGGGATCGTTATATATATATACCCGTTCCTTGTGCAGACCCTCCTGGCCTAGGAGACCACTCTCCTCTTATCGGACCGGATCGTTACAATTATAGATCCAATTTACACAAATATCAAGTACTTTGACTTCTTATGATGCGCAGAATATATTTGCGGCCGGAATCGTGTGTGTGTAAAAATTGGGATTAACTCACAAATGCGCCTTTTGATGTAACGATATGGGACAGAACCCCACGCCTTATCACCTTGCCCAAGACTCCCCCAAGCGAAATGGAACAGCTTGCGTACTGCCAAGGATGGGTCTATGTCGTCACATTCTCCACCCCTTACGGGCAAGCGCCCTCGCTGTGGTCCCACACGCCGTCGGTAGTCGGCTCTAATACCACCTATAAGGAGCTTAGGAGCTACCACTTGTAATATTGTCCGTTTTGGTCCGGAACTCTCACGGCTTTAAAACGTGTTATATAGAGTAGAGAATCCCAAGCCTTATCAAGTAGCCCATGACTCCTCCTTAGGCGATGTGGGACAGAAAAAATGCGCTTAGTCTCATCCGCGTACTATCAAGGCATTGTGCTAGCCCTTCCCTCCATACTTACCGAATCTAGGTCGTCACAATAATTTTTTCGAGAAAGTGGCTCAAAGTTAATAAATAATCACAAGACTTGCGGGATAATCCATGGGCTTCTAAGTGCCCAGGTCTCCACATCCGTGCCTCTGAGCCACAATTCAAGGGGGAAGATGCCCTTTGCTACCACAAACTTTGCCTTTAAAGTTCATTTCGAGTTGCTTCAACTCCTACTTCTTTGGGAGAAATTATTTAAAAAGTATTAAATTTATTATAGTTGTGTCAAATCAATTCTAAATCTCGAATAAATCCTAGAGGTTTTGTATTTTTGCAATTCAATCCTTCCGACCAAAGTCGTTGATGTGGATTCATGTCGTCCTATATGGCACGAGTTGATACTAACGTGCACATTTTTAATAACGTTTTAATAATTTTATGAATTTTTATCATTTTTTTCTTCCTTTTTTTTCAGCACTTAGGCGAGCAAGGACCGGGACGCCCTCACCGGCCATAAATGCTGGGAAAAAAGTGAAAAGATAAGATTAGAAAAAGATTAAAAAAATTCATAAAATTATAAAAATATTATTAAAAATGTTCACGTCGATCAAACTGTATCTCACGTAGATGGCCAGTATCCACGTCAACGGTTTTGTTTGGAAAAGATGATGCATTATGATCAAATAAGTAGAAGAGGTGTTATGGTATCGAGCTGAGAGTTACCGTCGTTCCACCACCCGATGCTTTGAAAGCCAATCCTCAATCCTCTTTATGTTCACAGTACAGTGTGGGTCAGCATTGCTGCAACGAGACAACCCCATATTCCCGTCCATCCAGGAAGGGAAAGCATATGTACATTGCTATATTGTGGAATCACAATACTGAACTAAAATGATACCGCGCAGGCTTATACTAATCGATCTGTCTCCAGTGTCTTCGAGTCTCACGATTCCTGAAAATGCGAGTTGACTTTAGTAGCATATGCCTCAACAAGATTGTCCGGTGCAAGTCTCACTGTTTCTGAAATTGTGATTCGCCTTAACTGAGTAGAAATACAATGCATCGGCGCGGTAAAATGGTCGCTCTGAAGAGACACAGATTCATTTTTGGGCAGCCAACCTTACAGATACATAAATAGAATAACTTACGGACGAAGGGAACAGTTCGACAAGGATAACATGCAAAGAAAGGGCAAACATCGGTGACATCCCAGAGGTCATAAACTCTCAGTAATATACGTAGCTCAAGAAAAATTTCTCTCTCTATCTCTCTGTTCCCTCTTCAACCATTAAGCCAAAACCAGGCACGTTATTGATAACACATGAGCTGCTAGGCGGCAGCAACATTTTGAAACCCACCATCATATATTGCCCGGCTTCCACCGGCAACTCCCATACCCATCACCGCCTGCTTGACAGGATGCTGTCCTTGCACGAGAGGATGCACGCCGCCCATCTTGCTCTTCGCTAACTGTCGCTCGTAGGCTAATATGAGAAGTCAGCTTTGGTTCAATCGAAAACACCAGGGGGACTAAGTCTTGCATTAACTACCGTTTTCACATGCTGGAGCCCCTGATCTATTTTTACCAATGCCAAGATGCGGACAGCAATTATATCTTAAACTCTACGCCACGAAAAGCCCATCCAAAAGGGTTTAGTGCAGTCACTAATTGCACAAAACTCAAAGGCGATTCTAATCTCGGTGTAGTAAACATTAAACAAAAATGAGGTCGGTGACCAAGGTTAACCATGGGAGGTGATCGGATTTACGATCAGGAAAGGGAAAAAGTGAGGTAACATTCAACTTATGCCAGCATAATTGCAGAATTAATAATCTCCCACTAAATTTTCTATGGAACAGGTACTTTTCAAACCATTAGCACCTGTGAAATAAATAAATAAAAATTGAAATGAAGAGTATTAGTAACAAGCCCAAGAACACACCTTAATTTGTCTTCCGTATAGAAATGACTGAGGCTGCATGATAATACTTCAACTTCTCAATTTCTCTGCCGGAAGTCAATCTGGCGGAGAAATCCGTTTGGTAAAAAAACTTCCGAAGTAGAAATCCGTTTTAACTTAATTTTGACTTCTTAACTCCAGAATCACTCCTTGGACCACACTCGCCTCCGCCGACCATTGCCGTGGCCACCAATCACCGCCCGCCCACCATAGCCATTGTTGCTTGCTGCACCCCCCCGCAACTCGCCGACCGTCAATCGCCGCCGCTGTCCTCCGCTGCCATTGCCCACCAACCGCTGCGCCCACCGTCTCCAGCACCCCAACCGCCAACCGCCGCCGCTGCCGACCACCGCCGCAAAAGATTTTGTTGATAATGTTTCAAAAATAGAAATTTTCAATCGTTACCAAACGAATTTCTCTTATCAAAAGTCAGTTTGGAGCAGAAAAATTAACTTTTGCTTTTGAAGAGAAGTAGAGAAATTAACTTCGATCGGAAGTTGATTTCAGTAGAGAAGTGTTACCATGCGCGCCTCGGTGTTTCCCATTTGAATGGCTAATGCCGCTTTCGCATGAGTACTATGCCTCACGAAACCCAATCCTTTATCTCTTTGGACTTGACCTCCTCAATCACTCCAGCACCAAGGGCATGAAAATGTTGATGAAGTTCAAGCTGAGTGACCAGCAAATTTAAAATGACTCGAAATTTCTCCAGAAAATTTAGAGACAAATAACTCCTCAAAATGAGCCACTACGGTCAATTTATCCGAGCTCGCGTGCATGCACACACATTAATAACGATTCGATTATATCATAAAGTTTTCCTTAGTTATAATGACACCCTTTCCTAGGCAGTATAGTGAACTAAACTTGAACGAAAGACATACGGCAAGATGCACCCTATCATTTCAAAAGAAATTACACTTTACAAGTCATAGTTCGCAAAACTACCTCCTACTTCATAAATTCCACAATCCCTGAAAATGCCCGCCACCAAAAAATTCGAATGCTTACAATTGTCATTTTAATCACTTGAAAGGCCAAATTTAAACTTGCGATTGTCGGAGCCATTTCCCATATAAGTAGGTTTAAAAGATAGGATAGAATCAGAACACACACACACAAAAAAAAAAAGGATTGATGAGGAATCGAAAGAAGGTATGAGGATATTAACATGGGACACGACTTCGAGTTGATCGACGAGGGATTAAATCATTTAAACCTAGTCGCTATAGGGGAAAAGGGCGCTATAATATGGCAAAGTTTCGACATTCATGGAGTATACACAGCCCATCTGTTTAGTTGTAGGGCTTTGTCAGAAATTCTAGGCCCAAAAGGCGTAAAACGAATTTGGACCCGCAGGTTTGATGGGACTTTCGCTAGTACAACAGTGCGAGAGTGACCGCATGTTATAAATCACAAATTTTTAAAAAAGTGGACCTTGCAATAATTTTTAAATATTTATTATTTATTTATTTTGAGACCCAAAATAGGCTGTCATTTTCATATTAAATTAAAGACATTCATATAAACATTTTCCATTTAAGCATATCAAACTCATGTAATAGTTTTGCTCTCCTCAATATGGAATCGATGCCAGAACTAAATCTCTCTCGCCAAAACTCTGCGTCACAATTTGGCCTTGGAAGTTCATGAAAGATGATATTCACGTGTGTAAGCAAATCCTAGCGGTGCATTTCGTGGGCATTACAGTAAGGTTATCATGGATCTTTCCGTGTTGTGTTTCCTAAGCTCATAGTCACCGAGGGAATTGACGATTTAAGTAAAATCACGGAGGAAATTTACCAGAGTTAAGGAGCTTCAATGTTAAGAGATCGAGAGAAATAGAGAGAGGGAAAGAAAAGAGTGACGGAGTTTGCAAGAGTGACTTGTTTCTTTTAGTTGTTCATCCATGATCAGTATTCTCGGCCTTCAAGGAAGATGGAAGTGACTACTACAGAATCCAGCGAAGGTTCATTTATCTCTTTCATAAAATTTATTGCTTAGATGGTCATTATATCATGTTGTTACGGAGAGTGCTTTTTTGAGATGAATGAGCCATATCGTTACATAATCAGAAAAGAGCAATATTTGGTTTGTTAGCGGTGGTTTACAATGTCGGTGTGCTATGTGAGATAGTAAATTTGCGAGTAGCAGCCGCTTAAACAAATGGGGCATATTTAATACCTAATAAGAGCCTGTCATATAGCTTAATATATCAACTTTGTCGGTTAATCTTAGTATTGCATTTGTCTTATTGAAATGTAGATAGATATGACTTTCTTGTACATTATGTCTGTCCTAATCATCTTAATCATGATTTTCACTGTCAAATTTGAGCCCGCAAGACCAGCGAGGTGATTAGGAAAAGAGGTTAAAGCAGACATTAACAAAGACGATACTTTGTCCGTCTCAGTGTTGCAAACATGGCCAACAGAAGTGAGAAGTGAAACTAATAACAATAAAGCTCCCAAGAGTTACATTTAGCCCATTTCTAGCTTAATCTGGCCCAGCCCGCTTTTAGTCAGCCTTTAGGCTGATTTGGTCCTGCTTCATTATCTATTCAGTCGATTTATTTGAGATTACGTATGCTTTGCTAATTCATGAGTAGAGAATCTATGTATATACGTATGGATCCATGAATCGGGTTCCGATCTGCAAACGCGATGACACCTTACGAAGTACTTTCTAACGAGTGCTAAAGTCTCGAGTTGTTTTCGAAATAAAAAGTATCACAATAAACGAAAGCGTGTTATATAAACACACATGTATATGTGTGTGTGTAGATTAATTCTTGAGATAATATGATGACTTTTGTTTGCTAAACGTGTTTCTTGAGATAAGATGAGAACCAACCTATGTGGGTCGAGAAAGAAGGTTACCAAATTGGTACTTATATTGTAATTGTGTCAATTCGGTCCTAAATTTATTATAATTGTGTCAATTCGGTCTTGGACCTTTTTTGCATTTGTGTCGGTTCAATCCATCTAGTCAATTTTGACTGAAAATCGCTAATGTGGCGCTCCTGGCACCGACATGACAATATCTAGCAATATTTTAATATTTTTTCAACTTTTTAAATAAATTTATATGTCCTTTCTTTTTTTTTTATGTTAGGGCTAGCGAAGGCGGCCGGCCACTAGAAGAGGGGCCGCGAGCCCTTGGGCCGGATGCAAGCAAGGGTTTCAACTCGAGAATCTCGTTAACGAGCACTTAAAAAAAAATTTAAAAAACAAAACAAGTAAAGAAAGGAATAAATTAAAATAATGGAAAATTTTAAAAAATCGAAAGAAATATTAAAAGAGAACCGAAAGGCCTTCCCTCGTTTCTCTAGCCTTGGTGAAGCAAGCAACCGCGCCAGCCAACGCCGCCTCCATCAACCTCAAGGATTGGCGTCGCGGAGTCTACGAAGGGCTGCGTTCGAGGACAACGAAAGGCAAAGGCCCAGATGATTGTGGTCGTGAGCTATTTTAGCTTATTTGTTAGGAAGTTTTATTCCTAGTATAGAATCTTTCCTATTGTATATCTTCTAATTAGGGTTATCGGATGTCATGTATATATATGATAGGATTGAGTATTGTAAATGTACGAGAAAAAATATTCATTGAATGAAAGGAGAGTTTTTCTCTACATGGTATCAAAGCCTTAGGGTTTGATCCTTTGGGAATCTTGTACGTCAATCATCGACTACGGCGGTCCCGCTGCGATGATCGTCTCACCTGGTCGACTTCGTCCCGTCCGATCTTCTTCGGACCTGATTTGATGGCCGACAAACAGCCGGATGCTAGTGCCATTCTAGCGAGATTAGGCAGCGCCGCGCCGCCAGTCGACCCTCCTCTTGCACCGATTCTTTGTCAAGCTTGATGGCAAAAATTATGGCGTATGGTCCCCGGGTTGTTGAGATGTATGTCTCGGGCAAAGACAAACCGGGTTATTTGAATGGTGGTTCTCCCGAGCCCCCTCCTACTGATCCGTATTTTCGACAATGGAAGACCGATGATTCTACGGTAAAAGGTTGGCTTATCAATTCTATGGATCCAGCCTTGATACCAAACTTTATTCGGTTTCCCTCTTTGCCAAAGCCGTATGGGATTACGTAGCAACGACCTTTTTGATGGATCCGACACCTCACAAATCTATGATCTTAAGAGGCGATTTCTCAATTGAAGCAAGGCGGTGGACCCATTGAGAAATATTACAATGATCTTCAAGGGCTGCGGCGTGAGATTGATTTCCGACGTCCTAATCCTATGCAATTCCCGGTCGATATTCTAAAGTACAATGCCATTGTCAATGAAGATCGAGTATATACTTTTTTGGACGGTCTCGATGACCGCCTGGATAATGCTCGTGCTGATGTTCCGAAGATGGATCCATTCCCCACTATTGAGCAAGCCTATGCCCGGGTCGGGCGAGAGGAAATGCGCCAATCTGTCATGCTTTCCACTCCCGTCGGGGTTACCTCTGGTTCCGCCATGGTGTCACGCGAGGCAAGGGTGATCCGCACCTCCCGGTTAGTGCCTTACGCCCGGGAGCTCGCCCTAGACCTGGTATGCCAATTCAATCCGAGGGTGCTCTCCTGTGGGAATCCTAAACATACAGCAGCATCTTGTTTTAAACTGCATGGTTATCCGGATTGGTGGGATGATTTTCGGACCAAAAAGAAGAAACAAGGCTCACGAAGGGGCGGAATGGAGGTCAAGCCTCATTAGTGACTAGCGGCTTGTCATTAATTCCCATGGAGCCCGAATCCGCTAATGCGAAATCTCCTGAAGGTAATTATGGGTTTGTCTTTGCTAATGGACGTGGTGATGGTCATCATGGGTGGATAATTGATTACGGCGCCACCGATCACATGACTCGAATCCGGTGACCTTCTTACACCTACTACACCACGTCGAGATCATATTTACAATGCCAATGGGCATAGCTTTCCTGTGACGGCTGCTTTGGGCGTGTGTGCGTCACGCCTTCTCTCTCTCTATCTCATACCTTACTTGTTCCTACATTGTCTAATCGTCATTTATCGGTTGGACAGCTTACTAGTGAGTTAAAGCGTGTTATGCTTATGTACCCCGATTTTTACCTGTTTGAGGACATTCTCACGAAGGAGATTATTGGGCGTGGTACTAAGAGGGAGGGCTGTATTTCGTGGATGAAATTACTTACGGACGGACCTATCATTCTCGTGGACGATTAGCTCAAGAGAAGGAACTTTGGTTATGGCACCGTCGTTTAGGTCACCCATCCTTTGGGTATTTACGGCATTTATTTTCCAAGTTATTTCATGGTCTATCAAACTCTAGTTTTCGAGTGTGATACATGTATTTTGGCAAAAAGCCATCGTACCAGTTTTCCTCCCAATTTGAATATCGGTTCCACTCCTTTTTCCTTAATTCATTCCGATGTATGGGGTGCGTCTCCTATCACTCTTGTATTTGGGTTTCGATGGTTTATTATCTTTGTTGACGATTGCACACGTATGACTTGGCTATATTTGATGAAACATAAGAATGAGGTGAAGCTATCTTTAGGACTTTTCACAGTATGATTCGGACTCGGTTTGGGGCCAAACTTCGGGTTCTCCGGTTCGATAATGGTGGCGAATACTTAAGTAAACCTATTGCAGCTTATTTTCGGGAACATGGTTTGATACATGAAACTTCTTGCCCTCGGACTCCTCGGCAGAACGGTGTTGTTGAGCGCAAGAATCGCCATCTTCTTGAAACCACTCGAGCAATGTTGGAGGGTGGCCATGTTCCCCATCGTTTTTGGGATTCTCTTTGTAGTCATGTTGCTTATTTGTTGAATCGCATGCCTTCCCGCATTCGAGCTATCGCACGCCAATGCAATCTCTTGCTGCCCATGTATCTCTTCGTCGGTTCTTACATTGCCTCCTAAAGTGTTTGGGTGTGTCGCTTATGTCCATCTTCACAAAAATCAGCGGACTAAACTTGACCCTTGTGCAGTCAAATGTGTGTTTCTTGGCTATGGCCCTTCTCAAAAGGGGTATCGGTGCTATGATCTTGCTGGGAAACGCATGTATGTCACCATGGATGTAACATTTATCGAGACGGAGTTTTTTTTCCTTTCCCCCAATGTCCTGTTCGGGGAGACTAGATGTAGAACTAAACATTGGTGGGAGGTTGGGACTGCGAAGTGACGGATGGGTGCGCACGGCCGCACGAGCACGATTCTAAAACGAAAGTTTTTGAACTATTACCTCACGGCGGTGAGATAAGCGCACGGCCGAGCTGCACGAAGCGGTGGCTACCGAGCATGGGTCTAAACAGGTGTCCACCGATTCACGGCCTACAACAGTCTCCCTCGTCTTCGCCCTCTTCGCCCTCTTTAGTACCACTCCAAGCTCCTAAGAATGTACCCGAGGTAAGTACTTCTCTTGTACTTGATTCTTTTGAAGATACTAATGTGCTTACTGGTTATAAGCTACCCGATAGGCATAATAGGGGTAAACCACCGAATCGATATTCTCCGGATGTAGAGGACCGTCGATCTCGATACCCTATTGCGGCTATGTGTCTACCAAGAGGCTGTCCACACCACTACAAGTCTTCGTGTCCATGATTTCCTCGGCTCAAGTTCCAAACGGGGTTGAAGAAGCCATGAAGGATCCGAAATGGCTTCAAGCGATGGAGGCGAGAGATGGAGGCGTTGGAGAAAAATCGAACATGGAAACTTGTGGAACTACCAAAAGATAAAAAGCCGGTTGGATGTAGGTGGGTGTTTACGATCAAACATAAGGCGAGACGGCACTATTGAGAGGTATAAGGCACGACTGGTGGCTAAAGGGTATACAGAGACTTATGGGGTGGATTATCGGAAATATTCTCTCCAGGTTGCAAAGTTAGACACTATAAGAGTGTTGTTATCTCCGGCTGCAAACTTGGAGTGGCCTTTACATCAATTTGACGTGAAGAATGCATTTCTTCATGGAGATTTAGAGGAGGAGATCTATATGGAGCTTCCACCGGATACGATGCGTGAATCAGCCAAACATGGTTTGTAAGCTAGAAAGATCATTTTATGGGTTGAAGCAATCCCTCGTGCATGATTCGGTCGCTTTAGCTCAGCTATGAAAATGTATGGATACTCCCAAAGTAATTCGGATCATACTTTGTTCTTAAAAGGTGCTCAAAGAAAAATTATGGCTCTTATCATATATGTAGACGATATGATTATTACGGGCAATGATAGTGCGTAGATTATGAGACTGCGGGAATTATTATCTAGGGAGTTTGAGATGAAGAACTTGGGAGGTCTGAAATATTTCCTCGGAATAGAGGTTGCTAGGTCGAAGGAAGGGATTTACTTGTCTCGGCGGAAATATGTTCTTGATCTTTTGATCGAAGTTGGCATGCTTGATTGCAAGCCTGCGGATACTCCTATGGTACAAAGCGTAAGCTTGGAGAGTACCCCGATCGACGCCTCGCTAATAAAGAGAAATACCAAAGGTTAGTAGGCCGATTGATTTACTTATCACATACACGTCCCGATATTGCTCATGCAAGTAAGTGTGGTGAGTCGGTTTATGCATACACCTAGTGATGATCATATGAGTGCTTTGTGTTGCGCATCATTCGATATTTGAAGTCAGCCCCAGGAAAGGGTTTGCTATTTGCAAAGAATGGCCACCTTGAAGTAGAGGGTTACACGGATGCAGATTGGGCTGGAAGTGTAATGCAGACGAGAGGTCTACATCGGGGTATCTTACATTTGTGGGAGGCAACCTTGTTACATGGAGAAGTAAGAAACAAAAAGTTGTAGCTCGATCTAGTGCGAAGCTGAATTCGGAGGTGTAGCAAATGGGTTATGTGAACTTTTATGGCTTCGGAAGCCGCTAAGCGAGCTCGGGTATCCACCAGGTTTGGAAATCAAATTGTTACGTGATAATAAAGCAGCCATAAACATTGCTCATCATCCAGTTCAGCATGATAGAACCAAACATGTGGAGGTTGACAGACATTTCATCAAAGAGAATTTGGATGCAAAAGTGATCCGAGCTTACCATTTGTCAAGTCTCGAAGACCGGTTAGCCGATATATTGACAAATGCTTTTGTCAAGTAGAGAATTTCATTGCTCACTTATCAAGTTGGGTATCAAAGACATCTTTGCACCCACTTGAGGGGGAGTGTGGTCGTGAGCTATTTTAGCCTATTTGTTAGGAAGTTTTATTCCTAGTATAGAATCTTTCCTATTGTATATCTTCTAATTAGGGTTGTCGGATGTCATGTATATATATATGATAGGATTGAGTATTGTAAATGTACAGAAAAAATATTCATTGAATGAAAGGAGAGTTTTCTCTACAATGATGTCCTTCAACTCTCTCCAACTCTTTGATCGTGCATCATCTTCTGATATTCATTCTCGTGTATTGATTGGTATGCTGAAGCTTTGGGTGGACGAGAAGCTCGACATCAACTGGTTGCTGGTGCTTCCCGTGGCGATGTACCTCGAGGGAGGTGACAGAGCTATCACCTGGCAGTGGATTCAAGAGAAAGAAGAATGGTATATCTCCCGACTTCGCTGCTTTAGTTGCTCGCGCCCACCATTCGTTCGTCAGTCGCCTTCAAAGATTTCGCCACACGGCCGCGCGAAACTAACTTACTGACCTTCTCAGCGTTCAGTTTCGGTGGCGATGTAGTCATACTGCTCCCCGTGCTGTTGAAGCTATCCTGGTTATACATCAAAGGAAGCTTCCATATGAATGCGCTATCTCCTAAGAGCACATACGAAGTCACATTCGTGGTTAAGCTCCGGAGAAGTAGCAACTCGTGGCCACTTCCCGGGAACCTCGAGCTTCATCTACTCGACAGAAACAGACTCATGAGCACGGAGCGTCTCGCGAAGAAGCCGAAGGAGAAATGGATCAAGCTCAAAGCGTCAACGAGTTCGCGACGGACCCCAAGAACCTGGGGGATATAGATTTTTACCTCCAAGAGACATGCCAGATTTTCACGTTGACTAAGAGTCGATATTGCATGGTTTACAAATCATGTGGAACGAGTTTATTTAGACTTTTGGCCATATTGAACCGGCGGTGAATAGGAAGAGCCACTCCCATGTGGTCGGGCCGGGGAGCAAATGGCTAATTTGATTAATGGGGTCAAAGAATAGATATGGCGCATGACATATTTACATATTGATGAGATGCCACTCATTCTCTAATGGCCCTCTTCCTCGATTCGGACGGGACTAGCACAAGAACCCTCAAAGGGGATTACCAAAAGCTTTTCGCATCAGTAATGTTTGATTGGAGTCGTAAATGTCATTTGTTAGGATTGTGAAGGTTTAAAGTTGACAAGCCCATAATAGCAATTTGAAAGGATAGAAATATAAAGAGTTAATAGCACGAAAAATTCCAAATTGATGTACATGTGACAACTTTACTCTAAATTAATTTTTTACCACTAAAAATCCAAACTAGTACACATGTGACAAATTTACCATTTGTTAGATCTCGTTATATTTTACCGTCAAATTACTGCATTTGATGATACATGACAGTTGACGGATGTACCAATTTGAGATTTTTACCCTCCATTTGTTAAAGATGTACCAGTTTTGAGTTTTTTGTAGTAATAGCTCAATTTAATGGAAACTAACGGGTAAATTTGTCACAGGTGTACAAGTTTGAGATTTTTTAAGGTCAAAAAATTAGTTTAGGATTAATATGTCATGATGTACCAGTCTGAGATTTTTTGTGGTAAATAAATTAGCTTGGAATAAATTTGTCACGGATGTATAAGTTTGAGATTTTTCGTGACATTAAGCCAAATATAAATACCCAATGAAATACTTATCCAAGTTGCGAATTTTTAAATTGACAAAGTATTAAAGTTATGGCTGATGGAGTAGGTCCCAACTCCGAAATTATTGAAATTCGATGTATAATCGCTCGAGATCACAATAGCAAACAACCAATTAGGACATTACGGATCTCATCAGCCTCCCTTGGATCCGTCGTTGCCTGTTCAATTTACTTGTTTTTTCTTTTCAAGAATATGTTTTAACTCCTTTATGCTTCATTGTTGCTTGAGGGGAACATCACATGATACTCGAGCGTACAAAGATTGCTCTACCTTTTGCCCGCCCTTAAGGCCTAGCTTAATACTTTTTCCTTCATGTGGATTTATAGAGATTATGGTTCTTGAAAAATAAAAATATTGTTTAGCAAATTCCTATCATTTCGCACAAATAAGAGAACCGTTTGCATTTCTGAAAATTACCTTAGAACTTTAGGAAAAGCTAAAACACATCTCGAGGATTAATTAATTTGTTCTTTGTAAAAACATTGACATCTATTTCGCCCCCAAAAAAAAAAACAAATCTATGATGTTTTTCTTTTTCAATTTGTTCCAACGTTTGCCGGACTTCATCACCTCCGTTGAGTTCGTGAAATGCCGCAGTTAAGAATAATGCAGAAGAGAAAATGATGGAGCTTTCTGCATATTTTGATGTATATAGAATAGAGCACAAGAGGCCCACTTATACGCCTTATTAGATAATTATCTAAGATAATAAGATAAACGTAACACCAAATATAACAAATCCAACTAATTTGCAGATCCTCGATCACCATTATTCATCAGGAATTCGCCATTATCTCTGCTATTTCCGGGCAAGTGGTATCTGGAAGTGGTCGGTCAGCCCGTAGTGAGCCATCGAAAGCCAGACATGGGTTATGAGCTCGCCGATCCCCACATTTGCTACGCATGATCCCTCGCTTTGCAGTTGCTAGCCGTGTAGATCAGCATTTCCGCCCACACCTGCTTGATCACTCCCCATTTCGTAAGCTCGGACGAGAGGCACTCCAGCTCCAACGCGAGCCTGCACCAGTTGAACAGCACATACTTGACTTTGTCCTTCTTGATCACGCTCAGATTGAATTTGGTCTTCACTTGGTGATGCAACCTGTCGCAAGCCTTTGCGACCTTAGGTTGTACTCTCTCCTCCTCCCGGGTCGCCTTCCGAGATGTCGGGCATGCTCTCTCCCATGTTGTGGCCACAAGCAGGTCTCTATGGAGTGGATTCACGCAAGGCAAAGTACTTCTTGTTCTCATTATAAATGTCTCAGAACCTGGTGCTTCCGATTTCAATTGGCAATATCAACAGATGCATAACTAGGAGATATAGCGTGTACCGAGACAAGTGCAAAACTCATCAAGGAATGCTCTGGTTATTCCTATCTAGTTGCTTAAGTGTGTCTGCTCCACTATCGAGGTAATAGCAGAGCTCCGTCGCTATGTGACAGACTAGGATGCTCATGTCGAAGTCCAGCTCCACACTCCATTTTCATTGTGTGCTCAACCGCAGCCTCCCCTATCGATCCACAAGGATGGGAGTTTCTACATATTCCTCGCTTCCTTCTCTATGATCGGCGACAAAATTATGTCTTTGATATAGCCTGTCATGCCCTCGAGGCCTTAATAGAGAAACTTCACCACCATCTCATCGACATGCAATAGCTTAAGGAATCTCCACCAGAGGAGTCATTTTCTCTAAAGGAGCAGGTCATTAGGCTGAATTGGCTGATGGAATTTGACCAGCCCTGCCTTTTCGACAACAGTTGGATTAGGTTGACAAACTTGAAGACCGCTGATTGCTTATTTTTTTATGAGACAAAGGACTAACCGGTCAGAGAAAAGTAAAACTTTTGGTGCGAATTTCATGCGAACTTTTCCAAGTACCACTAAAACAATACTAGTTCAAACAACTTTTCGTGAGAACTTTCGAAAGCAAGTAGTGCATACATTCCTAGAAACCATTCATAAAACTTTTGGTGCGAAACGTTCCTAAGCACCGACACGATGTTGCTTGAATCACCTAGATTGTAGAGAGAGAAAGTCTAGAGAGATAAGCTCTGGGAGAATACTTTGTATTGTTCTTTTGTTGGATGATCAAAATGAGGAGATGACACCTCCTTATATAGTAGAGGGCCTCTCATTACAATCATTGATCTAGACTCGATCTAATGGCTAAGAGTGCATCTTTCATCTACTCAACTACCAACATAAATGAGAAAGTTCTAGAATGTGGAATAATTACAAAATCGTCCGCCCTTGAGAATACTCTAGAAAACCCTAGATGTCAAGACACTTCAAGATTTGAGGTTATTCTCGGCCATGTGATTGACCGGGTATTCAAATAGCGGGCAATTTGGATCTCGATCAAATAAATGTTGTCGGTGGCTCCAATAAGAGATTAGTTTGGTAATTTTATTGAACATAAGTTGGTAAGTAACTTCAATAAATCGGGTCACTTGATATAAGAGTAAAAATTCAACAAAAGTTGGTAAGTTATACGAAAGTTGGAAACACTCGAAATCTCTCGAATAATATACGTCGGTAAGAAGTTCCAATGAGAGTTAATAATAAAAAATCAATTGATAACTTCATTGCAAAAACCAAAAAAGTTGGTAACACCCTCAAATTAAAGTTGGTACTTCATATGAATATTCATACGATCGTTAAGTTGATGAGTTATGCGGACAAAAGTTGGTAATTCGCATGAACTATTGGAAACTTGTAGACAGTAAAAAATACAGCTGCGCTTTTTACACTCATCTTTTAACTCAAAACACCCTTCATCATAGTATTTTGACCATATTGTTCCTTATGCGACCCACTTTCTAGAATTCTTATCCTCTTTTTAGGGAAAATTTCAAATAAGGGCATGAAATGAATTTTGTCTTAAATAAGAGCCTAAACTACTCAAATTGTTTCAAAAAAGGGCCTAATCAAAGTTATTTTCGTCATTTACTTTTTTTTACTTTTTTTCTCTTTTTTTGTTTCCCTTTCTTTTTCTTTTCTTTCTTTTTCTATTTTTTCCTCTCCCTTCCCCTCCCCAGCCATAGCGCGATGGCCACCCTCACCAGTGGACCCTCGTTCGAGCCGGCGTCGGACGACCCTTGCCAAACGCCGGCATGGCCAGCCTTCCTACAGAAGTCGTTTTTCCTTTAGCTCTGTCTTGATTTATAGGGCTCAAGAACATTTCTCCAGAAAAAAACAGGAAAAGAAAATCTTGCTGGGATTTCTTTCTTCGTTTTCTTTTCCTTTTTTTTTTTTCAACATTTCTTGCCTTCCTCGTCCCCCATGAGCGCACGATCGGGAGGGGCAAGAATCACAAGATCTGTGAGCTCGGGCTTCTGAGTTTCAGGTACCCAAGCATTGATTCTGACTTTTCCTCTTTTTCTTCTTTTTTCTTATTCTAAATTTGGGATTGTTCCGGTCGTCGCCTGAGCTTTTGGGAGATCGGGGATTGAGTTGTGGGGAGATGCGGCCGTTCTGCCAGGAGGATGAGAAAGGGAAAAAAGAAAAAAACAATAAAAAAAGGTTAATATCATGAAAAATCTTAAAGTGGTATACCTATGACAAATTTATCTCAAACTATTTTTTTTACCACAAAAAATCTCAAACCCAGTACACGTGTGACAAATTTACCTCCAACTATTTTCTTGACCACCAAAAACCCTAAATTGGTGTATCCGTGACAAATTTACCATAAATTAATTTTTTAATCCACAAAAAAATCCTAAACTAATAGGCCTATGATAAATTTACTCTCCATAAAATTAATTTAATACCACGAAAAATCCCAAATTGATACACATGTAATAAACAAAGGGTAAAACCCTAAGTTGGTATACCTATCAACTATTATGTGTCATCTAACTCAGTAATTTGACTATTAGATTTAACTAAAATTAACGGACGGTAAATTTGTCATATATGTACTAGTTTGGGGTAAATTTATCACAAGTGTACCAGTTTAGAGTTTTTTGTAGTCAAAAAAATAATTTGGGGCAAATTGTTACAAATGTACCAATTGGGGGTTTTCCATGATATTAATTGAAAAAAATGATAATAAAAAATGAGTAAATGATGAGTATGCCCTTATTCTGACTTTTTTTGAAATAATAAGGATATTTCATGCACTTATTTGAAATAAAGTCTACCTCAAACTCTTATTTGAAAAATTAAGGCACTATAAATTCTTATTTGAAAATTTTCTACTTTTTATTTTGTGAATAGTATGTTCTCTCTTTTTTATTTATTTATTTTTCTTTCCTCACGGGTCTCACTTTTCTTCTCCTTCTTGACACTTCCTCGTTATTCCCTGCTTTCTGTTTTTTTTTTTTTTCCTTTTTTCGCTTCAGAGAAGCCTCAGCAGCAAGTATAGACTCTAGAAGGAGGATTGATGGAAGAAAGATTGAGCCAAAAAGTCTAGAAATTTAATGAAAAGGTGAAGCGCTGAGTAATGTGCGCGTTGAAGCCAAGCTGGCAATCGCATTCACAGAACCAAAAGGAAAAGGGCCACCACACAAGAGATAACTAAAAAGAATCAGCCATTGAAGCAGCTTGCGAACAAAGGGTTCAATGACCTCGAGAGAGATCGTGTACCAGTTTAGGATTTTTTGTGATAAAAAAATAGTTTAAGGTAAATTTGTTATAGGTATATCAGTTTGAGATTTTTTATGATATTAAACCCTTTAAAAAAAGGACAATATAATCAAAATATTATAATAATGAGTGTCTATGTCAAATATGGAGTGAAAAAAGCACAACTCTAAAAAGTATTAGTAATTAACATAACAATTGTTGACATATACTAATAAGACAATACTCATTTCCCAATTAAATGAACGGACAACTTGCTGCAATCACGTTGCATTGTCTACACCGTGGGGAAGTCCATTATGTCTCTGGTCTCATAACATAATAATTTATAATATAATAAAAAGTAAAGAGGACCTCCTCAAATTCTTTTTCCTTCTTAATAATATTCTCAATTAGTTAATATTATAAATATTCTATCAAGGGATAAATGTGTAAATAAGTAGATTATATCATATATAATGTTTATCAAATCTTAAACTTTAGGTTTTTTATAATCTTACAAATAGGTACCTTGTCAATATCAAGAAGCTACAAAGAACCGTTGGCTTTATTGGTTCTACCTTGCTACAAGCACTATACGTATCATTACTTAACTAGTATCCGCTACCGCGAGAGTTTCTGGTTGCAACTCCATTTCAAGCTGAACGGGAAAATTGTCAAAAAGTCCTAAACCAATTGCACTTTTGCCAATTCAATTCTAAACCTTTTAATTTTGCCAATTCAGTCCTAAACGTTTTGCATTTTTGTCGATTTAGTCTTAAACCTCTTTTTGTGCCGATTCGGTCATAAACATTTTGCATTTTTGCCAATTCGGTTCATCTAATCAACTTTGATGCCGACGCCGACGCGGATCCGACCGGTGCTAACGTAGCAATTTTTAATAATATTTTAACATTTTTTTCGAATTCCCTATTAATTTTTTTCCTTTTCTTTCTTTTGCCTTTTACTATTCATCGTCTTCCTGCTTCTTGAGGCTCCCGCTGATCCTCCAGAGATGGCCCGGCCACGAGCTCCCGACTGACTGATCAAGGGGATCTTTAATGGAAGGGTGGAGGGGAGAGCTTTAGGAGCTGGTCGCCCCACATAGGCCCGAGTCGCTGGACGACGTGCTGAGGCTCACGTCAGGTACGAGCAAGTGAAGGGCGTTAAGGGGTCGGTCGACGGGGCCGGCAAGTGTGGGTTCTGCGGGGGCTGGTGAAGGAGAGCGAGGAGGTTGGGAGGCCAGTCTCGATTCGATCAAGGAGCCTAAGGAAGAGCCAGTGCCAGTGTTGGAAGCGTCGCCACATCTGAGTGATGCCCAACTCGCCCAGCGAAATCCTTCCACCTTCTACACGCAGCTTGGCTCTGGTCAACACCCAATACCCGGGATAATCGTCCCGACCCCTCACCATTTCTGAAAATCTTCAACGGCAATGGAGGGCCCACAGGAAAAATTGCCGTGTTCAAAATCCGCCTTCACTGGCCTCTCTGGAGGGATCAGATTCAGTCCCGTGCTGGAACTCGTGCTGATGAACTCGTCAGGTGTCGGAGATGGATGGCTAGATGGTCATGTTTCTTCCCTTCCAGTCTGGAGGAAGCAGAGGAAGAAGCAGGAAGACGATGAATACTAGAAGGAAAAAGAAAGAAAAGGAAAAAAATTAATATATAATTTGAAAAAATTATTAAAAATTGTCACGTCAGCCCGGTTGGGTCCAGCGTCGATGCCGACCGGTCAAAGTTGTACGGATAGACTGAATTGACAAAATGCAAAAGATTTGGGAATCGAATCCGGCACAAATACAAAAAGGTTTAAGATTGAATTGACAAAATTAAAATGTTCGGGACCGAATTTGCAAAAGTGCAATAAGTTTAGGACTTTTTTGATAATTTTTCCCAAACTGAACACCGTCCAAACACTACTACAATTATTTCTAACAAAAAATACTGAAGAGTCGTCCAACTAGCACCCTTAAAGGAGGTTCTTAAGCATGACCTCTGGCATAGTTGATAAAATAATGACCAATTTATCAATCTTATTTGCATGTTTCTTCTTTGTTAATGCTTAAAGTCAAATTGCTCCGCTCTTGATTATTAGTTGTTCAGCTAAAATACTAAACAACCCTTGGATATGTTAATTATTTAAGCACTCTCTCGTTTGTATTCTATAGATCAATTCACATTCTGCTCAAAAAGAAGAACAGACCAACTAATCTCGTTTGTATTTTTATTTTTTTCGTAATGCCAAAAAATTTGCCTCTTAAATGTCCTCAAATCTTCTGACCAAAAAAAACAAAAATGTCCTCAAATCTTGCATAAAAATTTGCACATATGCACGAAATGGCCCAAGAACAAGTTTGTCCTCATCGTCGAGGTTCATGAAAGCGCAAGAACGTGGCAAAGGTCAGGATTTGAAAACTCGGAATAAAAAAAAAACAGAAAGTCCTTAAATTGTATCTTTGTTCACATTTTCAATGTTCAATAAGTTATATATGTTTGGCAAAAGAAATTAGTTTAAAATGTGAGGATTCTTAACTTTTTATACTTTCACTCTATCATCTACTCTCTCTCTCTTTTCTTTTGGGATAAGTGTTTTAAAAGTCCCAAACTTGTTAGAAAAGTATGATTAATTCCTAAAACTTTCAAAAATACAATTAAGTCCTAAATTTCTTAATTTTGTGTAATCAAGTCCTTCCGTGAACTCCATCAAACTTGGCTAACAAAAAATGTTGACATAAATTCTTTATTATTCTCACTTGTATATGTTGTCCTATGTGGCACTAAAGTTAATTAAGGTATTAAAACGACATTGTGTTGTTCAAAATCTCAATTTTTAACCCAAATCTAAATACGCTATATTTAAAAAAACAATAAAACAAGACAAAATACAAGCGGGAGGGCTTGCTGGACCTTGCTCGATTTAGGAGCGGGTTGCGATCCTCTCCTAGATCTAGGTGAGGGTGGCCAGCTCTCATCAATCAATTTTTAGGCATTATCATATGATTATGCAAAAAAACATATATCAACCAAGATATGTAAAATCGAAAGAAAAAACATATCTCCTAGATCTAGAAATATTTTAATTATATCTAATATAAGAAAATTTCCTAGAAAATTATCATAATTATCTCTATGATCGGTCAATACGTGATTTTATTTTCATGCAACACGTTATAGGACTTCTAATCCGGTGAACATGGGGATGACAAAAAGCGATCCCACGTTATGCTTTTCCTCACCCGGTGATGATGAGATCATGAGGTCATTCTCTAGCGTACGATATACAGTAGCCCTGTGCTTCCAAAAATTACCTAGAAAATCTTGAACATTTTGTATTTTAATTAATGCAGTCTTAAATTTTTTGACACTTTGTCAATTAAATTCATCCGATCAATATTAGCCGAAAATCGCTGACTTGGACACCAAACATTCTACGTGGCATAACCGACGCTGATGTTGACAATTTTTTAAAAAACTAATTTTTATTTCTTTTCTTTTTTCTTTCTTTTCTCGGTGATGGTCGTTAACCGACCTTGCCGATCACAGCCAAGGGCCACCCGATCCTTGCTCAATGGCCGAAAATGGTCGTCGGGCCTCACTTGTGGTTAGCAAGGGTTGGCCGACCCTCACTAGTGATCGCCGAGGGTAGACCTTTGCCCTCGTCGGACTTGATAGGAAAAAAAAGTGGAAAAGAAAGAAGAAAAATAAAAATAAAAAATAAAAAATTTATTCAAGTCGGTGCCGGTCGGCCTCACCGGCATTATCGGCGTTCAAGTCGGCGATTTCTAGTTAAAATTGATTAGGTTAACTTAAACGGCTTAGAGTTAGAATGTTTATGATTGAATTGGTCAAAGTGTAATAAATTTAAGTTTTTTAGGACAATTTTCTCTATTTGCTTCCTGAAGAATGCACAAAAGAACTTTGGAATTTTCCTAATATATTGAAACGACGTACCTAGACATGGCCGGTTCACCGAACCGGCGGTTCCGGTTCCTCCAAAAGGTGGAACCGGCGGTTCCGGGCGGTTCCCGGACCGGTTCCGGTTCCGTTTTTTAAATTTAATTTTTAAAATAATAAATAATAAAATGAACATAAAAAATTATAAATTATAAATTATAATTAAATTGTACATTGCAATAAAATTTGAAAAAAGAAAGAAAGAGAAGGAATGGGCTTGAACTTAATGAATTATCATTAAGCGCCTACATGTTTTCTTGGGGACTTAGAAGAATCAAAGCCCATGTAGTTCTTTTACCTTTGATAACTCCAACTTACCTCATCGTCAATCGTTGCTACCGTTGTGTGTACCCGTGGTGGTGGTATTTCCACAATCCTCATTAAAGAATTCGTGTTCTCGATCCAGCTCTTGGTGTCGAAATCTAGCCTTCGTCCAATCGTCGACACAAGCTTGAGCTTCCACAAACTCCGGACTTAATCTTGAACGGCGAGAGTCCAAAACTAATCCTCTAGCGTTAAATGCTTGTTCCACTACAACTGTTGAAAAAGGGGTTGCTAATATCCCGCGAGCGATGAGGGCGAAAACCGAGTAATCGTTTGAGTGACTCTTCCACCACTTTAGGATTTGAAAATCTGTACTATGTTCGGCATCACGAAACTCAAATTGAGTGTTTAAATATTTTTCTAATTCAAAAATACTACCCGTTACCTCTTTTATTTTTTTTTATCTACTCTTAAGCATATCGTACCCTTTACGAAGTGAACTACTAGTTTCGCTTCGTGATGCAATAGATTGTAAAGATCCATTATCACTTAAAACATATCTACCACAAAATTCTCCATATAATCCTACTAGAGATTCTTTAACCTCTCCTTGTATAATTGAAATATCTATTGCATCTTGTAAATTTAAACAATCATAATAATACACATTCAGATAATCTAGCAAACCATCTAATTTAATACGTGGATAAAAAACAATACCAACTAAATAGATAAGAGGAATTTTGAAATAATAATGCAATCATTTTTCTCGCATTACTAAAATAGTCTCGAGCTAATTCAATATCTTTTTCATATGCATTAAAAATATTACCAATATTAACACACTCTATTAAAAATAAATGCGTAGTAGAATAATAAATACCGGATAAAGCATTAGTAGCATCATTAAAAATTTTCAAAAAATCTAATTTTTTTTTTTGCAAACGTCCTAATGTTGCGGAAGTAAAGTAATTTCAAGAGTATTTTGCGAAATAAACATACACAATAAATCTTTGTAATCAAAAGTTTGACGAAACAACTCGTAGGTAGAATTCCAACGAGTCGAATATCTTTTGAAAACCTTTTTGTCCTTCTCCCATGTTGTTTACAAAAGTTTCCCATGTTTTCATAAAATGGGCACGACTCCATAAAAATTAAATTGCACCTTTTTATTGGGGCGAGAGAAATCTCAAGAGTTCGTAAACCATCTTGTACATATAAATTTAAAACATGACAAGCACATCTAATGTGAAAAAATTATCCGCCAAAAGAGGGTTTGCAAATTTTTTCTAATTCAGGAATGGAAGCAAGTATTTGTTGTGGCATTATCAAAACCAATTGAAAAAACTTTATTTATCAAAGTATATTCTTCTAAAACTTGCATAATTATTCTATAAATATTATGAGCCGAATGTTTTTATCAAAAACTCGAAATGCAAGAAGTCTTTTTTGAATGGTCTAGTCGTCACCTATCCAATGACACGTAACACCCATATAAGAATGAATTTGCCAGGGATCACTCCAAATATCGCTTCCTAAATGCACATGTCCATTGAATTCCGAAAAAAAATTTACTAAAGCTTTTTTTTATTTTTTATAAAGATGCAAAAGTTCACGTTTAAGAGTACTTTTCGGAATAGTTGGTGCCATGGAACCAACGCAAGTATTTATTAAATATTTCAAATTAAAATTTTCACCAATAGTAAATGGAGCATGATCAAGGGCAACATATTCAGCTAATGTTTGTTTATAAAGTGCATCGAGTGTAATGGAATAAAGGATGAGTATTAGGATTGGCGTACCCGAAAATTTGTTGTTACCTAGTGTCGATCCTCGCTTGCGTTGGATGTTTCTTCGTTAGATGTCGACGGAATGTTCCGTAACCATCTCTTTTGGTAAATTTATATGTTTGAGAACAATATTTACAATTTATATTGTACTTACCTTCGCTTTCATCAAATATCTTGTCGAAGTGCAGCCACAAGTCGGATGTACGCTCTCGGCCCTTTCTTTTTCGGCTCATTTCCCGTCGAAATTTCTTCGACACCAAATGAGGAGGATAAAGACTTTCTTGTGTTGGGACGTGTTCGAGCGTTCGGAATGGGAACAACGTTGAAATTATCGTCGTCGTCTTTCCCAATATGTATACTCACGAGGATTATATTCGGGAATAGAATGTTCGGAATCTCCCTTCGTCATCTTGCCCTTTCTAGTATTTCGCTTCCACTTGCTATTTTTGAAAGAATTGAGGCGAAATTGAGAGAATTGAATGATTGAGAGAATTGGAGAGAATTGAAAGAATTATTAAGAGAATTTGTGAGAAAAATGAAAGAGAAAGGATTGATATTTATAAAGAAGGGGAGGGTTATTTAACTTTAATATATATATATTGACAATTGCAACGGCTCTTTGGACCGTTGGCTGGAGGCCCCTTTTTTTTTTTTTTTTTTAAGGGTGGGTCGGAACCGGTCCGAAACCAGTGGTTTCGGGCTGGTTTTGACAATTTATGAATCGGAACCGGCCCGTGAGGGGCGGTTCCGGCTTCGGTCGGAACCGTGGGCCCGGTCAACGGGCCTGTTCGGCTAGTCAACGGGCCTGTTCGGGCCGGTCAACGGGTCGATTCCGGGCCGGTTCCGGGTCCACGGTTCCAAATGACCACGTCTAGACGTACCATATCTCTCTTTTACTTTTCTTTTTGCTTTTTCTTTTCTGAGGAATATAACTGAAAAAAAAAATGGGGAAAGCAAAAACGCAAACCCCACGACGTAAAGAATCACGCGTGAAAGTGCAAAACGAGGCACGTGGCATCTCTTTTGTCCGTTTGCTTTTCTTGGATATGCGAAGGCACGTCAGTAATAAGTTGACGAAAGCGAGATTGATTGGTATTAGTGTTATTGAGGAGACAGAAGGTCCGAGTATGAACAAGGGACTGACTGCAATTTGATCTTGATGGAATAATAAAGTTACTATAGTAGGTTATGAATTCTCTCGGTCAAAGGAAATAAATTGACGGAACTTACGATCAAAGGGAGAAGTATTTAAAAAGTCTTAAACTTATTGCATTGATGTCAATTTAGTTCTAAACTTTTTGCATTTATATCAATTCGAGTCCATCCGATTAATTTTGATCAGAAATTGTTGAAGTGGACTAGCCGACAATGATGTGGACATTTTTTAATATTTGTTTTTAATAATTCTTCTATGTTTTTATTGATTTTTTTTTACTTTATGCTTCTTTTTTTGTAACTTTTTTTTTATTAAATGTCGACGAGTGTCGCCGGACCGACCCATAACGGCCCTAGGCGAGGGTCACCGTTCGACCCGCACCGCCCTAGTCGAGGGCCGGTGACCCTTGCCAACCCCAGGCAAGGTCGTCGGCGAGGTCGTTGCGGCCCTTGCAAACCCCGACGAGGGCTACGACGCCCTTGCCCAATGCCGAGGGTCGCATGGCGACCCTTGCCGAGCCTCAACAAAAAAAATTACAAAAAAGAAAGAGACAAAAAATAAAAAAATTAGCAACAATATAAAACATATTAAAAAAAATATTTACATCAATGCCGACCATGCCATATGGTATGACCAAAGCATCCATGTCGGCGATTTTCGGTCAAATTTGATTGGATGAACTAAATTGGCAAAAATACAAAAAGTTTATAATTGAATTGGCACCAATGGAATAGGTTTATTATAAGCTACGATTATTAGGTTTATTATAAGCTGCGATTATAATCCGTATGCAAGCAATCCAAGAATCACACGTATAGAGACGTGAATCACAAACCATAAAATAGAGGAATTGACGCACCTTGTTTCGGATCCATCGTTCTTGATGCGGATGAGCTTATCCTCTATGAACCCCTTTATCATTGGCTTCAATGAGACGGCCCCTCACGTATCGCTTCGACGACTTTTGATGTGAGGTTACCTGGACATTAGGGTTTAGAGGAGGGACTTAAACTCTATTTATAGAGATTGAAACCTATTCCCTCATTAAAGATAAAGTTTATCTCAATTTCACACTATCCAAAGACCATATTAGACTAACTAGGAAACTGTATATATCTTTCTTTATTAGACCAATTAATATTTACAATAACAATTAATAAAGCCCACATTGAATATATATAAAATATATTCTAACATTCTCCCACTTGGGCTAAATTAATTGAAATTGTATCGTATATGCGTATATTTATATTGGTCTAGAGATAATTCTCAATGGTGAATCCGATCCCATAAAATCTTAAACACCGAATCATGCAAGTAATCGCATCAAAAGACACAAAGCCATTCATGGTCACAAATACTCTTAACTTTACTCGATATTGATTCAATATGGTAGTGTGGCAAATGGACAACGTCTCAAATAATAAAGACACATTATATGTTATCATCTTTGTCACACCATTCTCTTACTTTATGTATCACGAAACCCGATGTGTCATAAGAGGACATCCTTATGGTAACAACAAACCACATATATCTTACCTTTATAGTTAACTATACTTTATGTATAACAAGACATATGCACATGGCCAAAATAAATGCCACAACCATTACTTAAGATTTACACAATTTTTCGAGGTTTTCAACGGATATGCATTCAATAACATATTCATAAACACTTAATTGAATGTAAAAGAGTCAATACATATCAAAACCGTTACTAAATGTAACATAATACAAATGTAAACTTTATTAGAGCAAAAACTAGAAAGCTCCCACTAAACAATGACATCCCACGATGCTTCTAAGCCCATGCTATTTCAAATATACAAGGGTGTAGACCTTTAGTCGGTGGATCAACAATCATAACATCCGTAATAATATGCTCTACCGCAACATCACCATTCCGTACGGATTTCTTTATGGTAAAAAACTTGACATCCATATGCTTAGATCTCTTGAAACCTTTGTGGTTGTTAATGAACAACACCGGCAGAGTTATTGTCAAAATACAACCGTATGGGTTTATCAACAAAATCAAACACGGCCAACTCTCTAATGAGATTCCGGATCCAAATAGCCTGAGTAAGCAGTGAAAAGCATGCTATAAACTCCACTTGCATGGTAGAGGATGATATCATTTTCTCGTTTCTCACTTTTTCATGATACTCGCACCACCTGCTAGTATAAAGATGTACCCCGTTGTCGACTTCTTGTCATCTTGACAACCAAGATAATCTGAATCTAAATACCCTACCAGCTACAAATTTCGAACATATCTATAAATTAGCATATAGTCTTTAGTCCTCTTTAAGTACCTCAAAACCTTCTTAGCAGCAACCCGGTGATCGTGTCTTGAATTTGATCGATATCCGCCTAGAAGTCATGTTACAAAAGCAATGTCTAGCCTAGTACAAACTTGTGCATACATGATACTATCAAGTGCACTAGCATAAGGTACATTATTCATCCGTGCTTTCTCAATATCTAAATAAGGACATTGTGAAATATTCAATTTATCACCTTTGCAGACGGAGCAATTCCCGATTTGCTCATTGCATATTGAATCTATCTAAAATACCATCAATATATGCCCTCTAAGATAAGTTTAATATGCAATGAGAACAATCTCTATGGATCTCAATCTCAAGGATAAAAGTCGCATCATCAAGAGCTTTCATATCAAAGTTACGTGACAACATTCTCTTTATCTCACGCAGTAATTCAATATCGTTGCTAGCAAGCAAGATGTCACCAACATAAAGAACGAGAAAAATGAATTTCCTCCCACTAATCTTGCAGTATATATATTCATCTAACTTGTTCTCAATGAACACAAAAGAAGTAACAACACTATGAAACTTCACGTATCACTCGTCTATAAGCTTGCTTCAAATCATAGATAGACTTTTTCAATCTACAAACCAAATTACCTATATCATCTACTTGTAAAACCTTCGGGTTGTGCCATATAAACTTGTTCATCAAGGTCTCCATTCAGAAAAATAATTTTAACATCCATCTGGTGAAGCTCCATATCAAAATGAGCTACCAAAGACATGATTACTCTAAATGAGTCTTTAGAAGAGACCGGAGAAAAAGTTGTCTCATAGTCTACTCCTTCTCTTTGAGTGAATCCCTTAGCTACCAGTCTAGCCTTAAAATTTTCAATCTTTCCCGTGAAGTCTTTCTTGGTCTTAAATACCCATTTATAATTAACGGGTTTATAGCCTTCGGGTAATTCAACAAGCTCCCAAACATCATTATGTTTCATAGATAACATCTCATCTCTCATTGCATCTAACCATAAATCGACCGAGGACAAGAAATAGCTTATGTATAAGTTTCCGGATCAACAACACAACCGATACTATAATCCCGCTCTCCTAGATAGACTATATAGGCTGGTGGTATAGCTGATCGTCTCTGTCGACGGATCTCCTTAGAGGAGTATCTTCTACCTCATTCTCGTTCTTGAAAGGCTTGAGGAACTTCATCGGGAACCGCTTCAAGAATGTGTTCCCGAGCCTCAACAGGTTCGTTTGTGGTATAGAGACGTCCACAATTGTCTCGTATAGGTAGAGAAAATGACATACAAGTACTCACCGTATTGTTATCCTCAATAGTCCGTGAGCAATCACCTTTTTTGCTACATCAAGCTCTAGAAACTTCATTTGTCGTGAATTCACAATTCTCGTTCATCCATTGGAATTATAAAATCGATATCCCTTTGAATGATCCTGGATAAGGTACAAAATAACATCGAGTGATTTGGAGTCCAACTTGCTCAAAGTCGGATTATACAACTTTACTTTTGCTGGGCATCTCTAAACCTTCGGTGTGATTCAAGTTAGGTTTCCGTCCAATTCAATAACTCGAAAGGAGTAAGTGGCGAGATTTTACAGGAACACGATTCGAATATAAAGCGATGTTTTCAAAGCTTCACCCCACAAAAAATTAGGTAAATTAGTTCCGTTAATCATACTCCTCAACATATCCATAAGAGTACGATTACGCCTTTCACCCACACCATTCTGTTCGGGACTATCGGGCATAGTAAATTGAGCCACAATCCCATAATCCTCTAAGTACTTGGTGAATGACCCTTTAAGCCGTCCAAAGATCATCATGTCGACCATAATACTCACCACCGCGGTTAGATTTGACAATTTTTATGACTTTTTCCAGTTGTTTCTCGACTTGATCCGGAAAATCTTGAACTTGTCAAGAGATTCGGACTTTTCCTTAATCAAGTACAAATAACCATATCGGGAATAATAATCTATAAATGTGATGAAATAAAAGTTTCTACACAACGTTGTTGTATGGGGTCCACTTATATCTATATGGATGATCTCTAACAAACGAAAACTACGGACTGCGTTTTCTTTCTTATTTTAGTCATCTTACATCTACAATAGTCTACGCATGCGTTTAGGTCACCTTTGAGAGTGGGTAGAATGTCCGCCTTCATCGGTCTTTCCACTCTTTCCTTAGAGATATGACCAAGACGTTTATGCCATAATGCGTAAGACTGTTCCTTAGGTAAAGGTCTTTTGGAAATAACTTTTTCAGCTGTAAGACAAATATAATCAGTACAATCCATTGGACATAGTGCATACCCAACCTTATTTGAATTAAAAGAAATAGAAATTGCATTATTTGAAATCTCAAAAGAGTAACCACACATGTCCAAACTTGATATGGAAATTAAATTTCTTCTAAAGGAAGATACATAAAATGTATTCCTTAACATCAAATTAAAACCAGAATCTAGAATTAAAATGACATCTTCCACGAACTCAACGCCAACTTTATTATTGTTTCCTATGGTGAGCTTTGATTTTTCCTTATTTGACTTCCTCCGATTTATGAGTTCCTCGTATGGTAAACGCAATATGATTAGTTGCACGTTGCTCTCTAGCCACCATGAACAAGATGAGGCTTCGATAGATTAGATTCACAAATCAATGCCAAAGAATCATTACCTTTAAGCTCATGCTTAGACAACCAATTTTTATACTTAACACGGTCTTTCTTTACGTGTCCTCCCTTCTTACGTAAGAAACAAAGATCATCCTTACAAAGCATTACCGTCCTTTTTAAAGGTCGATTTCTTTTAACCCAATTTATCGACGCACTAGCAGATGAATGAGTTCCTTTGTGAGCACGATTTTTGTGCTCCTTACCCTTCTTAACACTAGAACTAGAAGTAGCATACATAGCAACATATACTTTATTCTTCTTCAACTTAGTCTCCTCCGACACCACCCTTGCAATCAAGTCATTGATTGTCCATGGGTGATCAGCGGTATTATACTATGTTTGGATAATACTAAATTCATGCGGAAGAGAGTTGAGTACAAGATGCACAATACAAGCACGGGGATAGGAACATTAAGCGCCTTAAGCTTTGATTATAGATCAACCATCCTAAGGACAAAATCTCTAACACCAGCAGAACCATCATATTTCAAACTGAATAATCCCGACATATGTGTCCCAACTTCAGCATTAGGAGAGTCACAATTTCTAGCCACCAACGCCTCCATCATCTACTTAGCGGTGATGTCGGCAGCAAAATCACTTCTAAGATGTTTCGTATGGATCGCTTCATCGATAGTGAGCAAATCCTATTGCTCTTTTCCTAAGTAGCAAATTGTGCTTTCGGGCATATGTACTAGCATTAGTGAGAGCTATCGATCTATTCTCATTAAGAGCAACATGAACATCCGCTAGTTCCATACCAAACAGAAAATCCTCTCTCCACTTCTTAAAATTAGAACCAAGTAAGAATCTCAATAGCTATAGAGGTTGCCGTTCACGTAAAAGGTGACTGAAAAAAAATTAATGTTTATAATTAGCGTAATATGAAAATTCATCTTGAGAGTTACATACATCATCATATAATCACCTTTAGGCGTAAAACATGATATGCGGTTGTATATTCTCTGCATTACATACGCCATGAGAATTTATTTTAATCTTCATTAATCACCACCTTTAGGTGTATGAAAGCACTTAGACCAATCAATTCTCAATCATATGTCGTACATGCAACCCTCCATGCAACAATACACGTTACCTCCTTTGGGAGTATAACTATGCATTAAAGCGGTAAGACATCTCAAGACTTTATAAACCGTTATTTATTAAACCCAATTGAATTTGTTTTTTTGAAATTGGGATATAAACTTTATATTTCACATTTACCATATGCATGTAAATTCATAAACTAGGGGCAATTATCCACAAAATTATATGCCATGCTAATTCACTCAACAATACATGTTAATTCATATATATGTAACTCGATAAATTATGCTCTACATATCTATATGTGGTACTTACATGTGAGATTGCACCCGTATTTCACGAAACCATATAGAAATACATAGAAATAAGCAAAACAAATGCTCCAAACAATACAAGTAGTTAGAGTTCCATAGGTATTTTCCATCCATAAATACATCAAACATGTACAATAAATATACCACATTGTAGAGCATGAGCATACGAGCACATCGGCACTGGAACACCTCGATCGGACACCGCACGCTCGCTCATGCGTCACCGAAGTTTCAAAGCGTGAGGCCTACGCTACCGACACGCGCATGGCACGTGTTCCGCTTCTTGGCCGGTTCTGAAATTGGTCCGACCGCTCACCTAATCGAACCAGCGAACCCGATCGAGCTTAACTCGGCCGACCGGTCAACGATTGGTTCGACCGAGAAGTCCGAGTCAACGGTCAACCGGAGTGGGTTGGGTCGGGTCCCGAATCCGGATCGAATTTGCACTCGGCCAAGGTGATGTCACGGTGACGTCAGCCCTACACGTGTCGAGCACGTGCGGGGCCCTGGTCGCGCGTGGATTGCACTTGTTGGCAAGTGGGCCGCCATGTGCGCGTGATGGGCTGGCGGCGCGCGTGGCCGCACGTAGCGGCGCGTCCGTCGCCTCTCCGGCGGCGAATTTTATATGGTTTTACTCGTCTCATTGTGTAGGTTCCGAATATATAATTTTCTTTTAATTTTGACGAAAGTAAAATTTCAAAAAAACACCAAAACGTGATTCGAGATCTAAAACGTGTTGGCTCGATACCACATATAAGTTGCAATTATAATCCGTATGCAAGTGATTCAAGAATCACACGAATAGAGACGCGAATCACAAATCATAGAATATAAGAATTGACGCACTTTGTTTCGGATCCATCGTTTTTTATGCGAAATTGCGATGATTTGAGATCCGATGCTCAAGAGCTTCTCCTCTATGAACCTCCTTTATCACCGGCTTCAATGAGACGGCCTCTCACGTATCGCTTTCGACGACTCTTGATGTGAGATTATGTGGACATTAGGATTTAGATGAGGGAATTGAGCTCTATTTATAGAGATTGAAACCTATCCTCTCATTAAAGATAAAGTTTATCTCGCCCACACTATCTAGCACCATATTAGACTAATTAGGAAACCGTATATATCTTTCTTTATTAGACCAATTAATATTTACAATAACAATTAATAAAGCCCACATTGAGTATATATAAAATAGATTCTAACATTTATGACTTTTTTTACACTTTTCCCCCAATCAAGTGGTTGCTCCAAGGAAAACAAATGTACAATTGAAAATGCATTTTTAACATCAATTTAAAACAAGCACCATCACTTAACGAAGACGGCGACAAATATCTACCAAATGGTCACCACCTTATGTGAGTATTCGTAGTACTCCTTTTAGGGGATTGGCCCAAAAGAACCAGATTGGACGAGTTACATACGGCATCACAAGGCATGACCCTCTTTCGGTAAACATGTGGGTTGTGGATGGACTAGACCCATGCCCGATTTGATGATGGTGGCGAGTGATCATTAGGACCAGATGACTCAAGCAAGATACGACTCCTGATAGATTTCTAGGATGTTGTGGGGGCAAAAATGGACCGGGCCACATATTGAATAGGGAGAGTATTGCATGGTGCTACAGGCCAACAATACCTATACTAGTGAATGGTGGAGTTTGTAACATCCCAAAGTCTCGTATTGGACAGGAGACCTAGTTTTGTTTTTAGGTCGATCGGGAGATCTAGTTGAGCGACTCATATTCAAACACATATCCTCAAATGGTCAATTGGGAGACCTAGTTGAGCGACTTATATTCAAATGCACATCCTTGTGTAGATAGTTAGAGCATTTCTTTTGGAAGGCCCGACCCACATGGACGGGGCCGAATTGTTACATGAAGGCAATGCTAGGTCTACTGGTTGTGATTTGCAAAGACGGTATATTAAGTGAGGTGGCGGATCGCAAGTAGTCTGCCACATCACTTAACAAATCAACTTTGTTAGTTAATCTTAATATGCATACAATTTCTCTTATTGAAGTATAGATAAATATTTGGAACAAAAACTTATTGGTACATATGACTACCGATAAAATCATTAGACTTGACTTTCTTATGGTGAGCTTGTTCCTTATTGTATATTATGTCTTTCCTAGTCATCCGAGTCATCATTTTAATTATCAAATTTGAGCTGCAAGACCATTTAAAGAGATTAAAAAAATATTAAAGCATACATTAACGAAGACGATAATTTGTCCATCTCAACATCATAAATACAACCAACAAAAGGGCCCGTAATAATAACCAGTCACAAGACTAGCATTTAGCCCATTTCCCACTTGATCCGGCCCACTGTTATTACTCGGACGTAGGCTGATTAGGCCCTATTTTATTTATTATTCAATTGAGTTACTCGAAGTCACAAGCCCGTATCGAATTGTTAGATAAGCTTTTTTGCACAATATAATGCATGACATACTGATAATACTGATAAGGCGTCACTCATTTTTTAGCCGCCGTCGTCTTCAATTCGTGCTTTGAAATTATAGGTTAAAGACAAAATTTTCCTTGTGCATCAACAAGCCTTCATGCCGTGGTTTACTTGCTCTTTGTTGTCCTTAGCAAGTTGCAAAATATTAAAACCCTCCAGGACATAGAAAGTACGATGGAAAAAAGTTTGTCTTTACTTCATATATTTTTTGGCAATATATTATTTTTTTTTGCAGTCTTTGTCATAGAATTATTGTTTCACATCCACATCATCAGTTTTGCAATATTTATTGAAACATAAACCACTACGATAACTTTGACCAAAAAAAGAAAAAACCACTATGACAACGACCTCCATTTTCTTGAAACATAAAAGTTTATAGTACATGGACTTGACTTTGCAGTCTTTTTCATAATATTATCATCAACCACTGCGATAACGACCTCCATTTTCTTGAAACATAAAAGTTTATAGTATACGGACTTGACTTTGTAGTCTTTTTCATACCATTATCATCGACCACTATGAGAATGACCTCCATTTTCTTGAAACATAAAAGTTTATACTACACGGACTTGACTTTGCAGTCTTTTTCATACCATTATCATCAACCACTATGAGAACGACCTCCATTTTCTTGAAACATAAAAGTTTATACTACACGGACTTGACGTTGCAGTCTTTTTCATACCATTATCATCAACCACTATGATAACGACTTCCATTATCTTGAAACATAAAAGTTTATGGTACACGGACTTGACTTTGCAGTCTTTTTCATACCATTATCATCAACCATTACGATAAAGACCTCCATTTTTTTGGCATTATTATCGAAAGGAAAAAGTTTAAAGTGTTCTCATTTTCTCGATTGAAGGCCCGAAATAGATATTATTTCAAATAAGGGCGATACGAAGATCCCATTTGTTTCAAAAAAGAGCTTTACCGAAGGGCATTTTCGTCATTTACTCTTTTTGCAATTTTCTCTCCGTTTTTTTTTCTTGTTGTGTTTTGCTTTTTCCTTTCTTTTTTCTTTTCCTTTTCCTCTCCCTCTCCTCCCCTCGCCTGGGTCGGCGTCGGGCTACCCTAGCCTGAAGCCCTGGTCAGGCGAGGGCTGCCCTCCGGAGAAGGCTTCTTGTTCAGAAACTCAACCAATGACACAATGAAAGATGCAAGCACAGAGGTCCACCACAGAGACGCAGGCACAGAGATGAATCCACTGGGCAGCTCCACCAACCTCAGAGAGACGTCTGAGTTTGTCAAGTCATTCCCGGTTGTGGGAACCATTAGCTATGACAATATCACCAACAGCAACAGAAACCCAACAGAGGGTGGTAGCGTTCTTGAGGTTTCAAGGCAGAGGAGGAGAGATGGAGCGAGCTCGGTCATGAGTAGGAGGACAGAGACCACCGCGACTCTGCTTCAGGCTCCTTCAACCCCTGGTAGGCCTTTTTTCAGCTTCAGCGTGGGAAAAAACTTGTCCAGAATGAGCTTCCCTTGCAAGCGGGACGACGCAGAGAAGTGGTTCATGAGCAGCTCTTCTTGCCACACCTCGCCCGCGCATGCCCTGACAGGCATTGTGATGGGTTCAGGCACAACAACAGCAATATCGAGGTCTTTGCGGAGAAGTCAAGAGTCACCGAGGAAGTAGTCTCGGTGGTCTCTCAAGTTTCAAGAGTCTCTGTCTTTGGGCCATTAAAATCCAGCCAGAGCATTGAATGGGGTCTCACCAGCCTCTGCAGATGTACTCCTAAAAGGTATAATATACTTCCTTAAAAAAAAAAAAAAAAAAACTTCAATGGAGAGGCCTTAAACCTTTTTGGCTCTTTTACTTAAAACTGTTAACATCTTGGGCCGCCCTAGGGTCATCATCTTCCCTAACTCTCATTCACCATTTGCGCTGACTTTTTGTTTTCAATTTCTTGTTTCATTTCTGCTTTGCATATGCTTTTAATCTGCTTTGCAAAAGTTGAGTCTAGGAACGTAAAGAAAGGAAAAGACGCACACTCTGGTTCTATTCGTCAAATACTGCTGATCTTTCTTTTGAAAAGAGAAGTTGATTTCCATGGACATCAAGCAGAAATTCTGCATGCTCAATTTCTTCTCTCTTTTGATGGTTGGGGAAGGGGAGGAGAGGAGAGAAGAGAGGAGAGAGAAAATAAAAAAGAAAAGAAAAGCAGAGAAAAGGAAAAAATTGCAAAAAAAAAGAGAGTAAAAGACGAAAATGCCCTTTGGTTAGGCGCTTTTTTAAAGCAAAGAAGATCTTGAGCCTTTTATTTGAAATAAGATTTACTTGAGCCCTTAATTGATAAAGTGAGGGGACTTGGGGCCCTTAATTGAAAATTTTCCTTTAGTGCATGGCCTTGATTTTGCCGTCTTCCCATTGACAACTACTATGATAACCACCATCATTTTTTTTTTTTGGCAATATTTATCGAAAAGTTAAACTTGAGTTCATGGCCTTGACTTTGCAGTCTTTGTCCTACCAACTCTGTTTTCACATCCACGTCCAGCCTAGTCATTAAGGTTAATAATCCATCTGAATGTGACTTTTTTGGCCTCGTACCCACCTAGATTTCTTTTCCTTTTCTATTGGAAGACAAACAAATGCCGTGTAATATCCAAGAGTTACATATCAAATTAGAAAAGTCCTGTCGAGTGATTCATAAATAAACGCTTACCCCATGTATCTATCACATTGTGTAGGTACTCAGAGTACTCCTTTTACCCATGTGAACGGGATGGGGGGGGGGTACAGATGGAATCGAGAGCAAAATGCCCTTCGGTGGATATGTGCTACAGATGAAACCAGAGCAAGACCCACTTTAGCAGATCTTTGGTTTATGGATAGACTACTAAACCAATACCCAATTTGACGATGGCAGAGAGTTGTCATGGGCTTGAAAAAATGTGACTCACGCGAGCATCTAGGATGGCGTGAGGGCAAGAATGGATTGGGCCACACATTGAATAGGGAGAGTATCGCTTGGTAGTACATGCCAACACTGCCAACACTAATGAATTGGAGAGTTTGTAATGTCCCAAAGTCCTATATCGAATTGGAGACCATGTTTGAGTGATTCATGTTTAAACACTCATCCTCAAATGATCACCACCGCATGTGATTACTTAGAGTACTTCTTTTGGGGGTACTTGGCCAAATAGTTACATGGACATTACTCAAAAGAGTATTACTAGGTTTATTAACAGTGGTTTACAAAGATGGTATACTAAGTAATGCGATATATTTAAAAGTGGCTGCCCATTTAAACAAATGAAGCATATTTAATATACAAGAAGAGTCTATCACATTAGAATACTAACTTTTTCAGTCAATTAGTATGCATAGCATTTCTCTGATTGAAATTTAGATAGACATGGTTTTTGTTAAAGATTATTAGACATCACTTTTTTATTCTTTTTTAATGATGTACATGGCCAACAAAAGCGCCCGTAATGATAATCAGGCTGACACGACTTACGTTTGGCCCATTTCCTGCTTATTTTAGCCCGGCCCATTTTCAGTCAGACATGGGCTGATTTGGTCCTGCTCTATTTTCTTATACTAAATTACGATATAATAGATGAAAATGTGAGCAAACAGAGCTCCGGCGCAATTTCGCTAAGTCATGAAGAAAGTGTTGCGAAAAATATCGGTGCTTATGAAAAAGGAAGACAAAATGGTGTTTGACTTAACATTTTTTTGACAAGTGCCCTTGTTAAATGCTAGTTACGCAATTAATTCATGAAGCTTTGCAATTTCCAAGCACTGACCCTTAACTTAGATATACATTAAAACACTTCTTTATCATCAGATTTGATCAGTTTCATATGAATTTCATGTGGATTCCAAAAGATTTGATAGCTTAATAATTTGCAAATCCAGATTTGACTAATTGTTCTGTACATTTGTTCAATAACCTGTCCTAATCATGTCTTCTTTCTTGCAGAGGTAAATAAATACTTTAAACATAGAAGAGTACAAGTCAAATGGTGCCTTGAAACATTAATTAACAGCCTCTTGGAGAGGATGGACAGCTACGTATGGCTTGTTCAATGTGGTTAATTCAAAATAGATGGGGAGAGTGGACCTTGAGAAATATTTCGTTTATCGTCAATACATTGGCTACCAACCAAAGTTGATCAACGGTCTCATTACCTCGTGGACTGTACTGCGGAGACCATTATGGTTAAACTCACCTCACCTAGAATAGGTTTGAGCCAAATTCGATATTCACCTAGAATAGGTTTAAGCCAAATTTGACAAACATATTAAACTGATTATACTAAGATGTATATCCCTCTTGCTCTGGATCTGATGATCTATATAAAGAAAAGATTTGATGGTGCCTACGTTAATCAAAGTAAGATTGAAAAAGTTCAGGAATATAATCTTCTTTCATTCAGTTCATATTCTATTTAGAGAGAATAATAAATTATTCAATCTCATTTGTAATTTTTCTTTTTTTAATTTACCTAGAATCTTGCACAAAAATTTCAACATATGTATGAAGTGGCTAAAAAAAATAGATTGTCCTCGTCATGGGGGTTCATGAAAGTCCAACACCGCGACAAAGGTTAGAATCCGGAACCATGAAATACATAGAGATCATAATACCTTTTTTAGATCAAACTTTGTCTCATTGATAAAGAATAATCGATTATTCAATCTCATTTGTACTTTTATTTTTTTCTTAATGCTTTAAGATATTTGTCTCTGTCATCTTGCACAAAAATTTCGACATGTCTGAAGTGGCTCAAGAAATAATTTTTTCCTCGTATTGTTGGTCCGTGAAAGTCCAACAATGTGACAACGGTCAGAACTCGAAAACTTGGACTAAATAAAGACCACTAAAGTTTTTTTTTTACTTGTTTATGCCAATTCATACTCTATTAAAAAAGAATGACCAACCAATCAATCTCATTTGTATTTTTCTTTTTCTTAATGCCTAAAAATATTCGTCCCTTAACTGTCCTCGAATCTCGCATGAAATTTCAACGTATGTATCGAGTGAATTAAGAAATATAACCTGATAAAGGTTAGAACTCGAAAACTCGGACCAAAGAAAAGTTGGAAAAGTCTTCTTTCTGAAAAATTACCAAAAAAATAAAATTATTGCATTTATGTCAATTCGGTTCTAAACTTTTAATTTGGCTAATTTAGTCTTAAACTTTTTGACAAATTATCAATGTAGTTTGTTTGCCCAATTTTAGCCGTGAATCACCGATGTGGATGTCACCTATTTTACCTGGCATTGCCAACGCTAACATAGATAATTTTTGCAATTTTCTTTTAATTTTTTTTTTCTTTATTGCAACCGGTGAGGGTCGCTACCTCGTCCAGGCCCTCGCCAGCCATTGACGAGGTGACCCTCGCCCGGATCCGCCAAGGGTTGATCTCGCTCGTGGCCCGTGATGGCGTATTCACCCATCCCTTGTTGGCCATTGGCAAAAAGGAAAAAAAAATAGATAAATTAAATAAAAAAGTAAGAAAGGACAAAAAAGAAGAAAATAATAACTTTTTTGAAAAAAATTTGTCCGCGTAACCATCGGTCACGCTACATAGTACAGCTAGGCTAACGGAAATCAACGTTATTCGATTAGAATTGGCCGGAAAGACTACATCAACAAATCGTCAAAAGGTTTAAAACTAAATTAGCACAATTGAAAAATTTAGGAGTGAATTAGCACAAATGCAATAGTTTTAGAACTCTTTTGGTAATTTTTCCATATTTTGTTATATCAATTCATATTCTATTCAAGAAGAATAACCAATTATTTGATCTCATTTGTATTTTTCTTTTTTCTTAATGCTGAAAGATGTTCACGAAAGATATTCGCCTCTTAATTGTCCTAGAATATTGCATAAAAATTTCAACATATGAATGAAGTGACTCAAGATAATAGACTGTCTTCGTCATGGTGATTTATCAACGACGCGACAAAGGTTAGAACTTGAAATCATAGAATAAACAGAGACCATAATATCCTTTTTTTAGATCAAGACATGTTAAATTGATAAAGAATTACTCATTATTCAATCTCATTTGCACTTATCTTTTTTCTTAATGCGCAGAGATATTTGTCTCTTTCGTTATGTCTCGCACAAAAATTTTAACATATATTTGAATGGCTCAAGAAATAGTTTTGTCCTCGTATTGGTGATTCATGAAAGCTCAACAACGTGAGAAACGTTAGAGCCTGAAAACTTGGACTAAATAAAGACCAGTAATGTTTTTTATATGACAATTCATATACTATTTATTAGGAATAACCAACCAATCAATATCACTTATATTCTTTTCCCTTTTTCTTAATGCATAAGATCTTCGCCTCTTCCTCGAATCTCGCACGAAAGTTCAACATATGTATCAAATGAATAAAAGAAACATGACAAAGATCAAAACTTGAAGACTTATACTAAACCATGTCCAGTAAAGTCTCTTTTCTATATCAATTCATATTCTATCCATAACGAATAGCCAATCAGTTTTATTTGTGTTTGTCTTTTGTCTTATTGCTCCTAGATATTCGCCTCATAGTTATCCTCGAATCTAGCACAAAAAATTGAAGGGACTAAATTGATGAGGACGCTATTGGTGCAAAATAAGCGAGCCCAGAAGTGTTTGAATTAAAGATTTTGTTAACAAGTATCCATGTTAAGCATTTGTTAACCAACTAATAGGGGGAATCTTTGCAATTTTCAAAAACTGACTATCTCGTGCTACACGTTAATCACTCCTTTTAAAAAGTGAATAATGGTGTTGATTAGCTGTGCCTCGGGATACTCATTAATAGGAACAAGGGCATATATACAAACATACATACACACAAATATATATAGTTCGGGCACGCATTTCATTGTTAAATTCAATGGATCCCCTATGACTTTCTTGTCGATTCCATCGAATTTGATAGTTTACATATAGAATGATAATAATGGTACGTCCGTCTAATAAGTTAACTAATTGTGCCTTCTTTCTTGGTGCGATAAATAACCGCTTTGAATATAGAAGACTGCAAGTCCTATGGTGCCTTGAAACAATAATTAACAGCCTCTAGCTTAGAACATGGACCGCTACATACTTCCCACATGGGTCAGTATGCCGATGATGCATGGTTTAATGATGATGGAAATATAAGTGCTTATAAAAAAGCGAGACAAAGTGCTTGAATTAAAGATTTTGGTACAACTATCCATGTTAAGCATTTGTTAATCAACTAATAGGGCATCTTTGCAAATTTCCAAAAACTGACTATCTAGTGCTACGCGTTAATCACTCCTTCCAAAAAGTGAATATGGTTTTTATGGTCAAATTTAAAGGATTTTGTGTGAGGTTGATGTCGATTCCATCAAATTTGATAGTTGACAAGTTATTGAAACTCCTGGTAATTTTGAATAATCATAAAGATATAGGCGATTTAACATAATAACTAGTGACATTTCTGAGTAATGATAACAAAGACGTTTCCTCTTAATTGTCTTCGAATTTCACACAGAAATTTCAACATACATGTATGAGGTGGCTCAAGAAATAGTTGTTCTTCGTGGTCGTGGTTCATGGAAGCCCAATAACTTGCCAAAGGTCAGAACTTGGAAACTTTGAACAAATGAAGACCAAAATTCTTTTTCTCAGATCAGTTCATATTCAATTCATAAAGAACGAGAATTTGTATTTATCTTCTTAATGCTCAAAGATATTCGCCTCTCACTTAAATTGTGAACATAGTTGTAAAGCGGCTCAAGAAAATAAATTGTCTTCGTCATGATGGTTCATGAAAGCCCAATAACGCAACAAAGGTTGGAAATTGGAATCATGGACTAAACAGATGCTAGAATATTCTTTTTAGATCTAGTCATGTTCCATTAATAAACAATAACAAATTACTCGATCTCATTTTACTTTTCTTTTTTCTTAATGCTCAAAGATATTTGTCTCTGTACTTATTTTTTATTATCGGAATCTCTGTACTTGAATCTGGCACAAAAACTTCAACATATGTCTAAAGTGGCTCTAGAAATAATTTTGTCCTTGTACTGGTGGTTCATGAAAGCCCAACAACACGACAAAGGTCAAAACTTGAAAGCATGGACTAAGAAATAACAAAAAAAAGTCTTTTCTTTTATCAATTCATATTCTAATCATAAAGAATAACCAACCAATCAATCTCATTTGTACTTTTCTTTTTTTTTAATGCTCAAGATATTTGCCTCCTAAGTGTCCTCGAATCTTGCACGAAATTTCAACAAATGTATTGAGTGAATAAAAAACTATAGCCCGACAAAGGTTCGAACTTCAAAACTTGGACTAAACAAAGACCACGTAAGTCTTTTTTCTATATCAATTCATGTTCTACTCACGAAGACTAACCAATCAATCTCACAGCTGATATCTGACTAAACAAAAATCTCACAGCTAATGTCCTTTTGTCTTATTGCTCTCAGATAGTCGCCTCTTAATTGTTCTCGAATCTGTCACAAAAATTTCAAGATAATTGTCCTGCAAAATACTTTCTAATGTACACTAATTGCACAAATTGCTCCAAACGGAAAGTACTTTAATGAAGGCAACCATGTTATGTATAAAATACATTTACTAATTCAGAGATACTATTGAAAATTTTATTCGCTGAATGTCTTTATGACTATAATTTGTCCAATGTAGGTGGAGAAAGGAGGCTACCAAAAAGTAAATAATTGATAACAAAGACATTTCCTCTTAATTGTCTTCGAATCTCGCACAGAAATTTCATCATACATATATGATGGGGCTCAAGAAATAGTTGTTCTTCATGGTGGTGATTCATGAAAGTCCAATAACTTGCCAAAGGTCAGAACTTGGAAACTTTGAACAAATAAAGACCAAAAATTCCTTTTTTTCAGATCAGTTCATATTCAATTCATAAAGAATGAGAATTTTTATTTTTCTTCTTAATGCTCAAAGATATTCGCCTCTTAGTTAACATAGGTATAAAATGGCTCGAGAAAATAAATTGTCCTCGTCATGGTGGTTGACGAAAGCCCAATAACGCAACAAAGGTCAGAAATTGGAATCATGGAATAAATAGATGCTAGAATATCCTTTTTTAGATCTAGCCATGTTCCATTAATAAAGAATAACAAATTACTCGATCTCATTTTACTTTACTTTTTTTCTTAATGCTCATAGATGTTTGTCTTTGTACTTGAATCTTGCACAAAAACTTCAACCTAAAGTGGCTCAAGAAATAATTTTGTCCTCGTCTTGGTGGTTCATGAAAGCCCAACAACACGACAAAGGTCAAAACTTGAAAGCATGGATGGACTAAAAAAAACAAAGAAAGTCTTTTCTTTTATCAATTCATATTCTAATCATAAAGAATAACCAGCCAATCAATCTCATTTGTACTTTTCTTTTTCTTAATGGTCAAGATTGTCCTCGAATCTTGCACGAAATTTCAACCTATGTATTGAGTGAATCAAGAAGTATAGCCCGACAAAGGATTCGAACTCCAAAACTTGGACTAAACAAAGACCATGAAAGCCTTTTTTCTTATATCAATTCATGTTCTATTGACGAAGAATAACCAATCAATTTGATAGCTGATGTCTTTTTGTCTTATTGCTCTCAGATAGTGGCCTCTTAATTATCATCGAATCTGTCACAAAATTTTCAACATAATTGTCCTGCATAACACTTTCTAATATACAATGCTTGCACAAATTGTTTCCAAACGGAAAGTACTTTAATGAAGGCAACCGTGTTATATATGAAATACATTTACTAATTCACGAGATACTATTGAAAATTTATTCGTTGAATGTGTTTATTACTATAATTCGTTCAATGTAGGTGGAAAAAGGAGGCTACCAAAAAGTAAATAATTGACAAAGTTAAGGTTAAACACGTATCTAACGACAATAGCATCCCTAGTTCGTCAATGTTGTGAGGAAGCGATGAGGAGAACAGTGGTGCTTATGAAAAAACAAGAAAAACGGTGTCTTACTTAAGGACTTTGTTAACAAGTGTCCATGTTAAGCATTTAAGCAATCGAGGCTCTGTTTGTTTTGCGAAAAAAACTTTCTGAAATAATATTTTCCTCATTTTCTGGTGTTTGGATCCTTTACTAAATTAAGTCAATGGAAAATTCTTTCCTCGAAAACTTATACTTATATTCAGAAAAATAATTTCCTTTTTCAAAAATAAGATTTTTTTTTCAAAATATGATTAAACATACGCATTGCAATTTACAAAAACTAACAATCCCATGTTACGAGTTAATCATCAGATTGAAATAGTGAATAATTCCTTATTGGTATTATTAACTAGTGCTCGTCAAATCTAATGGCTCGTGTGAATTTCATGTCCATTCCATAAAATTTGATGGTTTACATATATTTTGATAATATATAGTACATCCGTTTAATGAGTTATGCTAATTGTGTCTTCTTTCTTGCAGAGATAAATAACCATTGTGAATATGGTGCGTCGAAAAATTAATTAACGGCCTCTCGCTGATAACCTCAACAGCTACGTACTTCCCTGTGCGGGTCAGCACGGGGACAATGCCTGGTTCAAGTTGCTTAAATTGTTTTAAAAAAAGAAGATGGAGAGGTATTAGATCTTAAAGAAAATTTTTAATTTAATACAAACAATGCTGGAGATTTAAATTATGAATGATATACAAAGTTGCAGCATACAATAAAGTTGGTAACACTGATACTTTCGTAAGTTATGCGGCTAAAACATATTGGTAATTTAACATAAGAAATAGTGACTTACTAAAAATTTACCCCACATTTCTGAATAATAAGAACAAAGACATTCCCTCTTAATTGTCTTCAAATATTGCACAGAAATTTCAATATATGTATGAAGTGGATCAAGGAATAATTGGTCTTCCTTCGTGATAGCCCAATAACTTGCCAAAGGTCATAACTTGTTAAATCCAAAAAGTCTTTTTTTCAGACCTGTTCATATTATGCTCATTGAGAATAACCAATTATTCAATCTTGTTTGTAGTTTTCTTTTTCTTGATGCTCGAATATATTCGCCGCCTAAATGTTCTAGAATCTCACGAAAAACTTCAACATATGTACGAAGTGTTTCAAGAAAATATATTATCATGTTTCATGAAAGCCCAATAACAGACCATCCTTTTTAGATCAAACCATGGTAAATTGATAAAGAATAACCAATTATTAAATCTCATTTTTATTTTTACTTTTTCTTAATGCTCAAATATATTTGTCTCTGTCCTTGAAACGTGCACAAAAATGTCAAGTTTTGTCTGAAGTAGCTCACAAAATAGTTTTGTCCTCGTATTGGGAGTTCATGAAAGCCCAACAACGTGACAAAGGTTAGAAGTTGAAAACCTTGGACTAAACAAAGACCAGTAATGTTTTTTTTTACACCAATTCATATTCTATTCATAAAGAATGACCAACCAATCAATCTTATTTATATTTTTCCTTTTTCTTAATGCTCAAAGATATTTGCCTCTTAACTGTCCTTGAATCTCACACTAAATTTTCTAACAATGGGCCTATTTGGTTCGGCTTGAGGAACCTGTCTTTGGGAAAATGTAAATACCTTTGAGTTAAAGAGGATTTTCAAAATACAAATAGTATTTGGTAAAGTGTATTTTAAAAAAAAAATTAGAAAGCAACTTTGACGTAAATGCCGTTTGGTAAAAAAATACCATTTGTAAATAATTCGATTTTGAATAATTTTTTTATTTTTTCAAATAAAATTAGTTTTTTATTTTTAATTAATTTATTTATTTTTCTCTTTTGTTCCCTCCTTCCTTCGTTAATTTCTTCTTAGCCTGTCGCTAGCCATTGAGGCGGTCGGCGACCGGCCACAAGCTAGGCTCGATCTCACCCCGCCTCGTGGCCTCAAGAGAGACCAAGCCTTGCCCGCTTGAGGCCAAGCTCGGGCCGAGCCGATTTGGCGAGGTCAAGGCTCGCGTCGCCGAGCCTTGAGCTCGCCGGTCCGTGATGGTTCATCATCGGATAGTCTCCATCGCCGAGGTTCAAAGTCGGCAGAGGAAGAAGGAGAAAAGAAAAAGAAAAAAGAAAATAAAGAAGAAAATAAAAAGATTAAAAAGGAAGAAAAAAAATTATAGTTGCATTTAGGAAATGTAACTTTCTAAAGTATCTCCTGGAGGTATTTTAGGCTAAAAGGCCTTTAAGGGCCTTTGAAAATGCAATTGCATTTCCCTAAAGTTGAGCAAAAAATGAACCAAATGCTATTTGTACTTGGCTAAGGGATTTTAGAACCCCAAAGTCCCTTGCAAATGTTGAACCAAACGGACCCAATGCATTGAGTGAATCAAGAAATATAACCCCACAAAGGTCGAACTTGAAAACTCGAACTAAACAAATGCCATAAAAGTCTTTTTTTGGGAAATTACCTAAAAAATCCTAAATTTATTGTATTTGTGCCAATTTATCATTATTTTTTTAAAATTTGCTCATTTGGTTTTACACCTTTTGACAATTTGCCTACGTAATCCATTCGGCCAATTTTGGTGGTAAACACTAACGTCGATATCGGCCATCCTACGTGGCACCGCGAACATCGACGTGAACAATTTTTTGCAAAATTTTTAAACTTATTTATTTATTTATTTGCCTTTTTTTCTTTATTTTGGCCAACGAGGGCCTATAAGCCCTCGCCTAGATCCGACAAGGGTCAACCTCACATGTGGCTTGCGAGGGTAGCCCTTGCTTGATCAAGTGAGGAGATCCTCCCCTGACCCTAGTTGGCCATCGATTGTGGCCGATCTCCGTCCATCGCCGAAAAGAAAAGAAAAGAAAAATATAAAAATTGAACAAAAAACAAAAAAATTAAAAATTATTCACTTCAAGATCGGTCGGACCACATAGGACGGTCGAGTTGATCGAACAGCCATGTCAACATTTTTCAATGAAAATTGATCGAAGTACTTCATTGATATGTCATCAAAAGGTTTAGGACTGAATTGGCACAATTGAAATATTTAGAACTGAATTGACACAAGTGCGATAGTTTTTAGGTCACTTTTGTTAATTTTCCTATCTTTTTTTATAACAATTCATATTCTATTCATAAAGTATACCTAATAAATCTCATTTGTTTTTTTCTTATGTCTTATTGCTTATACGTATTAGCCTCTTAATTGTCCTCCAATCTGGTAAAAAAATTTCAGCACAATTGTCCTTGCAAAACACTTTCTAATTTACGCTAAGTGCAGAATTGTTACAAAATGGAAAGTACTTCAATTAAGGAAACCATGTTATGTATAAAATACATATACTAATATAACGAGATAATGTCGTAAATTTTATTTGCTGAATGTGTTTATTACTATCATTCTTGAGATGAGATAAGAATACGTCCAATGTAGGTGGAGAAAGGAGGCAACCAAAAAGTAAATAGCTGATTAAGTTACGGTTAAACACGTATCTAATGACAATAGTGTCCTCAGTTTTTCATTGTCGTGAGGAAGTGATGAGGACAATATTGGTGCTTAAGAGAAAGCGAGAAATAAAGGTGTTTGACTTGAGGATTTGGTCACTAAGTGTCCCTGTTAAGCATTTGTTAAGCAACTAATTGAGAAAACTTTGCAATTTGCAAAAATCGATCGTGTCATGCCATGCGTTAATCATTACTTTCTTTTCTTTTTTTGGTCGAAGCGTTAATCAATTACTTTGGAAAAGTGAATAATTCCTTATTAGCTTTATTAGCTAGTGCCATGGGGCACTCGTTAACAGGAGTAAGGACGTATGTGAGTGTGCGTTTGATTGATTACGTCAATTTGATGGTTTACCCATATTGTAATAATTATATGATATACCTACTTAATAATTCAAGCTAATTTTGTCTTCTTTCTTGCGGAGATAAATAAGCACTTTGAATATAGAAGATTACAACTCATACGGTGGCTCAAAACATTAATTGGCAGCATCTCGCGGAGAACATGGACAGCAACGGATTCTCACGTGGGTCAGTATGGGTACAATGCCTTGTTCAATGTGATTAAATTAAAGAAGATGGTAAAGGGAGACTTACAGAAAATATTAATTTAACGCTAACAATGCTAGAGATAAACTTGATGTACACTTAAAATAACGTCTGACATGTCCTATTAAGCGTTTGAATGTGACTCGCTCCTTTTCCTTAGCCAAAAATAATAACGCTATGATCGAACGTGAGGAACATAGGTTTCGTCCTCCGTGAGACTGAGACATGCCATGCCAGATTTTGGAATCGGGTCTCGTCCTCAAAAGCACTTTTAATACATGCATGCCTCATATTTGAAGCCCTTGGTAGTTATCATTGGCCCCATGGGATTCATGTTCACACCATGATTGTTTACGTAGAAAAATTGCGAGGACAAGGACATCAAGCTGGTATTTCATGGTGTATAGATCATGTGTACCGAGTTGATGTAAACAATTGATCATATTGGCTCCAAATTGATACGATATAAAGAAGTACTCCAATATGGTTGGCCTGGGCCCGTGGAACCAACACTTAATTTGTTTAATGGCATTAAAGAAGACGTGAGGGTTGACCCAATATGCAATGTGGTCCCGAACTTTTAATTTGTTCGGTGTAGTCCTTGAACTTTGACTCAATGTGTAATTTGGTCCTTAAACTTTTGACTTGTTCAATGTAATCCTTGAATTTTTAGTACATGTTCAATTTAGTCCATTGATTATATGAAAATATTCATTATTGTCCATGATATTAAATTAATAGAAGGACTACATTGAATATTTTCATATAGTTTATGGACTATAATGAACATGTAGCAAAAGTCTAAGGACCACATTGAACAAACTAAAAGTTCATGGATCATATTAAACACTAGGCTACAGTTCAAGGATTATATTGAACAAATTTAAAGTCTAGGGATTATAATGTACATTAGGTCAAAGTTCGGGGATTATTTAATGTCATTATCCCTTTGTATATTTATTTTTCTTAATGCCTAAAAGAGTTTTTTTTTTTTTTTTTGGGTAAAAAAATGCCTAAACGAGTTTGCCTCTTAATTGTCCTCGAATCTCGCTGAAGTACTTTTTTTTTTTTTGTCGACTTGCTGAAGTACTTCAACATTGTATGAAGTGGCTCAAGAAATAATTTATCCTCCTTGTCGTGGTTTGTGAAAGCCCAATCACATGGCCAACGTAAGAACTTGGAAACTTGTAATAAACAAATATTAGAAAGTCATTTTTTTAGGTCAACTCACGTTTTATTCGTAAAACACAAGCAATTAATCATCCATTTATAATCTTCTTTTCTCCATAATTCCCAAAGTAATCCGCCTCTTAATTTTCCTCAAGCAGAAATGTTTTTTTAGATCCATTGACAACAATTAGTCAAGCTCTTCTGACTTTTCTTTTTTTCTTAATGCTCATAGATATTCCCCTCTTAATTGTCCTCGAATAATAAGTAGTATTCTTGTGATCGGTTTAATAGGTATTTTCTTTTACGGTTCGTACTCAGATTGCATTCATCTTTGCAACAATCTAATAATAAGATGAATTCAATTGGAGACATAAAAGCTTAAGAAGGCAAGGGGATTAGTCACAAATCTTTTGATTCTATCTCTAATCTTCTTCACCTCTTCACATGTCAATAACTAGAATGAAAAATAAAATAAAATGGAAAAGCCGTTCCCGGACTAGGTATTAATATCTAACGAAAGATTCTACATATGTATGAAGAGGCTAAAGGAATAGTTTGCCCTCGTCACGGTGACTCTTGAAAGCCACTCTTGAAAGCCAAATCCCGTGGCAAATGTCAGAACTTGGAAACTTGAAAGAGGCAAAGACCAAAAAGTCATTTTTTAGATAATCTGTTCTATTCTTAAAATACAACCAATTATTCAATCCCATTTGTATTTTTGTTTTTTCTTAACGCCTACAGAAGTTTGCCTCTTAACTGTCCTCGAGTCTCGCCCAAGTACTTCAACATTGTATGAAGTGGCTGAACAAATAATTTATCCTGGTGGTCGTCGTCGTTCATGAAAGCCCAATCACGTGGCCAAGATTAGAAACTTGGAAACTTGTAATGCAAAAATATGGGAAAGTCTTTTCTCAAATCAATTCACGTTCTATTCTTAAAACAAAAGTAATTAATAAATCCTATTTGTGATTTTCTTTTTGGATTTCTCAAAGTAATTCGCCTCTTAATTGTCCTCGAAACTAAGGCGAGGATTTATTAATGGAAATTTTTATAGATCCATTCATAACAATTAATCAATATCATGTGATTTTTCTTTTTTTCTTAATGCACAAAGATATTCACTTCTTAATTGTCCTTGAATCTCGCACGACTTCAACGCATGTACCGAGTGGCTAAATAAATAGTTGCGCTCATCATGGTGGCTCTTGAAAGCCCAGTCACTTGGCAAAGGTCAGAACTTGGAAACTAGGAATAAACGAAGACCAGAAAGTCTTTTTTAAGATCATACATTCTCCTCTTAAAATACAACCAATTAACCCATCCCGTTTGCATGTATTTTTTTTTTGTGTGTGTAACACCTAGAGAAGTTTGCCTCTTAATTGTCCTCGAATGCTGCTGAACTACTTTAACGTTGTATGAAGTGGCTCAAGAAATAATTTGTCCTCGACGCCGTGATTCATGACGGCCTAATCATGTTGCTAAGGTTAGAACGTCAAAACTTGTAATAAACAAATATTAGAAAGTCCCTTTTTTCCATATCAATTCGCGTTCTATCCTTAAAACACGAGCAATTAGTCAATCCCATTTGATTCGACCAAAAAAATCCATTTTCCCCCATATTTCTAAAAGAAAATTGCCTCGTAATTGTCCTCCAAACAAAGATCGGGAAGTTTTTTTTTAGCTTCATTCATCACAAATAATCAATCTCATCTTATCTTTCTTTTTTTTTTTCTTAATTCTCGAAGATAATCCCCTCTTAATTGTCCTCGAATCTCACACGAAAACTTCAACATACGTACGACGTGGCTACAGATATAGTTTGCCCTCCTCGTGGTGGCTCTTGAAAGCCCAATCACGTGGCAAGGGTTTGGAAACTTAGAATAAACAAAGATGATAAAGTCCTTTTTTAGATCACAAATTCTATTCTTAAAACACAACCAATTAATCAATGGAAATTGCTAGCGCTGATCCGACAAGATCTTATCGATTATTTCGACCACATGATCTCCCAATCAATGAGTATTTTATACAAAACACGCGGCGATGGTATGTAAATCTATGATTGAGATTGTACCGTCTCGATAATATCTTGTTAGCTGTCAGGAAAACATTTCCCTTAATTCAATCCCATTTGTACTTTTGCATTTTCTTAATTCCTAATGGAGTTTGCCTCTTAATTGTCCTTGAATATCCTTCAAGTACTTCAACATCGTATGAAGTGACTCAAGAACATAATTTATCCTTACCGTGATTCATGAAAGCCCAATCAGGTGGCCAAGGTTAGAATTGGAAACTTGTAATAAGCAAAAATCCGAAAGTCCTTTTAAGATCAATTCACGTTTTATTCTCAGAACACAAGCAATTAATCAATTCCATTTTTTTAGTTTCTTTTCTGATATTTCTCTAAGTAATTCGCCTCTTAATTGTCCTCGAAACAAAGACTAGGAAGTCTATTTAAATCCAATCATATTAATTGATCAATCTCATATGATTTTTCTTTTTCATAATACTCAAAGATATTCGCCTCTTAATTATTCTAGAATCTCGCACAAAAACTTCAACATATGCATGAAGTGGCTAAAAAATTTATATTTTCCGTCGTCGGGATGGCTCTTGACAGCCCAATCACGTGGCTTCATGTACTAGCAGTTACACCTACTTAAGTTCTAGTCGAATAGCTTGGTATGCATTTACCACTCCTCCGGCTTCAATAGCCACGTAAGATCACTAATGACAAGGTCATCAAGCCGTCGTCTTCAATTCGTGCTTTAAAATTAGCCTAATACCCTAAAAAAATCTCCAACTTTAATTTCAGCCCAAATGTACCCTAAGTTTTTTGTCTCATAATAAATCTTCAACTTTACGTCTAGTCTTAATTTTACCTTGTAATTTTTTTATCTAGTAAAAAATCCTAAACTTTAGGCCCAATTCAATTCTACCCTAAAATTTTGTTGTCTTATAAAAAGTACCTCGGCTTTAGAACCGGTTCTAATTTTACTCTAATTATTTTTGTCTCATAAAATATCATCAATTTTTACTTTGAGTACCAAAATTTGCCTCATTAGCTCTCCGTAAAAAATTGCCTGATCTTACGTGGTATTTTCATGTCATTGCTTTATTTTCCTTCAAATTTTAGATCCAAGAAACCATCTTTTGGATATAGATTTCCATATCAACCCAAATAACGTCTTCTTAGAAATGAAATTTGGGTAAAACTTAGAGCAACTAGGGTTGACTTTCATCAATTGCCTTACTCTTAGGAGAGTTCTCCTTACATCTCACTCGGAATCTTCAATTTTGCGCTTGGTCTTCAATCACTAATGCTCGGGAGTGTTCCATCTCTCACGGTCGAGAGCTCGCCCTCGGGATACTTGAACAACTCGTGTTTGGGAGTTTTTCATATCTCGATAGTCAATGAAAAGTTTTAACAAAAGGTTAATGGGGGCAAATTTGTTACTCAATTAAAAATTGGTGGTTTTTTGTGAGACTGAAAAACTTTTAGGGTAAAAATTGGACTGAACAATAGAATGGAAACATGACCTAAAGTTTGGAGTTTTGATGAGACAAAAAATTGTTTAGAGTACAATTGGAGCTGGACTTAAAGTTTGGGATTCTTTATGTGAAAAAAAAGTTGGGTAAAATCATGACTAAATTTAAAGTTGGAGCTTTTTCGCGATATTAAGCTCTTTAAAATTATCAGAAAAAGGGAGATCAGTTGGATGAGACGCGACAGGGTACACCTGACTTTCCACGTGCATCAACAAGCCTACTCGCTGCGGTTTACTTGTTCTTGGTCGTTCTTTGCAAGTTGCACACTGTTAAAACCCTCTAGGATACAGAAAGGATGATAGAATAACGCGTCCTTCCTTTGAACCTTTTTTTTTTTTCTCACAGCAAGCAAAGCGTTCAAATGGCCCACCGAACTAGGTGCTTTTTTTTCAAAATAGGATAAAATAAATTACCAAAATAGATTTAAAAAAATTACCATTTTAGGTGCCACTCAGCAGTCCGGCCATTTTTTTTATTTTAAAATTTCGTATTTTTTACGTTTATTTATAATTTTTTTTTTCTTTTGAAGCTTCTTTTTATAACATAATTATCAATAATTAATTAATTAAGATATATAATTAATAAATAATTTTGTATTTATGTAATTAATTAAAAATATTCATAAAATAAAAGTGGTAAGATATATGAAAAACATGAAATTTTCATAATATATAACAATCGTTAACCGTAATTACATTTACTAATGATGTCGTCTTCCTACATGACCTCCTGTTTCGCAATCGGGTTGTCTCCGTCATTCGATAGATCTAGTATTATACTAAGGAGGATGAGGATTCGGATGAGATGGTTGTGTAGATAACGAAGACATATTTTGTAATGTAGATGCATCGTCAAAGTGAGAAAATATGCAACGCTCGGATGGTACATATTCTACTATAGGAGGGCATGGAAAAGAGGAGGAAAATTGGATCCATATGAAGCCGGAGAAGTAGTTGGCGTCTGCGGCTATTGATTGTCACGAAATTGAAAAGCGAATCGATGCCGAAGCGCGATAGAAACCAAGACCCGAACGGAACAAATTGATAACGAGGAACAATCTCTGTTCTCTCAAACGATATCAAATCGTAATATTGTGAAAATATTCAAGTCCGCCTTCGAAATCCTAAAAGATAAGCTTATAAAGGTTGCTAACCCTAATTACCTTAGGAAACACCAAATTACCCAAATACCCTAAAAATTATAAATTGCCTAAAAAAAATAGAAAAAAAAAAATACACAATATTACGCAATCTTCGCAATATTACGGAGATTGCGAGATTTATTTGCATCATTCTCCCCGCTAGAAAAAGATTCGCCTCGAATGCGCCGTCTTCGTCATCGTTGACATCCTCATGCTTGTCCTCATCGGTGTGGTAAGGAGATAAATCCGCGACGTTAAAAGTCCCGGACACATTATACTTACCCAGCAGCTCAATCTTATAAGTGTTGTCATTAATTCGCTCCATAACTCGAAGGGTCCGTCGGCTCTAGGTTGTAATTTGCCAAACCTCCCTGCCGGAAAATGCTCCTTGCTAAGGTGTATCCATACTAGATCGCCCTCCTTGAAGACAACTCTTTTCCTGCGCTTATCCACGTGTTGCTTATACTTCATGTTCCGCTTGGAGATCCGATTGTGGACTTGTGAGTGCAACTCTTTTATTCGCCTTGCATATTCTTCAAAGATTCGAGCTAAATTGCTTGTGAATCGACAACGGCGTAAGGTCCAGGGGAGTAATACGATTACACCCATAAACCACCTCAAAAGGTGTCTTGCGCGTAGTTCGATTCTCGGATCTATTATAGGCAAATTCCGCCCTGGGGCAAAGCCAAATCCCATTGTCGCGGGTAATCTCCAATCGACTCCGCAGACAAGTTTCCCAAGCTCCGATTGACAACTTGCCCGCCCATCGGTTTGAGGGTGATGAGAGGAGCTAAACTTCATATTGGTGCCCATGTCGCCGGAGAGTGCGCCAAATGTGACTCACAAACTTAACATCACGATCGGATGTTATGGACTTAGGAACTCCATGCGGCTTAACAATTTCCGCAGAAATAAACGAGCGACTTGAGAAGCATCAAAGGTCTTGTTACAAGGGAATAAAGTGCGCCATCTTCGAAAACCCGTCGACAACCACCATAATGGAATCTTTATTCCGCTGTGTTCTTGGCAATCCTAGGATAAAGTCAAGATCGACATCCTCCCACGGCGCAATCGGAAATGCAAGGGCATATACGGAGCCGGCATTAGAACGTCCTGATTTTTGCCAAATGACATATCCCGCACCTTTCTACTAATCGAGTCACGTCACGCTCCATTCGTTTCCAATAAAAATGTTCACGCAGCAAGGCCAGCGTCTTATCCACCCCAAAGTGCCCAGCTAGACCCCCTGCATGACTCTCCAAAATAATCGCCTCTCTCAAAGAACATTGGGGAATACACGATCTGTTACCTTTAAAAAGATAACCCTTCACAATCCGAAATTGCTGAAAAGGCTCTGTCTTGCTCTTCCTCCGGATATCCTCGAAGTAAGGATCATCAACATATAAATCCTTGAAAGAATCAAAGCCTATAACTTTCACCCGCATTGTGGACAGCAAAGAATATTTTCTGCTCAAAGCATCAAGCAACTTTATTCAAGACACCCGCTTTATGCTTAATGGAAAAAGCTGAAGGCTTGAAGAAACTCCACCCACTTCGCATGCCTAGCATTCATTTTATGCTGTCCATGGATATATTTCAAAGCTTCATGATCGGAATATAAAACAAATTCCTTTGAAACTAGATAGTGCCTCCAATGCTCCGGACTTCTCACAATAGCATAAAATTCTTTATCGTAAGTTGAATACTTCTTTTTCGCCTCATTTAATTTCTCATGAAGAATGCTACGGGTTTACTTTTCTGGCTTAAGACACCCCCAATACCAACACCGAGGCATCGCAATGCACCTCAAAAATCTCACTAAAGTCGGAAGTGCTAAACAGGTGCTTCCGTCACCTTCTTTTTCAATAACTGGAAAGCGACTTCGCTTCTTCGGTCCACACAAATTTACCTCCCCTCAAACAATCGCAAGAGGCGCAATAATAGAACTGAAATCCCGAACAAATCTCCGGTAAAAAGACGCAAGCCCATGAAAGCTACGTACCTCGTGGATATTTTTTGGAACCTCCCACTTGTGATAGCCTCAACCTTAGTTGGATCCATCCGAATGCCTTCTTTACTCACGATATACCCCAAAAAGGTCACATTATTAGTTAAAAGTGACACTTCTTAACATTGGCGTATAACTTCTGCTCCCTCAAGGCTTCAAAGACCCTTTTTAAATGCTGCAAGTGTTGCTCGAGTTGATGCATCTGTAAATCAGAATGTCATCGAAATAAACGACAACAAAGTGCCCAATAAAAGGACGAAAAACCTGGTTCATTAACCTCATAAAGGTGCTAGGCGCATTAGATAACCCGAAGGGCATTACCATCCACTCACACGGTACCATCTCTAGTCTTGAATGCTGTCTTCCACTCGTCTCCAGTGTCGCATCCTAATATGATGGTATCTCGCTCCTCAAATCTATCTTCGAAAAGATAGTCGCCCCATATAATTGATCAATCAAATCGTCAAATCGCGGAATTGGAAAACGATACCTGATTGTGATCTTGTTAACAGCCCTACTATCCACGCACATCCTCCACGATCCATCCTTCTTAGGTACCAACAAAGCTGGTACGGCACACGGGGCTCATGCTCTCTCGAATCGCGCCATTTTCTAATAATTCCCGCACTTGCCTCTCGCATCTCCTCATGCTCCTTAGGATTCATCCGGTAAGCTGCTTTATTGGGTATTACGGCTCCTAGAACGAGATCTATACAAGGCTGAATATCCCTCATGGGTGGCAATGCGGTGGTAACTCCTCCGGTACAACATCAGACAAACTCCTCAAGTAGAGGCAAAACTTGAGTTGGAACTTCGAACTTTCAAGATTTTGTTCCATCACTACCACAAATAAAAGCTCAGGCGCGTTCTCCGCCTCATCCTGGAACTCGATTTGGAAAGTAGGTTATTTTTTTGTTCCTTTCTCATATCCGAAGGTCCCGGAGTAATGATCCGACCAGCCTTCTTGAAAGTATAAGTATTCTTAAACCCATCATGCTGCGTTTTCTGTCAAATTGCCAAGGTCTACCCAACAGAATGTGGCAAGCATCCATCGGCACTACATCACCCCACACTTCATCAGTATATTTTTTTCTAATCGAGAACCGCACTAAACACCTCGTGGTCACCTTTACCTCGTTCCCTTTCTTAAGCCATGATAGCTTATATGGTTGAGGATGTTCTACAGTTTTCAGCCCCAACTTATCTACCATAGTAGTAGATATCACATTCTCATGACTCCCCGCCATCAATTATCATACTACACACCTTTCCTCCACTAGTGCACTTAGTATGAAAAATATTATGCCTAAGCCATGATTCATCATCCACTTCAGCAATATTTAAGATTCTACACACGACTAAGGACTCACCGGAATCGGCATAGACAACCTCTTCATGATCGGATGCACGTCCTCTCGTTCTTCATCGGAATCGATATTTGTCGAATCCTCAACAAGTACTGGATTACCTACCGGGGTTACAATCTACCGATTTGGACAATCGGTCACGAAGTGTCCTAGCCCTTGACACTTGAAACATCACTTGGCCGCCGCTCCTCCCTGTTAGTTCCGGCGCTACTCTGTTCTCCTTTTGATGCGGTTTCGAACTCATACCCTTAATCACATCTTGGGCCGACGAACTTACCGTTTTCCCTCGGGATTCTTTACCGGACCATTTGGAGCCGCTGCTCGACCACTTGGAACTGTTACCCTTCCTCTTCCTGCCCTTCCACCTTTAAGGCCAGCCTGCACATCCTCATATGTCCAATATTGCTGCAATTGGACAACATCAGAAATTTCGTAACGTAGCCCCGCCGGATATCGAGCAATCGTTTGTTCGTCTTCCTCAGCCACATCACAACGCATCCGCAACCGATCAAACTCCTCCGTATATTCTTCGACCGACAAATCACGCTGCTTGATGTTGTGATATTCAATAAACGCCTCTTGCCTATAATGGGTAGGCGAAATTTTTTTGCAATAATTTTTTCATCTTTTTCCAGCGATCCACCTTGGGCTTCCCTTCCCTAGCACGCTGCTTTTTAACATGTTCCTACCAAATCGAAGCATGCTTCCGTAGTCTAATAGCTACCGTTTCACCTTTTCCCCTTCGATTGATTCTTAAGTTCAAAAATCCGCTCTCTCGTATGTAGCCAATCTATAAACTCATCGGGATGAGCCTTACCATGAAACTCGGGAATCTCAATCTTCATCCCAAAATTTTTTGAAGACGATTGATTTTCAGGTCGAATTCCTCGATTTTGCTCCTGGTTCAAAACCCCGAAAGGGTTATCGTCATTTTCTTCAACTTCGGATGAATCTTCGGACCACTGCTCCTTCTTCGGATTGTGCGTCAAGTCCCGCCTCCGCAAGACGTCGCTGCAAATCCTGAATTTGTCTTCTTAGTTCTTCATTTTCTATGTCTCGCGGAGTCTCGAGACGCGGCTGTTCATCTCGCATCGAGAACGACTCTACGTCCCCGGCCTCCACGAGCACGCCGTCCACGACCACCTCGATTTCGTTCAGCCATTGATTTCAAGCAACTCGTGCTCGATACCAAATGATGCCGAAGCGCGATAGAAACCAAGACCGAACAGAACAAATTGATAACGAGGAACAATCTCTGTTATCTCAAACGATATCAAATCGTAATATTGTCAAAATATTCAAGTCTCGCTTCCGAAACCCTAAAAGATAAGCTTATAAAGGTTGCTAACCCTAATTACCTTAGGAAACACCAAATTACCCAAATACCCTAAAAATTATAAATTGCCTAAAAAAAAAGAAAAAAAATACACAATATTACGCAATCTTCGCAATATTACGGAGATCGCGAGATTTATTTGCATCAAAATCTCTCGTGAAATGGGCCGATAACTGGGTGAACCCTGGAGTGAAATCGCCTACTAGCTGAATCTTGGAGTGAACTCCGATGTGAAATCTTGTTGTATGATATTCCAAGGGTTAGGAGACGATATCAGCAATCTGGATGAGCTCGAGTGGTCCTCCGGGTGGGTGAACAGTCTCAAGTTGGTATCCTCGTGCGGCCCAACGGGTCGCTGCTGTAATTGATGGCTGGGTGGCGGCGTTAATGTTAGCCGCCTCTCCTTATTCTAAGCCTATAGCGTTGCCCTAGCTATCCTCTCCATAGCTGCGCAGATTAAGGAAATAGAGCGGGGAAATATATCATAAGTAAGATTTGTTCGATGCCATCACCCTCGTAATAATATCAAAATTAACAAAAATTATCAAATACTAATAACTTATGTCACTAAAAAATAATTAATGAATGAAATTTAAAGTGTTTGCACGAATCGTTGCACCTATTGCGGCTCCCATAAGGAAATCCACCTCCGTGTATGTTTTACGAGTACTACTCCATATATCCTGAATGATAGTGAAGTGGCTCATTGCGGGATCACCATGGACAATATAATTGACACAACCTGTCCTACATTTCGATCTACCATATGTGATTATCTACCTAATCCCTCCCAACTGGCCTTAAGTAAATATCATGCAAGACTCTATGATCTCGGGGAGAAGTCGGTATTGGCTGTTACATACCAAGCTGTCGAAGTACTTGGCCACGTATAATGCCATTCAACTATCCAATAACGGATGAGTGAGACACGAACCCTTCAAATGCTTGTCTCTACAGGTAATAATATGGTAGAGTCTTCGGATTTTTTTCGTTGCTTGAGCTGCCGAGTAATCTGTTATTGCAATAAAACATATCAAATTAAATGAAGAATTAATTTAAAAGTTAAAATTATATTAAACACCTTATTTGCTATCATTACTTACATCTACTGAAGCCATTCTACCAAGTTGGTAGCGCAAATGTGGTAAAGTATGTGTGGGGACCTTCGTTGTCTATCGGCCTCCACTCCATTTGCATAAACAAAAAATATGGGATTTGCATATATTATATGCACTGGGAAAGAATTAATGACGCATGACCGAAAAGACAATAGATCACATACCGACTATTGAGAGGTGCATCCGTAAAGGATCACAATTCTTCGGGGATGGGGAGATACATTTGAAGCGCTTCCACACCCAAGTCCGCAATACATGTAAGGCAATGTCGATTTCTTTGCGCTCCTAGATCGGTTTCACTGCTTTTGGGCAAGGGAGAGTGCGAGGGAGAGTGGGAGGCGAGGGAGAGCATTCGGCGAGGAGCTTCGAGGCAAGGGAAAGTGCGAGGCGAGAGATAACTTTTTGAGAGAACTCGGCGAAGAGCTTTTGAGTGAGGGAGGGAGGCCGAAGGCTCTGCAATGCCTTTGCATATCCGTAGTGCATGTAAAGGTCTTTGTAGCGCCTCCACGGGCGATGCGAGCCCATGAAGGGGGTGGGGGTCCCTGCGAGGGGTAGGGCCGCGCGGTCGATCGCCTCGCGAACCTTGCTCGGCGCTACGGAACCTACATTGCTCTTGTTGTTGCTTTCACTAACTCTCATAGGTGTCCCAAAAAGGCTATTGCCATAGTTGTCTTGTCTCAAAAACTTATTAGTTGCTTTCCGATACATAACCTGGTTTTTCAACTATGAAATTCATAACTTCAATGGCTATATTTTGTACCATGAACAGTCATTGCGGTGCGTATGTCACGCCCGACTCTCGAGCCCGCGACATCCCTAACAAATCACCACGAGGTCACGAAGGATAACGTCCCAGTGCGTTATCGACCTATCCACTATATACGCATGCGGAAACGGTTACTCCCAATAACATAAAAACATATAGGGATAGCATAGTAGGAGATACATACCAAGGCAATTAATCAAAAAGTAACATATATAGTTACCGGACGACGAGATGAGTTTTAACCTCTTGAGCTACAGAAATGTATACAACCCCACACTTCGGGCGGCTCACTAAGACCTCAAAAGGGTACCGGGTCAAATAAGGTTAACTCCTCATCTACTCCAAAAGACTACCTTAATAACCTGGCCTTGGTATCCGTGAAACTCCATCACTTGGGACCCGAAAGTGGTTCCCTCAGCGAGGGTGAGATATAAATATAAATGAATCAAGCCTAAGCTCGGTTAGGACATCGATTTGCCTATAATATCCTAAACACGAGAATTATAAAACCACAATATAAACACATATCCCGCAATCATATCACGACAATAATCGTCCACATGCATACTTACCGGCCTTTGACCCATACATAATGCAATGCTTGACTCCACTCAACGGTCATGTCGGATAACCAACTAACAAAGCATCACACTCACAAGTATGCACTTGGACACCACATGAGTCCATTTTATTAATGATGATCGCGCTCTTGGCGCCACGGTGATGAGGATCCACGCAATCGGCGTGATCGACTCTCACAATTAATGCGATCCTGTACTCTTCCCGGCGGGACCGGGCTACGTTCCTTTTCCCTCCTCGAACGGCTACTACAAGCGGTGTATCCGGTGCACCCACACGGCACGGCAAGTAGGCATCCCTAGAGATGGCCGGTTCACGGAACCGGCCCTTAAAGGGGCCGGTTTCGATTCCGGTTCGAACACGGTTCCCGGGGGTTCCGGGCCGGTTCCGGTTCCGTTTTTTAAATTTAATTTTTAAACTAATAAATAATAAAATAAACATAATAAATTATAAATTATAATCAAATTGTACATTGTAATAAAATTTGAGGAAAAAAAAAGAGAAAGGAGGAATGGGCTTGAACTTAATGAATTATCATTAAGCGCCTACATATCTTCTTGGGGATAGAAGAATCAAAGCCCATGTAGTTCTTTTATCTTTGATAACCTCAACTTACCTCATCGTCAATCGTCGCTACCCGTTGTGGTACCCGTGCCAGTGGTATTTCCACAATCCTCCCTAAAGAATTCGTGTTCTCGATCCAATTCTTGGTGTCGAAATCGGCTTTCGTCCAATCGTCGACACAAGCTTGAGCTTCCACAGACTCCGGACTTAATCTTGAACGGCGAGAGTCCAAAACTAATCCTCCAGCGTTAAATGCTTGTTCAATCGCAATTGTTGAAGATGTGGTTACTAATATCTGCGAGCAATGAGGGCGAAACTTGGGTAGTCGATTGAGTGACTCTGCCACCACTCCAGGATTTGAAAATCTGTACTATGTTACGTATCACGAAACTCAAATTGAGTGGTTAAATATTTTTCTATTTCGGAAATACTACCTGTTGCCCCTTTTTATTTTTTTTGTCTACTCTTGAGCATATTATAACCTCTACCAAGTGAACTACCGGTTTCGTTTCTGAGGCAGTGGATGGTAAAGATCCACCATCATTTAAACCATATATATTACAAAATTCTCTATGTAATGCTACTATAGATTCTCTAACCTCTCTTTATGCAGTTGAAATATCTATTATATCTTCCAAATGTAAACAATCATAATAATACACATTCAAATAATCTAATAAACCATCTAATTTAATACGTTGATAAAAAATAATACCAACTAAATAGACAAGAGGAATTTTTAAATAATAATGCAACCATTTTTCTCGCATTACTAAAATAGTTTGAGCTAATTCATTATCTTTTTCATATTCATTAAAAACACCACCAATATTAACACATTCTATTAAAAATAAATGCAGTAGGATAATAAATACCAGATAAAGTATTAGTAGCATCATTAAAAATTTTCAAAAAATCTAAATTTTTTTTGCAAACGTCCCAATGTTGCGGAAGTAAAGTAATTTCGGGAATATTTTGCTACATAAACGTACATAATAAATCTTTCTAATCAAAAGTTTGAAGAAGCAACTCATACGTATAATTCCAACGAGTCGGAATATCTTTTGGAAACCTTTTGCCCTTCTCCCATGTTGTTTATAAACTTTTCCCCATGCTTTCATAAAATGGGCACGACTCCATAAATATTAAATTGCGCCCTTTATTGGGGCGAGAGAAGACTCGAGAGTTCGTAAACCATCTTGTACACATAAATTTAAAATATGGCAAACACATCCAATGTGAAAAAATTGTCCCTCAAAAGAGGGTTTGCAAATATTTTCTAATTCATGAATGGAAGCGGTATTTGCGGCTGCATTATCAAAACCAATTGAAAAAACTTTATTTATCAAATAATATTCTTCTAAAACTTGTTTAATTATTCTATAAATATTATGAGCCGAATGCTTTTCATCAAAAACTCGAAATGCAAGAAGTCTTTTTTGAATGGTCCAATCATCACCTATCCAATGACACGTAACACCCATATAAGAATGAATTTGCCAAGGATCACTCCAAATATCACTACCTAAATGCACACGTCCATTGAATTCCGCAAAAAATTTTGCTAAAGTTTTTTTTTTTTTATAAAGATGCAAAAGTTCGCGTTTAAGAGTACTTACGGGAATAGTTGGTGCTTGCGGAACCAACGTAGTATTTATCAAATATTTCATATTAACATTTTCATTAGTAGTAAATGGAGCATGATCAAGGGCAACATATTCAGCTAATGTTTGTTTATAAAGTGCATCAGTGTAACGGAATAAAGGATGAGTATTAGGATTGGCGTACCCGAAAATTTGTTGTTGCCTAGTGTCGATCCCCGCTTGCGTTGGATGTTTTTTCGTCGGATGTCAACGGAATGTTCCATAACTGTCTCCTTTGCTAAATTTATATGTTTGGGAACAATATTTACAATTTACATTATACTTACCTTCGCTTTCGTCATATACCTTGTCGAAGTCTTGCCACAAGTCGGATGTACTCTCTCGGCCTTTCCGTTCCCGGCTCATTTGCCGTCGACGTTTCTTCGGCACCAGTAGGCGGATGAAAACTTTCTTGTGTTGGGACGTGCTCGACGTTCGAAATGGAAACAACGTTGATATTGTCGTCATCGTCTTCCCAACATGCATACTCACGAGGATCATATCCGGGAATAGAATATTCGAATTTCCCATCATCATCTTACCCTTTCCAGGATTTGCTTCCACTTGCCATTTTTGAGAAAATTGAGGCGGGATTCGGAGAATTGAGAATTTGAGAGAATTGTTGAGAGGATTTGTGAGAGAAATGAAAGGGAAAGGATATGTATTTATAGAAAAAAAGTTATTCAATTTTTTTTAAAAAATTAAAGCAACGGCCATTTTGGCTAAAGAGCCAACGGCTCTTTCGGGCCATCTGGGCCCGGGTGCCCCTCCCAAGGGCCACCCCCGGGTCGGTTCCGGTTCCGGTTTGGGCCCATGGGTCCGATCAACGGGCCGGTTCCGGGCCCAAATGGCCATATCTAGGCATCCCTATACGGGGCTTGGTCCATCACAAGTGCGACCGGCATCCGATAATCCCTTAAAATCGTACGTACCATACGGGGCATGAATTATCGTGCTTCGGCAAGCCGTGTGGTTCCATAAAGATGGTACAGTGTGTACTATGTGTATGCAGTACGAACTTGCTAAGAAAACCCATCATCGTTCTTTTATATGACCATACAAAGCACGACCGACACATCAATCAATTCATTCTCTTTGATTTAGGCCGGATGCTCACACAAACGTGCTCAACGACTCGGCCCAAGGCCATTTTCATGCTAAAACATGTCTTTGATATTGCACACGGTCATATGAATGCACAATTCATAGCCAATCTCACGTTTGGTACGGGCGATGGAACTTATCAAAACTTCAATCACATTACGAATCAATCAAACCACTGCACTCGATGAGCACTTCCAATGAGGCGAACCGCCCAAACAAATCATCAATTTAACACGAATAAGCCAATTCGCTTAGGCCACATAAAGGCTCAATTTCGTACGAGTCATTAATTAGCCAGTTTAATTTATAAATCGCCAATCGATCGCTTGTCCTTAACCTATCGCTCGCTCGCGATCCATTCACAAACAATCAACTTTGTCCAGCAACCAATTAGCCGAGACAATTCTAATTTAATCGATTATGGCCATTTACCCTAAACCGGGTTTCTAACTAATCCGACCATAATCAAATCTACCTAAATACCTTTCCGACTAATTAACTAAACCTAGGCACAATTAGCGCCCTAACCAAGGATTATGGTTAACTCACCAACAAATACTGTTCACGCCGGAAATACTGTTCACCGACGGTAATGTTCCGGTGACACTGCTCACGGCCGAAAATAGTGACGAGCTCGTGGCGACGGCAGCGGCTAGGCTTAGCGACTAGAGCTCCGGCGAGTGGCGAAGGTTGGAAAAACGGAACCCACGGTGTAAAAATAGAGGGGCGGGGCTGAATTGAGGAAAAAATCGACCTCACAGGCGGAGGCGAGGTCGGGGCCAGCTAGGGGACTCACCTACGGGTCGAGTACGACCTTCGGGACTAGCTGGGGGCGGCGGAGGGCGGCCGGAGGTGGCGGAACGGTGGCTGCACTGGAACCGACGCCCGAAACAGGGGCGGCGGTTTAGAAACAGGGGAGGCGTTTCGGGCCGATCGCTGCTCCACGGGTGGCGGCCGGCTTCCGGTGGCTGCGTGGGACAACTAGAGGTAGAGGGTGACGGCTTGGGGTGGTCGGCGGCCGGTGGTTGCGGCTCAAACGCGGCGAAGGACGGCGAAACAAAGCAACTCGGCGCGAAATATGGGAGACGGGCTTCAAGGCCGACACTGGGCTGTTCGCGGCGGTTTCCGGTGGTGCTTGGCGGCGGGACAGAGTCCGGAGGTTGAGGGGAAGGTGGTGTAGCGGTGTGTGGTGGTCGGAAGCCGCTCGGGTGGTCGGAGCAGCTCGGGCAGCCCTTGGACTCAAAACAGAGCGTGCCGGGGCCGAGGCATTGCGCGGGCGGTCCGACGGTTCGTGGTGGCGCGGCGGTGTCGGATGGAGGCGCGTGTGAGCGGAGATGGCTGGAGACACTGGAGACGGAGGGTGGTGGCAATCGAGCAAAAATGGCCAGAGGAAGGAGGAGGAGGGGCTGTCGTGCGGGTGTGAAACAAAGAGAGGGGGGCGTCGTGAGGAGAGGGAGAGAGAGAGAGAGCGGCGGGGAGAGAGAGAAGAGGGAGAGGAGAGAGAGAGTTGACTGGTTGACCGGTAGGTGGGGGAAAATTAATGGCAAGTGGGGCCCACGGGTCTAATCGATTTAATTGTTTTGTCATTTTGTATATAATATCCAAGGGCAAAACGGTAATTTCATAAATCGAGGCTGATCGGATTTTTAGCTCAACCGATTGAGAATGAAATTGGATTTTCACGGGCTAGGCTTGGCCGAAATATGGCTAGGCGCAAGGATAAAAATCCTATGTCGTGGTGACCACGATTTCGAGACTCAATCGAAATCGAACGATATTTCGAGAATTGTCCCAAAATTAGTCACTTTCATCCCTTACGATCCAAAATTTATGCCAATGGAATTCAATAAAAATCTATTTTATTGAATTTGGTCTCAATCCCGAGGGCTTAATTTACGGGCGTCACGGCGTATCTCGCTATCATCGGATTCGATACATCACTTATCCAATCTAACATATACTATCATAGGTGTACCGGTTTAGGATTTTTGACTGTCAAAATTATTTTAGGGTAAATTTGTCATAGGTGTACTCGGTTTAGGATTTTTGATTTGTCAAAAAAATAGTTTGGCATAAATTTATCACAAGTGTATCAATTTGGGGTTTTCCATTTTAAAAAAAATAGTTGAGGTAAATTTGTTACAGGTGTACCAGTTTGGGGTTTTTTGTTGTATTAACCTTATAAGAAATAGCAAAAATCGAAAATTAATCTTGTATTACTCTCAAGCATTATCTTATAGTAGGGCATACTTCGATTGAATGGTAGTAGCAATCAATCGTACCTTTTCACTTCCACTTTTGATGCAATTCCAAACAAAGAAAACAAATTGGAGAAGAGACTTGGCTAATGAATATTAAAAGAATTAGTAAATAAATCATTAGTAAGTACAAAAATTGATGATCGAAATGCACATTGAATGATGGAAAGTGTGATCATTTTCAATATGGATGATGGATGTAATAATTGCTATACTATCGGTAAGACTCCTCTGAACTTTAACCTACGTAATTCATCCGATTCATGGGGAAATATGAGATGCTATTCCAATCTTTGAATGGAATATCTTTGTTCTTTAGTAAACCGAGTCCTAAGCAGATTTTGAGCATTCAACGAGCCGAAGCTGAATGCACAGAATCACCACCTGATTATAGGTTTAAGGAGTTCAAGCGAACACAAAGATACACGGTTTTCCCATCAGATTGGTAAAGGGACTAAAATGCCATCATTACAAAACGTTCTGCTCACGAAGATCCAGTGAAAACTGAGTCGAAATTCAGGACAGATTTGCTTATGCTGCTAATGCAATTAACATTTAGAAGTGAACTGACAAGCCGAAATAAGAGATAAGGAGCTAACACATGTGACATATGGTTCACTGAGAGTCGGGGCATGATGAGTCAGTCCTGCCTCACCATCACCTCGGCAATTGCTGGGTCACTCAGTATTTGGAAGTGATCGGTCAAGCCGAAATGAGCCATGAGGAGCCAGACGTGAGTGAGGAATTGGCCTCCTCGTTGCAATTGCCGGGCATGTTCACGTCCCCTGCACTTGACGGCCGCGAATCCCATCATCTCCAGCCACACCGAACTTATGATGCCCCATTTAGTCTCTGGATTGATGATTTTGTTCAGCTGCGAAGCGAGGCGGCATCCCTTGTACAGGGCGAACTTGCTCTTGTCTCCTTTCGTGATCATTGGAGGTATTTCCGTGTTCACATTGCCACGGAGCACATTGCCAGCTTGGGTTATGCAGGTTATCATAGCGTTCTGCTCATTGAAGATACTCATTGCCTCCGCATACATGTCTCGGAATTCGACGCGTCCAACTCCAACAGGCAAGAGAAAAGGGTATTCGACCAAAAGATACAGCATATACCGAGACAAATGCCTGCTCATTTTGGAAGCATTTGGAAGAGTCATTTCATCATCTTCATCGCGTCCCTCCTCATATTCAGGAAGGCATAAGAGTTGGGTTGCAATGTGCCAGACGAGGATGCTCTGGTCGAACTCTAACTCGATGCTCCATTTGAAAATCTTCCATAACTTACTGTCTTTGAGTATGTGATCTCCCCGGTGGGTCCATACAGACGGGTTCTGGCTTGTCTCCGAGGGCATGAAATACTCGAGGACTCGTTTCTTTATATAGTCGCTCACTTTCACTTCATCCTTGCGAAAGAACTTCAGAGCCACCGGGCCGACCCATGGCAACTCTTGGATTCCACGGATTGCAGGGTTTTTCTCTTTGAGGGCGAACCTTATTAGGTTGTACTGCGGCATAGAACCCGACCACCTGCGCCTCTTATACAGTGGTTTTAACCGTTCGACAAAATCCAGGATGGCGGGCCATTTATTGATCATCAGCCAACAGGCGGCTTTGTCAGAAATGAGAAGGACGAATAACGCATAAATATCCAGGAAAGTGGCGACCCCGAGCAACACATAAGTCATGTAGACATTGATATTGGAGTATTTGTCCTTCCCTGACAAGGAAAAAATCACCAAGGCCGTAAAGGTGAATTGTATGCTCACGACGCGGAAAGCGAAGCCACACGGGCTCTGGAATGTTTTGGCCTTAGTGTAGAACAAGTCGAACATGAGTCCCAGTTCTATCTCGATGACTCTGAACACCACGTGAAAATGTTTTTCCCGGAGTTTTGATAGACTAGTGTCGCTGTCCTGGGAGCTAAGCACGACATCTGCAAAAAGGCGCCGGAAAATGTTGACAAGCTCGTTGGCTATCTTCAACTCCTCCCGGTTGCGCTTCCTCATATTTTCAGGTAAAAGATGTATGTCCCCGAAAAGGCGCCGGAAAAAGTCGGACGCGCCAATGATTGGGGCTAAAAACAACTGGCCGCAATTACTGTTTCCTCTGCGCTGTTCGATCCTGTTCCTCAACTCTTCGGATAAGCACTGTTCATCACGGGAAGAGAGATTGTGTTCCGCGTCCTCTCTTTGTACCACCATCACCTCGTGTTGCGTGATGTCATAGCCCTCGGCCTTCTTCAACTTATATTCCTCTAGAATCTTCGAGTAATGGAGAGCACGGTCGGGGATTGAGTCCCTGAAATGGTTGCTGCTTGCAGCCCGGAGGACATAAACCCTCTCGCCGCACTTTATGGAGCCAGAGACGATGATGAGAAGTGAAAGCACCCAGAGGTCGGAGGCTGTCAATATCTGGAAGAAGATGTACAGCGTCATGGCTGTCTGGACGGCGATTGTGTAGCTATGCCTCCACCACAGGTCGTTGTCCTCAAGGGCGTAGGCTGTGATGGTGTCGGGACCGCCCAGGTGCAGCAGCAGGAACGGTGCCCAGAACGTGGCCATCTGGGCATTTGGGTCCAGCCCCTTGGCGCTGCCCGGCTGCATTTGCTTGGCCTGGGTCGCGATCTTGCCAAGTGCGTAGACCGCAGACCAGTCTGCCAGCAAGTAGCACGGCCAGACCAACACCTTCGGGAACGCACCAGGCCGGTACTTCCGCTGACTTCCGAGGAGGATGAGCAGCACCTGAATGGTGAGGCTGAGGAGAACTAAGGCCCGCAGTTCCCATTCCTCCCATACTTCCTTTAGATGGTAAGCCATTCCCTCCTCCCTCTATCGGTTTTTACAGGTAAACAGGAAGCTGAAAATGGAATGCTTTCTTAGATATATATGATACCAGCCGAGACCAAATGATCATCAGTTGTGCGGGCACTCAAATTGATTCCTTTTGGAGTATATTCGCGGAGGAACAAGCCCACGCTGATCAAGCCGGTTCTTCAAAGTCATACATTTGGATTGGACAGGGGACTTGATCCATTTGAAAAGTGCCAAGTCATTACAACTTTTTTTTTTTTTTGGGCTATCATCGAGTTTGTGGAGTCTTCAAGCGCGTTGAAGTTCTGCTCTCTGCCCCCAATGAAGTGAGCTCTTGGAAAATCCTCGGCTCTCCAAATTCGACAACATAGGCGCAAGATTATCATTTAGTACTGACTGTAGACTAGCAAAAAGAGGACAATGGAGTATGGAGTGTGGTGTACGGTGTACGGTGTATGGTGTACGTGGAGGATCAGGAAGATACGTGAAGCAATTCAAGTCATTAACCGTTTTTTTTAATTGGTCATACCGCGGAATAAACACACCAAGTGATTTATTGAACTTTTTAGGAAAAGTCAAAACGCAGACAACAATCTTGACAACTCCTTAGAGGACATTGAGCTACCGACTGTATAAGCGGATGAGTTACCAACGAGTTTGGGGTTGCTATCTCATTGGAATTTATCGCCGACATATATTTGTTTTCTTTTTAATTTACCGACTTTTTATTGGGTTAACGACTTACTTTGTCCAATTAATAACTTGCTAAGTATATTTAGGTTACTCGATTGAGCTGGAATCACCAGCCTACCTTTTCATTGTAAGTTTGTAACCTATGCTTTCACAACAGGTTTACCGGTCCATCTTGTTTAGTTGCAATGTGACAAGAAGGCTATTCATTGATCTCCAGAGAATTGACAGAGCATTTAAAGAGGCTCGAGCACCTGAGCGTTATAAAAAATAAAAGCATAGAGAAGAAAAAGAAAAGTCATTAGTCAAGACTCAGTAGCCCTCCTATTAAGTCTACGTGGAACAGAGATATTTACCAATGTTTTTGTTGGCTTGGACGCGAACGATAACCATTCCATTTTTCTGTTCTTGAGAGCAATGTTTGGAATAAAAATCTATTTGATAAAATAATTTCATTTTTTATTTCCTTGATAAAATTTTAGCCCAAAAGTAGGTTTGAAAATGAAAAGTAGAAATTTTTTATTTTTTTATATCAAGAACAAAAGTAATTGTTGTTGGTTGAAGGCCTAGGCTCGGCGGCCGACAAACGTATAAATTTTATTTTGTTATTAAATGAATTTTTGTTTGGGAAAAAGTAATTTTGTATCGTTATCAAACGCATTTCTCTGTTTAGAAATTCTTCCAAAGAATAAAAAAGAAAAATCTATTTATTGCTGGACCGCTAAACCAAAAGAAAAAAAAAAAGGGGGGGCAGGGAGTGGAGAAGAAGAGCAACATGCAACAACCTTGCAAAATAAGAAAAGTACAGATATCACCAACATACTGAATCCTTGTAGTCGCGAGCCGATTTCAAGGTAAGGTCCAAATTGAGAGACAAACTACAACTAGTGAACATTCGTGATACGAAAAAATCCAACACGAAACACAAGCCAGCTCTTAACATTTTCCACTTACAATACCAAACGAAGAAATTCTTGAAACTCTGGCTGAAACAGCATTTGCCACTACTTATAATGTAGAAGAATACAGACACGTGGAGATACAAGAGAAAATAGATAAAGCACCGGTGAGCATCTGAATACTCTTATTGGAAACTGATTGATCCGGGCCAAAGTCAATCCTCCTCGTCTGTTTCATCGGGCACCCCTCCCTGTGCAACGGGTAGAAGCTTTCATAATTGGCCAGAAAAAGATAAACATGATTAAAGGAGATGAACGTAGAAAATTGCGGTATGCAACATCCATGAAATTTTCATCCGTTGTTTACCTCGTAAATGTCACGTCGCCAAGGTAGAGGTCGATCCTACAAGCGAAGATAAAATGCATGTCAATATCCATGTTATAAATATAGCACTATTAAAGCACATCTTTCTATAGATCAAAAGCGATTTTCGTTTATCAAAATCTATCAATGAACAATAGAAACCCCCATTTTGCTGTTTTCCCGATGTTTGCGTAACAAACAGGTTACGCAAGCTTGTATCACATAAAGAATCCATTCCTTATTACTCCTGGGTCGGCATTCGTAAGACTCGCTCTCCAAATTGTTTCATCTTATTTCTCCTGAAGTGCAGTTAAATTTTTCTTAAATAGTACATAGTAGAGTAAAGCTGTTGACCAATGTAATAAATAGACATAATAAACTTTACCTCGGACTGTAGCTCCGCTGTTTTGACCAATGTATCTGGGGGAACTCTGATTCTGCTACGATCGTGGCCGCGGGGGTCAAGGACTTCCTTAACTTTGGTAAGACGCAAACTTTTCAAGTTGTTGATATGATCCAAGCCAGTAACCCTCCCTAAATTCTCGCATTGCCTGATATCCAATTCTTGGAGATTACCCATCGCCCCTTGGCCGACAACAAATTCTTCCAACTCATCCAGCATCCATATTTTTAAGACGCGGAGTTCTGGAAAACCTCCGTTGCAATGCAATCTTGTAGTGGAACTCGATCGAGCCAATAACCTGAGATCAATCAAATGACTCAGGGTCTGTAGGACTGGCATCGGATCTTGACTACATCCTAACATCGACAAGGTAAGCCTTTTCAGATTCAGAGGAAGGACCGAACGCGGGATATATTCAGGCCGCAACGATCCAAGTAGATACAAGTTTGAAAGATCCGCGAGCTCTGTCATGTTACATAAATGGAGGACCGCAGGCTGACCGAACAAGTCCCTCGATCTCAACCTCAGGGACTTGAGACCGGTCAGTTGTGAAATGCATTTTACCACTGCACTCGCCGCTCCGGGACGGCACGTCACCCCCAGCTTCTTCAGGCTTGACAGCCTCCGCAGCACTCTTATCATGGGGCTATTTTCAGTTTCTATGAACAGACCCCATAGCGTCTCGAGTTTAGACCCCAATAAGATATGGCGTGGGATGGACCCGTCGAACGATGCTTCGTTCAGGTACAGATGTCGGAGGTTCTTGGCATTCCAAATGGCGCTCGTCACTTTGGTTATGTTGGTGTGCTTCAGATCTAAGGTTTCCAGGAGCAACAAATTCCCGACTGATTCCGGAATCGAATCCAGAGCCGTCCGTCTCAATCCCAAATACCTTAGGTTCGGCAGTATATTCTCGAACTTCTTGGGGAGCAAAGGCTTGTAAACACCCTCGAGATCAAGAACCCTCAGCAAATCGGGAGGCTCGTCTATCACTAGCGATTGGAGAAGAACTTCGATCTCTCTCGCTTGTTGTGTTCCTGGCTTACAGTTGTTAAATGATGCAACAGACCCAAGGCATCGGGCCAAGTAATCATAATGTCCCGTCGCTGTGTTCTGCGCTTGGTTCGGTTGATGCTGAGCATTCTGCTCGGTGTCGGGGCTGGTCTTAAGAAGTCCGAAGGCTCTTGCCTTCCGACGGAAGAATTCATGAAGAAAAGCAGGCATGCGACATGATCGGGCACTTGTGTCCAGTTTCCGGCTTACCACACGAATCAAGTTCCTTCTCTCTAATTCGCGGAAACTGTCGTCCGCCGTCCGCATTTGGACCGACCTGTCAGCATCCGCGTCTGCCAACAACAACCCCTCAGCAGCCCATAGCCGGAAGAGTCTCCTTGTGGGGACCTCGGACTCCATAGGAAAGAGAGCCATATAGAGAACACACGGCTTCATCTGGTAAGGCAATTCGTTGAAGCTCAAGCTCAGGAAATGGTTGAGGGGGGCAGGCTCTCCGAGCGGAGTGACAAGGTCATCCCTTCTGTCATCTTCCACAGCAGACAAAAGTCCTCCTAGCAGTGAGATCGCTGGGGCAGAACCTCCGCATTTTCTCAGAACTGACGTCTTCAAGTTGTCAGAGGGATCTCCTCCCGTGAAGCTATCCCCCACCAATGTCTGGAGCTCTTCATCGGTGAAGTCCGGGCAAAAATTGAGACCAGGCACCCAACGGTCTACCAAATTTTGCATATCTTCATTAGTAGAAGTGACAATTACTCTACTTCCATTAATCGAGTCCGCAAATGGTTCCATGAAGTCGTTGAAGGGTCGGGCGCCCAAATTATCCAAAACTATCAAGTACCTCTTCTCTATAAGGAATTTAAAAAGCATGTCGATCAGCTTTTCCTTTTTCTTGTGCTTCAAGCCTTTCAGCTGATCTCCGACTGGCATCTGTAACAGTATTTCCACCAGGAGGCTCTCCGTCCAGGACTCCGCCCCAGCGTCCGTGACACGGACCCAAGCGCGACAGTCAAAGTGATGCTTGATCTCTAGCTTGTTGAAGACAGTCCTCACCAGTGCGGTCTTGCCACAGTTTTTTCTGCCAACCACCGCGATCACTTGAAGAGGGGTGTTGTGATCTGGAGGAGGAACCGGAGGAGGGGCGTTGGGATCCGCCGGAGGAGGAGGGACGTTGGCATTGGCATCCGCCGGCGGAGGAGGAGGGATGTTGGCATCCGCCGGAGGAGGGGCGTTGGGATCCGCCGGAGGAGGAGGGATGTTGGCATCCAGAGGAGGAACAGGAGGTGGGGGGTTGGTATTGATCAAGTTCGCCATAAGAACTTCCACACTTTGGTCACGGCCCACAATTTTTGTCTCCACCCTCGTATTTACAGGAGGATTCCCACTTTGGTCACGGCCCACAGAATTGTCCTGCTGGCCATTTTCAGCAGCAGGCCAGAGCTGTTCGAGCTGTGGGAATGGCAATATAACTCTCTCCCTGAATTGCGTGGCCATGCTTTCCCGGGCACGTACTCGGCCCTTTCCTGGGAAGAACCGATCTAGTTGCGATTTCGACATCTTATCTCGGAGCAATTGGACAAGGAGTTGTCGTGCAGTCTTCTCAGCGCTGCGAGCCGTATCCTTAAGGCTGTCGTGGCGATGATCATCAGCAGGTCGATGGTTGTGGAAGGCGGGTCGCACCTCGTTCAGGATACGTTTGAGACTGCTTATGGAGTCACAGGTTTGACGTGTAAGGTTTTGATCGAGGTTGATGTGTTCGGACTTGGAGAGAAGATCAAGAAGACTGACCATCGCCAGTGAAACGGCCAACTCAGCTTCGTCAGCCATGGGGTGAGGTGAGATGCTGAAAATGAGGGAGAGATGACCAAACTAGACAAGGATGGCCGCAAGCTTTGTTTGAGGAAGGAACAAGCTTATCTATAAGCCTCGGTTTTCTTTCCTAAGGCGAAATTGCCGAAAACTACGGACAGCCTATGTCCGGATGCATGTGCCCATAGAAGAACGTTTGAAAGTTTTGCCAGCATTTTGCATTGGAAAAAGAATAAACGGCATGTGCCCCAAGATTTTTTATTTTTTTATTTTTTTTTATTAAAGTAGTATTAATAATAAAGCGAAAAAGTGAAGTTGTATGGCAAAATAGTATAATACTATTGTAATCAAACCAATGTCAGTTATTTATTTCTGTCTTCTGCAGTTGGGCAGAGAAAAATTTAATGATGTGTAAAATATACCAAGGCTACTGTGAAAACTTGCATTAGATGCGACAAAATTGAATGGCAGAATAATACTGTTGTAGTGAAGTAGAACACATAAATTTATCGGTATATCTTTACACTGATAATGGATCTAATAATAAATTTATTCTCCAAATTATTTTCATTGACCACGTTGTGTGCATACAACAGATGCGAATGGAGCAGGCCTTGTAAAAGGACGACTCTCAAGGGAAACACGTGACTCTTGAGTGTTATACTATCCAGCTAAGTCGGGCTATCGAACTTGATCGGCTAATTGGTACGTGCCGGAAATTCTCGAAAAGGCTATGTCAGTTTCGCAGACGAGCCGACCTCAGGCAATCGAGCCCGAGCCTCACCAGATCCGATGAGGAGAGCTCGACCTCGTTGGCCTCACCAAATTCTCGTAAAATGTATTGATGCACCATCTATGCTCAAGTTCCAATCTTTTTACCATCACACAAAAAAGCAATATAATGAAAAGGCCAAGTTTTTCTCCATTTCAACCGCAAGTAGCTGTTTATTCGACATCGCTACCTCCGGTGTGTAAACCAGACCGATCACGGAGACAAATGGGAGCAATCTCAACAAATCTCTTGTAAGAGGGCAGTGTTTGTTTTGAAGAATTTCATTGCTCGAGTCCAGTTGCTGTCTTCATTTCTCAGGTCCGCAGTGGCAAACAAAATTTCGTGCCAGACTCTTGACATCGAAGGGACATTTGGACTGTGCAATCACAAGGGCTTGATTGGAAAAAAGACGCAAGTTCGTAGACGAAAAGTGGATTATTACCTTATAGGATTCTAAGTTACTACAAAGGCATACAAAATATAATGGATCTAAACAGTAGTTGTGTACTGCTATAAAAACAAGTGGCCACTATTAGCTTGATCTTACAAGATTAGATCATTTATGCAAAGATCGGATTTAGTCACGTACAATTCAAGCATTTCATCGTCCTCTTGGCATCTAATTTGCCGGAACATGTAAGCTTAAAAAAAAAAAAAAATTCCCTGTTTGGCACGCCTGAAAATTTGAGCATGATTCTAGTCGAAAATATTACAGACAGCAGAAATTTTTTTTTTTTTTTACCGTTTTGGGCCAATGGATACGAAATACGAAAAATACCATTGCCAATACACAAGCAAACATAGACAGAAAATCAGTGCAAACATTTAGAGCCACAAAGCCAATCCCGGCCATGGCTAGATCTGAAGCGACTGGAGCTGCGATTCTGCGTAAAGTTGGACAAGCTCCAGGAAGCAGAAAGGAGTGATGTAGGCTTTTGTTTACCGAGGGTTCAAATCCCTCTCTTTCCGTACTGGCCTAAATTGAACGCCTTTGACGAGGAGGCCGGACTTCCAATGCCCACCAGTTTGCGTGAGGCAAAAGCTTATCTCACCGATGTTTCTGGGCGTCGTCTCGAACGTGCCGATTGTAATCGGAGTCCACTGGTCCTTTTCCAATCTGCCCAAGAATTCCACGCGTTCCTGCTTGTGTCCATCCGGTAGAGTGAGACTGAGGCTCACCGGAGGTTCCCATCCGCGGCTGTGCAGCCTCATCTTCACGATAATCTCGACTTGGTATGCTGTCTTCGGAGAGAGCGTGATCGTTTTGAATGTCCCACCCATCTCTAGCCAGCAAACTCTATTTAGCTCGGCGATGTCAACATCTTCGGGGCCCTGATAGCTGCAACTCAGAATTGTTCATTCAAGCCAGCAAAGCGTTGGTTTACTAGCAGATGATGATGGTTAGCAATGATCCCGCTTTCATGTAAGCAAATTCAAAGTTTTCGCAGCAGCAACAATTGTTTTGCATATTTCATACCTTGTACCCAGGACCGACCTAGATCCTTCGACAATCACATGAAAGTTGGTCTTAAAATGTACTCGTTTAGGATAGGAGAAGCAACGATTACCATGATTCCCCCTCGGATGTCCATTTCCAGTATTGACTATTTTCGCCCCAAGTGATCCATAGGGCCTTAGCCAGAACAATCCAGCAGCTCTTGTTCAGGCTTTCGTCAACCCGATACTTGTGTGTATATTGCTGTCCCTGTAAAAGCACAAATCAGTGATCGGATGTGAGACAATTAACAAAAGCAGATCAAACTTCGGCTCTTGTCTAATCAGGAGGACATCTGGTCTGTGATGAACTAACTATTTTGTAGATCCACTTATCATCTGCAAGTGCTCTTGATTTACAGACCTTTTTTTTTTTTTTCTCCTCTTGAACAAGACAACATGCTCTTTTTTCTGTCCTCTGGAACTTGCCTGATGATGCTCGCCCACTTCCTTGTTCGACTTCAGAAGCACTCCTTCATAGACTCGATCGCTCAGCTCCTGTTGGCTGAGGTCGTCAAATTTGTCGCTGCCGATCGCTCTCCTCAAGACCCCGTAGGAAGCGAGAGGAGGCTGTCTGATTCCACTTGTGCCACTATTTGTAGAAGATCCTGCCATCTTCTTCCCAGGTATACAAGCTACACAGAGATTGAAAAAGCAAAGGTTTTGAGTTGATCTTAAAGTTGGACTAAATGAAAGGTCGATTCATTGGTCCAGCCGTTCTTACCGAGAACACGTCTGGTTGCGTGCAGCTCCCGCTATGGCGGAACAAACGGAGAACAAAAGATCATGGTGACCTCTGATTTTTATTCAAGTGAAGACAAAAGGGACCCAAATAATAGAGCCGACCGACCCATTTTTTTAAACTCAAATTCGGCGGATCAGACATTGGTTACGCAAAACTTAATAGACAGGTTAAAGTGGTTCCCATTATTAAAATCCAACTAAATGATAAGAGCCTTAACTCAAATGGGTCTGGAAACATATTCATTTACAACTCATTTCGAATATGCAAAAGGAAAAAAAGAGAGTTATTAATCGAAGATAAATAAATAAATAAATCAGACAACCACAAAGACGAATTGGAAGAAGAGAAGGGGAACGGCGGAAGGTCACCGTCGGTAGAGAACCACAACAATGACGTCGAATAAGAGAGGGGAAACGGCCAACCGTGCCCTTCCACTGTCGGCGATATCACCCCACGGTGGCCGGTCTCGTAAGCAATGGCCTCCAGCAAGTTCATCTCCAGATTTCCACGGATCCGTTCAGAAGCTTCAATTCAGATGCGACAAGTTTATCTTCCATAGCTTCTTCCTCGTTCCTATCTACGTTTTGGATCTGTGTTTTGCTCTTTCTATTTCCTTAATTTCTCTCTCTATTCTCCTCCTCCTCCTCCTCCTCCTCCTCCTCCTCCTCCTCCTCCTCTTCTTCATTCTACATTTGGCTTGTCTCTCTCTTTTTCTTATTTGAAAAAAAAAATTCTCAATAATCTTCGTCATTGTTTCTATTGTCCAAGGTAGATTCAAACCCCTCAATGAACTTCTCCATGGTTTCATCCCGCTCGAATTCTTGAGATATTTAATTTTGTTGGTTTTATATTTTGTTTTTCGTTTAATTATTTCTTAAATTTGTTGGGCCTATGCCTATCTCTTTGTTATTTTGGATGGTTAGCTGACTCACTTTGCGTTGGACGAGGGTTAAGTTGGGCATGGATCATTCACATTACTTAGCAAATAAATGGGTCAATATGAGTTAAATAGATGGATTTAGGTCAAATCCTTTCATGATCCACCCATTTGCCACCCCTAACAAATAATAAAGTATATAAGTATATTAATAATGTAATCGCAATAATTTTCGTACTATTATTATAATAATGTCACACTAAATATGAAAAGGTGGATTCGAGCTCAACGTGCTTGAGCCTAATAGGTCCTTCCAGCTCACTTATCAAAGGCTTGTTAATCAAAGCCTTCTTTACTTTCAAGCTTTGTTTATTCACGGAAAAGAAAATTAGTTTTTTTTAAATAATCCCCTATATCGATTAAAATAATTAATTAATTAAAACTATTTTTATTATAGACAACTATTTATATTTAAAATTTTCGTGGATGATAAAAGAAATATATATATATATTCATAATATTTACAAGCTATATAACTGTTCATTTTATGAAAAGTATTTTTCAAATTATTCATTTTTACTTGACTTTCCTTCACATACATGGAGATTTCTTACCTCAATAGATAAGGGTAGCCACTTAATTATGCCTTGTACTGTCCGTATCGATTTATTCTTGTTATGTTGGTCGGTTACCAAAATGTTTTCGTGCAATTGCACGGTGCATTTTGAATTGAAATCGAGTGTGTGACAAAGTGTCAATTCATGCTAGCTTTGAGTTAATCATGTCATGTCATTTGGCTTTTTTTGCTCATAGTAATCGTGTCATGTCAAAGATCTGGAATTGTCATCTCTATTAACGGTTCTTCCTGCCTTTTTTCAGCTTAATTCCATTGAAAACTCCAAACTTTAACTCATGTCCCAATTCTATCATAAAGCTTTTTATCTCATAAAAAACAATCAACTTTCACTTCATACCCAAAGCCGCCCTCCATTTTTTTTCCATCCAATTATGCCATTAGAATCGAGGTGTCACCCACTTGTCATTCATCCATGTGTCTTTTTTCACAAGTTAGCTTAGTTAAATTTCTTCTTTTTCCTTCTTCCATTTACCCGCCATGGACAACTTGTGTGAAAGACACTTGTTCATTGTCTTCTTTGCACTGGACTTGCTCGACCATAGTCCATTGGTGCTCTTCCATTGCTACCTAGACCTCCGAAGCTGCGCCATGACCTCCGAAAATCCCTCGCGATTGTGGGCAGCCGTCGGAATCATATCCAAGACTCCCAACAAAGACCCCTATTTCGATTCTAGTTTTTCTAGCTCCAAGAAGGCATTTTTATTGGCCCTTACATTCGCTTAGTCATGCCCGAAGCTTTGTAGATCCATTTCGAGCCCGGGCGACGACAAAACGAGCCCAAGCTCTTCTCTCTATCCCTCGTGCTCTCGTGGTCAACCTCCATTAATGGAGGATGCCATCCACGGTTGCGGAGCGCAACCTCGCATTTGAGGTAATCTCTATTCTTAACTTGAACCAAACAGAACCAAGATTCACTTTGACGCATGCCTTCGAGCTCTAACTCACGGATTCACTTCCAAATCGAATCATTTTGGCCTCAAAACGCCTAATTTGGATCATTTTCGGTCCTCGAAACTCTCGGAACTTGAAGTTCTTTTTGGTAAGTCTCACGAAAAAGTAGGTGAGAAAATGCACCAAGACCCATCATCACTATTCCATCATCACTATTTCAACCCACGACGAGTCCTCAATTCCCAAAGCATGAACAGCTAAATGCCCTCGCTGTGATTCCACCCGCACCATGTTCTCGCTACTACAACTCCAATCTCACTTAGTCACGCCACTTTTGCAAGAGCTATCGTGGTTATGGGATCGCCGGCGGTGCCCTCCATAACGACCCCGTCGGGACGCGACATCCCAAAAGGCCACCCATCGGGATTAAATGATTTCATGGTGGGCTGACCGTGTATTGTCATGGTAGAAGTGGAAGGAGAAGAAGAAAGATAAAGAAAAACGAAAATGACAAAAAAAAAATAATTTGAAAGATTAAAAAGACGTGGAACCGACTAGTCAAGTTCTAACGATATAATAGAAAGATAACGGATATATGAAATAAAAGTTTGAGGTTTTTTACGAGATAAAAAGAATATGAGGTAGAATTTGGACATAATTTATAGTTTGGGGTTATTAATGGAATTAGGCCACCTTTTTTCTCTTTTCTTGTCCGAAATAAGTCCACCGAAAAGGGTTCCTCAAAGATCTCATGCATGATCTTGGTGTTCTTGCCCAAGCTGCTAGCTTTATCGAGGTCCAAATCGGGTTGTGGCATCCCAATAGCACCGTACCCATCCAAAATCATCCAAGGTCCCTCTCGAAGTACAAAATCATAGTCATCGTGTTGCTCGAAAATTAGGCAATGAACAGGCGTCTTTTCCTTGCTGAATAACTTTGGACTTTAGAGCTCAGCACATAGAGGTGAGTCGAAGCTTGCCTCCTCATCTTAGTTGCCGAGCATGATGACATCCATGACACCGGATAGCAGCGTGACCCAAAATTTACATACAAACCTCGCCGATGATCGGCCATTTTGGCTCTTGATTCATGTCAATAGTATCTAGCTGCGGTGCTAGTCAGCATCCATGAAATAGCACATGTTTCCTCGCTATTGCCTTTCGGTATGTTCGAGGCTTAGTTTGGTGCCGACATGCTCCCCCGATTGATCACAAGCACGGGTTATACACAAGCACATGTTATGTCGAACTCGTACTCTTTGTTTCCATAGATGGTCCGTAGTCCTGGCGAAACATTATGTACATTGAGCAATGAGGTTTCCGTTTCCTTGAGTTGCGTCAGTTTGGATTAATCGGGTTCTAATCCATGTCTTGGAGTTCTCTAATGGACTTTTGCTCATTGAAGAAGTTGATCGGCTCAAATAGGTGTCTCGAACTTGATGCACTCGATTTCGCTAGTCACCACAGCGGGATATCGAGACTAGGATATCAAGACTAGGAGATATAGCATATGTCGAGACAATGTCTGCGATTCTAGATCTCGACCTGATGTTCTTTTTTTAAGGGTGCTTCGAATGGAGCATCATCCGGACTAATACGTTTTCTATGGTGGCTGCAGAGTTTAGTTGCAATATACCAAATCGGAACTCTCATATCGAAATTCAGCTAAAGAATCCATTTGAATCGATCAAAGATTTTAGCCCAATCGAGTGCGCAACCGCCTCTCAAGGTATTTATAGCTTGGAAACTTATTCATGAAGGTCCATGGGACTTACGGTGTGCGCCCATGTAGGCAATCACACCTCCCATTAGAGATAACTGCCCGAAGCGGTTATCCGTCATTGTTTTTTTGAAACGTGAAGAGTGACTTACGTAAAAAATGACGTTCTCCCCATCGTTCTCAATTGACATAAATAAGCACTCAAGAGAACGACGCTTTCCTCCCTCACGATTGTTGTATTGCGTCAAAAGTGAAAGGATTCTCGAGACCGCAAATGCGACACTTAATACGTGGATAGCGGGTACGTTTCCTCATGTGATCGTACTCCGATCGGTGATACAAGTTATTGATTAATTGGGCATGCTATAGTAAAATTTTTCACACTTGTTTCGTATAGAATTAGGAATTCGTTTCCTTCGTTGGTATCGAGCCAATTTACTTGTTTCCCGATCGTTTTTCCTTGATAATTTCGTATTGTAAGAATAAGGAAACCCTAATTACATTGTTACTATTCATGCGTAATTATTTATGCTCTATGAGATGAAAATCAATTCTGAACACATGGTTAGATCGGGCTCATTGAGACGATCGTTTTGAGTGGTCGCACGTTATGAGGCGATGCCGACGGTGGCCGCACGCACGGACTCCCTCTAGGCCGCGACGTTTCATCCTTTTTTTTTGTCACTTTTAGTTCAACGAAAATTAGGTTTTAGTATACCATTAAGTTCGTATCGATGAGATGAGTGTTTAGAGGGGTGGATCATGGTCGACGGCCGCCAAAGTAGGCCGCACGGGTCGAGGGGGTCCGATGCACGTAGCCTCACGTGCCCACGTGCGTAGCGCGTGCCGAGGCCTGTTTTTCGATTTATTGCATGTCCTAACCTGATTTTAGCCTATCCATGTTCCTGTTTAAGGTTATTCTAACCCTATTTTTGTTTTGTCCTAATCTAGGTTTGGTTTAAACAAAATCCGGTTTAGTTTTAAGATAAACTCGACCCGTGACCTGTTTTTGACCCGAGATCCGACACGTTGACCTATTGACCCATTGATTGTTTACCGATTGTTGACTATTGACCGTTGACCAAAAAACAAAAGGGTCGGTCAACCTATAGAGGCTTGTTTAATACCTGGATTTACATGTTCTTGGTTACAATATGTTCGTAATAACAATATGATTGATGGATTTTAGTAATCCACTTTGTTCTGCATTCGTTGCAAGAACAAAGTCATCAAGATCGGACCCTATGACTAAACGGGTACGGAGAAGTACGACAACGCCTAGAAGCCCAAGAACGAGATGAGCAAAGACAAGCTTTGAATGAAAAGGTTGAGCGATTGGGCCAATATAGATGGGACAATGTATGTGACATTATAACCCATGTAAAGAGGGTCAACAACATGCTCCAAGAGATCATATGGGGAGGACATGAAGTGTCATTTATGGATGCCTTTTATGCACTGAGGAACTCTATGCCTTAGGAATGGCATAAATTGTTCACTCGTGCAATAATTGAGCATGACACATACAAGAATTCTATGCTACATTTCTTGCACGAATACATGAAGATCGAGGTGGCGAAGACACATTGCTTAGGATGAATGGATCTTTGGACAGACGGTATGCGCCTTGGCATATCAACGAGAGGTCTTTAGAAGGGTTATCCGAGGGTACCGATATGATTCCCAATACAATAGAACATTCCCTAAAGATCTTGAAGCATCATTTCCTTGCGGGAAGAAAGTTGAATGAGTTGAAGTTGAAACCGGAAAAAGGACCAAAACGCGTTATTACATTTGAGTTTGTTTTTATGTTAGTCTTATTCCATAGTACGTCTAGGAATTTTTTTTTTTGGAATTTATTATCGTCGAATTGATATTTATTTATAGAATATTATGTTTGTTGGATATTCTATTTTGGAATATGAAATTTGATTATTCAATGCAATATCTTCTCTACATATATATGTTATTTTTGTTATATATTTGAGTGGGAGTGTTCATATTTTTTTTTAGTAAATTTATGAAGAACACAATTGGATAATTGTATTGATATTAGTTTCGGATTAGAATTTCTAGATGATGATGGGGAACCTAGTGAACCGTCGATTCTAGGATCTACTATGAAACCGTGTGTTAGTATAATTAAAATGCATGAATATAATGCGTTTGTCGCATCCAAATAGACTTTATTAATTAGTGTGAAATGTCTAAATTACCTCATATTAAAAAACAATGGCAACGGCTTCAAAAAATATTGTGGTGAGCTCAATAAGGGCGAGAAGTTAAACGGTGAAAATTATGAGATCCGGAATATGAAAATCCGAGTTTGTCTTTGGAAGAGCTAGAGGCACTTGAAAGCTCTTAACATGATCATGACCGAGCTAGAGGATGGAAACTCTTGCACAACACGGAAGGGATAAGGAAGCCTTCGCTGCCTGGAAGAAAAAGAACTCAATTGCTCGCATTACATTGTCGAGCAGTATGGATAATGATATTATGTAAAAGTTCAGGCAAGCATGAGAATTCAAAAGATATGTGGGACGCATTAAAGGCTAGATTTGGACAGACTTCGTCACCAAGGCGAGGCAACTTACAATCGATTCGACACCTACTGACATGCCACACGAGCATAATGTGAAACAACATTTGAGAAAAATGTCAAATATTATTAGCGAATGTGAAGGATGCGGGGCACACATTATCGATGAACAATAAGTGCGATCGGTGATTCGTTCTTTACCCCATAGCTAGGAGCACATGAAAGATAACTGACCCACAATGAGAATATCAAAATATTCGAAGAAGTTATGCGCCACTTGGACCCGGGAAGAGGATCGTCTTACTGTTGGCTAAGATACAATTTGATGTGCATATTCTTGGTTCTAACTCACATGGAGCTTCGGGCTCTTAGGGTAAGCGTCTTGGCAAGTTCATAAAGAGGACAAGCAAATGAGCGGAACCATCGGCAAGAAATCGAAGTTTGAGAATTGTGGAAAAGGGAAACATCCCGTGAAGAAAAATATTTCAAGGATGAAATGTTACAATTGTGCCGAGAAGGGTCACTTCGCTCGCAATTGTGGAGAGCCGAAGAAGGTAAAAACCCTTAATACACTTAAAAGTGTTAGTTATGTATCAAGTTTTGTATTTTTTAAGCTGAATCTCATCCTTTCGAACCGTAAACTTAGGAGCTACGGACCATATAGCCAGAGATAGAAGTACTTTTGTGAATTTTTGACGAATTCTAAGTGGAGCGAGATGGATCTATGTAGGAAATAATTTCGGAGTGGAAGTTAAAGGAATTGGCACTTGCCAACTTATCATGCGTGGTGGACACACTTTATTTCCCGCACAATGTCACGTACGCTCGGGAGATTCATCGAAATCTTGTCTCTGTGTTGGTGTTAGTCAAACTTGATTTTAGTATGAATTTCCATAATAATGGTGTGGATTTGTTGTTAGGTACAACTTTCTATGGTTCATGTTATTACGTTGATGGCTTTATTGTGTTTGATGTTGAAAATACTAATGTGAGTGTTTGTTATTCTCTATTTGCTTCTTCCAATTCTAGTGAAAATGATGTGAATATTTGGAATGCTAGGCTTGATCATATTGGCCAATAGAGAAAGAATAGATTAGCCAAAGAAGGCTTATTAGGTCCATGGGACTTATGGTGTGCGCGATGCGGGCAATCACACCTCCCATTAAAGATAAGCTGCCGAAGCGGTTAAGCGTCAATGTTTTTTTGAAATGTGAAGAGTCACGTCTGTTGACTTAAGTAAAAAACAAACGTTCTCTCCATCGTTCTCAATTGACAGAAATAAGCACTCAAGAGAACGACACTTTCCTCCCCTCACGATTACGTATCGCATCAAAAGTGAAAGGATTCTCGAGATTGCGAAGGTGACACCTAATCTGTGGATAGCGGGTACGTTTCCCTCATATAATCGTACTCCGATTGGTGATACAAGTTATTGATTGATTGGGCATGCTCTAATAAGATTTTCCGCACTTATTTGGTATAGAATTAGGAATTCGTTTCCTTCACTGCGCATCATAAGTAAGTCAAAAGTACTCGAAATAGGGGTAAATTCAACCAATGATAGAATTCCTTCCTTAGGAAACATCAAAAGCATAAGGATGATTGGTCATTTCCTGTATGCAAATTTTTGGTGACATTGGTACTCTTTAAGCGGGGTGTTTGGTTCAATTTTGAAATTCAAGTGTTGATTCTTATTTTCCTTTCATATTTCACATCAAAAGTGAGAAACGTTCAATTTTTTTACATATAGATAAATATATTGATTTGAAGTCATGTCAATTTTTTCCTAATTTTTTTAACATTTAAAATATTGTTTTTGTCTATTAATATCAACACACGAAGGAAAATATATTAAAAAAGGAGACCCTAAGCCTTTTTTTTTTTACTAAATGGAATAGGCTATAATTTTTCGTGAAAGTAACTCAAACTCAATCGATGCACAAGACTTGCAAGATGCTTCAGGAGTTTCTAAATAGCTAGATCTCTATATCTATGCCTCGAACTATCGAAAACTTAAAAGACCGGCATAAACTCAAGGGAAAGATGCTCTGCACTCTTGCGAACTTTTGCATTTAAAGTTCATTCCACATCACTTCAACTCCTACTTCTTTTAAGGCCGGAGGAAAATTGAGAAATCAAGAAATGAAATCCAATTCTCTTACGATGTACATAAAAGTCATCTCGAATTCTTATCGGTTTCTTTCTTTGCTTGAATCTAGTTATTCTTGAAGCACATGATGGATTATGATAAAAAAAATTAGATGAGGTGCAACAGAGTCGGAGCTTAGAGTTACTATTTGTTCTCCAACTCCAACGTTTTCAAAATCAGTCATCAATCCTACTTGTTTTCACAACACGATCGGCGTCGGCATTGTTGCAAGCAAGAGAACTCCATTCCCATCCATCCAAGGACAGAAAGTATATGAACGTCATGATATTACACGAATCATAATACTACACTTGGATAATATCGTGTGAGATAATACTAATCAATGAGTACAATTCCTCCGATAGCGAGCCTCGCAGTTCGGAAATGTGAGTTGACTTTAGTAGCTTATGCCTTCACAAAGTTGTATAGTGTAACTCTCACCTGTTTTTGAAATTGAAAATTTGCCTAAATTGAGTAGAAATAAAATGCCCTCGCGGAAAATGGTCCAAAGAGACAGATTCATTTCGAATGACATACGACGAAGAGAACGGATCAACAAAGGTAACATGCACAGAAAAATCAGCGACTTCCTAGTTGTCATAAACTCTCAATAATATATGTAGCTCAAGAAAAGTTCCTCTCTCTCTACCCCTCCTCTAACTAGACATGGCCATTGACCGATTTGGGCTCGGAACCGGCTCGGTCAAACCCATAACCGGCCCATTGGCCGGGCTCTTTGGATCCAAATAGGAACTAGCCCGTGCCTTAGGGGCCGGTTATAGGTTCCTCAAAGTTGAATCGGCCCGAAACCGCAGTTCTAAACCGGAAAAAGAGCCGGTAGAAAAAAAAATTAAATAAATAAATAAATAAGGGAAAGAGCGAAGACGGCTCTTTCCCAAGGCAATAATCACCCCTCTCCCCTCCCTTTTTTTTTCTTTATTAATTTATAAATTCTATCCTAATCATTATAAATACCCATTCCATCTCCTTTTTTCTCATAATTTCTCTTAAATTCTCTCAATTCACTTTCCACTCAATTCTCTCAAGAAATGGCAAGTGGAAGCAGAAATAGTGACTAATGCCAAAACAAGATCGGGAATTCAATTATCATCGTGATTATGCGAATTGGAAATCCGATGTTGATGATATCAATATTATTCCCAATGTGGAGCACGTCCCAACGTAGGAAATTCATCATCCTCCTACCGATATCGAAGAAATGTCAACAACAAATGAACCGGAATGGGATTTTACATCCGACATATGGAACCACTTCATGAAGATGGAAAATTTTGATATTGGGCCAAAAAGGTATGATGTAATTTATAAATATTATGGGATAATATAAAAATATACAGGTGGAGCCGAATATAGAATATTTAAACAGCATCTTAAGGCGAAACATCCAACCCAAACAGGAATTGATACCAGGCAATAACAAATTTCTGGGTACGCTAATCCAAACACTTCTCCCTTACTTCGTTATAATGAAAAAAATTATAAATAAGAATTAGGTAAATTTATTTCTATTGAACATTTATCATTTAGTTTTGGCGAAATATTTGGTTTTAATAAATTTATACAAAATGCATGTACTCCACAAGTAAAAACGCGTTCCTAGAAATACACTTAAAAGCATAGTTTTTTATCTTTATAAAAAAGGAAAAAAATATTTACAAAACCTTTTATGAATTTTAATGGACGTGTGCATATATGTAGCGATATTTGGAGTGATCATTAGCTAACTCATTATTATATGGATATAACATATCATTGGATAGATGATGATTGGAATATTAAAAAAAGAGTTATTTCATTTAGAGTTTTTGATGATAAGCATACGGAAAATAATATTTATAGAATAATTAGGCAAATTTTAGAAAAATATTATTTGCTTAACAAAATTTTTTCAATTGGTTTTGATAATGCAGCAGCAAATACCACTTCAATTGCTGAATTAGAAAAGATTGTAAATCCGCCTTTAGTGAACAATTTTTTCACGTTAGATGTGTTTATCATGTTTTAAGTTTATGTGTACAAGATGGTTTAAAAACTCTTGATATTTTTCTCAATCAATAAAAATAGCAATTCAATTTTTTATGGAAACATCCCCAAATAATGAAAGAATGGTGCATATTTTGTAAAATTAATGGAAAAAGATCAAAAATATTTGCAAGAAATGTTCCAAATCATTTAAATTCTACTTACGAGTTGCTTAATGAATCTTTTGCATATAAAGATTTATTATGTTCATTTATTTCGAATAACATTATTCAAATTAATTTATACCTACAAGAGTGGGATATTTGCAAAAATATTTTAGATATTTTAAAAATTTTTAATGATGCAACTTATATTTTATCCAAGTGTTTATTATCTTACTACGCATTTATTTTTGAGAGAGTGTATTAATTTTATTGGAGTTTTTGAAGAAAATGAAAATGATGATAAATCACGTAATGCTATTATAACAATGCGAGCAAATGGCTACATTATTATAGCGAAATTCCTATTATTTATTTAGTTGCTTGTGTTTTCGATCCACGTTACAAATTAGACTGTTTAGGTGATTATTTGAATACGTATTATGAATGTTTACATTTAATTGAAATGGTAAATGTTAGAGCTATACAAATAATGGTTAAAAAGATAATAGTAGAATTATATAATGAATTTTATAGTAGATATAATCTAGGTGATAATGCATCTTCTCAACCTAGTGACATATAAAACGAAGGCCTAGGTAAAATTAGTAGAGGGTACAAACTTCGATGAATAGGCAAAAAAAGCAAAAGGAAACAATAGAAAATATTTCTTAAATAGAGAGCTTTCTAACCATTTCTTTTGAGTTTGATGAATCTAAAGGTAGCACAGATTTCACAATAATAGATTGGTGGAAGAGACATTCAACCCAATACCCAATTCTCGCTCTCGTTGCAAAACAAGTTTTAGCAACTCCTTGTTCAACGATTGCGGTTGAACAAACATTTAATATTGGAGGTAATATTTTGGACGAACGACATTCAAGATTAGCTCCGAATTCGGTGGAGGCTCAAGCTTGTGTCAATGATTGGACAAAGGATTAATATCGACAACAAACGATAAATCGCAATAATGAAGCCAAATTCTTCGATGATGCGAGATATCACCCTTTGTCGCGACCTAAAAAAAAAATAAACAAGTCATCTTTTTGGGCTAATGGATTATCGGGTTAATTAATTAACTAACCTAACTCGGACTCTCCCAAGTCCATACCAAATCGCAACTTAAGGTTCGAATGATTAACATGCAATGTGATTTGAATTTGGAGTCGCCACTAATCATTTTCGGTAGGTCGATTAGAAACCTAAATAAAATAGCGGGAGAAAACTATCTTATTTTCGCGAACCGGAGATTAAGAGTCCGGGGACTTGGTTACATTAATTACAACTAATGCCCTTTCGGTACCTTAAAATTCATGAAAAAATAATGGATTTGGCAAATTTGATGAATTCTACTTGAAGATCAAAGAATCAATTTTTTTTTGGTTTTTCTTCCCATTACATTTTTTGAATTTTTGAGTATTTCTAAAATAAAGAAGTTACATGAAATTAGGATGAAATAGGTTCAAGGAGGTTACTCCCCCAATTTGAACTCGTGCACCAAACTCGTGCTCCGGGCTTGTATTGATCATTGGACCGATTTGGTGACTCGTTAGACCGAGAAATCTCTTGGTCCTATCTCTCCTTCACGCTTCTTTCTCAACTCGCTAGAATTTCATGAGACCGCAATCCGGGCGTTGATATTTTTCCCTTTTGCTCTCCTTCTATTCTCGTACCATTGATGTCTCATCGTTGATATGCAGCTGTTATTTAACATAAAAACGTAGAGAGAAAAAAATCGGTGTAGAAAATCGAGCTAATTTGTATCCAAAATTAAAGAAAGTTAGGGAATCACTTAACTTTCTTTTTCTTTGTGCGAGCTTGAATGATGGTGATGAACTTGTGGCTTGTGTTGATGGGTGCGGAAATTGGCAATGGTAGCACCGAGCTTCAAAACACTCAAGCCCTCTCAAAACTCTCTCAAAATTTTTTCTCAAGAATTCTCTTTTTCCTCTCTAAAGAATTCCTCTCAAAAACTCTCTCAATTCTCTTCCACTCCAAAAAAACTCTCAATTCTCTTCCCTTCCTCTCCAAAAAAACTCTCTCAATGCTCTCCTACTTCCCCTCTAAAAGACTCCCCTCTCTCTTCAAGAACTCTTATTCTTTTATAGGCAAAGTTCTTCATCCTTCATTCTTCATCTTCATTTCCTCACCTTCCATTTTCATCTTCCTTTCTTCATCTTCATCTTCATTTCCCCACCTTCCATTTTCATCTTCTTTTCTCCATCTTCATCTTCTCTTCTTCATCTTCATCTTCTCTTCTTCACCTTCATTTCTCCATCTTCCATTTTCATTCTTCTCTTCTTCATCTTCATCTTCCTTTCTTCATCTTCCATTTTCATCTTCTCTTCTTCATCTTCCTTTCACCATCTTCCTTTCCCCATCTTCTTTTGGTATTTGCAATGCAGTCCACGAAGTTTCAAGTATTTGCAATACGGTCCCCGAAGTTCGAGTATTTGCAATACGAGTCCTTGAGAAAATATTTCTTTCAAACCCAAATCTTCTTGGTGCATTTTTCCACCGCATGCCTAGTCCGGACCCTGTTAAATTAAGCTCAAATTGTATGCCAATGCTAAATGAATATGTGAGATGATTTTTGTTTAGAACTAAAATTAGTTCTAATTTTTATGCAAAATATATATTAGTCAAAATTTAGGGTCGTCAAGTTGCCCCTCTTTGAGTGGAGGCTCGTAGAGGTTCCGCTCAAAGACAAAATTGAACCCTAAATTTTGATAGTGCAAATGATGGATGAACTTTTTGGCGGGAGTTTTAGTCCCATTTTTTATGTAATGAAGTGATGCATGATATGCAAGATGTAAATAACATGTGTCATAATTTCTCTTTTTCATGTTAGAGAAACTGCACATGGATCGCATACGAGAATACTGTTTTACCAAATACCTCATAAAATTGGTGATTCCCTTAATTTCCAAGTTTCTTGCAAACACGAGGATCTTAAGGTATTTGGCCTATCTGTTATCGGAGACTTCTCCCTAATGCGAGACAGGCGCAAGATATGTATATCCTTTCGGATCACAAGAGCTACGTCGTTGTGAGTCGAAAGAAGTAGAATCAAGTTCACAAGAGCTACGTCGTTGTGAGTTGATTAAATGTCGAAATCGCCGGTGCATATGTCTTCACGATTCGACAAAGGGAACCAAAATCTTAAGAGCTACGTCGTTATGATTTGGTTTGGATCAAAATCACGGGTGCTTATGTCTTCGTGATTTGATAAAGGAGCCGAGAATCATAAGAGCTATGTCATTATGAGCCGACTAAAGGTCAAGATCACCGGTGCATATGTCTTCGTGATCGACAAAGGGGAACCAAAATCTTAAGAGCTACGTCGTTATGATTTGGTTTGGATCAAAATCACGGGCGCTTATGTTTTCGTGATTTGATAAAGGAGCCGAGAATCATAAGAGCTATGTCATTATGAGCCGACTAAAGGTCAAGATCACCGGTGCATATGTCTTCGTGATCGAGTCGAAATCATAAGAGCTACGTCGTCATGATAAGATGTCAAGATCGCCGGTGTATATGTCTACACACGACTGACGGGAGAGGCATATTGCCTGAATTGAATCGTAACAACTATCATCGGAGGAGTTGTTGATTTGAAAATGGGTTGAGAAAACTTACGGGTTCTCCGAACGATTAATCAAAGAACGAAAGCGGATCGCTCGTATCTTACATGGTAGGCATTTGCCGGGGAGAACTTGCTCATTCAATAATCCTTGGATGAATTTCGAGACCTTGGGAGGGACATCGAACATCGAGAATGTATTACCCATCATAGAATGTCGGAGGTAACATGCGCAAACATATTCAACAATGAGTTTATGCAAAATTTTCCTACCGAGCTTGCAATGATTAGAAATAACATGTGTATAATGCAATCACTCATACCATGGTTTATGCATAACCATTCTATCAAGTTTGCATTATCAATCCTGTCCGGGGATGTTCTCACATTATGAATACCTCGAATATGAGCTGAATGGGGGGACTTCGATCCGAAAGGGTTTTCTCTCACTCTCAAGAAAAGTTATTTATCCTGTCACGGGATTCAAAAGAAATCACTCAATCTTTCCATCATCGCATTCGATAAGGATCCGAGTAATCTCGCAATTGATACGGACCGGGCCGATCTGGAGGTCTTGATTAGGACCGTAATGAGGGCTAGGTCAAAGGTTTACAAAGGGGACTCTAGTTGAGTCAAGGCTCTTTGAAATGAATTCCTTCGTCATCTCTTTGGGTTTACAAGTCAAGAACCCTGCAAAAATGAGAGAGAAGTAATCTTGCTCGAACTTCTTCGAGTGATGCTTAAAATCATTGAACTCCACATTAATTCAAGTGCCCTAACCGGAAAAGGCTTTTAAAGGGTTGTAATGGAAGTAATGATTTGGGGCGAGAAACGAAAGGGTTCGTTTTGGCTCGGAAGATGTTTGAGAAGGGGCTTGATGTTGGTGATCATTACAATCTTGTCACCGATCGTGGCCTTCTAGGATACCATCATTGCTCGAGGATGGTATGAGCCGAAGATTGCATTTGCAATTTGACACTTCATGGAGATTTTTCTCTCAACCCTTTTAGGATATACGGGAAAATTGTGCATTCAAGTTCGGAAATATTCTACAAATGAACAATGAATTGAAAGGGCATTGGCCTTGCTTTTGGTAGGCACTTTGCTTTTTAAATGCCCGGGGAGTTTTTTGTGGAATCAGCTTTTCCTCTTTCTTCTCCTTTTTTTTTACTCCCAACTCTCTTTTACTATTGCATCTTGATGAGTTCATTGGGAGATTTCCTATCGATCCAGCTTTTGGGGTCCTTCTACTCAAAGATAGACCATATTTGCTTTGGGACAACAATGATCACCAATGAGGGCTTTTAGAAATGAATTTTGCGAGGCTCAAATGGATTGTGCAAATGGATATAGATATGTGGGATAGAAAAAGAAATGCTCTTCGTCACCCTAAGGCACTTGAATTAAAGCGCAAGTACAATGCAAAGAACCACCCGAAGATTGATGTTAGTCCAAGCAAGAAGATTTCTAACCATTTGTCTCGTGATGCTTGATGGAATTACCTCTGTTTTGCCCCAATGTGGAGTGGTTCTTGACGGGGTTGTGGAAGTGAAATCTCCGCTCAAATGGGTTGATCAACGGATAACTTGCAGTGTTTAGGGTAGAGAAATGAATGCCTCCATCACTTCGGTTATCGTACCTTTCGCGAGAAAACTCTTTACCTTGGGGAGTGCGGAATTTAGCCATCGCTCATCTCACTTTGAAAAAATTGGAGGTGTTTGGGAAAGGATTGCCTTTCATCATCCTGTCATGCCCCCTTCTGTACATTCGATGTATCTTATGTAGTTCATGTTCCTTATTCGAGTTGGTAAATTAAACATGAGGAATAATCATGCGCAAACTATGCAGTGTATGAGTGTTTTCGAGCATATAAAATGCAGCAACTTTTTAGCTTGGCGGACAAAGTTCGCAAGTACATAAAAAATTTCTTAGGGGCGTGGATCGTGAGTTGCCCATGTTCATGCAAATGCGTTGCAAAACTTCATTGTATGCTTCGAGACATGAGATTGTCGAAAGGCTCTAGGAATTTCTCATTTCATTAATTTTTCGGGGAGAGGGATACTTCTCTATTTGGACGGCGGTGACCCTGTAAAAATCAAAGGGAAAGCATCAATGTACGTCCTCATGTTCTAAAAGAATTGAAACGATACCACTTTACTCATGCACGTATTCCTTGCGAACTTTGAATTGCAAAGATCGATTCATCTGGATCGGATTGTATGTCCGGGATGTTATCTCTCCAGGTTACGTAACCGTGGGTTGAGCTTCGATCTGCGAAGCAAAAAATGTTTTTATCAATCTTTGTACATTGATGCCAAATCCCAAGATCGACCCGGGATGCCTCGGACCACTTTGTCATTCCCCCAACCACTATCTTTGCGGTGTTGTTGGCGTCCACGGGTGGTTCGCTTTTGTTATATTATTCTCAAAGCGGTTGGCAATCCCCTGTCGAGAATAAAATAAGCTTAACTTAGAGTTTGAAACGATTGAGAATCAATTGGGACGATACGGAGTTACCCATCTTTGAGCCTGTTTGGTCTTTTACTTGCATTCTCCCAAGTAAGGCTATTCGGAATCTCTCTTTACGGGCGTTCGGGAGTGTCGTCCACAAATTGATTTGCTACGAGGCCTAGCTTAATAAGGAACTTACGCATTTGATAAGAGAGGAGAAAATTCGCCCTTTAACTCTAGGCAAATTCTAGACAACTAGAAAGTAAAAGTATCCCACGCGTGGGAACTATACATGGAATTAAAGGAGTATTCATGCGAGATTGGTTCCACCTCTTTTTCTTGGCTATTCCAATGATTGGCTGATTTTGTCTTGGATCATACACCAACGATCGTTGTTTGAGGATCCATGATCACTTGCTTCGGATCACAACTGCGGAGGTCTTTCGGCTCCCGGCCGGGCGACCAAGGCGGTGAGCTCATCATCAAAGTAACCTTTTGATTTTTCGGGCAATTGATACTCGATTGGGCATTGCTACTTGTTAACACGGACGGATTTTCCACTTTGTTTTTGCCGTGAACGGTCGACTCCTTGAGCTTGAGCCTCCGCCGTCGCTCGGGAACTCGTAGGGATGATCAAGCCCGGTCCCTTGCTAGAAACACCGGCGGAAGGTCGGTATGGCCGGTATTCTTGATTGGGAAGTGGTCGGGTACTTTTTTGCTCCGTAGGTTTTCACGGGGATTGATCTTCCAGTCAACTTTGCTCCGGTCGCCTTGGTTCCAAGCTACATCGTGCTTCTTGACTTATCTCTAAATCTGTGAAGGTGATTTGTGACACTTCGTAGGGTGAGTCCGTCCATATTCATCATTTTGAGTACGGCCATTGGTCGTCTTTGAATTGATTCCTAGGTTGTCGAACCGCCTCGATGAATATAGAATGAAGCTCGGCGAACCAAAGGGACCTTTTCTTTCCAACAAAATCGTCGTAGGCGGCTTGGCCATAGTTCTTTTGTTCGAGTAATTGCTTCCTTACAGACATCTTGCCAAATGTTTTGAAGCACTCGAACGCTGACCCGGCTTCTTTAGGATGCCCGAGCACCATGCAATATGGCCCTCGTTATGAGCTGGCGATCATCACTTACGGATGTGACGATGACCGGTATATTCAACTCGGAATCAATGATCTTTAAGAGAGCGAGACCGTCCATATCGATCCCTACCATGGCTGTGACGACGATGTCAAAATCATATTTATCTTGTTTCAGCTCCTCTAAGGCTTCCGTTGCTTTCACATAAGCTGAAATCCTATACATGCACTTTCTCGGCATGGCAACGAGGATCGAGAGGGAAACGGGGTTACCATCAATGGCCATGACTCGTGAGATCCTCGGGATAGGAAACTTCCCATACTTCCGCCCTGGAGTGAACGCATACTTATTTTCCTTTCAAAACCTTCCATATGTAGACCGAAAAATGGGTGTTTCGACTAGAGGTGGGCTTTAGATGTTCTTTGGACTTGCAAAGACAAAAGCGACGATGGCCTTTTGTGACGAGTTCCGGAGGTGCATGGAGACTTCAAGTTCTTTATAAACGTTTTTCGATCTGTTAGTCTCAGGTGACTTTTCTCTTCTTTTCGGTCCTAGTGCCTTGGATCCATTTCGTAATAACTCTTACCTCTCGCTCAATCCGTCGTTCTTTTTTTACTTTTTCGATATGGAGGAGCCCTCAAATCTTTTCACTTTCTCTACGAACAGGCGGTTATTTCCTTCCTCCTACGAACGAGGCGAGTTATTTGCCCTCCTCAAATCTTTTCGCTTTCTCCTACGAACGAGGCGGTTATTTGCCCTCCTCAAATCTTTTCGCTTTCTCCATTAACGAGGCGGTTATTTCCCTCCTCAAATCTTTTCGCATTTACTTACGTGAAGGTTTTCAATGCTTAGTCAAATCGGCGAGGAATTCACGCATTTAAACATGATGATGTTCGTGGATAGTCTTTTCTTTGCCCCTGGATTAAAATAAGAATGTCTCACATGGGGATTTTGTAACAAACAGTACATTCATTCATACATGTCACTACTTCTCTTGATGATTCGTAAGAGTTGGCTAGTAATGCTCAAAATAGAGATATTTTGAGAGCCCATAATAAAAAACTAAAGCTTCATGTAGGCTACACATTCGGAATTCCATCAGCGTTGAATTGGCTGTTTGTGACATCAAGGAAACTCCAATTGTAGTGATGCATGTCTCTTCCCTCGAAGGGTATCGGTTCTCGCTCTCTGCAAGACCGACTTTCGGGATGTATCTCCAACGAAATCGGATTGTACGAGAACTTGCTCTGGGGGATGAATGGTGAATAAGCATTTTCAATGCTCGAGATGTGGCTCATCGAGGGACATGTCACCAAAGGAGATGGGGCCGCTACGGACATGGCAAACAGCGGCGGTGTTGATAGCATCCCTATACCTCTTGTTCTCTCGCTTCGAAGCTTTTCATTTTCTTCCCTCGAAACGTAAGTTCATGACTTTCATTTTTAACCTTCAATCGGGTCCGCTTGTTTTGAAACCAAAACTTGACCTTCAAGGGCTCCATTCCTATCATCCGGCTCAATTCATTTTTGCGTCTCCTATTCACGTAAGAGCACTCCTTGAAGCGCAGCTTCGAGCACTTTGATTTGATATTTTCTTTTTTAGGGTTATTTGCGGCTGCCGCTGCCATTGTTGTTCTTTGTCGAGATCTTGAATTTCACTTGCCAAGAGAGTTGGGTTTTACGGCTTCGGCGTTGGATCCGGTCTCGAAATCCAGCAGTTCGCTTTCAGGGGATGTCTAGGTTGGTTGCCTCCCGGTAAGTGCTGATGGCCTCTAAACATGTTGGATTGAAATACCTCTTACCGCCTTTTGTTCACTCTATTCTCCGATGTATGCTTACTCTCTCCAAATTCTTTCCAAGAATCGGGTATGTTCCAAAGCCTCCCTTTAAACGCGGATGAAAATCACTAAGCCGACGTTTTTCCCAAGATTTCGTGTTTCCCGCTTTGTCTTATTTTTTCAACGTGATGGGACCCCGAATCCACTCGCACCGATTTTCTTTTCTTGATAACCATGCTTGTCTCCCACTCGGTTTTCAATCATGGTAGGACTTCAACTCTTTTCATAACTTTTCGGATTTGTGAGGCTCGAGATCACGGATTAACAATAGATCCGGGTCCAATGAACGAAACGCCTCTAGTTTTACCCGAGTAACTAACGTGGCTCCGCAAGAATTGCTGTTTCTTCTCTCGGAAAGTATGCTTGTCTCCCACTCAGTTTTCAACATGGTGGAATCCTCAAATCTTTTCGTAACTTTTTCGGATTTGTGAGGCTTGAGATGGTAGATCCGTGATTCACGGACGAAAGCGTCTGTAGTTTTGCCCGGATAATTAACTCGGCCTCCACAATAATTATTGCTATAACTTTTCCCGCCTTTTAAATTAGGATATAACGCCGAGACAATTACCGCTTTCATATCTTCATCTCCAACCTTCTAAGCATTCTTTTGCATCTACTCTTTTTAGCCGCTTCAACAACAATGGCTTCCCTTCCCGCACACGCCTTCTCGGCTGAAGTTTTGGCCAAATGGGAGAAACTTTATAATCTCCTAGGCCAGGGCTACTCTTATATAGCCAACCATCCGGGAGGCCGAAAGCGAGATTCGTCTTATGTTTAGGGATATGGACACCGCTTCTATTGAAGGTACCAAATTAGAGGAGGAATACGGGATCTTCCCAACCCTCTTCACTAACTTCCGGGAGGCTTACCATGTTGCTCATCAAAATGTTACTTTGGCCCACCTTGTGAAGGCACGCTATCGGGATCGGTCGGACAGCTTGGTGTTGGCCAATCTTGTAGCCGACAATTATAAGAAGGCCCTCGACTACGGTAATGAATAAGTCTCCCCTGCTGATTCGTGAGAGGGGAAACTTGGTGGGATGTTTGGCCATGTCCCGGACTATCTTTGAGCGCGATCCGCTCAATATTGTTTTAAAATTTCAATGCACATGGCTGGAAGAAAGGCTGGACGATCGACCCTAGATATAGCCCGCGGGAGAATGCTGATCCATGACCTGGAATTGCCCGAGCATCACGAGGACAAGGTAGCCAACCTCAAAGAGAAATGTGAGCTCCTCCTCTTTAAGTTGGCGGATCTCGATTCTCGGAGCGATCGGTGTAGGCGGAGCATCAACCGTATGGAGAGTCGGTTAAACACCTTTGTGATGCTCATTAGGGCTCGGTTTGGCTTTACGTTCCCACCCCGTTGATCTATTTGTAAAGCTTTCCGATGAATGAAGTGAATGCAAGTTTTTACTCATTTCATCTTGGTTGTCATATTTTTTTCGCAAGATAACCCATTTTACTCGCGAATATGTAAATCTCACGCTCCCGATGGTCAATCCAATTGGGCCGAGAGGCTCCCCCATTCGAAACAATCTCTCAACAAAGATTAGTAGCGAGGAAACAAACGAATGCTCAAATGTGAACAACTCGTGAATCCAGTATTAATATTATAACTCGATTATGAAAACATCGAGTGAATCGAGCATAATATTTCTTTACACGTCGAATTGATTGGATTGATAAAAACACGACCATCCATCTCTCGCGGAATCAAAGCACCACCGGGGAGCACCTTCTTTACTATATATGGACCACCATAGTTTGGAGCGAATTTCCCTTCGGGAGTGGGACTATTGGCAATAATTTTCTCAAGACCAGGTCATTGATCTCGAAAATATCGAGGCCGAACTTTTTTGTTGAATGATTTAGCAACTCTCTGCTGATAACACCGGCCATGACATACAGCCTTAAGTCTTTTTTCGTCGATCGGATTCAATTGGCTTGCTCTCTCTTTGGATCCATTCGGCTTCCGTCAGCTTAGCTTGAGACAAGTATACGTAAGGAAGGAATTTCCACTTCAACCGGTAGAACAGCCTCCATTCCATATACAAGAGAATACGGGGTTGCCCTAGTAGATGTCCGGATTGAGGTCCAATACGCCATAAGTGCAAATGGCAACCTCTCATGCCAATCGCGATAATTTTCAGCCGTCTTCGCTAAAATTTTCTTAATGTTCTTATTGGCGGCTTCTACTGCTCCATTCATCCGAGGACGATATGGGGAAGAGTTCAGATGCTTGATCTTGAATTCCTTAAACAATTCGTCCATTAGTTTGTTGTTTAAGTTCGAGCCATTGTCAGTGATTATGGCTTCGGGTGAATCGTATCGAGCAATGATATCCCGGCGGATAAATTTCGCGATATTTCGTACCGTGACCGCTAAATAGGATGCGGTTTCGATCCATTTAGAGAAATAGTCAATCGCCACCAAGATGAATCGATGCCCATTGGATGCTTTAGGGTTGATAGGACCGATAACATCAATGCCCCACATAGAAAACGGCCATGGTTCGGATAAGCGATGCAACTCATTTGGAGGGACATTAATCTTGTCACCATGAATTTGACATTTGTGACACTCCGGACATGTTGAATACAATCTCTTTTGAGTGTGAGCCAATAATGACCCAACCTCATAATCTTCTTAGCTAACAAGTGGCCGTTCATGTGTGGACCACGGATCCCTTCATGTACTTCCATCATCGACGAACTGCTTCGGTTGAGTCAATGCATCTTAGTAGGACAGAATCGAATGACCGCTTGTACAAATTTTCTCCATTCAAGAAGAACTTGAGGCCATCTTCCTTATGTACTTTTGGTTAGACACGGTACTTTTTTTCGGGGAACTCCCGCTTCGAATATAAATCTTGATGTCATGGTACCATGGCTTACCATCGGGTTCATTGATCACGGTCATACAATATGCCGGCTTTTTAGTACCTCGATCTTCAGTGGGTCAACCTCAAGTCCATTGGCGACTTGTAAGATTGAAGACAAGGTAGCCAATGCATCGGCGAATCGATTATGAGTCCTGGACGAGATACTCAAATGAGATATCTTCAAATTCCTCCACCAATTCATCCAGATACTCATGGTAGGGTAGCAATTTAGCATCTCTCGTCTTCCACTTTCCAACGATCGAAGGATAATCAAAGCGGAATCTCCGAACACCTTGAGTCGGGCTATCCCCATTTCAATCGCAGCTGCTGGACCGAGGATGCATGCCTCATATTCGCTACGTTATTTGTGCAAGGGAATACCAATTTTGCTGCCACGGGATAATGCCGACCACCTGGAGATATCGGAACCGCGCCCGTGCTCGATCCCGATAAATTGACAGCTCCGTCAAAATACATAGTCCGGATGTAATCCTCTACCGACATGATTCGATCCTCGTAACGATAGGCATCATCATCTTGCCCCGGATTTTCAGCTAGGACATCTGCTATAGCTCGTCCCTTGATTGACTTTTGGGACAAATATTGAACGTCGAACTCGGAGATGAGGATTTGCCATTTGGCAAGTCTACCAATCAAGGCGGGTTGATTAAGCAAGTATTTGATAGGATCGCATTCCGTCACCAGAAGCACTTGGTGATGCAAGGTATATTGCCGAAACCCGTGCAGTACCCAAACTAACGCCGCACATGTTTTCTCTACTTCGGAGTACTTCGTTTTCGAAGTTGTGAATTTCTTGCTCAAATAATAAATGGCTCGTTCTTTTCCATCCTCCTGCTTCTCTTGGGCTAACATAGCACCCAAGGACTCACTAAGGATTGTGAGGTAGAGGATTAAAGGTTGCCTCGGTCTTTGGAGGAACAAGCACGGGTAGATTCATGAGATCTTTGCTTTAGTTTCTCAAAAGCTTCTTCACATTCGCTATCTCATTGGACTAGCGCATTCTTCTTTAATAGCTTGAGGAATGGCTTAGCGGTTTCTAATAAGCGAGAGATGAATCGAGCAATATAGTTTAGCCTACCCATCAAACTTCGAACTTCTTTAACCGTCGTCGGCGGCTTAAGCTCACGAATAGCCTTAACTTTCGAAGGGTCGACTTCAATGCCCTTACCGCTACCACGAATCGAGTAGCTTGCTCGAGCTGGTCCCAAAGACACACTTGGCGGGGTTGAGGCGTAACTTGTACTTTCGGAGTACGTCGAACAATTTTTTTAGCGTTTCGACGTGATCTTCTCCATGCCTTGTTTTTGCTATCATGTCATCGATGTAAACCTCAATCTCATTATGCATCATGTCGTGGAAAAGGGTAACCATGGCTCGTTGGTAAGTGGCTCCGGCGTTTTCGAGACCGAACGGCATTACCCGGTAATGGAACATTCCCCATGGTGTGGTGAAAGTGGTTTTCAACTTGTCATTGACATTCATCGGGATTCGATTGTATCCGGAGAAACCATCCATGAACGAAAACAATTCAAACCTCGAATGCCTTCGTCTTTCTTCATGACATGAGGGGACTATGTTAGCGATCCAATCGGAATATTCGTAGTCTCAATGAATCCTACATCGAGAAGCTTCATGACCTCCTCTTTGATCTTCTCGCACTAATTCAGTCCGGCCCTCCTTGACTTTTGCACGATCGGCTTAGCCGAAGGATCGATCGGCATACAATGCTCGACAATGGAACGGTCAAGATCGGGCATATCTGCATAGGACTATGCGAAAACGTCCTGGTAATCCTTTAGGAGCTTAATCAAGCGCTCGGACATCTCTTTGGAAAGGTTTGCCCCGATCTTAACTTTTTTAGAGTTTTCCGCATCGCCTAGGTTGATCGAGATAGCTTGTTCACCGGTCAAGGGCTTGATCTCTTCATGTCGTTCGAAATCTTGACTGAACTTCCTCATAATCTGGATTGAACTCATCTGGGTCGTATACTTGAATCCACTAGATTTCCCTCCTCATGTATCCCCCATGATGACAAACTTGTTGGTCGTTGGTTATCGTCATCGGGTTGGTTTGGGGAGGCTGGAATCGAGGGTGGTATGCTCGAGCCCGTGCTGTTATAATAATATCTTCCAGCGGTATAGTCGATAGGGAACACCTTTCGGGGCCTTCTTTGGAATTGCCTGCCGAGGGAATTAGAGCTGGCACAAGGGCGGAGGGCTTGAGTTGGGACGGCTGAAGCTTGGCTATGAAGTTATCCATCATCTTGTGAGACTTCATCCCTTCAAATCGCTCGATTAGAGCACCGAGCTGTTCATTCAAAGTCTCATGGACAGCGGCGTTAATGTCGGCCATTCTCTTCGCCATCAATCGAGTAATATGCGGAGGATCCGTGATAAATTTCCTGAAAAGCGACAAGTCAAGAGTAAGTACAACGAGCGAGGATAGAGAGCCGGTCCATGACTTCCTTCTAGACTCAATGAACGAACTAGACATGACCAAAAGATCGCAACAGGCAATTTTCAGTTTCGTCGATTTTTACGAAACAATCCGTATTAATTCGCACGTTGGTCAAAATACGTCCAAATTTTACGAGCCTATAGTTGAGAAGATGATGAACAACTTTTATGTTGGCCAATCGGACTAGAAATGAGCGGATCAAATCAGTTTAATGTGTCTTTTCGAAAAATCGCATTCAAAAAACTGTTATAACCGCATGTAGTTGAAAAAACGAAAGGCCATCTTAAACTATGAATTTAATTCTGAAATTTTGTAGGATATTAGTTGAAACACAGATCTACAACTTTCATGTTTGACACTTACTCAAAGCTCGATCGTAGAATTTAGTAAAAATCGTACAACAGGAACGAGCCAAATCGGAATTGAGGACAAGCGATGAAATTGTAAAAACTACGGAAGCAAAGTGTGAAATTGGAAACAAGACATGAGATTCATAAACAAACAACCTAAACCATGGACCAGCCCAAAATAAAAATGAGATAATAGGGCGTAAGAGACAAGAAATTACCGCTCATATGAAGAAAATGTCAATCACAAAGACATGCGCATGAAACGTGGATTCAGATTTTAGTTCTTTTAGCAAAAATGAAATGAAAGACGAACGACATGTCGCAGCCCTCGCGCACGTTCATCATGACTAGTTGCCGCCTCGTATACATAGTCATGACTAGTCGGGTCCAATCATCTCGGCTTGGTTCGGTCGACAAGGGCAACTCTCATGCATCATAGCCTCACGCGCATGAGAACAACCCTTGAGCCATTTTTTGAAGAACTCGGGATCCAAGTGGGATAACCTTTAGCGAAGCCTTCTTGCCAAGGTTAAAGGACCACATAAATACCATCCTGAAACTATCGGGTGACCCGGGTTCGGTCACAAGTCAAGGTGGTGTAGTGCAATTATATTAGAGGCATGCACGACATTTTAAAGGCAATCAGCACTCCAATAGTTCAAAAATTAAAATTCTCATCACCAAGCCTCGCAAAACAGAGGTTAGCCACAAACTCCTCCCCTTATAACTCCCTTTCCTGCCAAAACCATTTAACACATAGGGATTAAAATTCAACCAAGATTGCCAAATTAAGTAATTTTCATTTTCATGAACTTATCGGCTTAAGTCTTCTTTGGGTCCCAGTGAGTCGCTAAGTGTCGCGACCTAAAAAAAAAAATAAACAAGTCATCTTTTTCGGGCTAATGGATTATCGGTTAATTAATTAACTAACCTAACTCGGACTCTCCCAAGTCCATACCAAATCGCAACTTAAGGTTCGAATGATTAACATGCAATGTGATTTGAATTTGGAGTCGCCACTAATCATTTTCGGTAGGTCGATTAGAAACCTAAATAAAATAGCGGGAGAAAACTATCTTATTTCGCGAACAGGAGATTAAGAGTCCGGGGACTTGGTTACATTAATTACAACTAATGCCCTTTCGGTACCTTAAAATTCATGAAAAAATAATAGATTTGGCAAATTTGATGAATTCTACTTGAAGATCAAAGAATCAATTTTTTTGGGTTTTTCTTCCCATTACATTTTTTGAATTTTTGAGTATTTCTAAAATAAAGAAGTTACATGAAATTAGGATGAAATAGGTTCAAGGAGGTTACTCCCCAATTTGAACTCGTGCACCAAACTCGTGCTTCGGGCTTGTATTGACCATTGGACCGATTTGGTGACTCGTTAGACCGAGAAATCTCTTGGTCCTATCTCTCCTTCACGCTTCTTTCTCAACTCGCTAGAATTTCATGAGAGCGCAATCTAGGCGTTGATATTTTTCCCTTTTGCTCTCCTTCTATTCTCGTACCATTGATGTCTCATCGTTGATATGCAATTGTTATTTAACATAAAAACGTAGAGAGAAAAAATCAGTGTAGAAAATCGAGCTAATTTGTATTCGAAATTAAAGAAAGTTAGGGAATCACTTAACTTTCTTTTCTTTGCGGCGAGCTTGAATGATGGTGATGAACTTGTGGCTTGTGTTGATGGGTGCGAGAAATTGGCAATGGTAGCACCGAGCTTCAAAACACTCAAGCCCTCTCAAAACTCTCTCAAAATTTTTTCTCAAGAATTCTCTTTTTCCTCTCTAAAGAATTCCTCTCAAAAACTCTCTCAATTCTCTTCCACTCCAAAAAAACTCTCAATTCTCTTCCCTTCCTCTCCAAAAAAACTCTCTCAATGCTCTCCTACTTCCTCTCTAAAAGACTCCCTCTCTCTTCAAGAACTCTTATTCTTTTATAGGCAAAGTTCTTCATCCTTCATTCTTCATCTTCATTTCCTCACCTTCCATTTTCATCTTCCTTTCTTCATCTTCATCTTCTTTTCTTCATCTTCATTTCCCCACCTTCCATTTTCATCTTCTTTTCTCCATCTTCATCTTCTCTTCTTCACCTTCATTTCTCAATCTTCCATTTTCATCTTCTCTTCTTCATCTTCATCTTCCTTTCTTCATCTTCCATTTCATCTTCTCTTCTTCATCTTCCTTTCACCATCTTCCTTTCCCCATCTTCTTTTGGTATTTGCAATGCAGTCCCTGAAGTTTCAAGTATTTGCAATACGAGTCCTCGAAGTTCCGAGTATTTGCAATACTGGTCCTTGAGAAAATATTTCTTTCAAACCCAAATCTTCTTGGTGCATTTTTCCACCGCATGCCTAGTCCAGGCCACTTGTTAAATTAAGCTCAAATTGTATGCCAATGCTAAATGAATATGTGAGATGATTTTTGTTTAGAACTAAAATTAGTTCTAATTTTTATGCAAAATATATATTAGTCAAAATTTAGGCGTCAACACCGCCACGGGTACCGGTATCGGAACGGGTAGCGATGATTGACGATGAGATAAGTATGGGGTTATCAAAAAAAAAAGAACTACATGAACTTTGATTCTTCTATCCTCAAGAAGATATATAAGCGTTTAATGATAATTCATTAAGTTCAAGCCCCTTCCCCCTTTCTTTTTTCCCCCAAATTTGATTACAATTTACAATTTGTATTTGATAATTTATGATTTAATAATTTCTTAATTCATTGTTTTCTTTTATTTCATAATTCATTATTTAAAAATTGAATCCAAAAACCGAAACCAAAACCGGTGGTTCCATTTTAGATTTTGAACTGAAATCGGGCCCGAAACTGCCGGTTCAAAATCGAAACCGGAACCGCCCCTAAAGGGCTCGGTTCCGGTTCCCACATGGCCACAAACCGGAACTGCCGGTTCCTGAACTAGAACCGGCCGGTTCCGGCCTGTGGCCATGCCTACCTCTAACCATTAAGCGAGCAGCAACATTTTGAGTCACATCATCATACATGGCCTGGCTTCCGCCAGCAACTCCCATACCCATCGCTGCCTGCTTGGGAGGATGCTGTCCTTGCATGAGAGGATGCATGCTGCCCATCTTTCTCATTGCTAACTGTCGGTCGTAGGCTAAGAGTTCAGCAGTAGAAAGACCTGGTAATGGTGCCACTGCAGCAGGTGGGGGAAGGGGATTGGAGCTTGCCCCAGGAGCACTGCAAGCACAAACAGATCAGAAGTCAGTTTTGGTTCAATCGAAAACGCCAGGGAGACGAAGTCTTGTATTAACTACCATTTTCACATGCTAGAGCCCCTGATCTATTTTTACCACTGCCGAGATGCGGACAGCAATTATATCTTAAACTCTATGCCACGAAAAGCCCATCTAAATTACTGAAAAGACAGAACACTTCACTTGTATTGCCAGAGAACCATGTCTTATTACCATAACACATGCCAGCTTTGCTAATCCTTGTAGAGGATAAGAGGTACAGCCGAATATGTGGTGGCAAAACATGCTCATGAAGTCATAGCTACAGCATTTACAGATTGAGTTTAAATCCAACTGTCCTACGTCAAAGAGCACTAAGCTCATCCCAAAGGGTTTAGTGCAGTCAGTAAATGCACAAGCTCAAGACAACTTGTACTCAAATGTCGGTGTAGTGTACAAAAATGAGGTCTTCAACCAAGGTTAACTATGAGAGGTAGTTGGATTTACGATCAAGAAAAGAAAAGAAGTGCGGTAATTTCAACTTATATCAGCATAATTGCAGAATTAATAATCTCCCATACATTTTCTATGGAACAGATACTTTTCTTACCATCAGCCCCCTGTGAAATGAAAAATTAGAAATGACGAGCATTAGTAACAAGCCCAAGAACTCACCTTAATTTGCCTTCCGCATAGAAGCGACTGAGAATGTCCCATTTGAATGGCTAATGCTGCTTCTGCATGAGTGCCATGCTTCACGACACCAAATCCTTTCTCTTTGGACCTGGACCTCCTCAATCATTCCAGCACCAAAAGCATGAAAATGGTGATGGAGTTCAAGCTGAGTGACCTGCAAATTTAAAATGACTCAGAATTTCCCAAAAAAATTGGAGACAAATAACTTCTGAAAATGAGCCTATACAGTAATTTTATATGCGCTCACGTGCCCGCAAACATATATATAACGATTCAATTATAGCATAACATTTTCTGTAATGACACCCTTTCCGAGGCAGCATGCTGACTTAACTTGAACAAATGACATAAAGGAAAATTACCTGAACAAAAGTTCGTATTTATGTAGTTTTAGGAATTCGAAGTGGTCAAATTAAAGAGAAGTCAAAGCTCAAATACTGAAAAATCAGAATGTGACAAAACCAATAAAAGATCAATCCAAATAAACTCTAATATCATTTGACCTACTACTTAACTTTTCCATAACGACTATAATGTAAGCAAGTCAGATTTGCAGAACGAGATAAATAGGGTGGATGGAATTACCATTTAAAAGATTATTTCTTTTCTTATACTTCTCCAAATATGCAATCTCATTTGAAATTAATTAAAGCATTTGTTTCAACTCTAATTCTAATTTGTTTTCTAATCATTGTTGAATTTTGTAAACTGAAATTATCTAACCTTTTGTAAGATTTTGTCTCCTCATAATGTTGGCGCTCAAAGAGTAACACAATACACCCACATTTAGTTGTCGCAAAAGTTAGCATCAAATTAACTAATGAAGAGGAAAGGAATCCAATTCAATCTGAATTGAAGAAAACATGAAAAGAATTAGAACCCATACTGCGCTTTGATTCCTTCTTCTTTTTATAGCAAATAATTTAGATAAGTATTAACGTGACAAGTCTAAATCCTTATCCTTTTCCTAATAATTCAATTCCTAGAGCTTTTCAAACACTTGCTTTTAGTTTACACTAGCATGTTTTTTTCGGAAAACTCCATTTATTCTGGTGTGGATGGCAGGCAAGCCTATACTTTCAACAGAACTAGTTATTTGATAACAATAAAAGAGACCCATGCATAGCACGGGCTTCTTGACTAGTTATAACTAAAGAAGAGCATGATGGTAATTGCGAAAAGACCCAGATGGTTGATGTGTATATAAACTTTAAAATGTTAAAAAAGAAAGAGAGAGAGAGATTGGTCCTCTGAAGCTAAATTTCCTACATAAACAGTTGTATAATGAGGATTGTTTTCCGGAGTATCACTGTTTGTACCCTTCTTACCATCCTATGCAATGAAAAAGAAAAAGAGTATATGATATGTTATTCAATCATGAGAAAGAAAATGCCTATAACAGTTGATAATACAATCACCGGGGCGTTTAAATTTAAAATGCATGTTCCTTCGAGCATCGCATATCAACCAAGACGAATCCAAGAAAAATTTGTTCCAAAAAATCGCTAACCTGATGAGCCATTGGTTAGCTCCACCGCACTTTTGGCATCAGAGCTCTGCTTATCTTCAATGCCACCAGCACCGCTTGTTGCCCAATTGCAACGTATCTGTCTACCGCCAAGCCATTTCCCTAAGATATAAAGCAAAAACAACTTGACTTTATATGGGGACAGTAAAAAGAGCTAGCCATCATGTCATTACCAGGGAAGACTGTTCAACTTTCTGGCATTTTCACTGAACCGCTGAACTACCACTATACTATCCAAAATAATTCAATTGTTGCCAACTTCTTCTTACTATGTCCAAATTTCTGAAAGAAAGTGATCTTTAATCGACCCACAGGGCCTATTAAATATGATGCATCATCCAAATCTACAGTAATCAATGTGCTAGCAAAATAGCAAACACAAAAGGCACCACCTATTTGTCCAAAAAAAAAAAAATCGTCATTGTGACAACAATGTGCCTTGAGTAGACAACTGAAAGCTATGACTGGAATAAAATTGTGATAAAGTTTAGGGACAACCCCAAATTTCCTTTTCTTTTGGCAAAAGACAACCACATATATTTAAAAATAAAAAAAAAATGGCTCAAAATTGAGGACCTCCCTTCATATCTTACCCCCAAGACATCAAGCCAATTAGGTATCTGATGGAAACAGCATGATTATGATCCCTGAGAGAGTTTTTCAACTTTGAACTAGTTACTATAGACAAAAGATAAGAAGGATGTCTGGAAGTTTCAATAGTCCGTCTACGAAAACCAGTACTTCAGTATTAACAGATCATCTGTTTCACTATTCCAATGTCCAAAATAAAGAAGGCATCTCCTTAACATGGATGACCATAACACATGTAAGTGAGAATAATAGTTCGTTCATAAGGCAGAACAGTTACCGGTCAAATCATTTATTGCACTCTGGGCATCCTGAACACAAACAGAACCACCACAAACTAACAGACAACCTTAATACTGGAGATTCGGAACAACAGAAATGTATGTGTATAATGGATGGAGAACATATAGATGTAGGGAATGACAATAGGTTTAGAAGAATGCTATAAAGCACCTGTTGGTTCCTGAAAGAAACAAAGCCGAACCCTCTTGAACTCCCAGTCTTCTGGTCCCACATAACCCGTGCATCTGTGTGTTTTAGAACAAGAGTCCAATTTTTATTTTTATGTTTTTGGGTCAAAAATGATACTTCATTCATTAAGTGCCATAGTTACACCATAGATGTTTGATATCACAACATAAAAGATCCCAAAGGGATTGGGGGGTCGGAAAACCCAATTAGAGGGTAGGATATTCCTATGGGCAGCTTTGACGATCCGATCGGCCACTTGATTTGCTTCTCTCGGACAGTGGGCCAACAAAAAACTTCTAAATTGGGCTAGACTTCTCTTGCAATCTTCCGGACACACCAAGGGCTTGGATAATCACCCAAAACAAGCCCAACAACTGATAGGCTATCTGTGGAGCTCAACGTACAGATCAGGGGACTTCTCCACTTCAGTTCGTGCGTTCAGATCAGGGAGTTTCGCCAGGAGAGAGAGTCCTTCTTGAATAGCTATGGCTTCTGCTTCTTGGGCAGTGGCAGAATTCACCAGTTTCACGAACCCATGGACAACGATCCCTCTTGAATCTCGAAGTATACCAGCAATCGCACCACCCGGCTCACCCTCGATGACAGAGCCATCCACGTTCAGCTTAAAGGCACCATTTTTGGGCGGTGTCCACCGAACAGGTTCGATTTCTCTCTCTTTCCTCTTTGAATTTTCTGTTGGGTTCTAGTGAAGACAACTGTTATTTGCAGCGAAAGCTGCCTCAACGTTTGAGCTTGGTTTTGGTTTCAAGGTTCGGAAGACAAATGCATTCAGCGATTTCCAGATTTCCCACAAAACACAGGCCATTATCTCCGAGGTAGGTGGATTGTCTTTACGCTCCATGACTTCTAGTAGCCATTCTTCGATTCCTGTTATTCTATATCTCGAAATGGGGATGTCGAGGTGCAAATTTGACCACATTTCTTCTGTCCACCTGCATAGAAGAAACAGATGTTCTACAGTTTCAGGGGCTCAAAGGCATATTGGGCAAAGTGTGTCAAGTAAGGCCTTTCGCTTAAATAGATTCTCACAAGTTGGCAGCGCGTTCTGACATAAACTCCACATGAAAGGTTAATACCACATTTATTTGAGCTTCCAGAAAAAAACCAAGATAAGGAGATGTGAAACTTACGAACTGCTGGGATAAACAGAAAAGCATGCAGACAACATGGCATCCGTCACCTCAGCACTGAGGTCACCAACAAAAATGTTGAAATGACCCACACATTTAAAAAGTAGTTATATGAAGCATCAATGAAAATATGTATTATAGCACCATGGGAACGTAACAATAAGCTATTGTAGAACAAACATCCAAAGAATTCATGATATACAAACTAAACTATACCATTAAAGCAATAATAGTAAGCTGTAATAACTAGCCTCTAACATCAAGTCCCAACAAAAACTTCTGTGATCTAGTCAGGACATTCATTAATGCATAGCTCAAGCATTGATCAAAATTCTTAAGAAAGAATGACTTAGCGCCCAGCAGGAGCTTCACAAAATGGATAATCTGAAAGTTTCCATGCACAAAGTACACTAGACATGGAGTGAAACAAAATCCTCAACCAATTATCATCCTGTGAAAGTATTCCCTATATTCACATCTTCTCACATAATGATGACCTCAAATACTTAAAATTTCAATATTTGCAATGGTTGCTCCTTCAAGCCATGCCTTGCCATATAATAGCAATTTATCATGCTTGCACATTACAACATCTATATGTGAACTTGTTAAATCTTGTCAATACGGCATTACAAGTCATTTCTGAACGAATATAATTCCGGCTCATCATCACCATCTTTGCCGTGATCCAATCTTATTCCCTGCGACCAGCACCAATCCCCCAAACCAACTGTCCTCTTTTGCTAGCTTTTTACCTTGTTCATGCTCACTAATAACCGGATTCCAAAAATTCCAAGATGCCAGAGGCCTCACCGCATATTTCACCGTCCCAATCTTTGAATCATTCCCCCATGACCCATAATTTTTTTGTCTCCTCAATAAGCCCTTTTACTTTAAATTGACTAATCATCAAAAGTTTATCATATACACAATCTAAAGCAACCCTACACAAACAACAGCCATGCACTTAACAGAATTATAGGAAAACAGATGAGTATAGAAGAAATTAATTCCATATCCTGCTTAAGGAATATTCGCAGAGATTAAATGGAATTCAAAAAATTCCACAAAGCACAATTTCTTGGACGAAAAGAATATTTTTTTATTTTCCTCTTAGTAAACTATTCTTTTAGCTCCATTTAGACAGTTTGTAAAGAGCTTCTCTTTTCTCTCCTTTAGAATGTAAGGTAAACGAGCTGAAGCTTAAGCATACCACCGTAAATCCATCAACTCAGGATATTCACCCATCCCTCATGAAGTGGATTGATGGAGGATTAAATAAGCTTACACAGCCAAAGAAAGGTGAAATGACAGGGCGGCCTTCTTACCGTGGCTGTAGAAGTGCCCTGTCTTGGAAAAAACTATCAAAGAAAGATTCTACGGTCAAGTAGCGGTTGACCTTTACTAGATAGAAGCTTGTAAGTTGTAATATAAGTGGCAATTCGCTCTCAGTTCTTCCTAGTATCTCCAGGGAATTAGAGCAATTTACGGATCACCCCATAAGCTGAAGCTGAAAAATAAATACATTTTCACGTTGAGCAATTGAAAGGGTCAAAGATCATGTTTGGACCCCGCAGCATACCTTTAAGTTTTAATAGCTTAAGACTCTGTTCTTCCATCATGTCTAGCATGATCTAGTATTGTTCTTAGACTTATCCAAATATTGCACCAGTAAAAACAACCCAAAATGGAACTATTTCTTGATAAAAGAAAAGGCCAACAACAACTACTCGCACTAGAATCAGCACCTAATGGGTGGCGATGGGTGAACTTACAAACTACACAGATCATTTATTTTCCGATAGATGGGACTGAAGAATGAAAGACAAGAAGCTGCACCTCATTTCCACCTTTTTGATAACTAACATACTTCAAAAGATGTCTCCACAATATCAAACAAAGAAATCGCAACTACACAACACAAGGACAAGCACTGCAGGACCCTAGCTGCAAAAACTAAACAAACAAACCACTCCCTGTGACCTAAATCCCTTGTCTAACAACAAAGCCCGACCCACAAGAAGACAAAATCAGGTTGTGATCAACTGTTCACACTATATCATCTTACTCGGATCAAAACCCCGTACACCGGAATCATCATAATCGCGAATTCAAAGGTCCCAAATGCATCCATCAACAATCACACAAACGCATCCATCAACAATCAAACTTTTCACGCCTCGCAAGCTCCGAGCAGAAATATTAACATGCGACGAGACGAAATGAGAAAAAACCTGAGGAGGAACCAAGAATTGAACATGATTTCTTGTTCAGCTTATATTTGGTTCAGGGTGAGATTCGGTTCATTTCAAGCAAACATTCCTTCCACATATCGCCCGAAGAGGAGAGCTGAGAGGTGCAGTCCGCTTGAGCCTCACCCTCCAAATCGTCCTTGTTTGTCTTGGAAACCGCGAGCTAAGAGGTGCAGGATGCTTGAACCTTAGTCGTCCTCATTTGTCTTGGAAACCACCGCAAGTGCGTACCACGCGCTTGGATCAGGGTGGTCACCTGGTCGGCCTACCTATTGGCCGATTCGGTTGCGATCTACATGCTTGGCTTGATCTCCAACGTGGTCAGGGAAATTAAGGCCGACAAATCAAAGGACCCGCACGCAGAGCTAAGCACCTTTTGGGCACCATTTCCGCTGCTGCACTTGGGAGGCCCCGACATGATTAGCGCCTACGCCATGGAAGATAATGATCTCTGGCTCAGGCATTTGCTAGCGCTGGTGAACTAGGCGGGCTTGACAGTTTATGTCCTAGTAATGGCATGCACTCGTCCTGGCCTACTACTCTTGCTATTATGATATGCTCTTAGGTATCTATAACTACGGAGAGAAGATTTGGGTCCTCCGCACCGCCAGCAACCATATGGTCGCTTGTTGCTTGAAGAGAAGAGCAGCAGGGCTATACATTTCGAGAATGAGATGCCCCAGCTCGTATAGACAGCCTCTGCCTTTGCATAGAACACATCGTAGATGAGACCCAGTTCAATTCCAAAGACTTTGGAAATGTCTTCACTGGCCTTGACTTTGAAAATGTCGTCACCGGGCTTGTCATGCAGTATCGACAGGCAAGCATCGCGTTCCTTCAAGCTGAAGAATTGATTTGCGAAAAGGCGCTAAAAGGTGTTAGCCACTAGCAGTGCGCGCACATTGCACTTGTATTCGACAGAAGATCGCCGATTTCGTGATTTATCATAATCACTGCTTCATCTTGTACCGACTTGATGAAGTGCGTCCTCGGCCCTCTTCAACTCGCATTACTCCACAATCTTGTTGAATACCTCCAATAGGATTAACATTCGGCAAGGGAGTACCGGAGGACCCAAACCCTCTCGCCATACTTATAGATACTTGAGAGCAATATCAGAATGGGAGGATTTGGGTCCTCCATGCAGCCAGCAACGTGCACTTCAAGGACTCCCTCGCCGAATGCCAATCCCGCCGAAGGTATTCAACATGCCAATCTCACCAAAGGTATTCAACAAGATTGTGGAGGAATGCGAGTTGAAGAGGGCCGAGGCGTACAACATTGTACCTCATCAAGTTATTAAGGCACAGATGATGCAATGATTATGATAAATCATGCAATCGGTGATCCACTCCGAGAACCAAGAATACAAGTGCGATGCTAGCAGCCCCCAGCTTGGCCGACACTAGTCGGGGCCTTTTCGCAAATCACCTTAGAGGACGCGATGCTTGCCTGTCAATACTGCGTGACAAGCCCGGTGAAGACATTTTCAAAGTCAAGGCCAGTGAAGACATTTTCAAAGTCATCGGAATCAAACTAGGCCTTATCTACGATGTGTCCAAGGCCTTATCTACGATGTGTCCAAGGCCTTATCTACGATGTGTCCTACGTGAAGGAAAAGGCGGTCTATACGAGCTGGGGCTTTATTTGTAGACTTGCCATCTCATTCTCGATATGTGTCTCCTTGTGCTCTTCTCTTCAAGCGACAAGCGACCATACGGTTGCAAGCAACATGGAGGACCCAAACCCTCTCGTCGTACTTATAGATACTCATTATCATAATGGCAGTAGTATAGGCTAGGATGAGTCCACATCATTACTCGGACATAAACTGTCAAGCCCGCCTGGTTCAACAGCGCAAAAGAATGCTGAGCTAGAGCTCGTTGTCTTCCATGGAAATGGCGCTAATCATACTGGGGCTACCCAAATGCAGCAACAGAATGGCATCCAAAAGATGCTTAGCACTGCATGTAGTTCTATCGATTTGCCGGCCTTGATTTCCCCGACCATGTTAGAGATCAAGCCGAGAACGTAGATCCCAACCGAATAGGCCAATAAATAGGCCAACCAGGTGACCACCCTCGTCCAAGGCGCGATACGCCCTTGCGGCGGTATCCAAGACAAACAAGTACCATGGAGGGTGAGATTCAAGAAGACTGCTCAGCTCCCACTCCTTCCGCACGTCACCCGAAGAGGAGAGCACCTCGAACACTAGTTAACTCAAGCACAAGCACTGCAGGACCCTAGCTGCAAAAATTTGAGTCAATATCTAACAAAGAAATCACAATTACACAATACAAGGACAAGCACTGCAGGACCCTAAGTATAAAAACCAAACAAACAAACCCCTCCCTGCGACCTAAAATCCCTTGTCTAACAACACAGTACTACCCCACACGAAGACAAAATCAGGCTGTGAACAACTGTTCACACTACATCTCACTCGGATCAAAACCCCGGACACCGGAATCATCTTAATCATGAATTTGTAGGTCCTAAGCCTATCCATAGACGACTAAAATTTCACGTCTCGCAAGCGCCGAGCAAAAATTTAACTATGCGATGAGACGAAATGCGAGAAACCTGAGGAGGAGCCAAGAGGCCATGGTGATAGAGCGACTGCCGCTGGAGAAGAGCTTGTTGCATCAAGGCTTGCTGTTGCTGCTGCTGCTTCAGCCGGTGATGCTGCATTTTCCCGCAGATTTTCTAGTCAAAATCGAGGGTTGAGCTTCTCCTTTCCCCCATTTTTTCTCGAGAAAATCGAGCGCTAGGGTTCGTTTGGTTCGGTTTGGGTGTCCTTCGCTCCTCGTGTTAAGTCCAGGAAATTAAATTCTATTTTCCAATTAATAAAAATCTTAGAAAATTAATATACATCTCATTTTATATGAACAATAAATTAAGTGATGATATTCAATTATTAGAATAAAGTTTATTAAAGTTGTGGCTCGGTTTACTTATTCCGTTAGCCCAACTAGAGAATGACACGTAAGCAAGTTAATATGTAGAATAGTCATTTTTGTTTTTTGTTTTTCACATTTTATATTTCTTATTAATAGAATAGACATTATCAAATTTTTATGAGTAAATTCAAATCCGTATCTTAGTGATATGAACTATTTAAATTGAAACAAAAGTATGGTCGAAGAACTAATGGAGAGTGACAAAACCAATCTATTTATTATATATTTGGCATTTTAAGAAATTTGTACATTGGATTCAATTATTAAAAAAATGTAACTATGTCTAATTTGAAGAATTAGGAATCAAATTATAGGTTCCATTTGTTTCTCAAACCTTCGTTATCGTGGTTTTAAGTTTATGGTCAATTTTGATTAGTGGCGCATAAAATTGAATCTTCTATAAAGAGACAGTGTCATTTTTCACTACTAAAATATTTATGATTTTCTTCTTTATTTATTATTTGGAAAGGGTCGAACAAGCTTCAAACTAGTATCGCGGATTGGTAGTTTGAGGGTCGACCCTTGCGGCGACTTAGGCTTCCTTAGTATCGTTGGAATGCCTAAGCCGAGCCTTTTCTTGATGTTTCACCCGAATCGCGTAGAGAGAGGAGAGATCAAGAAAGAGATTTTGGGAGGAATACTTTGTGTTTCTATTTGGTAGATGATCAAATGAAAAGGAGGACACCTCTTTATATATTAGAAGGCCTCGAATTACGAGTTGATCTCTATCCAATCCGATGGCTAAGATCGTATCTCCCATCTACCTAACCACCGATAATAAATAGAAAACTTCTAGAGAGAGGGACAATTACAGTATTGCCCATCTCGGGAGAATGTTCTAGAGAATCCTAGAGAACCCTAGAAAACCCTCGGTTGCCAAGACACAGTAAGTCTTGAGTTTTTTCTCGACCATATGATTGATCGGTCCGGCCATGGAAACCTCGGTCCATCACACTAGCACTTATATGAATATTCAATCAATCGGGCTAGAGATTTTGTTTAATCCTTCAACCGTGTTAAAAAAATTCGACTCCAATTCAATTGATTTTTTGTTTTTGTAACTTCAAGTGTAATCTACTCTCAAAATGATGTTGATCAATTGTGTTCTACCGAGGTTTGCAACAAACTGGTAAATGACTACCTAGATTTTCAATTTTATCACAAAGTCCTGGCCAAAATATGATGATATTTTGGATGGGTGTTGGTCATCCGAAAATTAATTATTTTCAAAAAAATATTTTTCCTTACGAAACATACAATCGTTTTTGTGAGTTAATAGTACCCTTTTTTGGGGCTAAGATAATCATGCCATTTCTCTCATCATGGCAGACTCTGTTCTTTTGATCACACCATCAACCTGAACTAATTATGCCGAACAGTTGAAATTACTGAATCCTTGACGACTCCGATCTGAGACAAAGGCGAACAATGACTGATCGGCTCGGCATTGGGTGTTCTCCCACTTGGTGAGGCCGCCTCGCCCGGCATTGTCAACGACGTGGGCAATTATGCAGACTTGGCTCGCATTTAAGTAGCTGGTTATCTCTTGATTGATGCTTTATGGAATGAGCAAGTGCAAACGACGTGGGCAATTATGCAGACTTGGCTCGCATTTAAGTAGCTGGTTATCTCTTGATTGATGCTTTATGGAATGAGCAAGTGCAAAATTCATATCTTTCTGTTTTCTTCAGATGCACAGACCACCATCATAAAGGGCAAACAAGAATGAATGTGTGCAGTTTCGGCCTTTTAAATCTCCACCATGAAAACAGAGTTCCAGAATTGGCAAAGGACGGACCTTTCTAGTTGACCGGTTCATCTCTCTCTCTTGCGCTTGCTGTCAATCCGGATAAGCGGTTCCTGCATTACGCCCAAGAAAGATCGCGCGACAAGTCATGAAGCAACGAGAAACGGATTTTCTGGATGGACCTTTCTATTGTTTATAGAATATGAAATAATCTGATAAAAGGATTCTCTGGCCTTTGTTTATTCCAGGTTTCTGAATTTTGATCTTTCGGACGTTACTGGGCTTTCATGAACTACCGCGACAACGACGAATTTGAGTCAATTCATACATATGCTGAATTTTTGGTGCGACATTCGAGGACACACTTTTTCGAGCAAATATCTATTTGGTTACTCAACTTCATTTTTTTTAATTTCTGGAGCATTTTTCGTTTCAAAAGTAGTTTTTGAGCCATTGAAGAAGTTGAAAAAGATATTTACTTATCTTCGAAAGTAAAAAATTCAACTTTTGCTCGAAGCGGAAGTTGATTTTTATAGCAAAATTGTTGCCATGCACACCCTTAGTCTTATTTATATTTTTCTTTTTCTTAGCCTCCATTTGTTTTCGAAAAATATGGCATTTTTGAAAAACATTTTTCAAGAAGTCGTTTTCCAGGAAAATGACATTATTTTTTGGTGTTTGGCCAAAATTTGAAAACAAAATGGAAAATATTTTTCAAGAACTCTGTTCATCACAAATATCGTCGCAAACTTGCAACGAACTAAATTCGTCTCAAATGTCGTCGCAAATCGGTGACGATTGGATTTCGTCGCAAATTGGCGATGAACGTAGTTCGTCGCACATTTCGTTTTTGCGACGCCCGTATTAGCCACGGATCTTTTTTTTTGTGGTAAAATTCGTCGCAAAATCCATTAGCGACAAATTTTGCCAAAATTTTCGTGGCTAAAACCTTGTTTTTTTTGTAGTGAGAGAACCGTTTGCATTTCTGAAAATTACCTCAGAACTTTAGGAAAACCTAAAACACATCTCGTGGCTTAGTTAATTTGTTCTTTGTAAATACATTGACATCTATTTCGCCCCAAAAAAATGACTCTATCATGTTCTTTGTTTTTCTTTTTCAATTTGTTCCAACGTTTGCCGAACTTCATCACCTCCGTTGAGTTCGTTGAACGCCACAGTTAAGAATAATGCGGAAGAGAAAATGATGGAACTTTCTTCATATTTTGATGTATATAGAATAGAGATAATAAGATAGACATAACACCAAATATAACAAATCTGCCTAATCTGCAGATCCTCGATCACCATTATTCATCAGGAATTCGCCATTATCTCTGCTATTGCCGGGCAGGTGGTATCTGGAAGTGGTCGGTCAGCCCGTAGTGAGCTATTAGAAACCAAACGTGGGTCATGAGCTCGCCGTCCCGCCACATCTACTGTGCATGATCCCTCGCTTTGCACTTGCTAGCTGTGTAGATCAGTATTTTTGCCCACACCTGCCTAATCACTCCCCATTTCGTAAGCTCGGACGAGAGACACTCCAGCTCCAACGCAAGCCTGCACCACCAGTTGAACAACACATACTTGACTTTGTCCTTCTTGGTCACGCTCAAATTGAATTTGGTCTTCATTTGGCGACACAACCGTCGCAAGCCTTTGCGACCTCAGTTTGTACTCTCTCCTCCTCCCAGGGTTGCCTTCCGAGATGTCAGGCATGCTCTCTCCCATGTTGTGGCCACAAGCAGGTCTCTATAGAGTGGATTCACACAAGGCAAAGTACTTCTTGTTCTCGTTATAAATGTCTCGGAACCTTCTGATTTCAATTGGCAATATCAACAGATACATAATTAGGAGATATAGCATGTACCGAGACAAGTGCAAAACTCATCAAGAAATGCTCTGGTTATTCCTATCCGTTGCTTAAGTGTGTCCGCTCCACTATCAAGGTAATAGCAGAGCTCCATTGCTATGTGCCAAATTAGGATGCTCATGTCGAAGTCCAGCTCCACGCTCCATTTTAATTGCGTGCTCAACCCGCGGCCTCCCCTATCGATCCACGAGGACGTGAGTTTCTGCATATTCCTCGCTTCCTTCTCTATGATCATCGACAAAATTATGTCTCTGACATAGCCTGTCACGTCCTCGAGGCCTTAGTAGAGAAACTTCACCACCATCTCATCGACGTGCATTAGCTTAAGGAATCTCCACCAAAGAAATCATTTTCTCTAAAGGAGCAGGTCATTAGGATGAATTGGCCAATGGAATTTGACCACCCATGTCTTTTCGACAGGTGTTGGATTAGGTTGACAAAATTGAAGATGGCTTGATTGCTTATTTTTATGAGACAAAGGGCTAACCAGTCGGAGAAAAGTAAAATTTTTGGTGCGAATTTCGTGCGAACTTTTCCAAGTACCACTAAAATAATACTAGTTCAAACAACTTTTCGTGCAAACTTTCGAAAGCAAGTAGTGCGTACATTCCTAGAAACCAATCCAGAAAACTTTTGGTGCGAACTTTCCTAAGTACCGACACGATAGTATCCACAAGCTCGGGAGTTTCTAGTTGCAACTCCACATCAAGCTAAACATAGTCCAGATCCGTATAAGCATTACTACAATTACTCCTAGTCAAAAGTATTGGAGACTCGTGAAACTAGCACCCTTAGAGTAGGTCTTCAGCACGGCCTCCTCTTGCACAGTTCATTAAATAATGACTAATTTATCAATCATATCTGTATTTTTCTTCTTTCTTAATGCTTAAAGTCAAATTGCTCCGCTCTTAATCATTAGTTATTCATCCAAAATACTAAACAAACTAGTACCCTTAGATATGTTAATTATTTAAGCACTCTCTCGTTTGTATTATATAGATCAGTTCACATTCTACTCACAAAGAAGAACCGATCAACTAATCTCATTTGTATTTTTCCTTTTTTCTTGATGCCAAAAAATTTGTCTCTTAATTGTCCTCAAATCTTGCATAAAAATTTGAACATATGCACGAAATGGCTCAAGAAATAGTTTGTCCTCATCGTGGAGGTTCATGAAAGCTCAAGAACGTGGCAAAAGTCAGAATTTGAAAACTTGGAATAAAAAAAGAATCAGAAAGTCCTTAAATTGTATCTTTGTTCACATTTTCAATTTTCAATAAGGTCGACCAAAAAAAAAATGTTCAATAAGTTATACATGTTTGGCAAAAGAAATTAATTAAAAATGTGTGAAGAATTAACTTTTTTATACTTTCACTCTATCATCTACTCTCTCTCTCTCTTCTTTTGGGATAAGTGTTCTATAGTCCTCAAACTTGTTAGCAAAGTATGATTGATTCCTAAAATTTTTAAAAAGTGCTATCAAGTCCTAAATTTTTAAATTTTGTTTAATCAAGTCCTTCCATAAACTCCATCAAACTTGGCTAACGGAAAATGTTGACATGGATTATTTATTGTTCTGACTTTTACATGGCATCCTACGTGGCACTAAAGTTAATTGAAGCACTAAAACGATATTGTTTGGTTCAAAATCTCAATTTTTAACCTAAATCTAGGTACATTTGATTTTAAAAAAAAGAAAAACAAGAAAAAATACAAGCTAGAGGCCTTGCTGGCCCTTGCTAGATTTAGGAGCGAGCTGCTCTCCTAGATCTAGGCGAGGGTGGCCGGCTCTCACCAAGCCTTAGTGAGTCCATTGTCGATGCCCCATCGGCAATGGGACGACGGCTATAGGCGGAGGCTTGACCCTCTATTCGCTGGTGTATTTTTTTCTTTTTGTATATTTTTTGCTTTTTGCTTGTTGATTTTGATGTTATTTCAGTTTGTCTTTTTAACCTAATTTAGTCAACATTCAGTACATTTAGCAATGAGTTCCTGTATCCTCGAGGTGGGCTGGATTAGTCGGCTCCTGCTCCATGCCTTGGAGTTCTCTGATGGACTTCTTCTCATAGAAGAAGTCGATAGGCCCGGCATAGGTGTCTCGGAACTTGATGCACCCGATTCCGCTAGACACCATAACAGGATATCGGACTCAGGGATATAGCATATAGTGAAACAAATGCCTGCTGATTGTAGATCTTGACCTGATGTTTTGTTTAACGGGTGCTTTTTCGAATGGAGCATCTTCCGAACTTGTACTCTCTCTAGGGTCGCAGCAGAGTTGGGTAGTAATGTACCAAATCAGAACTCTTGGGTCGAAATCCAACTCAAGAATCCATTTGAAACGATCAAAGATTTTAGCTGAATCAAATGCGCAACCGCCTCTCGATGTACGTAGATCTTGGAATCATATTTTGCGCATCATAAGTAAGTCAAGAGTACTCAAAATATGAGTAAATTCAACCGATGACAGAATTCCTTCTGTAGGAAACATCAAAAGCATGAGCATGATTCGTCATTTCCTGTATACAAATTTTTGTGACACGGGTCCTCTTTAAGCGGGGTGTTTGGTTCAATTTTTGAAATTCATTTGTTGATTCTTATTTTTCTTTCATTTTTTACATCAAAAGTGTGCCATCTTTCGCAAGAAAGATTTATTTTTTTCACATATAGATAAATATATAGATTTGAAGTCGTGTCAATTTTTTCTTAATTTTTTTAACATTTAAATTATTTTCTTTGTCTGTTAATATTAATATACGACGAAATATATCAAGAAAAGAGACGCTAAGCCTTTTTTTGCTAAATGGAGTAGATTATAATTTTTCGTGAAAGTGACTCAAAGGATGCACAAGACTTGCAAGATGCTAGCTTCTAAATCGCTAGATCTCTACATCTATGCCTCTGAATTATCGAAAACTAAGAAGACCGGCATAAACTCAAAGGGAAGAAGCCCTTTGCTATCGCGAACTTTTACCTTTAAAGTTCATTTCACATCACTTCAACTCCTACTTCATGTTTGTTTTGAAGAATTTTATTGCTCGAGTCCAATTGCTGTCTTCATTTTTGGGGATTTTAGTCCGCAGTGGCAAATAAAATTTAAGTGCCAGACTGTTGATATCGAAGGGACTTTTGCTTGTGCAATCACAAGGACTTGATTGGGAAAAAGGCACAAGTTGGGAGATGAAAAGTGGATTAGTACCGTATAGAATTCTAAGTTACTACAAAGGCATATAAAAATATACAGTAAACAATAGTTGTGGACTTTAAAAACAAGTGACCACTATTAGCTTGATCTTACCAGATTAGATCATCTATCCAACCGTAACTTTCTTCGATCTGATTTAATCACTTACAATTCAAGCATTTCATCGCCCTCTTGACCTTCTAACTTGCCAAAACATGAAAGCTGAAAAAAAACTAATTTCCTTTTGGCAAACCTCAAAAGTTCAGCATGATTCTAGTCGAAAATACTACAGCCAGCGTGTGTGTGTGTATTTTACTTTTTTGGCCAATGGATACGAAATACGAAAAATACCATTGCCAAGATACACAAGCAAACATAGACAGGAAATCAGTGCAGACATTTAGAGCCACAGCTCGCCAATCGCGGCCATGGAGGAGCTGGACATGGCTAGATCTGAAGCGGCTGGAACTGGATTCTACGTCAAAGTTGGACAAGCTCCAGGAAGCAGAGAATGGAGTGATCACATGTCAAGCAGTGGCCTTAATTGAACGCCTTTGACGAGGAGGCCGGACTTCCCATGCCCATCAGTTTGCGTGAGGGAAAAGCTTATCTCACCGACGTTTCTGGGTGTTGTCTGGAACCTGCCGATTATAATCGCCGACCACCGTTCCTTTTCCAATGTGTTTAAGTATACCTCGCGCCTCCGCTTGTGTCCATCCGGTAGAGAGAGACTGAGGTTCACCGGAGCTTCCCATCCGTCGCTTTCCTCACTCATCTTCACGATGATCTCGACTTGGCATGCTGTCTTCGGAGAGAGCGTGGTCGTTTTGCATGTCCCACTGATCGCTAACCAGCAAACTCCCCTTAGCTTGGCGATGCGAACAATTCCGTTGCCCCCATAGCTGAAACTCAGAAATGTTCATTCAGGCAAGCAAAGCGTTGGTTTATGTTACGTCCCAAGGACTGCAAGTATATTCACGGCGCAAAAACATGCCTAAACAAGGCTAAGGAGGATCGCATTCTATTTATGATGAGGATAGTAATCAGCATTAATAAGGATAGCTATCAATTAGTTTCCATTTATCAATTAGTTTCTATCTATAATTGATATCTGTCGCGACCTAAAAAAAAATAAACGGGTTATCATTTTCGGGCTAATGGATTATCGGGTTAATTAATTAACTAACCTAACTCGGACTCTCCCAAGTCCATACCAAATCGCAACTTAAGGTTCGAATGATTAACATACAATGTGATTTGAATTTGGAGTCGCCACTAATCATTTTCGGTAGGTCGATTAGAAACCTAAATAAAATAGCGGGAGAAAACTATCTTATTTCGCGAACCGGAGATTAAGAGTCCGGGGACTTGGTTACATTAATTACAACTAATGCCCTTTCGGTACCTTAAAATTCATGAAAAAATAATGGATTTGACAAATTTGATGAATTCTACTTGAAGATCAAAGAATCAATTTTTTTTTTGTTTTTCTTCCCTTGACATTTGTTTGAAATAAAGAAATTACATGGAATTAAGATGAAATAGATTCAAGATTACTCCCCAATTTGAACTCGTGCACCAAACTTGTGCTCCGGGCTTGTCTTGACCATTGGACCGATTTGGTGACTCGTTAGACCGAGAAATCTCTTGGTCCTATCTCTCCTTCACGCTTCTTTCTCATCTCGCTAGAATTTCATGAGACCGCAATCTGGGCGTTGATATTTTTTCCCTTTTGCTCTCCTTCTATTCTCGTACCATTGACGTCTCATCGTTGATATGCATTGTTATTTAACATAAAAACGTAGAGAAAAATCGAGTGTAGAAAATCTGGGCTAATTTGTTTCCGAACTTAGAGGAAGTTAGGAAATCACTTAGCTTTCCTTTTTGCGGCGAGCTTGAACGATGGTGATGAACTTGTGGCTTGTGTTGATGGGTGCGAGAAATTGGCAATGGTAGCACCGAGCTTCAAAACACTCAAGCCCTCTCAAAACTCTCTCAAAAATGTTTTCTCAAGAATTCTCTTTTTCCTCTCTAAAGAATTCCTCTCAAAAACTCTCTCAATTCTCTTCTCTTCCACCCCCAAAACTCCCTCTTCTCTTCCTCTTTTATAGGCAAAATTCTTCATCCTTCATTCTTCATCTTCATTTCCTCACCTTCCATTTTCATCTTCCTTTCTTCATCTTCATCTTCTTTTCTTCATCTTCATTTCCCCACCTTCCATTTTCATCTTCTTTTCTCCATCTTCATCTTCTCTTCTTCACCTTCATTTCTCCATCTTCCATTTTCATCTTCTCTTCTTCATCTTCATCTTCCTTTCTTCATCTTCATCTTCTTTTCTTCATCTTCATTTCCCCATCTTCCATTTTCATCTTCTCTTCTTCATTTTCATCTTCTCTTCTTCATCTTCCTTTCACCATCTTCCTTTCCCCATCTTCTTTTGGTATTTGCAATGCATCCCTGAAGTTTCAAGTATTTGCAATACGATCCCTGAAGTTCGAGTATTTGCAATACGGTCCCTGAAGTTTTGAGTATTTGCAATACGAGTCCCCGAGAAAATATTACTTTCAAGCCCAAATCTTCTTGGTGCATTTTTCCACCCCATGCCTAGTCCAGGCCTTGTTAAATTAAGCTTAAATTATATGCCAATGCGATGTGAGATGATTTTTGTTTAGAACTAAAATTAGTTCTAATTTTTATGCAAGAAATAGATTAGTCAAAATTTAGGCGTCAACAGCTGCCCCTCTTTGAGTGGAGGCTCGTAGAGGTTCCGCTCAAAGACAAAATTGAACCCTAAATTTTAATAGTGCAAATGATGGATGAGCTTTTTGGCGGGAGTTTTAGTCCCATTTTTTTATGTAATGAAGTGATGCATGATATGCAAAGATCAGAATAACATGTGTCATAATTTCTCTTTTCCATGTTAGAGAAACGCACATGGATCGCATACGAGAATACCTGTTTTACCAAATACCTCATAAGTTGGTGATTCCCTTAATTTTCAAGTTTCTTGCAAACACGAGGACCTTAAGGTATTCGGCCTATCCGTTATCGGAGACTTCTCCCTAATGCGAGACAGCGCAAGATATGTGTATCTTTCCGGATCACAAGAGCTACGTCGTTGTGAGTCGAAAGAAGTAGAATCAAGTTCACAAGAGCTACATCGTTGTGAGTTGATTAAATGTCGAAATCGCCGGTGCATATGTCTTCACGATTCGACAAAGGAGAACCAAAATCTTAAGAGCTACGTCGTTATGATTTGGTTTGGATCAAAATCACGGGTGCTTATGTCTTCGTGACTTGATAAAGGAGCCGAGAATCATAAGAGCTATGTCATTATGAGCCGACTAAAGGTCAAGATCACCAGTGCATATGTCTTCGTGATTTGATAAAGGGAACCAAAATCTTAAGAGCTACGTCGTTATGATTTGGTTTGGATCAAAATCACGGGTGCTTATGTCTTCGTGAATTGATAAAGGAGCCGAGAATCATAAGAGCTATGTCATTATGAGCCGACTAAAGGTCAAGATCACCGGTGCATATATCTTCGTGATCGACAAAGGGGAACCAAAATCTTAAGAGCTACGTCGTTATGATTTGGTTTGGATCAAAATCACGGGTGCTTATGTCTTCGTGATTTGATAAAGGAGCCGAGAATCATAAGAGCTATGTCATTATGAGCCGACTAAAGGTCAAGATCACCAGTGCATATGTCTTCGTGATGCGAGGCCGAAATCATAAGAGCTACGTCGTCATGATAAGATGTCAAGATCGCCAGTGCATATGTCTACACGACTGACGGAGAGGCATATTGCTCGATTGAATCGTAACAACTATCATCGGAGGAGTTGTTGATTTGAAAATGGGTTCGGAAAACTTACCCGGGTCCTCCGAACGATTAATCAAAGAACGAAACAGATCGCTCATATCATACATGGTAAGCATTTGCCGGGAGAACTTACTCATTCAATAATCCTTGGATGAATTTCGAGACCTTGGGAGGGACATCGAACATCGGGAATGTATTACCCATCATAGAAATGTCAAAGGCAACATGCGTAAACATATTCAACAATGAGTTCATGCAAAACTATCCTACCGAGCTTGCAATGATATATATAATGCAATCACTCATACCATGATTTATGCATAACCATTCTATCAAGTTTGCATTACCAATCCTGTACGGGGATGTTCTCACATTATGAATACCTCGAATGTGAGCTGAATGGGGGACTTCGGTCCGAAAGGGTTTTCTCTCACTCTCAAGAAAAGTTATTTATCCTGTCTGCACGGGATTCAAAAGAAATCACTCAATCTTTCCATCATCGCATTCGATAAGGATCCGAGTAATCTCGCAATTGATACGACCGAGCCGATCCGGAGGTCTTGATTAGGACCGTAATGAGGGTTAGGTCAAAGGTTTACAAAGGGGACTCTAGTTGAGTCGAAGGCTTTGAAATGAATTTCTTCGTCATCTCTCCGGGTTTACAAGTCAAGAACTCTGCAAAAATGAGAGAGAAGTAATCTTGCTCGAACTTCTTCGAGTGATGCTTAAAATCATTGAACTCCACATTAATTCAAGTGCCCTAGTCGGAAAAGGCTTTTAAAGGGTTGTAATGGAAGTAATTATTTGGGGACCGAGAAACGAAAGGGTTCGTTTTAGCTCGGAAGATGTTTAAGAAGGAGCTTGATGTTGGTGATCACTACAATCTTGTCACCGATCGTGGCCTTCTAGGATACCATCATTGCTCGAGGATGGTATGAACCGAAGATTGCATTTGCAATTTGACACTTCATGGAGATTTTTCTCTCAATCCTTTTAGGATATACGGGGAAAATTGTGCATTCAAGTTCGAAATATTCTACAAATGAACAATGAATTGAAAGGGCATTGGCCTTGCTTTTGGTAGGCACTTTGCTTTTTAAATGCCCGGGAATTTTTTGTGGGATCGGCTTTTCCTCTTTCTTCTCTTTTTTTTTTTTACTCCCAACTCTCTTTTACGATTGTATCTTGATGAGTTCATTGGGAGATTTTCTATTGATCCAGCTTTTCGGTCCTTCTACTCAAAGATGGGCCATATTTGCTATGGGACAACAATGATCACTAATAAGGGCTTTTAGAAACGAATTTGCGAGGCTCAAATGGGTTGTGTAAATGGATATAGATGTGTGGGATAGAAAAAGAAATGCTCTTCGTCACCCTAAGGCACTTGAATTAAAGCGTAAGTACAATGCAAAGAACCACCCGAAGATTGATGTTAGTCCAAGCAAGAAGATTTCTAACCATTTTGCCTCGTGATATGCGATGGAATTACCTCTGTTTTGCCCCAAAGTGGGGTGGTTCTTGACAGGGTTGTAGAAGTGAAATCTCCGCTCGAATGGGTTGATCAACGGACAACTTGCAGTGTTTAGGGTAGAGAAATGAATGCCTCCATCACTTCGGTTATCGTACCTTTCGCGAGAAAACTCTTTACCTCGGGGAATGCGGAATTTTGCCACCGTTCATCTCGCCTGAAAAAATTGGACGTGTTTGGGAAAGGATTGCCTTTCATCATCCTGTCATGGCCCCTTCGTACATTCGATGTATCTTATGTAGTTCATGTTCCTTATTCGAGTTGGTAAATTAAACATGAGGAACAATCATGTGCAAACCATGCAGTGTATGAATGTTTTCGAGCATATAAAATGCAGCAACTTTTTATCTTGGCGGACAAAGTTCGCAAGTACATAAAATAATTCTTAGGGGCGTGGATCGTGAGTTGCCCCTGTTCATGCAAATGCGTTGCAAAACTTCATTGTCGCTTCGAGACATGAGATTGTCAAAGGCTCCAAGAATTTCTCATTTCATTAATTTTTCATGGAGAAGGGATACATCTCTGTTTGGACAAGTAGTGACCCCTGTAAAAAACAAAAGGGAAAGCATCAATGTATGTCCTCATATTCTAAAAGAGTTGAAACGATACCACTTTACCCATGTACGTATTCCTCGCGAACTTTGAATTGAAAAGATCGATTCATCTTGATCGGATTGTATGTCCAGGATGTTATCTCTCCAGGTTACGTAACCGTGCGGGCTGAGTTTCGATTCTGCGAAGCAAAAAGTTTTTATTAATCTTTGTACATTGATGCCAAATCCCGGGATCGACCCTGGGACGCCTCGGACCTTTGTCATTCCCCCAACCACTATCTTTGCGGTGTTGTTGGCGCCCACGGGTGGTTCGCTTTTGTTATATTGTTCTCAAAGTAGTTGGCAATCTCCTGTGGAGAATAAAATAAGCTTAACTTAGAGTTTGAAACAATCGAGAGCCAATTGGGACGATACGGAGTTACCGATCTTTGAGCCCGCTTGGTGTTTTACTTGTATTCTCCCAAGTAAGGCTATTCGGAATCTCTCTTTACGGGCGTTCGGGGCGTCGTCCACAAATTGATTTGCTACGGGCCTAGCTTAATAAGGAACTTACGCATTTGATAAGAGAGGAGAAAAATTCGCCCTTTAACTCTAGGCAAATTCTAGACAACTAGAAAGTAAAAGTATCCCACGCGGGGGAACTATACATGGAATTAAAGGAGTATTCATGCGAGATTGGTTCCACCTCTTTTCTTGGCTATTCCAATGATTGGCTGATTTTGTCTTGGATCATACAACAACGATCGTTGTTTGAGGATCCATAATCACTTGCTTCGGATCACAACTGCGGAGGTCTTTCGACTCCGAACCGGTTGACAAGGCGGTGAGCTCATCATCAAAGTAACCTTTTGATTTTTCGGGCAATTGATACTCGAGTTGGGCATTGTTACTTGCTAACAACGGCGACGGATTTTCCACTTTGTTTTTACCGTGAGCGGTCGACTCCTTGAGCTTGAGCCTCCGCCGTCGCTCGGGAACTCGTAGGGATGATCAAGCGGTCCTTTGCTAGAACCACCGGCGGAAGGTCGGTATGGCCGGTATTATTGATTGGGAAGTGGTCGGGTACTTTTTGCTCCGTAGGTTTTCCTGGGATTAATCTTCCGGTCAACTTTGCTCCGGTCGCCTTGGTTCCAAGCTACATCGTGCTTCTTCGACTTATCTCTAAATCGTGAAGGTGATTTGTGACACTTCGTAGGGTGAGTCCGTCTATATTCATCATTTTGAGTACAGCCATTGGTCGTGCCGAATTGATTCCTAGGCTGTCGAACCGCCTCAATGAATATAGAATGAAGCTTGGCGGACCAAAGGGGCCTTTTCTTTCCGACAAAATCGTCGTAGTAAGTTTGGCCATAGTTCTTTTGTTCGAGTAATTGCTTCCTTACAGCATGTTGCCAAATGTTTTGGAGCACTTGAACGCTGCACGGCTTCTTTAGGATGTCCCGAGCACCATGCAATATGGCCTCGTTATGAGCTGGCGATCATCACTGGCGATGTGACGATGACCGGTATATTCAACTCGAGAATCAATGATCTTTAAGAGAGCGAGACCGTCCATATCGATCCCTACCATGGCTGTGACGACGATGTCAAAATCATATTTGTCTTGTCTCGGCTCCTCTAAGGCTTCCGTTGCTTTCACATAAGCTGAAATTCTATACATGCACTTTCTCGGCATGGCAACGAGGATTGAGAGGGAAACGGGGTTACCATCAATGGCCATGACTCATGAGATCCTCGGGATAGGAAACTTCCCATACTTCCGCCTGGAGTGAACGCATACTTATTTTCCTTTCAAAACCTTCCATATGTAGACCGAAAAATGGGTATTTCGACTAGAGACTGGGCTTTAGATGTTCTTTGGACTTGCAAAGACAAAAGCGACGATGGCCTTTCGTGACGAGTTACGGAGGTGCATGAAGACTTCAAGTCCTTTATAAACTTTTTCGATCCGTTAGTCTCGCAAATGACTTTTCTCTCCTTTTCGGTCCTAGTGCCTTGGATCCATTTCGTAATAACTCTTACCTCTCGCTCAATCCGTCGTTCTTTTTTTACTTTTCGATATGGAGGAGCCCTCAAATCTTTTCACTTTCCCTACGAACGAGGCGGTTATTTCCTTCTTCAAATCTTTTCGCTTCCTCCTACGAACGAGGCGGTTATTTCCTTCCTCAAATCTTTTTGCTTCCTCCTACGAACGAGGCGGTTATTTTCCCTCCTCAAATCTTTTCGCTTTCTCCACTAACGAGGCGAGTTATTTCCCTCCTCAAATCTTTTCGCATTTACTTACGTGAAGGTTTTCAATGCTTAGTCAAATACGCGAGGAATTCACGCATTTAAACATGATGATGTTCGTGGATAGTATCGTTCTTTGCCCCTGGATTAAAAGAAGAATGTCTCACATGGGGATTTTGTAACAAACACAGTACATTCATTCATACATGTCACTACTTCTCTTGAGGATTCGTAAGGGCTGGCTAGTAATGCTCGAAAAAGCGATATTTTGAGAGCCCATAATAAAAAACTAAAGCTTCATGTAGGCTACACATTCGGAGTTCCATCAGCGTTGAATTGGCTGTTTGTGACATCAAGGAAACTCCAATTGTAGTGATGCATGTCTCTTCCCTCGAAGGGCATCGGTTCCGCCTCTGCAAGACCGACTTTCTGGGATGTATCTCCAATGAAATTGGATTGTACGAGAGCTTGCTCGGGTGATGAAGCTGGTGAATGAGCATTTTCAATGCTCGGATGTGGTTCATCGAGGAACACGTCACCAAAGGAGATGGGGCCGCTACGGACATGGCAAACCGCGGTGTTGATAGCATCCCTATACCTCTTGTTCTCTCGCTCGAAGCTTTTCACTTTCTTCCCTCGAAACGTAAGTTCATGACTTTCATTTTTAACCTTCAATCGGGTCCGCTTGTTTTGAAACCAAAACTTGACCTTCAAGGGCTCCATTCCTATCATCCGGCTCAATTCATTTTTGCGTCTCCTATTCACGTAAGAGCACTCCTTGAAGGCAGCTTGAGCACTTTGATTTGATATTTTCTTTTCGGGGTTATTTAGCATTTGCCATTGCCATTGTTATTCTTTGTCGAGATCTTGAATTTCACCGCCAAGAGAGTTGGGTTTTACGGCTTCAGCGTTGGATCGATCTCGAAATCCAGCGGTTCGCTTTCGGGGATGTCTAGGTTGGTTGCCTCCGGTAAGTGCTGATGGCCTCTAAACATGTTGGATTGAAATACCTCTTACCGCCTTTTGTTCACTCTATTCTCCGATGTATGCTTACTCTCTCCAAATTCTTTCGAGTAATCGGGTATGTTCCAAAGCCTCCCTTTAAACGCGGATGAAAATCACTAAGCCGACGTTTTTTCCAAGATTTCGTGTTTCCCGCCTTGTCTTTTTTTTTCAACGTGATGGGACCCCGAATCCACTCGCACCGATTTTCTTTTCTTGATAACCATGCTTGTCTCCCATTCAGTTTTCAATCATGGTAGGACTTCAACTCTTTTCGTAACTTTTCGGATTTGTGAGGCTCGAGATCACGGATTGACGATAGATCCAGGATCCAATGAACGAAACGCCCGTAGTTTTACCCGAGTAACTAACATAGCTCCGCAAGAATTGCTGTTTCTTCTCTCGGAAAGTATGCTTGTCTCCCACTTGGTTTTCAATCATGGTGGGACATCAACTCTTTTCGTATCTTTTCGGATTTGTGAGGCTCGAGATCACGGATTGACGATAGATCCAGGATCCAATGAACGAAACGCCCGTAGTTTTACCCGAGTAACTAACGTGGCTCCGCAAGAATTGCTTGTTTCTTCTCTCGGAAAGTATGCTTGTCTCCCACTCAATTTTCAATCATGGTGGGACTTCAACTCTTTTCGTAACTTTTCGGATTTGTGAGGCTCGAGATCACGGATTGACGATAGATCCAGGATCCAATGAACAAAACGCCCGTAGTTTTACCCGAGTAACTAACGTGGCTCCGCAAGAATTGCTGTTTCTTCTCTCGGAAAGTATGCTCGTCTCCCACTCGGTTTTCAACATAGTGGGGTCCTCAAATCTTTTCGTAACTTTTTCGGATTTGTGAGGCTCGAGATGGTAGATCCGTGATTCACGGACGAAACGTCTGTAGTTTTGCCCGGATAATTAACTCGGCCTCCACAACAATTATTGCTAGGACTTTTCCCGCCCTTTAAATTGGGATTTAACGCCGAGACAATTATCACTTTCATATCTTCATCTCCAACCTTCTAAGCACTCTTTTGCATCCACTCTTTTTAGCCACTTCAACAACAATGGCTTCCCTTCCCGCACATGCCTTCTCTTGAAGTTTTGGCCAAATGGGAGAAACTTTATAATCTCCTAGGCCAGGGCTACTCTTATATAGCCAACCATCCGGAAGCCGAAACGAGATTCGTCTTATGTTTAGGGATATGGACACCGCTTCCATTGAAGGTACCAAGTTAGAGGAGGAATACGGGATCTTCCCCACCATCTTCACTAACTTCCTGGAGGCTTACCATGTTGCTCATCAACATGTTACTTTGGCCCACCTTGTGAAGCGCACGCTATCGGGATCGGTCGGACGGCTTGGTGTTGGCCGGTCTTGTAGCCGACAATTATAAGAAGGCCCTTGACTATGGTAACGAACAAGTCTCCCTGCTGATTCGTGAGAGGGGAAACTTGGTGGGGTGTTTGGCCATGTCCCGGACCATCTTCGAGCGCGATCCGCTCAATATTGTTTTAAAATTTCAATGCACATGGCTGGAAGAAAGGCTGGACGATCGACCCTGGATATAGCCCGCGGGAGAATGCTGATCCATGACCTGGAATTTCTTGCCGAGCATCACGAGGACAAGGTAGCCAAGCTCAAAGAGAAATGTGAGCTCCTCCTCTTTAAGCTGGCGGATCTCGATTCTCGAAGCGATCGGTGTAGGCGGAGCATCAACCGTATGGAGAGTCGGTTAAACTCCTTTGTGATGCTCATTAGGGCTCGGTTTGGCTTTACATTCCCACCCCGTTGATCTATTTGTAAGGCTTTCCGATGAATGAAATGAATGCAAGTTTTTACTCATTTCATCTTTGTCGTCATATCTTTTTCGCAAGATAACCCATTTTACTCTGCGAATATGTAAATCTCACGCTCCCGATGGTCAATCCAATTGGGCCAGGGAGGCTCCCCCATTCGAAACAATCTCTCAATAAAGATTAGTAGCAAGGAAACAAACGAATGCTCAAATGTGAACAACTCGTGAATCCGTATTAATATTATAACTCGATTATGAGAACATCGAGTGAATCGAGCATAATATTTCTTTTACGGCGTCGGAATTGATTGGATTGATAAAGACACGACCATCCATCTCGCCAGGAATCAAAGCACTACCAGGGAATACCTTCTTTACTATATATGGACCACCATAATTTGGAGCGAATTTCCCTTTTGGGAGTGGGACTATTGGTAATAAGTTTCTCAAGACCAGGTCATTGATGCGAAAATATCGAGGCCGAACTTTTTTGTTGAATGATTTAGCAACTCTCTGGCTGATTATCTGGTCATGACATCTGGCCTTAAGTCTTTTTTCGTCGATCGATTCAATTGGCTTGCTCTCTGCTTGGATCCATTCGGCTTCCGTCACCTTAGCTTGAGACAAGTATACGTAAGGAAGGAATTTCCACTTCAACCGGTAGAAGAACAGCCTCCATTCCATATACAAGAGAATACGGGGTTGCCCCGGTAGATGTCCGGATTGAGGTCCAATATGCCATAAGTGCAAATGGCAACCTCTCATGCCAATCGCGATAATTTTCAGCCGTCTTCGCTAAAATTTTCTTAATGTTCTTATTGGCGACTTCTCTTCGCTTCATTCATCCGAGGACGATATGGGGAAGAGTTCGGATGCTTGATCTTGAATTTCTTAAACAATTCGTCCATTAGTTTGTTGTTTAAGTTCGAGCCATTGTCGGTGATTATGGCTTCGGGTGAGCCGTATCGAGCAATGATATCCCGGCGGATAAATTTCGCGATATTTCGTGCCATGATCGCTAAATAGGATGCGGCTTCGATCCATTTGGAGAAATAGTCAATCGCCACCAAGGTGAATCGATGCCCATTGGATGCTTTAGGGTTGATAGGACCGATAACATTAATCCCCCACATAGAAAACGGCCATGGTTCGGATAATCGATGCAACTCATTTGGAGGGACGTTAATCTTGTCACCATGAATTTGACATTTGTGACAGCTTCGGACATGCTGAATACAATCTCTTTCGAGTGTGAGCCAATAATAGCCCAACCTCATAATCTTCTTAGCTAACAAGTAGCCGTTCATGTGTGGACCACAAATCCCTTCATGTACTTCCATCATCGACGAACTGCCCTCGGTTGAGTCAACGCATCTTAGTAGGACGGAATTGAATGACCGTTTGTACAAATTCTCTCCATTCAAGAAGAACTTCGAGGCCATCTTCCTTATGTACTTTTGGTCGGATACGGTACTTTTTTCGTGGAACTCCCGCTTCGAATATAAGTCTTGATGTCATGGTATCATGGCTTACCATCGGGTTCATTGATCACGGCCATACAATATGCCGGGTTTTTTAATACCTCGATCTTCGGTGGGTCAACCTCAAGTCCATTGGCGACTTGTAACATTGAAGACAAGGTAGCCAATGCATCGGCGAATCGATTATGAGTCCCGGGCGAGATACTCAAATGAGATATCCTCAAATTCTTCTACCAATTCATCCAGATACTCATGGTAGGGTAGCAATTTGGCATCTCTCGTCTTCCACTTTCCAACGATCGAAGGATAATCAAAGCGGAATCTCCGAACACCTTGAGTCGGGCTATCCCCATTTCAATTGCAGCCTGCAGACCGAGGATGCATGCCTCATATTCTCGCTATGTTATTTGTGCAAGGGAATACCAATTTCGCTCTACTACGGGATAATCTGACCACCTGGAGATATAAGAACCGCGCCCGTGCTCGATCCCGATAAATTGACAGCTCCGTCAAAATACATAGTCCGAGATGTAATCCTCCACCGACATGATTCGATCCTCGGAATGATAGGCATCATCATCTTGCCCCGGATTTTCAGCTAGGACATCTGCTATAGCTCGTCCCTTGATTGACTTTTGGGACATATATTGAACGTCAAACTCGGAGATGAGGATTTGCCATTTAGCAAGTCTACCAATCAAGGCGGGTTGATTAAGCAAATATTTGATGGGATTGCATTCTGTCACGGAAGCACTTGGTAATGCAAGGTATATTGCCGAAGCTTGTGCGTACCCGGACTAACGCCGCACATGTTTTCTCTACTTGGAGTACCTCATTTTCGAAGTTGTGAATTTCTTGCTCGAGATAATAAATGGCTCGTTCTCTTCCGTCCTCCTGCTTCTCTTGGGCTAGCATAGCACCCAAGGATTCACTAAGGATTGTGAGGTAGAGGATTAAAGGTTGCTCCGGTGTTGGAGGAACAAGCACGGGTGGATTCATGAGATCTTTCTTCGGTCTTCCAAAAGCTTCTTCACATTCGCTATCCCATTGGACTAGCGCATTCTTCTTTAATAGCTTGAGGAATGGCTTAGCGGTTTCGATAAGCGAGAGATGAATCGAGCAATATAGTTTAGCCTACCCATCAAACTTCGAACTTCTTTAAGCGTACGTCGGTGGCTTAAGCTCACGAATAGCCTTAACTTTCGAAGGGTCGACTTCAATGCCCTTACCGCTACCACGAATCCGAGTAGCTTGCCCGAGCTGGTCCCAAAGACACACTTGGCGGGGTTGAGGCGTAACTTATACTTTCGGAGTCCGTCGAACAATTTTTTCAGCGTTTTGACGTGATCTTCTCCATGCCTTGTTTTTGCTATCATGTCATCGACGTAAACCTCAATCTCATTATGCATCATGTCATGGAAAAGGGCAACCATGGCTCGTTGGTAAGTGGCTCCAGCGTTTCGAGACCGAACGGCATTACCCGGTAATGGAACATTCCCCATGGTGTGGTGAAAGTGGTTTTCAACTTGTCATTGACATTCATCGGGATCTGATTGTACCCGGAGAAACCATCCATGAATGAAAACAATTCAAACCCTGCAGATCTTGTCAACAAGTACGTCGATATGCGGGAGGGGGAAATCATCTTTAGGGTGGCCTTGTTCAAGTCTCGATAGTCGACACAAACCCGAATGCGGCCGTCTTTCTTCATGACGGGGACTATGTTAGCGACCCAATCGGAATATTACTGTAGTCTCAATGAATCCTACATCGAGAAGCTTTATGACCTCCTCTTTGATCTTCTCGCACTAATTGCAGTCCGGCCCTCCTTGACTTTTGCACCACCGGCTTAGCCAAAGGATCGATCGGCAAACAATGTTCGACAATGGAACGGTCAAGACCAGGCATATCTCGCATAGGACCAAGCGAAAATGTCCTGGTAATCTTTTAGGAGCTTAATCAAGCGCTCGGACATCTCTTTGGAAAGGTTTGCCCCGATCTTAACTTCTTTAGAGTTTTCCGCATCACCTAGGTTGATCGAGATAGCTTGTTCACCGGTCAAGGGCTTGATCTCCTCATGTCGTTCGAAATCTTGACGAACTTCCTCATAATCTGATTTGAATTCATCTAGGTCGTATACTTCCGAATCCACTAGATTTCCCTCCTCATATATCCCCCATGATGACAAACTTGTTGGTCGTTGGTTATCGTCATCGGGTTGGTTTGGGAGATTGGGACTACAAGCGGCGTGCTCGAGCCCACGCCTATGAAGATCACATCTTTTAGCGGCATTGTCGATAGAGAGCGGTTTACGGGGCTTTACCGGACTTGTCCGTAGGAGGAATTAGAGCAGGAATGGTTAGCGGCGGGCTGGAGGTGGATGATTGAAGTTTGGCGGAGAAGGGGGCCATCATTTCCTCCATCTTTCGGGACATCATCTCTTCAAAGCGCTCAATCAAGGAGCCAAATTTCTCGTCTAGGGCAAGACCGACGGTGGCGTTAATGTCGGCCATCCTCTTCGCGGCGATCGAGTAATATGTGGAGGATCCGTGAAAAATTACCTGTACGCAGTGACAAACCAAAAATGAGTACGGGGAGCGAGAATAGCGAACCGGCCCATGGCATCCCTCTAGACTCAAACGAACAAAGTGATTATGACCAAAGAATTGAAACATGTAATTTTCAGTTTGTCCGCTTTTACGAAAAAATCCGTATTAATTCGCACGTTGGTCAAAATACGTCCAAATTTTACGAGCTTATAGTTGAGAAGATGATGAACAACTTTTATGTTGGCCAATCGGACTAGAAATGAGCGGATCAAATCAGTTTAATGTGTCTTTTCGAAAAATCGCATTCAAAAAACTGTTATAACCGCAGGTAGTTGAAAAAACGAAAGGCCATCTTAAACTATGAATTTAATTCTGAAAGTTTGTAGGATATTAGCTGAAACATAGGTCTACAACTTTCATGTTTGGCACTTACTCAAAGCTCGATCGTAGAATTTAGTAAAAATCGTACAACAGGAACAAGCCAAATCGGAATTGAGGACAAGCGATGAAATTGTAAAAACTACGGAAGCAAAGTGTGAAATTGGAAACAAGACAATGAGATTCATAAACAATCAACCTAAACCATGGACCAGCCCAAAATAAAAATGAGATAACGGGCGTAAGAGACAAGAAATTACCGCTCATAGGAAGAAAATGTCAATCACAAAGACATGCGCATGAATCGTGGATTCAAATTTTAGTTTTCTTTTAGCAAAATGAAATGAAAGACGAACGACATGTCGCAGCCTCGCGCACGTTCATCATGACTAGTTGCCGCCTCGCATACATAGTCATGACTAGTCGGGTCCAATCATCTCGGCTTGGTTCGGTCGACAAGGGCAACTCTCATGCATCATAGCCTCACGCGCATGAGAACAACCCTTGAGCCATTTTTTTGAAGAACTCGGGATCCAAGTGGGATAATCTTTAGCGAAGCCTTACCGCCAAGGTTAAAGAACCACATAAATACCATCCCCGAAACTATCGGGTGACCCGGGTTCGGTCACAAGTCAAGGTGGTGTAGTGCAATTATATTAGCGGCATGCACGACATTTTAAGGGCAATCAGCACTCCGATAGTTCAAAAAATAAAATTCTCATCACCAAGCTCGCAAAGCGAGAGGTTAGCCACGTGACTCCTCCCCTTATAACTCCCTTCCCGCAAAACCATTTAACACCTAGGGATTAAAATTCAACAAAAATTGCCAAACCAAGTGATTTTTCTTTTCATGAACTTATCTCGGCTTAAGTCCTCTTTGGGTCCCCAAATGAGTCGCTAAGCTGTCGCGACCTAAAAAAAAAAAAACAAAGTCATCATTTCCAGGCTAATGGATTATCGGGTTAATTAATTAACTAACCTAACTCGGACTCTCCCAAGTCCATACCAAATCGCAACTTAAGGTTCGAATGATCATGCAATGTGATTTGAATTTGGAGTCGCCACTAATCATTTTCGGTAGGTCGAATAGAAACCTAAATAAAATAGCGGGAGAAAACTATCTTATTTCTCGCGAACCGGAGATTAAGAGTCCGGGGACTTGGTTACATTAATTACAACTAATGCCCTTTCGGTACCTTAAAATTCATGAAAAAATAATGGATTTGACAAATTTGATGAATTCTACTTGAAGATCAAAGAATCAATTTTTTTTTTGTTTTTCTTCCCTTGACATTTGTTTGAAATAAAGAAATTACATGGAATTAAGATGAAATAGATTCAAGATTACTCCCCAATTTGAACTCGTGCACCAAACTTGTGCTCCGGGCTTGTCTTGACCATTGGACCGATTTGGTGACTCGTTAGACCGAGAAATCTCTTGGTCCTATCTCTCCTTCACGCTTCTTTCTCATCTCGCTAGAATTTCATGAGACCGCAACTGGGCGTTGATATTTTTTCCCTTTTGCTCTCCTTCTATTCTCGTACCATTGACGCCTCATCGTTGATATGCACATGTTATTTAACATAAAAACGTAGAGAAAAATCGGTGTAGAAAATGCGGGCTAATTTGTTTCCGAACTTAGAGGAAGTTAGGAAATCACTTAGCTTTCCTTTTTTGCGGCGAGCTTGAACGATGGTGATGAACTTGTGGCTTGTGTTGATGGGTGCAGAAATTGGCAATGGTAGCACCGAGCTTCAAAACACTCAAGCCCTCTCAAAACTCTCTCAAAAATGTTTTCTCAAGAATTCTCTTTTTCCTCTCTAAAGAATTCCTCTCAAAAACTCTCTCAATTCTCTTCTCTTCCACCCCCAAAACTCCCTCTTCTCTTCCTCTTTTATAGGCAAAATTCTTCATCCTTCATTCTTCATCTTCATTTCCTCACCTTCCATTTTCATCTTCCTTTCTTCATCTTCATCTTCTTTTCTTCATCTTCATTTCCCCACCTTCCATTTTCATCTTCTTTTCTCCATCTTCATCTTCTCTTCTTCACCTTCATTTCTCCATCTTCCATTTTCATCTTCTCTTCTTCATCTTCATCTTCCTTTCTTCATCTTCATCTTCTTTTCTTCATCTTCATTTCCCCATCTTCCATTTTCATCTTCTCTTCTTCATTTTCATCTTCTCTTCTTCATCTTCCTTTCACCATCTTCCTTTCCCCATCTTCTTTTGGTATTTGCAATGCAGTCCCTGAAGTTTCAAGTATTTGCACATACAGTCCCGAAGTTCGAGTATTTGCAATACGGTCCCTGAAGTTTTGAGTATTTGCAATACGGTCCCCGAGAAAATATTACTTTCAAGCCCAAATCTTCTTGGTGCATTTTTCCACCCCATGCCTAGTCCGCACGCTTGTTAAATTAAGCTTAAATTATATGCCAATGCGATGTGAGATGATTTTTGTTTAGAACTAAAATTAGTTCTAATTTTTATGCAAGAAATAGATTAGTCAAAATTTAGGCGTCAACAATATCCATATGTGTACTCGGCTATTTGAGGGGGCCATTAGGTTATACTTGGAGAATCAACCGATAACAATTCTATTCCTACCTCTCTTCCTTCTTTCTCATTCTCTCTTCTGTTCCTGCTATATCAACTATTCTCTTAACAATTTACAAGCGATGATGATTGTAAGCAATTCAAAATTTGTTTTTTTGTGTCGCTAAATGAACAACTTGAAGCTGGAAGAAAGGTGCATATTCAGCGGGCATCAGGAAATACACAACGCCAAAAACAAAGCTAGAGATATGCCAATCCAATACAACAGAACGTTTCTCGCTGCCTGCCGAGTCATTTTTGTTGAGCGAGCCTATTTCATACCTTGTGCCCAGGACCGACCTTAGATCATTCGACAATCACATGAAAGTTGGACTTAAAATGTACTTGTTTTAGGATAGGAGAAGCAACGATTACCATTCTTCCTGCTCTTCTTTCCATGCCCAGTTGTTGGTATGGTTAACCCAATCGCTAGATAAGGCCCAAGCCAGAACAATCCAGCAGCTCTTGTTCAGGCGTCGGTCAACCCAATACTTGTGTGTATAGTGCTGTCCCTGTAAGCACAAACCAGCGATCGTGAGTGAGACAATTAGCAAAAATCAGATCAAACCTCGGCTCTTTTCAAATCAGGACATCTGGTCTGTGATGCACTAACTATTTTGTAGATCTACTTATCATCTGCAAGTGCTCTTGATTTACAGACTTTTTTCCTTGAACAAGACAACATGCTCTTTTTTGTGGTCCTCTGGAACTTGCCTGATGATGCCCGCCCTGTCCCTCGTTCAACTTCAAAAGCACTCCGCCATAGACTCGATCGCTCAGCTCCTGTTGGCTGAGTTTGTCAAATTTGCCGCCGCCGATCGCTGTTCTCAAGATCCCGTAGGAAGCGAGAGGAGGCTGTGGGATTCCACTTCTGCCGGCATGTCCTGCCATCTTCTTCCCAGGTATACAGAGGTCCACAGATATCAAAAAAGTAAAGGTGTTTTGAGTTGGCCTTAAAGCTGGACTAAATGAAAGGTTGATTCATTGGTCCAGCCTTCCGGACTCTTACCGATAACGTCTCGTTGCGTGCAGCGCCCCCGCTGTGGCCGAACAAACGGAGAAGAAAATATGATGGTGACCTCTGATTTTGCAGACTTTATATATTCGAGTAGAGACAAAGGGGATCTAAATAAAGTGCCGCCCGCCCCTTTTTTTAAACTCAAATTCAGCGGATCAGACATTGGTCACCCAAAACATAATGGACAAAGTCCAACTAAATACTACGAGTCTTAACTCAAATGGGTCTGAGAACATATTCATTTACAATCCATTTCGATTATTAAAAAAAGAAAAAGAAAAGGGAGTTATTGATCGAAGATAAATAAATAATAATAAAAGAATCAGACAATCACAACGACGACATGGAAGAAGAGAAGAGGAAGGGCGGAAGGGCACTGTCGGTAAAGAACCATGACAACGACGTCAAAGAAGAGATAATCTTCCGCGGTCGGCGATATCGCCCCACGGTGGCCGGTCTTGTAAACAATGGCCTCCAACAAGTTCATCTCCGGATTTCCTCGGATCCGTCGAGAAGCTTCGATTCGGATCCAACAAGTTTATCTTCCATAGCCTCTTCTTTGTTCCTATATACGTTTTGTACCTGTGTTTTGCTCTCTTTTGCTCCGTTTGTTTTGCGGAAAATATGACCTTTTAGGAAAATGTTTTCGAAAGTCATTTTCCGGAAAAATGACTTACTTTTCCGATGTTTGGCAAAAACTTGAAAAAGTTCTGGAAAATGTTTTCCGCCGTTTGGTATGGAAAATTCGTCTTATTTTTTTTTCTACAAAATAGACTCTAAAGACTCATTTCTTTTGAAGTCTCCTCTCTCTCTTTTTCATTTCGCGTTTCTAGAGATAGAGAGAGAAACTCGAAGGAGAGAAGTCTTGTGCATAATATAATCCCCGTGACCGAGCGATAGGGATTTTGATTTCGAAGCTCACACGGAGCACGCCACCGATGTTGCGGAGAAAATGTGAGGCGACGGTGCTCGGAGCTTTGGCGCCACCCCGCCCGCGATGCTACCGGCGTTTGCCAAGAAGTAGGTGGTTCCCGTCAATTGCGCTTGTGAAGATCTCGCAGGCGCCTCCGGAGGCCACCCTCGGCGGCGTCTCGGAATTGGCCGTCAAGTGCCTCGTCGACCCGCTCATCAACTTCAACTACGTCGGGCGGTTCGTGGACTTCGAGAGAGGCGGAGGACGAGTATGGGTTCGACTAGCCAAGGGAGAAGAAGGAATACTAAAAAAAAAAAAATATGAAAAAAATAAAAATAAAGAAAGTAATCAAAAAATAAATTTTATCCGAAAAAATAAAAAATAAATTTTTTATAATTTTGAAAAAATAAATAAATAACGAAAAGAAAGTAAAAATAATAATTAAATAGAAAAAATAGTTGAAAGAGAGGAGGGATGAAAAGTGTGGAAAATGTTTTCCTCTTCTCAAAATAAGGAAATCATTTTCCTTAGTTTTAGAAGATTTTTTTGTTGACCGGAAAATATTTTCCGTTGACCACTCATTTTCCGCCCCCAAACACCGGAAATTGGGGAAAATATTTTCCGAAACAATATTTTTCCTGAAACAAACGGAGCCTTTATTTTCCTTAATTTCTCTCTCTATTCTCTGATTCCTCGTCGTCTCCTTCATTCTACTTTGGGCTTGTCTTTTCTCTTCTTCTTTTTTTACTTGAAAAGAAAAAGGGAAAATTCTCAGTAATCGTCATCAATTTTTCTGTTGTCCAAGGTAGATTCAAACCCCTCAATCAACTTCTCCATGGTTTCGTCCCTCTTGAATTCTTGAGATATTTAATTTTGTTGGTTTTATATTTTATTTTTCATTTATTTATCTCTTAAATTTGTTGGCCTATGCCTATCTCTCTGTTATTTTGGATGGTTAGCTGACTCAGTTTGGGTTGGACGGGATTAAGGTGGGCATGGGTCAGTTAAATTGTTTAGCAAATAAATTGGTCAATATGAGTCAAATGGATGGATTTAGGTCAAATCCTTTTATGATCCACCCAAATCCAAGGCAATCCACCCATTTGCCACCCCTACCAAATAATAATGACGAAAGTATATAAGTATATTAATAATACAATCACAATAATTGTCGCACTATTATTATAATAACATCACGCTAAATATGAAAAAGGGGGATTTGAGCTAAACGTGCTTGAGCCTAATAGGTCATGTCAGCTCACTTATCGGAGGCTATATAAGCGTTCATTTTAGGAAAAGTATTTTTCAAATTATTCATTTTTACTTGACTTTCCTTCACATAAATGGAGGTTTCTTACCTCAAAAAAATAAGGGTAGCCACTTAATTACGCCTTGTAATCACCCTTGTATCGGTCTATTCCTGTTATTTTCATTGATTACCAAAAATGTTTCGATGCGATTGCGAAGTGCATTTTGCATTGAAATTGAGTGCATGAAAAAGTGTCAATTCATGCTAGCTTCGAGTTAATCATGTCACGTTGTTTAGGTTTTTTTGTTCATGGTAACCGTGTCATATCATAGATTGGGAACTGCCATCTCTATTAGCAGGTTTTCCTACCTTTTTTCGGCTTAATTCCATTAAAAACTCCAAATTTTAGCTTGTTGACACTTAAATTTTGACTTTTTTTTTAGTCGTTTATTTTGCATAAAAATTAGGACTAATTTTAGTTCTAAACAAAAGTAATCAAATCAATTTTTCATTTATATTCTTATTTTTAGCATGCGTACATTACATCAACATTAATTTGGACCAACGACGAAATTGGGCTTAAATTTTCAGCTAGCAATAGGGAAGATTTGTGTTAATCCTCATTTTATTGGACCGACGGCGCAAGATTTCAATTATGTGTTTTGAATTTAATTAAGTGAACGTAGCCCGCATGGATTGGAAATGTGGTCTAACCCATTGCTTTTCTCTCATGGCCGAAGGTTATATTGCATTATTTATCAAATCTTCATTGAATCATATGCAAATAACATGTATTCGACCAAGAAAAGGTAAGATAAGACAAATATATTCTTGGGTAAGACAAAAAGGAAAATATGGGCTGAATAAATATTAGGTTACAGGTGCGTAAAGTGACAAAAAGATTCATATCTTTGTTGAATTATGGGTAAGGGCAAGTAAAGGAAAAGTTCAGTACAATTCTTCTCGATTTCTTGGCCGTACAGTTGGCGCTTTGATTGAAAAAAAAAGGAAGGAAAATGTACACTTGCCCAAGAATTGTTTGGTAAAAATAATAAATAATAAATAAAGGAAGATTGTGCACTAACAGAATCATTAAAACTTGCCCACATGCCCTAAGAGCAATGAACAAAAAATGCATACTTGGTGACATTTTCAGCCCTGAATTGTGACAAATATGAGGAAATCACGAAAAAGAAATCTGTTGAAAATCTGGAAAGATGGAAAATATCTTCATTTACGGTGACACGATTGGATGAATCCATATAATATCGATAAAAGATCATGCTGGTATAAATGAACGTGGACGTATTCAAGACAAAGGGAAGATTGCAAGATTTGCAAAGAAATAAGAAGAATCCGTAAGATATCGTCTATCATCTTCCACGAATCCAAAAATTCCAAAGAAGCATGAATGACTTTTGGCTATAAAAGGTGGATAACTTATATTCACAAGGGGGATTTTTGGACGCACAACCCAAAAAAAAAAAAAAAGAGAGATGCACGAGAAAAAAGAGTAGTCGGCCAAAAAAATTCTGTTTTTCACTCGGCTGATTTGTCTACTCCAGTACGTATATTGCTTGGATTAAAGACACTTTTGCTCTCAGTTTGTCCTTATTCCAGCCACCGCTGCACTGAAAAGACAAACAATTGCTGCACTAGAGACCAAGCCGCTGCACCGATTGACTGAGATGCTCACATCTGCTGTCCCGACGTGCCCGCTGGTTCTGTTTTTTTGCGTGTGAGACCCCGTTTTGGTCGCTGCCCAAGGGACTTTATGCTGCTGTTTGAGACGTCGGCAGCCTATCTTTGAGATCTTTTTACCCTATTTTGAGTGCAGGATTTTGTTCGTCGTTCCCGGCCATTTTACTGCTGTTTTGGCGTAAATTCAGTGTTGTCCGAGGAGCTTTGTGTGCGTTTCTTAGGCTGGGAATCAGGTTTATTACCCCATTCGCATATCAAGCGAACCTTGGAGTTTTAATTTGACAACCTTGTCAAATTAGGTAACGAATACTTTGAAACCATTATATTTTCGTCATCGATGTGAATTTTGGATTTTATTATGCTCTTGGTGGATGACGATTACTTCTACGTGTAGCATGTTTATCTTTGCATCTTGTTTGCTATTATATGTTCTATTTACTTTTATAAAGTTTGAACGTTAGTAAACAATATTGCCCATAATTCATGCTCCCTTGTGCCTTGCCCCTTTGGAATATGTATATCAATGCACACAATTTGACTTCTATTTTGAAGTATGATCTTGCTCGAATATACATGAGAATTATACATCAAACTCTCTATTTTGAGGGGCAGATTGATAATTCTAAAGAATTTCACGGTTTGCCCCATGTATATAGGGGTAACGGTAATTCTATATTCAATTCGTTTTTCCGGCCCTAATGCAAGGGCAAGTTATGAATAAAATCGGAATTTTCGGAATTTAAGGTGAATTATGGACAGAATTGTTTATTTTTGTTCAAATTTTTGTGTCTTTCCTTTTTAATTAAATCCCTAAAAAATGCCAAAAAGATTGACACGTTTTTCTTAAGGCAACTTACATTTTTACATCTTTCACAAGAAAATAACGTTTAATATAAGTTGGGATTTTGAGAAGTCAATTTCTTAAGTTAAAATTAATGTTGTCTTCACTTTAGGATAGTTTTTTCCATCATTTTTTATAAATCCGAAAATTCATAATAAAAAAAAATACCAAAACATGTCATGCATTGCATATAGTTTAGCATCATACTCGCTCTGCCATGCACATATTTCATGCATATTTTTGCCATGTCATTTGCATTAGTATTTCACCTAATAAGAGAAAACCCATAAATCATCAAATTAAGAATTTTTTCATGAAAATTGATACCGAAAGGGCATTAATTAAAAAATTAATGTAACCAATCGCCGAACACTTAATCTCGGTTCATAAGAATAAAATAATTCTCCCGCTATTTTATTTAGGTTTCTAATCAACCTACCAACAATGATTAGTGGCGACTTCAAGATAAATTTTGGCATGAAATTGAATCTAAATTGCGAACTGGTAGGACTTTGGAGAGTTCGAATTAGGTTAGTTAATTTCATTAACCTAATAATCTATTAACCTAAAAATATTTTAGATCGTGACATAGCTCACGTCTCCATTCTACCCTAAACAACTTTTTATCTCATAAAAAACCACCAACTTTCACTTCATACCCAAAGCCGCCCTCCATTATTTTTCCATCCAATTATGCCGTTAAAATCGAGGTGTCACCCACTTGTCATCCATCCATGTGTCATTTTTTACAAGTCGCCTTAGTTAAATTTCTTCTTTATCCTTCTTCCGTTTACCGCTACCATGGACAACCTATGTGAAAGACACTGTTCATTGTCTTCTTTGCATAGACTCGCTCAACCACAGTCCACTAGTGCTCATCCATTGCCACCTAGACCTCCGAAGCCACGCCACGACCTCTCGACAACCCCTTCGCAACTATGGGGCGTCGTCGGAATCATATCTAGCACTCTCGGCCAAGATCCCTATTTTTGGTTCTAGTTTTTCAAGCTTAAAGAAGGCATTTTATCGGCCATTACATTCGCTCGTCATCCCCGAAGCTTTGTAGATCCATTTTGAGCCCGGGCGACGACAAAACTAGCCCAAGCTCCTCTCTCTCTCTCTCTCTCTCTCTCTCTCTCTCTCTCTCTCTCTCTCTCTCTCTCTCTCCTCGCCCCATGGTTGACCTCCATTAATGGAGGTTGCCATCCACGGTTGAGGAGCGTGACCTCGCATTTGAGGTAATCTCTGTTCTTAAGTCACGGATCCACTTCAAAATCGAATCATTTTGGCCTCAAAACCCCCGATTTCGATCATTTTCAGTCCTTAAAACTCTCACAACTTGAAGTTCTTTTTGTCAAGTCTCACAAAAAAGTAGGTGAGAAAATGCACCAAGACCCATCATCCTTGTTTCGACCCACGACAAGTCCACAATTCCCCGGAGGAAGAATAGCTAAAATGCCGTCACTGTGATTCCACCAAAGCACCGGGTTCCGCTACTACAACTCCAACCTCACTAAGTCACGCCACTTTTGCAAGAGCTATCGTGGCTACGGGACCGCCCGCCGGTGCCCTCCGTAACAACCTCGTCAAAAGCGGCATCCCAAAGGCCATTGATCGGGGTTAAATGATCTCATGGCCGGGGCTGACGCGGACCGGCATGGTAGAAGTGAAAGGAGAAGAAGAAAGGAAAACAAAAACGAAAATGACGAAAAATAATAATTTGAAAGATTAAAATGACGTGGAACCGACTAATCAAATTCTAACGGTATACGAAAAAATAATGCAGTATAGGTTTGGGTATGAAGTGAAAGTTTGATGTTTTTTACTATACAAAAAAATAATTTGGAATAGAACTGGGACATAAAAATAATTTGGGGTAGAACCGGGACATAACTCATAGTTTGGGGTTTTTAATGGAATTAGGCCACCCTTTTCTCTTTTCTTGTCTGGAATAAGTCCACCCCGGAAGGGTTTCTCAAAGATCTCATGCATGATCTTGGTGTTCTTGCCTAAGCCGCCAGCTTTATCGAGGTCCCGAGATCGGGTTGCGGCATCCCAATAGCGACGTAGCCGTCAAAAATCATCCAAGGTCCGTCTCGCAAGACAAAATCATAGGCATCAAAGCTCGGAAATTTGGGCAATGAACAAAGTCGTTTCCGACCTTAAAAAACTGTCGTTCTCAAAGCGGGAAGAAGAGGAAGAAAGAAAACAGGGGGTTCGGGTTAGGGGGAAACATGAAGAAGAAGAGAGAGAGAGTGGGAGCCCGGTGGAGAGAGGGAGACAGGAGTTGTCACGCCCCGACTCTCGAGCCCGCGACATCCCTACCAAATCGCCACGAGGTCACGAAGGATAACGTCCCGGGCGCGCTATCGACCTTTCGATTATATACGCATGCGGAAACGGTTTACTCCCCGGCACAACATATAAACAAATAGGGATAGCATAGCGAGAAAATACATACCAAGGAAAATAGTCAAAAGTAACATCCACGATTCCTTGGACGGTAGATGAGTCTTAACCCTACTTGGGCTACGTAAATACATACAACCCCACACTTGGGCGGTTCACTAAGACCTCGGAAGGTTACTAGTTCGAGATAAGATTTACTTCTCATCTACTCCAAAAAGACTACCCTCATAACCTGGCCTTGGTATCCATAAAGCTCCATCACTTGGGACCCGAAAAATGGTTCCCATAACGGGGTGAGATATAAATCTCGGTGAATCAAGCCTAAGCTCGGTTAGGATACCGATTCGCCCAAAACATCCTAACCACGAGCATTATAAAAATCACGATATAACCATATATCCAACAATCATATCACATGGCAATAATCACCCACACGCATACTTACCGGCCTTCACCACACATAATGCAATGCTTGACTCCACTCAACAGCCACATCGGACAACCAACCGAACACGCATCACACTCACAAGCATGCACTGGACACCATACAAGTCCATTTATTAACGATGATCGCGCTCTTGGCGCCACAAATGACGAGGATCCACGCTACCGGCGTGATCGACTCTCACAAATAATGCGATCCCGCATTCTTCCGCGAGGACCGGGCTACGTTCCTTTTCCCTCTCGGCAACGGTGACTACAAGCGGTATATCCAAGGTGCACTCGCACGGCACGGCAAGTAGGCATCCCTATACGGGCGTCGGTCCATCACAAGCTGCGACCGGCATCCGATAATCCCTTAAAACCGTACGTACCATACGGGGCATGAATTATCGTGCTTCGGCAAGTCGTGTGGTCCTATATAAAAATGGTACAATGTGTACTCCGTGTACAAAACGCACTTGCCAGGAAAACCCATCATCGTTCCTTCATATGACCATGCAACACACCCGACACATCAATCAATTTATTCTCTTTGATTTAGGCCGGATGCTCACACAACGTGCTCAACGACTCGGCCCAAGGCCATTTTAATGCCAAATTATATCTTTGATGCTGCACACGGTCATATGAATGCAAACTACCAATTAAATATGGCAAGATCACACGGGATAATTAATCCCCAAACAACACCAATCCACTCAACGAGCATTTCAACGGGGCGAACCGCCCCAAAACACAATAATCAATTCCACACAATAAGCCATTTCAATTCTGCCCCATAAGGCTCATTTTCGTGTTAGAGTCATTGATTAGCCAATTTGATTTAAAAATGCCAATCGATCGCTCGTTCTTAACCTATCGCTCGCTCGCGATCAAATCACAAAGACACGATCAATCATCTAACATCAACCACCACGCACCAATTCTAGTTTAATCGATTATGGCCATTTACCCTAAACCGGGTTTCTAACTAATCCGGCCATAATCAAACCTACCTCAATACCTTACCGGCTAATTAACTAATCCTAGGCGCAATTAGCGCCCTAACCAAGGATTAGGGTCAACTCCCAATCACGGCGGTCGAGGTCGTATCGGGCACGATTTTCGAGGCGACCGAAAACACAGCGTTCACGTCGGAAAATACTGTTCACACCGGAAACACTATTCACCGGCGGCACTGTTCGAGACACTGTTCACGGCCGAAAACAGCGACAAGCTCGTGGCGACGGCAGCAGCTCGGCTTGGTGACGGGAGCTTCGGCGGCGCCGATGGGCTGGAGAAAACGGAACCCGCAATGTAAAAACAGAGGGGCCGGGGTTGAATCGAGGAAAACTCGACCTCACGGGCTGAGGCGAGGCTGGGGAAGGCCGAGGAACTCACCTACCGGTCGAGGACGACCCTCGGGACCAGATTGGTGGCGGCGGACGGCGGCCGGGAGGCGGCTGAACGGGGGCTGCACAGAACCGGCGCCCGAAACAGGGCACAAAACAGGGAGGCTGGCCGGGGCTGTTCGCGGCTCCTACGGCGGCGGCCGGCTTCCGGCCGGCTGCGTGGGACAACTAGGGGTCGACGGCGACGTCCTGGGGTGGTCGGCGGCCGGTGGTTGCCGCCCAAATGCGGCGGAGGGCGACGGAACAAGTGGCCCGGCGAAAAACAGGGCAAGCTGCGCCGAGTGCCGTTGCAGGGCTGTTTGCTGGCTTCCGATGCGGCGCGCGCGGCGGTGGAACGGCGTCCGTGGGGTCGGAGGGCGAACAGAGAAGAGGTCGGTGGTGGTCGTAGGTGGTGCGGGGTGGCCGGCGGCTCAACGCGCTGCTTGGACCCCAAAACGAGAAAGGGCGCGCCGAGGAGACTTTGGGCGGCTGTCCGGCGGATCATGGCGGCTTGTGGCGGTCCGACGGGCGGAGTGGTGGCGGAGGGGCGTGGCCTACTGTCTCGGGGGAAAGGGTCGCACAACAACGGCCAAGGAAGGAGGAGGGGGGGCTGTTTGTGCGGTGAGAAAACGAGAGAGAGAGAGAGACGTGCGTGAGGGAGAGAAGAATAAGAAGAAGAAGAAAAAGAAGAGAGGAAGAAGGAGAGGGAGAGAGAGCACGTGGGGGAGGGGGCTGGTGGCGAGACAAAAGAAAAGGGGGGGGGAAAGAGAGAGTGAGTGGAAAAATTCACGTGGGGGGGGAGGAAAGGAGGAGAGAGAGTGGGTGGGGTGGGTGTCACGGGGAGTTGCCAAGTTTGACCAAGGAAAGTTTAAGAGATAAGATGAGGTCCACTTTCATGATATCCTTGTCTTATGCCCATAAAAATCCTAGGGATATTTTGGTCATTTCAAAATTTGGTCGGGGGCATTTTGGTAAATTTTGCATTCAAGGGCAATCCAGGACATTTGGCAATCCGATGGAGGATATTCTAATCCAATCTCGGAGTCGGTTTGGTCGGAATAAGGCTCGGGATTGAGAATTTCCAATTCTAAGGCGCGACGGTTAACCGATTAAAACCTAATCCAATTCAATCGATAATTAGGAAAATTCTAATATTCGATACCTAATTTCTTAAAATCCAATATCTCCAATCGAATTGGAGTTCAATCTCAAATCCTTATATTGAATTCGGACGCCGTACGGATATCGAAAATTCGGGGCGTCACATTACGGGTGCTTCTTCGAATGGAGCATCTTCCGGACTAGTACGTACTATAGGGTGGTAGCAGAGTTTAGTAGCAATGTGCCAAATCGAACTCTCGGGTCGAAATCCAGCAAAAGAATCCATTTTAAACTTTCAAAGATTTTAGCCCAATCGAGTGGGCGACCGCCCCTCAAAGTATGTATAGTTTGGAAACGTATTCAGAGCATCATAAGTAAGTCAAAAGTACTCGAAATAGGAGTAAATTCAACCAATGACAGAATTCCTTCCTTAGGAAACATCAAAAGCATGAGGATGATTCGACATTTTCTGTATGCAAACTTTTGTGACATTGGTCCTCTTTAAGCGGGGTGTTCGGTTCAATTTTGAAATTCAAGTGTTGATTCATTTGACATCAAAAGTAAGAAACATTCAATTTTTTTTTACATATATATAAATATATCAATTTGAAGTCATGTTGATTTTTTCATAATTTCTTTTAACATCTAAAACATTGTCTTTGTCTGTAAATATTGATACATGAAGCGAAATATATTTAAAAAGAGACCCTAAGTCTTCTTCTTCTTTTTTCGTGAAAGTGACTCAAACTCAACCGATGCACAAGACTTGCAAGATGCTTCAAGAGTTTCTAAATAGCTAGGTCTCTACATCTATGCCTCTGAACTATCGAAAACTTAGAAGACTGGGATAAACTCAAGGGGAAGATGCCCTTTGCTACTACGAACTTTTACCTTTAAAGTTCATTTCACATCACTTCAACTCCTACTTCTTTTAAGGCCATAGGGAAATCGGGAAATCAAGAAATGAAATCCAATTCTCTCACGACGTACACGAAAATTATCTAGAATTCTTATCGTTTTCTTTCTTTGCCTAACTCTAGTTATTCTTGAAGCACATGATGCATTATGATCAAACAATTAGATGAGGTGTAATAACGTCGGAGCTTAGAGTTACTATTTGTTCCACAACCCCGATGCTTTGAAAATCAGTCGTCAATCCTACTTGTTTTCACAACACAGTGAGTGTCGGCATTGCTGCAACGAGACAACTCCATTCCCATCCATCCAGGGACGGAAAGTATATGAACTTGATATTACGCTAATCATAATACTACACTAGAATGACATCGCGTGGGCCTATACTAATCAATGAGTCTACAATTCTGCGATAGCGAGTCTCACAGTTTCTGAAAATACGAGTTGACATTAGCAGCATATGCGTCTATAAGGTTGTCCAGTGCAAGTCTCACTGTTTTCAAAATTGAAAATTCGCCTTGAGTAGAAATAAAATGCATCGAAACCTCGCGGGAAAGAGAGATTCATTTCTGAGAAGCCAACCATACAGCTACATAAATAGAATGACACACAGACGAAGAGAATAGATTGACAAGGGTAACATGCTAAAAAATGGCAAAAATCGGCGACTTCCTACTTGTCATAAACTCTCGACAATATATGTAGCTCAAGAAAAGTTCCTCTCTCTCTCTCTGTCTTCCCCCTTTAACCATTAAACCAGCAGCAACATTTTGAGTCCCACCATCATATATTGCCTGGCTTCCGCCAGCAACTCCCATACCCATCGCCGCCTGCTTGAGACGATGCTGTCCTCGCACGGGAGGATGCATGCCGCCCATCTTGCTCATTGCTAACTGTCGCTCGTAGGCTAATAGTTCAGCAGTAGAAACGCCTGGTAATGGTGCCACTGCAGCAGGTGGAGGAAGGGGATTGGAGCTTGTTCCTGAGGGAGTAGGCTTGCTACCCCAGGAGCACTGCAAGCACAAACAAATTAGAAGTCAGCTTTGGTTCAATCGAAAACACCAGGGGACGAAGTCCTGTATTAACCACTGTTTTCACATGCTAGAGACCCTGATCTATTTTAACCACTGCCAAGATGCAGACGGCAATTTTTATGTTAAACTCTATGCCACGAAAAGCCCATCTAAATTATTGAAAAGATAGAACGCTCCACTTGTATTGCCAGAGAACCATGTCTTATTATCATAACACATGCCACCTTTGCTTATCCTTGTAGAGGATAAGAGGTACCGCCGAACATGTGGTGTCACAACATGCTGATGAAGTCATAGCTACAGCATTTACGGATTGAGTTTAAATCCAACTGTCCTTAGTCCAAGACCACTAAGCTCCTGCAAAAGGGTTTAGTGCAGTCACTGAATGCACAAAACTCAAAGACAACTTGTATTCAAATCTAGGTGTAGTAAACAAAAATGAGGTCTTCGACCAAGGTTAACAATGGGAGTTGATCGGGTGTACGATTAGGAAAAGAAAAGAAAAAGCGGTAACTTCGACTTCTATAAGCATAGTTGTAGAATTAATAGTCTCCCACTGCACTTTCTATGGAACAGATACTTTTCTGACCATCAGCACCCTGTGAAATGAGAAATTCGAAATGAAGAGTTTTAGTAACAAGCCCAAGAACACACCTTAATTTGTCTTCCGCTTAGAAGTGACTGAGTATTTTTCACTTGAATGGCTAATGCTGCTTCTGCATGAGTACTATACCTCACGAAACCAAATCCTTTCTCTTTGGACCCGGACCTCCCTAATCACTCCAGCACCAAGAGCATGAAAATGGCGATGGAGTTCAAGCTGAGTGACCTACAAATTTAAAATGACTCAGAATTTCCCCAAAAAATTGGAGACAAATAACTTCTGAAAATGAGCCTATACAATCAATTTAAATGAGCACATGTGGTCACACACGTATTTATGACGATTTAATTATAGCATAAAGTTTTGCTTAGTTATAATGACACCCTTTCCTAGGCAGTATAGTGAACTAAACTTGAACAAAAGACATACGGGGAAACTACATGGTATCATGTTCCATGGGGTAAACCCTATCATTTCAAAAGAAATTACACTTCACAAGTCATAGTTCACAAAACTACCTCCTACTTCATTAACTCCACAATCCCGGTAAATTCGAATACTTACAATTGTCATTTTAGTCACATGAAAGGCCAAATTTAAACTTGCAATTGTCGGAGCCTTTTTTCCATATAAGTAGGCTTAACTTTGATAGAATAAGCTCATCAGCCCTTCCTCTCTACTCATTCGCCTACTCTTCACACACCCACTTCCTGAATTCTCTCCTCTTATGAACTAATGTAGTACCGACATCAAATAGCTTATCATAAAAAGTATAACAGAGTAAATTAGTCTAAAAAATTATTTCGGTATAGACCCATTCAATGTGGTTGCATTACTTTTAGTTAACTTAATCGAATACTAGATATGTATCTTGGTGCAAAAGCAAGGGGACTCAGTGTTGTTGACATGCGGTTCTCTCTTTGAGTGACATATATCCCACTAAGTAAACAAATCAAGAAAACATGTTTCATAGGGCTCCGTTTGTTTTGCGAAAAATAAAAAATTTGGAGAAAATACCGATAATAATTTATGTCTAAACACTTTCATGGATGATGAAGATATTTTTTGTTTATTCAATTTTTGTAAGTGATACATGCGATCATTTTAGGAAAATATTTTTCAAATTATTTATTTTCCGCAAAACAAAAGGAGCCTAAAATAAACTATCATTTTTTATTCAACCTTTCTTTCTTACATTTTTTTTTCAATCTAAAGTAAAAGAAGCATCTTTCGCGAAATTTAAAGAGAATGTTAATTTTAAGAAACAACCAAAAATATTTAAATGACTTCCAGGATCTTTTTTTTTTTGGTCCAATACTTCCAGGGATCTGAAAAGTTCGTATTCATTTAGTTTTAGGAATTCGAAATGGTCAACATTAAACAGAAGTCAAAGCTCAATCACTGAAAAAAGAAGAGGATCAATCCAAATCTCTAATATCATTTGATTTACCACTCAATCTTTTTATTACAATTATCATGTAAGCAAGTTAAGATTTGCAGAACGAGATAAATAGGGTGGATGCAATAAGCATTTAAAATTACTTCTTTTCGTACACTTCTCCAAGAACTATCTGATTCATGTGCAATCGCCAATCCAATTACATGCAATTTCCGTTGAAATTAAGTAGAGAATTGTTTTCACCTCTAATTCTTATTTGACTTCTAATCATTGTTGAATTTTGTATACTGAAATTATCTGATCTATTTGTAAGATTTTGTCTCCTCATAATGTTGGCGCTCAAAGAATGTAATACAATACATCCACATTTAGTTATTGCAAAAGTTCGCATCAAATTAACTAATGAAGAGGAAAGGAATCCTATTCAATCTGATATGAAGAAAACATGAAACGAATGTCATTATATAGCAAATAATTAGATCAGTACTAAAGTGACAAGTCTAAATCCTTATCCTTTTCGTGATAATTCAATTTCTAGAGCTTTTCAAACACTTGATTGAAGTATGAGTTATTTCTAATAACAAAAGAGACCCATGTAGAGGACGGGCTTCTTGACTAGTTATAACTAAAGAAGAGCATTATGGTAACTGCAAAAGTACATAGATGGTTGATGCGTATTTAAACTTTATAAAAAGAAAGAACTACAGTTTCTTTGGATATAAATTTATTACTCGTCGCAGAAATAATAAAACTCAGATGGCTAATGTAGTAGTGTCAATATGAAGATGTCAAGTGTAATTTTAATAACTCGCGAACTCGCGATGCAAAGTTTACTGTGCCCCCAGTTCATGATGAAAATACTAGTTTTCCTTACAGATAATCTGAAAAACCACTTTGATTTGCCCCGAAATTACTTAAAAATCTGCCATATAGACAGCAACACCAAAAAGTACAGGAAAGAGAAATCGGTCTTGCCTCTTAAGCTAAATTGTAGAGAAAAGAAGAATTCTGGAAGGAATCAAGTAATTTCGTCTCTTGCTCTCCTTTACAAGGCTATATATTAACACACACTCACACATATACATATATATATATATATATATATATAGAAAAGATAGCTAATCTAATTGATCTACTACTCAGGAGATAAACATAGAAAGAGAATAAAAAAAAAGAATAATTCTTCCTATCTCTTCCTATTTTTGCTGTAATTGACAGCTCAGTTAACACTCCCCCTCAAGTAGGTGAGAAGATATCTTTGACACCCAACTTGACAAGTGAGTTTTGAAAAGCTTGGCTCGACACGACCTTTGTAAGAATATCCACCAACCGATCTTCAAACCCGACAAATGAAACCCTCACCACCTTTGCATCCAAATTCTGTTTGACAAAATGCCTATCCACCTCAACATGCTTAGTACAGTCATGTTGAACTGGATTGTGAGAAATTTCAATTGCAGCTTTATTTTCACAAAATAGCCTCATCTCGGATTCAGGTGGAAAATCGAGTTCTTGTCATTAACTTCTTGAGCCATAGTAGTTCGCACAACCCTTTAGCCACCCCTCGAATTCTACTTCAGCACTTGACAAGGCTACCACCTTCTGTTTCTTGCTCCTCCATGGTTTAGGTCATATTCAAGGCAGCAAAGATGCAGGGCATCATGGATTAGAAGATCATCCCAAAGAGCGCCCTTGGAAGAAAGAAGGCGAAGATACCATTGCTGGAAAGAGGGTTCCAAATCTGAAAAATCCCTAAGTCGGGAAGGGCGAGAATGCCAACTATAGGCCAACACGGATGAATGGTGAATCGGAAGTATCTCGGTTTGAAGTCGCGAGGAAGAAGCTGGAGAAGCTCGTAGGAACAAAAAAATGGTTGTAAATCGCCGAGCCGAGAATATAAGAATCCTCGTAAGAGTTTAAAACGAGGAACCGATGACGATCGTTGTAATCATCAAATTCGGTGAACTTGTGGTAACGGTCTAAGACTTTTGAGGGCGAAAAGGTGGGAATTTTAGAAGCCATGGATGCTAAACGGGTGATGAGTGCAGAAATGACGCAGCGGGCATCGCTCGAGGAGAAAAGTAAGTGTCTGTTTCGCTTCGATATTTAAAATAATTAAAATTCCTTTAATTCTTTTAAAAGGGGGCATATGTTGACACCGAAAACTAATTGGCATAAAATACCGAACGGATGACGGAACCACTATGTTTCGAGATTCGATAAGATGGAAGTAAGATACCAAATGGATGGCAAGGCAATTGCATCCCGAGATTCGATAGGTCAAAAGCAAAGTACCGAATAGACTACCAGGAGACCGGATCCCGAGATTCGATAAATAGAGTACTTAATGGTATAGCGGGGCTACTAAACCCTAAAATTCGGTAAATCAAGAATAAGGCGAGAACTTACCGATAGAACCATAAAGAAAATCGCTAATCGGGATGTGCAGCGATACAACCGAATATAAATGTACTAACTTAACCGTGCCAATAAGAGAGCTGCAAGTAGAGAGCGAAAATAACGGGCACGAGCAAATCATGGAGAAGTTATTAAGAGAAGTTGAAATTGGCTATGGAAGTTGTAATCAATTGAATTTTGGCGAACAAACTACAAGGATCGTGGATCAAGGGGAAGTTATTAAAAGTGCCAAAATTCAAGATTTGAAAGCCTTGGAGTAACCGACTAAGCGGTTATGAAGTGCAAGGGATGATAAATATACAATGAAGATGAAAGAGGAAGCCCCGCTGAAATGATCAACAAAAAACACTTATTTTCATCGCAGTTTAACTTTCCTCGTACTTTACGTTCCCTGTATCTTTACATTTCAGCAATCAAGTTTGTTTCCTTGTAGTCTACTATTTTCCCTAGGAGTATTATAACTAGTAGAAACTTGATATCTGTCACCCAATCCGCAATCCATATTCGATCCATTTGCATTCAATCTTTCCATATACACCAATCCATCTAAAAATTTCTCATTTGAATTTCCTAGACACTTAAACAACGGGGCCCCTCTTAATAAAAATCGAAAAACGAAGTTTGGTGAAAGATATTACTCGTCACAAAACGAGCAGACACTACCTTACTTATTAATATATCCCATCATAGTTCGTAAATTTAAAGTGCCTATGCATCAAAGAATTATCTAGAAATTCTTAAACCTTTTGTATTTTAATCAATACAGTCCTACCCCGGGCAAGGTCGTTGTGGCCCTCTCCCAACCCTAGCGAGGGCCGCGACACCCTTACCTAGTGCCGGTGACTCTCGCTAAGCCTCAATAAAAAAAATTACGGGAAAAGAAACAGGACAAAAAATAAAAAAATAGTAAAATATATAAAATGTTCATATCAGTCTTGTGAGTGCCACATGGGACAAGCAAAGCATCCACATCAGCGATTTTCAGCCAAATTTGGCGGATGAACTCAATTGGCACAAATGCAAAAAGTTTATGACTGAATTGGCATCAATGCAATAGATTTATGACTTTTTTGACACTTTTCCCAAAGCAACCATGTTTGATTGCTCCAAGGAAAACAAATGTACAATTGAAAATGAATTTTTAACATCAATTTAAAGTAAACACCATCGCTTAACGAAGACAACATCAAGAAGGCTGCGACAAAAGTAAAATACATAACATAAGCAAAAGTTACATCATAATCGATTTCATATTCCTGAGTAAAGACTGTCGCAAAATGATTATTTAAAGTAGCAAGGATCCTTGGCGTTCTTCATCGGTGGTGGCTCTGAAAATAAAATAGTATGTACAGATTCTATTGGAAAATAATTTCGCTTAGTGTAGGGAGAAGTATGAGAGACTTATAGGATATTTGACAATTATTTTGAATTTAAGTTTAGAGGTTAAGGCGTACATTGATTACTTGGCAATCGTCTTGACTAGAGTTATGTGTTGTCCTAGGGTATTCTACGTTTTGGCTTAACTATAATTTAACGTGGACCGGCAAATTCACGGCTCTTGAAAATAACTCTATAACCTCAAGGTCATGAAAAATGTGAGCCAAACCTGGGATGGGAATCAAAACACGTGATTGTGCGTGCTTGATGGTGTGTAGAATTTAACTGTTAATTATCAACAATCCATATGACTTTATGTATGTAAATATAACAAAAAAGAATAAAAATCCACCTGAATGGAACTCTTTTTGGCCTTGTGCCCACCGAACTTTTTTTCTTTTCCATTGAAGACAGACAGATGCACTGTAACATCTCGATGTCCTATGTTGAGACCCTGTCGAGTGATTCATGATTAAATATCTAACCGAAATGGTTACCACTTTATGTGTTCTCGGAGTACTCCTTTTAGAGGATTGGCCAATGAGGACCAGATTGGACAGTCACAAATCACAGCATGACCCTTTTTCAGTAAATGTGTGGTTTGTGGACAGACTACACCCATGCCTGATTTGACGATGGTGGAAAGTGATCGTTAGTACCAGAGGACTTGAACAAGATACGACTCCCGATAGACTTCTAAGATGTTGTGTAGGCAAAAATGGACCGGGCCACATATTGAATAGTGTTGAGATATTAATACGCAAAACACTAATGGATCTTGCAAATAAGTCAATACGAAATTACCGGAAAAACTATGAGGAACGATAAAAGATACCAGAGATTACGTAGTTCGGTCCAAATATCGGTACCTACGTCCCAGGGGAGAGCCACCAATATAATCTATTATAATCGGAGAATCGAGTTACAATTGCTCATGCACTCAACTATTTTCCACACTTAAATTAAGCTCAAAGTAAACCCACAAACATTAGCTCACAGTTTCTCAAAGATAAATCACTCAGAAAACTCACGGAGAAAAATTCGATAATTATCTTATTTGCTCTACATACGGCTAAATCAAGAACGCCACCTTCGTCCTAGAGAGAACTTCACTGTACGCCCTTCAAGTTGCTACCAGAAGATCAACCAAACAACCAACGAAGTCGTCGTTCTTCTTGTGCAGTTCAAGAACCCACGGTTCTCTCGCGTCCACTGTTCGTGCGGCAGCTTTCTGCCAGAGGAGTCTTAACCCTTTTGTTCCATGTTCCTGCCCTTTAAGGAGTCAAAGAAAACAACTTTGACTGGTTGACTGGGAACATGAATTGCCTTCTTCTTCACAGAATATATGTGGGCCCGTATAACTTCACTTTATTCAACCTTTGTTATAAGAAGAGTCCAATGTCTAGTACTTTGGCAAGGAAAGTCAATCTCAGTTGGGTTTGCCTTTATTCGGTCAAACTCCGCACATATCAAGTCCACGTCTTGATCCGTAAAGATTTTCTTACCTTTTTCTTTAACAAATACGATAAATATCCCTAAACGGTTTAAACTCAAGATATTATCTAACAATCTCCACCTTGACTCGATGTTTGATGCCAAGTCATATTACCTCGTCATCCATGTTAGCTTTCACAACGCCCCCACGGGCGCTCACTCACCACAAACGTACATCAAGCTCAAGCGGAACTTCAACTTGTTTAGAGAAATGAAGTCGATCCACATGTCTATAGGATTATCCACCTTTGAAACTTATTCACAGCTACATTCTCTCTTGACATGCTATATCTCGACGCAGAAATTTCGGTCACCGATGAACTTGATTCTCAAGTGATATCTCCGACATTTCTGAACACCACATCAATCGGATGTCCTACGTCAACATCACTAACTAAATCATTAGACCTCACCGCCTCTTCAACATTTTTTGTCGCTATCATGTTTCCGGTCTCGGTCGTCGGCGAGACCATCGTATCTCCCAACGGTACTTTCCAACTCATAGCACGATCGTCAAAAGTAAAACCATAACTACTCAAAAGTCCACCATCTTTCGGGTTCCCTGCATGACCCAGGTTCACAAACCTAGTTACTACCACACTACCCGAACTACATTCTCCAAAATATACCCTAACATCGTCGTCCCTAATAAAATCAAGAGGATCCACTTCATAGCATCGGAATGTATACTTGGATTAACCATATACATTTTTCTAACTGCATGTAATAGATCAAGCCTAGTACTATCCATGGTATAATTCGGACAACCAACAGTACTAGCATGTGAAGCATGCGACAATTGCTCCACCTCCATCCAAGTAAAGCGTGACAAACTAGACAATTTATAATATGCAGCAAGCGGGGTACTTACAGAATTTCTTCTAGCAATCTCTCTCGCATCACCGTTCTCGAAGCTATCTCTATTGCACCCAAATTATCTATTTTAATATATGCATACAAGCTGTCACTCTATCTCATCTACTTCCGCGACCACCTTGAAGTTTCATCAATGTGACCTCGGAACAACCGTCGCCTATTATGGAAACTAGCGACTTTGCGGGACTTCGTCACATTTGTCCTACTCTAAACATCTCTAAGCTCTACGAAGCTCTACCTATTTTCGAACACAGTCTAGATCTTTCTCCTCAATTGATCCTTCACTCCTTTTTTGAAACGAGAGGCAAATTCGTCAAAGGTAACATCACCGATGAACATAAAACCGGGTGAATCCTTCTATGTGCACCACGAGACTATGTCCGCTCACCCCTTGTGCATAGCCTAGGAATATACGCTTCCTTGCCCCGGCTCTAGTGCGCCATCACTCACACGAGCATAAGCGGGGCAACCAAACACTTGCGGTTCGGTGTAATCAACGGACTTTACGACCATATTTCCTCAAGAGTTTTCCAATCAATTTTTGGTAGTGGTGATGCGTTGACAAACCAACAAGCGGTATTAACTACTTTAGCCCAGAAATCTTCATCTAATCCAGCATTAAAAGAGTAAAGAGCAAGCTCTCTCTAATATAATTCGATTCATCAATTCCGCAACTCCGTTTAGGCTGTGGTTTATTGCCAATAGTGTGGTGTTTTACCATGCCTTCCTCTGCGTAAAACCAACTAAGCTCATCGAACGGAATTCTAACCTTTTATCGGTTCTTAGGCACATGATCTTTCTTCCTATCTTCTTTTCGATCATCGCCTTCCATGACTTGAACCCGACCAAGCACCTCACTCGTGTGCTTAAGAAGACAAATCCAGACTTTTCTTGAAACGTCATCAACTAAGGACAACATATACCTAGCACCTCCCTTAGACGGGCTGGAGAGGGTCCCCATAAGTCGAGTGTACGCAGCCCTACAATCTTTGAGGTCCAGGTGAACTCGTCGTCATCGAACTTCACTCTCTGTTGACTATCGATGTCGCAGTGATCACAAAAATCCACCTTCTCAATTCAATGACCTCCTAATAGACCCCTCTAACTTAGAACAACCATCTTCTTCTCACTCATGTGTCCAAGTTTCATATGCCATAACCGTGTTGTATCCTATCTTGAAGTATCAAAGAATCTAGCAAACGAGCCAATCACTTGTCTTTCCCTGTAGTACATATAACCCGCAATCTATCTTCCCTTGCATCATAGTAAGCACACCTCAAGAGACCTTTATAACTCCACCTTCAATGAAAATCCAAGTATTTGAACTTGTCAAGAGCACTCAATGAGATAATATTCTTTGTCGGTTTCGGTACATGCTTTACATCTGTCAACGCCGCACCACTCCATTGTGCATTTTAATCTAAACGTTCCGATCCCTACTACTTCACAAGCAGCACCGTTTCCCATAAGCACCTTACCACCCTCCGTGCATTGATAGGTAGTAAAACCAGTGTCTATGAGAAGTCACATGATAAGAACATCCAGAATCAAGCAACCATTTATCACCCGATGAACTCGTGGCAACTGTTAACACAACATCGGCATCACTAGAATTACTATACGCTATGGTAACAATATTACCATCACTCGAGACTCCACCTTAACGCCTTTACCCTTATACTTCGAACAATCTCTCCTATAGTGCCATACCTCATTATAGTGATAACATCGATGGTTCGAACATTGGACCTCGATTTAGAATGGCTCTTCCATATGTTACCTTCAGACTCTCTCTGTTCATCTCTACCTCGGATGAACAAACATTGCGCACTATTTTGTGCTAAGTTATCTTCTCGTAACTTCTTTTGCTACTCTTTAGATAATAAAGCGGACTTTACCTCTTTCAAAGTAATCGTAGCACGCCCCTGTAGTAATGAATCCATAAAGTGCTCAAAAGAATTTGATAGAGATGCTAACAATATCATACCTTGTTTATCATCGACAAGGCCTCGTTGACGTTCTTCAAGTCCATCATGAGTTTGATAAACTCATCTAAGTGGGCTCGATAGATGTGCCTTGACCATCCGAAACCAAAACATCCTCTTCAGCATATACAAGCAATTGTTCAAACCCTTCATAACATAGAGTACCTAAAGTTTGGTCCACGATGCTACGACATCTTTCTCATCAGCTCTCTCTATCAACACCTCATCCGATAGGTGCAACATGATTATACTTCTCATGTTCCTCATTAACATGTCCTTTTGGACATCTTTCATTGTTTCGGGCAACTTATCCTTGCCCTCCAATGCCTTAGCCAAACCTTGAGTCGTTAATAACGCCATCATCTTAAGACTCCATAACCCAAAGTTGTTCCTCCCGTTAAACTTCTCAATCTCAAATTTCGCTCTAGACATAATTACAATAACAGAATTTCTTGACAATGATTAGACAAGCAAAAGCACCAAATCAACTGTAAAAACTCTAACTCGACTCGATACCAATTGTTGAGATATTAACGTGGAAACACTAACGGATCTTGCAAATAAGTCAATACGACATCACCAGAGAAATTATGAGGAACGATAAATGACACAAGAGATTACGTGGTTCGATCTGAATATCGGTACCTACGTCCACGGGGAGGACCACCAATATAATCCACTATAATTAGAGTATTAGAGTTACAATCGCTCATGTACTCGAGTATTTTTCGCACCTAAATTAAGTCCAAAGTAAACCCACAAGTATTATCGCACGATCTCTTACGGAGAAATCACTCGGAAAACTCATAGGGAAAAATCGATAATTATCTTGTTTGCTCTACGTACGGCCAAATCAAGAACGTCACCTTCGTCCTAGAGAGAACTTCACTATACGCCCTTCAAGTCGCGACCGGAAGATCTCAACCAAACAACCAACGAAGTCGTCATTCTTCTTGTGCGGTTCAAGAACCCACGGCTCTCTCGCGTCCACTTTGTTCGTGCGGCAGCTTTTCGCTAGAGGAGTCTTAACCCTTTTGTTCCATATTCCTGCCCTTTAAGGAGTCAAAGAAAACAACAACTTTGGTGGTTGATTGGGACCCACGAATTGCCTTCTTCTTCCACGGAATATATGCGTGCCCTTATAACTTGTCTTTATTCAACCTTTTTTATAAGAAGAGTTCAACGTGCGGTTCTTTGGCAAGAAAAGTCAATCCCGAGTTGGATTTGCCTTTATTCGGTCAAACTCCACACATATCAAGTCCACGTCTTGATCCGTAAAAGATTTTCTTATCTTTTTCTTTAACAAATCGATAAATATCCGTAAACGGTTTAAATTCGAGACATTATCTAACAAATAGGGAGAGTATTGTATGGGCGCTACGGGCCAACAATGCCTATACCAATGAACGGTGGAGTTCGTAACATCCCAAAGTCTCATACTTGGATAGGAGACCTAATTTTGTTTTTAGGTCGATCGGGAGACCTAGTTGAGCGACTCATATTCAAACACATATCCTCAAATGGTCGATCGGGAGACGTAGTTGAGCGACTCATATTCAAACGCACACCCTTATGTAGATACTTGGAGTATTTCTTTTGGAAGGTTTGACCCACATGGACGGGGCCCAATTGTTACATGAAAGCAATACTAGGTCTATTAGTAGTGATTTACAAAGGCGGTATATTAAGTGAGGTGGCGGATTGCAAGTAGTTTGCCACATCTCTTAATAAATCAACTTTGTTAGTTAATCTTAATATGCGTACGATTTCTCTCATTGAAATATAGATAAATATTTGGAACAAAAAAATGTAGATACATATGACTAACGATAAAATCATTAGACTTGACTTTTTTATGGTGAGATTGTTCCTTTTCGTTTATTATGTCTTTCCCAGTCATCCTAATCATCATTTTAATTGTAAAATTTGAGCTTGCAAGACCATTTAAAGAGATTAAAAAAATATTAAGCATACATTAACAAAGACGATAATTTGTCCATCTCACATAATAAATACAACCAACAAAAGGGCTTTTAACTAATATTTAGCCCATTTCCAAACTTAATTTGGCCTAGCTTTGTTATTACTTAGACGTAAGCTTATTAGGCCCTATTTTATTTACTATTCAATTGATTTACTTGAAGTCACAAGCCCGTATCAAATAGTTGGATAAGCTTTACTATATAGCATATAAACACTCTATTGTATAATACATGACATATCGATGAGACGTCACTCATTTTCAATTCATGCTTTAAAATTAGGGAGCTGTCACTTTGATGGCATTGTCATTATTTCGACCCATGCCCTAATGATCGACATTACTAGCATTATTTTTTGACCCCGGTGATGGTGTGTGAATCTACAATACTGTTAAAATTATACGTAAAGACAAAACATTCCTTGTGCATCAACAAGCCTTCTTGTTGTGGTTTTCTTGCTCTTTGTCGTCCTTAGCAAGTTGCAAAATGTTAAAACCCTCAAGGATATAGGAAGTACGATGGAACAACATTTGTCTTTCCTTCATATTTTTTTCAAAGCAAACATGTTTTTCATACCAATTATTAGAAAGTCAAATCTAAAATTTTAAAGCGATAAGTAGAGAGAGATCACATAAATAATTTTAACACCAATATCATCAATCACTACTATAACTATCTCCATTTTTTGGCGTTATTATCGAAGCGCTAAACTTCGGTGCATGGCCTTGACTTTGCTTTGTCTTTTTTCGTACCAATGTCATCAGCAACGACTCGACAACCACCTTCATTTTTTTCGCAATATTTATCGAAAAGTTAAACTTTGGCTCATGGCCTTGAGTTTGCAGTCTTTGTCCTACCAACTCTTCGCTTTCACATCCACGTCCAGCCTTGGTCATTAAGGTTAATAATCGATCTCAATATAAATTTTTTGGCCTCGTACCTACCTAGATTTCTTGTCCTTTGCTATTGCAAGACAAGCAAATGTCGTGTAATATCCTAAAGTTACATATCGACTTAGAAAGGTTCCGTTGAGTGATTCATAAATAAACATTTCATGTATCTATTTCATTGTGTAAGTACTTAGAGTACTCCTTTTGCCCGTGTGAATCGGATCGGCGTGGTATAGATGGAATTAGAGCAAAATGCCCATCAGTAGATATGCGCTACATATGAAACCCGAGCAAGACCCACTTTAGTAGATCTTTGGTTTACGGACGGACTACACCAAAACCCGATTCAACGATGGTAGAGAGTTATCATGGGCTCGGAAAAAATGTGACTCATGCGGGCATCTCGGATGATGTAAAGGCAAGAATTGATAGGGCCACACGTTGAATAGGGAGAGTGTCGCTCGGTAGTACGGAGCCAAAACTGCTAACACTATTGAATGGGAGAGTTTGTAATATCCCAAAGTCCTATATCGAATCTGGAGACCGTGTTTGAGTGATTCATGTTTAAACACCCATCCTCAAATTACTTAAGAGTACTTCTTTTGGGGGACTAGGCCCATGTGGACCGGGCCAAATAGTTTCATGGATATTACTCAAAAGAGTAATACTAGGTTTATGAACAAGTGGTTTACAAAGTTGGTATAGCAAGTACTTGTGATAGCTTTGAAAGTGGCTGCCCATTTAAACAAATGAAGCATATTTAATATACAACAAGAGTCTATCACATTAACATGTTAACTTTTTTGGTCAATTAGTACGCATAGCATTTTTCTGATTGAAATTTAGATAGGCATGATATTTGTTAAAGATTACTAGACATCACTTTCTTATTCTTTTTTAATAATGAATATTGCAAACAAAAGGGCCCCTAATGATAACCAGGCTGACAGGACTTACATTTAGCCCATTTTCTGCTTAATTTAGCCCGGCCCGTTTTCAGTCAGACATGGGCTGATTTGGTCCTGTACTATTTAGATTTATTTGAAGTCAGAAGCCTCAATCGAATTTTTAGACTAAATTGCAACGTAATAGATGAAAATATGAGCAAACAGAGCTCCAGCGCAATTGCGCTGAATCATGAAGAAAGTGCTGCAAAAAATGTTGGTGCTTATGAAAAAGGAAGACAATATGGTGTTTGACTTAACGATTTTGTTGACAAGTGTCCTTGTTAAATGCTAGTTAAGCAATTAATTCATGAACTTTGCAATTTCCAAGCACTGACCCTTAACTTAGATATATATTAAAACACATCTTTATCATCAGATCTGATCGGTTTCGTATGAATTTCATGTGGATTCCATAAGATTTGATAGCTTAATAATTTGCAAATCTAGATCTGACTAATTGTTTTGTACATTTGTTCAATAACTTGTCCTAATCACGTCTTCTTTCTTGCAGAGGTAAATAAATACTTTAAACATGGAAGAGTAGAAGTCAAATGGTCCCTCGAAACATTAATTAACAGCCTCTTGGAGAGCATGGACAGCTACGTATGGCTTGTTCAATGTGGTTAATTCAAAATGGATGGGGACGGTAGACCTAGAGAAAATATTTCGATTATCATCAATACATCGGCTACCAACCAAAGTTGATCAACGGTCTCATCACCTCGTGGGCTGTACTGCAGAGACCTCTATGGTTAAACTCACCTCACCTAGAATAGGTTTGAGCCAAATTCGATACTCACCTAGAATAGGTTTGAGCTAAATTTGACAAACATATTAAACTGATTATACTAAGATGTATTTCCCTCCTGCCCGGGATCTAATGATCTATATAAAGAAAAGATTTAATGGTGTCTACGTTAATCAAAGTAAGATTGAAAAAGTTCAGGAATATAATCTTCTTTCATTCAGTTCATATTCTATTTAGAGAGAATAATCAATTATTCAATCTCATTTGTAATTTTTCTTTTCTTAATTTACCTAGAATCTTGCACAAAAATTTCAACATATGTATGAAGTGGCTCAAAAAAGTAGACTGTCCTCATCATGGGGGGTCATGAAAGTCCAATACCGCGACAAAGGTTAGAATCCGGAGCCATGAAATACATAGAGATCATAATATCCTTCTTTAGATCAAACTTTGTCTCATTGATAAAGAATAATCGCTTATTCAATCTCATTTGTACTTTTCTTTTTTCTTAATGCTTTAAGATATTTGTCTCTGTCCTCTTGCACAGAAATTTAGACATGTCTGAAGTGGCTCAAGAAATAATTTTGTCCTCGTATTGTTGGTCCGTGAAAGTCCAACAATGTGACAAAGGTCAGAACTCGAAAACTTGGACTAAACAAAGACCACTCAAGTTTTTTTTACTTGTTTATGCCAATTCATACTCTATTAAAAAAGAATGACCAACCAATCAATCTTATTTGTATTTTTCTTTTTTCTTAATGCCTAAAAATATTCGCCCCTTAGCTGTCCTCGAATCTCGCATGAAATTTCAACATATGTATTGAGTGAATTAAGAAATATAACCTGATAATGTTTAGAACTCGAAAACTCAAACCAAAGAAAAGCTGGGAAAGTCTTCTTTTTGAAAAATTACCAAAAAATAAACTTATTGCATTTGTGTCAATTCAGTTCTAAACCTTTAATTTGACTAATTTAGGCTTAAAATTTTTGACTATTTATCAATGTAGTCTGTTTGGCCAATTTTAGCCGTAAGCACCGATATGGACGCCATCTATTTTTCTGGCTGCCAAAGATCGATATAAATAATTTTTGCAATTTTCTTTTAATTTTTTTTCTTTATTGCGGCTGGCGAGGGTCGCTACCTCTAGCATAGTTCATAAAATAATGGCCAATTTATCAATCTCATTTGTATGTTTCTTCTTTTTTATGCTCAAAGTCCTGTTCATCCAAAATACGAAAGAACCTTTGGATATGTTAATTGTTTAAGCACTCTCTCTTTTGTATTCTACAGATCAATTCACATTCTACTCACAAAGAAGAACCGACCAACTAATCTCATTTGTATTTTTTTTTTTTCCTAATGCCAAAAAAACTTGCCTCTTTATTGTCGTCAAATCTTGCATAAAATTTTGCACATATGCACGAAATGGCTCACGAAATAGTTTGTCCTCATCGTGGAGGTTCATGAAAGCTCAAGAACGTGGCAAAGATCAGAATTTGAAAACTCGGAATAAAAAAAAAACCAGAAAGTCCTTGAATTGTATGTTTGTTCACAGTTTCAATGTTCAATAAGTTATATATGTTTGGCACAAGAAATTAGTTTAAATTATGAGATGTCTTAACTTTTTATACTTTCACTCTGTCGTCTACTCTCTCTCTTTTCTTTTGCGATAAGTGTTTTAAAAGTTCTCAAACTTGTTAGGAAAATATGATTGATTCCCAAAACTTTCAAAAAGTGCAATTAAGTCCTAAATTTCTTAATTTTGCATAGTTAAGTCCTTCAGTGAATTCTATCAAACTTGGGTAACGAAAAATGTTGACGTGGATTATCTATTATTCTCACTTGTACCGGCGTCCTATGTGGAACTAAAGTTAATCAAAGCACTAAGATGACATTGTTTTGTTCAAAATCTCAATTTTTAACCTAAATCTAGGTACATTAGATTTTAAAAAAAATACAAGCGGGAGGGCCTGCTGGCCCCTTGCTAGATTTAGGAGTGGTGCAAGCCTCACCTAGATCTATGAAAGGCGAGATGTCTTATATGACTAATTCAGTCTTAAATCTTTTTTTGTGCTAATTTAATTCTAAAAGTTTTCTAAATTTTGCGAATTCAATCCATCCGGCTATCTTTGGCCGGTTTGCACCGACATGGACCCAATCCAACGCCGACGAGGCGACTTTGAATAATATTTTAATAATTTAAAAAAAATTATCTTTCCTTTTTCTTTTTCTTGTTCATCTTCTTCCTCCTTCTTCCTCTCTAGTAACTAGCATCATCTTTTTCCTCCTTCCTCATTAGTGACCGGGTCGGATGTGAGGTCTTAGCGAGCCACTAGCGCCACTATTGGGCGAGGTCGGCACCACTATCATTGGGTGAGCTCGGCTCGCCCGGCCCGACGACAACATAATTAATGGCGGGAGGTGAGATTTGGGTCCCGGCTGGCTTTTGGACAAGGCTATCTCTTCTCTACATCAAGCTATGCAAGCTCATCGCTTCCCAAAACTACAAGGCCACCCTCATCGTCTTCTCCACACTCTCTTCCTCTATTCCCTTGTCTTTCCATGAAGACCCTCTCACGGACGTCATTATTGTCCCGGAAGCTCGTCGTGTCCTGGTGACTAGGGGTCCCACCGCCGAGATGGCGCCCAGTGTCGCGACCTAAAAAATAAACAAGTTAGATTCCGGGCTAATGGATTATCGGGTTAATTAATTAACTAACCTAACTCGGACTCTCCCAAGTCCATACCAAACCGCAACTTAAGGTTCGAAAAATTAACATATAACGTGATTTGAATTTGGAGTCGCCACTAATCATTTTCGGTAGGTTGACTAGAAACCCAAATAAAATAGCGGGAGAAAACTATCTTATTTCTACGAACCGGAGATTTTGAATTCGGAGACTTGATTACGCTAAATTACTCTAACGCCCTTTCGGTACCATTTTCGTAAAAAAAAATGAATTGATTTGGTAATTTACTTGAATTTCAAAAGTGCAGTTTTTTATTCTTTTTTTTGTTTTTCTTCTTTTTTCTGAAAATGTAAAACATTGAGCTTTATGCGATATACATCATGGATGATTTAGAAAGAAAGAAAACGCGGCCAATCACGAGTATTTACAAAAATAAATTAACATGTAATAATACTAAACTTTGGAACACGTGGCATGTCTAAAATAAACAATCAAATATTCAAATCAAATGATTACATCTTTGTAGATCAAGATGGAGACGATTACCTTCTATTACACAAAATCTTACTCACATACACGTTATAGTTTCTTTCAAGATCTCGGAGCTTGAAGAACGTGGCTGTCGTCCAAAATGGCAAGCGATAACGTTGTTGGGTGGCGAGAGGCGAAGTATGTATCGGGACTCGTCGAAGATGATGCTCGACCAAAGCTCTTTTCTCTCACTCTCAAATTTTCTTTTCTGGTTTCTTCTCAAGGACTATCTCAATTCTTTTCTCCTCAAAAATTCTCTCAATTCTCTCCTACTTCCAAAAAAAACTCCTCCCTCTCTTCAAGAACTCTTATTCTTTTATAGGCAAAGTTCTTCATCTTCATTTCCTCACCTTCCATTTTCATCTTCCTTTCTTCATCTTCATCTTCTTTTCTTCATCTTCATTTCCCCACCTTCCATTTTCATCTTCTTTTCTCCATCTTCATCTTCTCTTCTTCATCTTCATCTTCTCTTCTTCACCTTCATTTCTCCATCTTCCATTTTCATCTTCTCTTCTTCATCTTCATCTTCCTTTCTTCATCTTCCATTTTCATCTTCTCTTCTTCATCTTCCTTTCACCATCTTCCTTTCCCCATCTTCTTTTGGTATTTGCAATGCGGTCCCGAAGTTTCAAGTATTTGCAATACGATCCTGAAGTTTCGAGTATTTGCAATACGGTCCCCGAGAAAATATTTCTTTCAAACCCAAATCTTCTTGGTGCATTTTTCCACCCCATGCCTAGTCCAGACCCCTGTTAAATTAAGCTCAAATTATATGCCAATGCTAAATGAATATGTGAGATGATTTTTGTTTAGAACTAAAATTAGTTCTAATTTATGCAAAAAATATATTAGTCAAAATTTAGGCATCAACAGTTGCCCCTCTTTGAGTGGAGGCTCGTAGAGGTTCCGCTCAAAGACGCATTGAATCCTGAATTTTTACGGTGCAAATTATGGATGAACTTTTTTTGCGGGAGTTTTAATCCCATTTTTTGTAATGAAGTGATGCGTGATATGCAAGGCTTGTAAATAACATGTGTCATAATTTCTCTTTTCCATGTTAGAGAAACCTACACATGGATCGCATACGAGAATACTTGTTTTACCAAATACCTCATAAGTTTGGTGATTCCCTTAATTTCCAAGGTTCTTGCAAACACGAGGACCTTAAGGTATTTGGCTCTATCCGTTATCGAGACTTCTCCCTAATGCGAGACAGCGCAAGATATGTGTATCCTTCCGGATCACAAGAGCTACGTCGTTGTAAGTTGAAAGAAGTAGAATCAAGTTCACAAGAGCTACGTCGTTGTGAGTTGATTAAATGTCGAGATCGCCGGTGCGTATATGCTCTTCACGATTCGACAAAGGGGAACCAAAATCTTAAGAGCTACGTCGTTATAATTTGGTTTGGATCAAAATCACGGGTGCTTATGTCTTCGTGATTTGATAAAGGAGCCGAGAATCATAAGAGCTATGTCATTATGAGCGGACTAAAGGTCAAGATCACTAGTGCATATGTCTTCGTGATTCGAGCCCGAAATCATAAGAGCTACGTCGTCATGATTTGATAAGATGTCAAGATCGCCGGTACATATGTCTACACGACTGACGACGGAGAGGCATATTGCTCTGATTAAATCGTAACAACTATCATCGGAGGAGTTGTTAATTTGAAAATGGGTTCAGAAAACTTACCTGGGTTCTCTCGAACGATTAATCAAAGAACGAAAGCGGATCGCTCGTATCGTACATGGTAGGCATTTGCCAGGGAGAACTTGCTCATTCAATAATCCTTGGATGAATTTCGAGACCTTGGGAGGGACATCGAACATCGGGAATGTATTACCCATCATAGAATGTCGGAGGTAACATGTGCAAACATATTCAACAATGAGTTCATGCAAAACTTTCCTACCGAGCTTGCAATGATTAGAAATAACATGTGTATAATGCAATCACTCGTACCATGGTTTATGCATAACCATTCTATCAAGTTTGCATTATCAATCCCGTCCCGGGGATGTTCTCACATTATGAATACCTCGAATGTGAGCTGAATGGGGGGGACTTCGGTCCGAAAGGATTTTTTCTCACTCTCAAGAAAAGTTATTTATCCTGTCACGGGATTCAAAAGAAATCACTCAATCTTTCCATCATCGCATTCGATAAGGATCCGAGTAATCTCGCAATTGATACGACCGAGCCGATCTGGAGGTCTTGATTAGGACCGTAATGAGGGCTAGGTCAAGGGTTTACAAAGGGGACTCTAGTTAAGTCGAGAAATTTGAAATGAATTTCATCGTCATCTCTCCGGGTTTACAAGTCAAGAACCCCGCAAAAATGAGAGAGAAGTAATCTTGCTCGAACTTCTTCGAGTGATGCTTAAAATCATTGAACTCCACATTAATTCAAGTGCCCTAGTCGGAAAAGGCTTTTAAAGGGTTGTAATGGAGGTAATGATTTGGGGCGAGAAACGAAAGGGTTCGTTTTGGCTCGGAAGATGTTTGAGAAGGGGCTTGATGTTGGTGATCATTACAATCTTGTCACCGATCGTGGCCTTCTAGGATACCATCATTGCTCGAGGATGGTATGAACTCAAGATTGCATTTGCAATTTGATACTTCATGGAGATTTTTCTCTCAACCCTTTTAGGATATACGGAAAAATTGTGCATTTAACTTCGGAAATATTCTACAAATGAACAATGAATTGAAAGGGCATTGGCCTTGCTTTTGGTAGGCACTTTGCTTTTTAAATGCCTAGGAATTTTTTGTGGAATCAGCCTTTCCTCTTTCTTCTCCTTTTTTTTTACTCCCAACTCTTTTTACGATTGTATCTTGATGAGTTCATTGGGATATTTTCTATGGATCCAGCTTTTCGGGTCCTTCTACTCAAAGATGGGCCATATTTGCTTTGGGACAACAATGATCACCAATGAGGGCTTTTAGAAATGAATTTGCAGGCTCAAATGGGTTGTGCAAATGGATATAGATGTGTGGGATAGAAAAAGAAATGCTTTCGTCACCCTAAGGCACTTGAATTAAAGCGCAAGTACAATGCAAAGAACCACCCGAAAATTGATGTTAGTCCAAGCAAGAAGATTTCTAACCATTTGTCTCGTGATGCTGATGGAATTACCTCTGTTTTGCCCCAATGTGGGGTGGTTCTTGACGGGGTTGTGGAAGTGAAATCTCCGCTCAAATGGGTTGATCAACGGATAACTTGCGGTGTTTAGGGTAGAGAAATGAATGCCTCCATCACTTCGGTTATCATACCTTTTGCGAGAAAACTTTTTACTTCGGCGAATGCGGAATTTTGCCACTTGTTCATCTCGCCTGAAAAAATTGGACGTGTTTGGGAAAGGATCGCCTTTCATCATCCCGTCATGCCCCTTCTGTACATTCGATGTATCTTATGTAGTTCATGTTCCTTATTCGAGTTGGTAAATTAAACATGAGGAACAATCATGCGCAAACTATGCAGCAACTTTTCATTATGGCGGACAAAATTCGCAAGTACATAAAAAATTTCTTAGGCGTGGATCGTGAGTTGCCCTTGTTCATGCAAATGCGTTGCAAAACTTCATTGTGCGCTTCGAGACATGAGATTGTCAAAGACTCCAAGAATTTCTCATTTCATTAATTTTTCGGGGAGAAGGGATACTTCTCTGTTTGGATAGGTAGTGACCCCTGTAAAAATCAAAGGGAAAGCATCCATGTATGTCCTCATGTTCTAAAAGAGTTGAAACGATACCATTTTACCCATGTACGTATTCCTCGCGAACTTTGAATTGAAAAGATCGATTCATCTTGATCGGATTGTATGTCCAGGATGTTATCTCTCCAGGTTCACGTAACCGTCGGGCTAAGTTTCGATCTGCGAAGCAAATAGTTTTTATTAATCTTTGTACATTGATGCCAAATCCCGGGATCGACCCTAGGACGCCTCGGACCACTGTCATTCCCCCAACCACTATCTTTGCGGTGTTGTTGGCGTCCACGGGTGGTTCGCTTTTGTTATATTGTTCTCAAAGCGGTTGGCAATCTCCTGTGGAGAATAAAATAAGCTTAACTTAGAGTTTGAAACGAGCGAGAGCCAATTGGGACGATACGGAGTTACCGATCTTTGCGCCCGCTTGGTGTTTTACTTGCATTCTCCCAAGTAAGGCTATTCGGAATCTCTCTTTACGGGCGTTCGGGGCGTCGTCCATAAATTGATTTGCTACAGGCCTAGCTTAATAAAGAACTTACGCATTTGATAAGAGAGGAGAAAAATTAGCCCTTTAACTCTAGGCAAATTCTAGACAACTAGAAAGTAAAAGTATCCCACGCAGGGGAACTATACATGAAATTAAAGGAGTATTCATGCGAGATTGGTTCCACCTCTTTTCTTTGGCTATTCCAATGATTGGCTGATTTTGTCTTGGATCATACACCAACGATCGTTGTTTGAGGATCCATAATCACTTGCTTCGGATCACAACTCTAGAGGTCTTTCGACTCCGAACCGGGCGACCAAGGCGGTGAGCTCATCATCAAAGTAACCTTTTGATTTTTCGGCAATTGATACTCGAATTGGGCATTGTTACTTGCTAACACCGGCGACAATTTTCCGTTTTATTTTTGCCGTGAGCGGTCCGACTCCTTGAGCTTGAGCCTCCGCCGTCGCTCGGGAACTCGTAGGGATGATCAACCGGTCTGCTTGCTAGAACCACCAGCGGAAGGTTGGTATGGCCCAGTATTCTTGATTGGGAAGCGGTCGGGTACTTTTTTGCTCCGTAGGTTTTCCTGGGATTAATCTTCCAGTCAACTTTGCTCCGGTCGCCTTGGTTCCAAGCTACATCGTGCTTCTTCGACTTATCTCTAAATTGTGAAGGTGATTTGTGACACTTCGTAGGGTGAGTCCGTCTATATTCATCATTTTGAGTACAGCCATTGGTCGTCTTGAATTGATTCCTAGGCTGTCGAACCGCCTCGATGAATATAGAATGAAGCTCGGCGGACCAAAGGGGCCTTTTCTTTCCAACAAAATCGTCGTAGTAAGTTTGGCCATAGTTCTTTTGTTCGAGTAATTGCTTCCTTACAGCATGTTGCCAAATATTTTGGAGCACTTGAACGTTGCACCGAGCTTTCTTTAGGATGTCCCGAGCACCATGCAATATGACCTTCGTTATTTAACTGGCGATCATCACTTGCTGATGTTATGATGACCAAGTATATCCAACTCGAATCAATGATCTTTAAGAGACTTGTTGACGCCTAAATTTTGACTAATATATTTTTTTGCATAAAAATTAGAACTAATTTTAGTTCTAAACAAAAATCATCTCACATATTCATTTAGCATTGGCATATAATTTGAGCTTAATTTAATAGGCATCTAGATTAGACATAGGGTGAAAAAATGCACCGAGAAGATTCGGGCTTGAAAGAAATATTTTCTCAGGGGACTGTATTGCAAATACTCGGAACTTCAGGGATCGTATTGCAAATACTTGAAACTTTAGGGACCGGATTGCAAATACCAAAAGAAGATGGGGAAAGGAAGATGGTGAGGATGAAGATAATGAAAGGAAGATGAAGAAGAGAAGATGAAGAAAGGAAAATGAAGATGAAGAAGAGAAGATGAAAATGGAAGATGGAGAAATGAATGTGAAGAAGAGAAGATGAACATGGAAGGTGGGGAAATGAAGATGAAGAAGAGAAGATGAAGATGAAGAAAAGAAGATGAAAATGGAAGGTGAGGAAATGAAGATGAAGAATGAAGGATGAAGAACTTTGCCTATAAAAGAAGAAGAGTTCTTGAAGAGATAGAAGAGTTTGGGGGGGAGTAGAAGAGAATTGAGAGAGTTTTGGAATGGAAAAGAATTGAAAGAGTTTTTTTGGAGGAGGAGAATCGAGAGAATTCTTGAGAAAAAATTTGAAAAGAGTTTTGAGAGGGTACGAGAATTTTGAAGCCCGATACTACTATTGCCAATTTTTGCACCGATCAACACAAGCTACTGATCCATCCCGATCGTTCAAGCTCGTCGACAAAAGAAAGCTAAGTGATTTCCTAACTTCCTTTAATTTCGAATACAAATTAGCCCGGATTCTCTACACTGATTTTCTCTCTACGTTTTTATGATAACATTGCATATCAACGATGAGACATCAATGGTACAAGAATAGAAGGAGAGCAAAAAGGAAAAAATATCAACACCCAGTTGCAAGTATAATGGAATTCTAGCGAGATGAGAAAGAAGCGTCAAGGAGAGATAGGACCAAGAGATTTCTCGGTCTAATGAGTCACCAAATCGGTCCAATGATCAAGACATGCCCGAAGCACAAGTTTGGTGCACGAGTTCAAATTGGGAGTAATCTTGAACCTATTTCATCCTAATTCCATGTAATTTCTTTATTTCAAACAAATGTCAAGGGAAGAAAAACCAAAAAAAATTGATTCTTTGATCTTCAAGTAGAATTCATCAAATTTGTCAAATCCATTATTTTTTTCATGAATTTTAAGGTACGGAAAGGGCATTAGTTGTAATTAATGTAACCAAGTGCCCGGACTCTTAATCTCCGGTTCGAGAAATAAGATAGTTTTCTCCCGTTATTTTATTTAGGTTTCTAATCGACCTACCGAAAATGATTAGTGGCGACTCCAAATTCAAATCACATTGCATGTTAATCATTCGAACCTTAAGTTGCGATTTGGTATGGACTTGGGAGAGTCCGAGTTAGGTTAGTTAATTAATTAACTCCGATAATCCATTAGCCCGGAAAATAATAACTTGTTTATTATTTTTTTAGGTCGTGACTGACTTAGCGACTCCATGGGGATCCAAAGAGGACTTAAGCCATATAAGTTCATCAAAAGGAAAATTACTTGATTTGGCAATCTTGCTTGAATTTTAATCCCTAAGTGTTAAATGGTTTTGCAAGAAAGGGAGTTATAAGGGGAGGAGTACGTGACTAACCTGCGTTTTGCGAGGCTTGATGATGAGAATTTTAATTTTTGAACAATCGGAGTGCTGATTGCCTTTAAAATGTCGTGCATGCCCCTAATATAATTGCACTCCACCACTTTGACTTGTGACCGAACCCGGGTCACCCAATAGTTTCGAGGATGGTATTTATGTAGTTCTTTAACCTTGGCGGTAAGGCTTCGCTAAAGGTTATCCCACTTGGATCCCGAGTTCTTCAAAAAATGGCTCAAGGGTTGTTCTCATGCACGTGAGGCTATAATGCATGAGAGTTGCCCTTCTCGACCGAACCAAGCCGAGATGATTGGACCCGACTAGTCATGACTATGTATGCGAGGCGGCAACTAGTCATGATGAACATGCGCGAGGCTGCGACTTGTCGTTCTGTCTTTCATTTCATTTTTGCTAAAAGAACTAAAATCGAATCCATGATTCATGCGCATGTCTTTGTGATTGACATTTTCTTCATATGAGCGGTAATTTCTTGTCTCTTACGCACTTGTTATCTCATTTTTATTTTGGGCTGGTCCATGGTTTAGGTTGATTGTTTATGAATCTCATTGTCTTGTTTTCAATTTCACACTTTCCTTCCGTAGTTTTTACAATTTCATCGGTTGTCCTCAATTCTGATTTGGCTTGTTCCTGTTGTACGATTTTTACTAAATTCTATGATCGAGGTTTGAGTAAATGCCAAACATGAAAGTTATAGACCTATGTTTCAACTAATATCCTACAAAATTTCAGAATTAAATTCATAATTTAAGATAGCCTTTCGTTTTTTTAACTACCTGTGGTTATAACAGTTTTCTGAATGAGATTTTTCGGAAAGACACATTAAACTGATTTGATCTGCTCATTTCTAGTCCGATTGGTCAACATAAAAGGTGTTCATCATCTTCTCAACTATAAGCTCGTAAAATTTGGACGTATTTTGACCAACGTGCGAATTAATACGGATTTTTTCGTAAAAGCGGACAAACTGAAAATTACATGTTTCAATCATTTGGTCATAATCACTTTGTTCGTTTGAGTCTAGAGGGATGCCATGGGCCGGCTCGCTATTCTTGCTCCCTATACTCACTTTTGGTTTGTTTCTGCGTACGGGTAATTTATCACGGATCCTCTACATATTACTCGATCGGTCGCAAAGAGGATGGCCGACATTAACGCCACCGTCGGTGTTGCCCTAGACGAGAAATTTGGCTCCTTAATTGAGAGCTTTGAAGAAATGATGTCCCGAAAGATGGAGGAAATGATGGCCCCCTTCTCCGCCAAACTTCAATCATCCACCTCCAACCCGCCGCTAACCATTCCTGCTCTAATTCCTCCTACGGACAACTCCCAGTAATGCCGTGGAAAAAGCTCTCTATCGGACAATGCCGCTAGAAGATGTGATCTTCACAGGGCGTGAGCTCGAGCACGCCGCTTGTAGTCCCAATCTCCCAAACCAACCCGATGACGATAACCAACGACCAACAAGTTTGTCATCATGGGGGATATATGAGGAGGGAAACCTAGTGGATTCGAAGTATACGACCTAGATGAGTTCAGTCCAGATTATGAGGAAGTTCGTCAAGATTTCGAACGACATGAGGAGGTCAAGCCCTTGGCCGGTGAACAAATTATCTCGGTCAGCCTAGGCGATGCGAAAAACCCTAAAGAAGTTAAGATCGGGGCAAGCCTTTCCTCGGAAATGTCGAGCGCCTGATCGGACTCTTGAAGGATTACCAAGACGTTTTTGCCTGGTCCTATGCGGATATGCCCGGTCTTGACCGTTCCATTGTCGAGCATTGTTTGCCGATCGATCCTTCGGCTAAGCCGGATCGTGCAAAAGTCAAGGAGGGCCGGACCCGAATTAGTGCGGAAGATCAAAGAGGAGGTCATGAAGCTTCTCGATGTAGGATTCATTGAGACTACGAATATTCCAATTTGGTCCCTAACATAGTCCCCTGTCATGAAGAAAGACGGCTGCATTCGGGTTTGTGTCGATTATCGAGACTTGAACAAGGCCCGATCCTAAAGATGATTTTCCCCTCCCGCATATCGACGTACTTGTTGTGATGCTTTGCGGGGTTTGAATTGTTTTCATTCATGGATGGCTTCTCCGGATACAATCAGATCCGATGAATGTCAATGACAAATTGAAAACCACTTTCACCACACCATGGGGAATGTTCCATTACCGGGTAATGCCGTTCGGTCTCAAAACTTGGAGCCACTTACCAACGAGCCATGGTTGCCCTTTTCCATGACATGATGCATAATGAGATTGAGGTTTACGTCGATGACATGATAGCAAAAACAATGCATGGAGAAGATCACGTCGAAACGCTTGAAGAAATTGTTCGACGGACTCCGAAAGTACAAGTTACGCCTCAACCCCGCCAAGTGTGTCTTTGGAACCAGCTCGAGCAAGCTACTCGGTTTCGTGGTAGCGGTCGGGGCATTGAAGTCGACCCTTCGAAAGTTAAGGCTATTCGTGAGCTTAGGCCGCCGACGACGGTTAAAGAAGTTCGAAGCTTGATGGGTAGGCTAAACTATATTGCTCGATTCATCTCTCGGTTATTAGAAACCGCTAAGCCATTCCTCAAGCTATTAAAGAAGAATGCGCTAGTCCAATGGGATAGCGAATGTAAAGAAGCTTTTGGGAAACTGAAGCAACATCTCATGAATCCACCCGTGCTTATTCCTCCGACACCGGGGCAACCTTTAATCCTCTACCTCACAATCCTTAGTGAATCCTTGGGTGCTATGTTAGCCCAAGAGAGGCGGGGAGGATGGAAAAGAACGAGCCATTTACTACTCGAGCAAGAAATTCACAACATCGGAAATGAACTACTCCGAAGTAGAGAAAACATGTGCGGCGTTAGTGCAGGCCTTGCAAGCTTCGGCAATATACCTTGCATTACCAAGTGCTTCGGTGACAGAATGCGATCCTATCAAATACTTGCTTAATCAACCCGCCTTAATTGGTAGACTTGCCAAATGGCAAATCCTCATCTCCGAGTTCGACGTTCAATATTTGTCCCAAAAGTCAATCAAGGGACGAGCTATAGCGAGATGTCCTAGCTGAAAATTCGGGGCAAGATGATGATGCCTATCATTCGAGGATCGAATCATGTCGGTGGAGGATTACATATGGACTATGTACTTTGACGGAGCTGTCAATTTATCGTGGGTCGGGCACGGGCGCGGTTACGATATCTCCGGGTGGTCGGCATTATCCTGTGGCTGCAAAATTAGTATTCCCTTGCACAAAAAACGTAGCGAGAATATGAGGCATGCATCCTCGGTGCACGGCTGCGATTGAAATGGGGATAGCCCGACTCAAGGTGTTCGGAGATTCCGCTTTGATTATCCTTCGATTGTTGGAAAGTGGAAGACGAGAGATGCTAAATTGCTACCCTACCATGAGTATCTGGATGAATTGGTGCAGGAATTTGAAGATATCTCATTTGAGTATTTGTCCGGGACTCATAATCGATTCGATGATGCATTGGCTACCTTGTCTTCAATGTTACAAGTCGCCAATGGACTTAAGGTTGACCCACTGAAGATTGAAGTACTAAAAAAGCCAGCATATTGTATGGCCGTGATCAATGAACCGGATGGTAAGCCATGGTACCATGACATCAAGACTTATATTCGAAACGGGGAGTTCCCCCGAAAAAAGTACCGTATCGACCAAAAGTACATAAGGAAGATGGCCTCGAAGTTCTTCTTGAATGGAGAGAATTCGTCAAGCGGTCATTCGATTCTGTCTTACTAAGATGCGTTGACTCAACCGGCTGATTCGTCGATGATGGAAGTACATGAAGGGATCGTGGTCCATACATGAACGGCCACTTGTTAGCTAAGAAGATTATGAGGTTGGGTTATTATTGGCTCACACTCGAAAGAGATTGTATTCAGTATGTTCGGAGTTGTCACAAATGTCAAATTCATGGTGACAAGATTAATGTCCCTCCAAATGAGTTGCATCAATTATCGAACCATGGCCGTTTTCTATGTGGGGCATTGATGTTATCGATCATATCAACCCTAAAGCGTCCAATGGGCATCGATTCATCTTGGTGGCGATTGACTATTTCTCCAAATGGATCGAAGTCGCATCCTATTTGGCGATCACGGCACGAAATATCGCGAAATTTATCCGTCGGGATATCATTGCTCGATACGGTTCACCTGAAGCCATAATCACGACAATGGCTCGAACTTAAACAACAAACTAATGGACGAATTGTTTAAGGAATTCAAGATCAAGCATCCGAACTCTTCCCCATATCGCTCTCGGATGAATGGAGCAGTAGAAGCCGCCAATAAGAACATTAAGAAAATTTTAGCGAAGACGGCTGAAAATTATCGCGATTGGCATGAGAGGTTGCCATTTGCACTTATGGCGTATCGGACCTCGATCCGGATATCTCTTGGGGCAATCCCGTATTCGCTTGTATATGGAATGGAGGCTGTTCTACCGAGTTGAAGTGGAAATTCCTTCATTACGTATCTTGTCTCAAGCTAAGGCGACGGAAGCTGAATGGATCCAGAGAGAACAAGCCAATTGAATCGATCGACGAAAAAAGACTTAAGGCTGTATGTCATGGCCGGTGTTATCGACGAGAGAGTTGCTAAATCATTCAACAAAAAAGTTCGGCCTCGATATTTTTCGGATCAATGACCTGGTCTTGAGAAAATTATTGCCAATAATCCCACTCCCGAGGAAGGGAAATTCGCTCCAAACTATGGTGGTCCATATATAGTGAAGAAGGTGCTCCTTGGTGGTGCTTTGATTTGGCCGAGATGGATGGTCGTGTCTTTACCAATCCGATCAATTCGAATTTGTAAAGAAATATTATGCTTGATTCACTACGATGTTTTTATAATCGAGTTATAATATTAATACTGATTCACGAGTTGTTCACATTTGAGCATTCGTTTGTCTCCTCACTACTAATCTTTCTTTGAGAGATTGTTTTGAATGTGGGAGCCTCTCGGCCCAATTGGATTGACCATCGGGAGCGTGAGATTTACATATTCGCGAGTAAAAGGGGTTATCTTGCGAAAAAAAATATGACGACCAAGATGAAATGAGTAAAAACTTGCATTCATTTCATTCATCGGAAAGCTTTACAAATAGATCAACGGGGTAGGAACGTAAAGCCAAACCGAGCCCTAATGAGCATCACAAAGGAGTTTAACCGACTCTCCATACGGTTGATGCTCCGCCTATACTTGAACGCTCCGAGAATCGAGATCCGCCAACTTAAAGATGAGGAGCTCACATTTCCCTTTGAGGTTGGCTACCTTGTCCTCGTGATGCTCAGCGGCAGATTCCAAATCATGGATCGGCATTCTCCCGCGGGCTATATCCGAGTCGGATCGTCCGGCCTTTCTTCCGGCCATGTGCATTGAAATTTTAAAACAATATTAAGCGGATCGCTCAAAGATGGTATGGGACATGGCCAAACATCCCACCAAGTTTCCCCTCTCACGAATCGGTAGGGAGACTTGTTCGTTACCGTAGTCAAGGGACTTCTTATAATTCTCGGCTACAAGGCGGCCAACACCAAGCTGTCCGACCAATCCGATAGCGTGCCTTCACAAGTTGGGCCAAAGTAACATCTTGATGAGCAACATGGTAAGCCTCCAAGAAGTTAGTGAAGAGGGTGGGGAAGATCCTGTATTCCTCTTCTAACTTGGTACCTTCAATAGAAGCGGTGTCCATATCCCTAAACATAAGACGAATTTCAGTTTCGGCCTCCGGATGGTTGGCTATATAAGAGTAGCCCTGGCCTAGGAGATTATAAAGTTTCTCCCATTTGGCCAAAACTTCAGCCGAGAAGGCGTGTGCGGGAAGGGAAGCCATTGTTGTTGAAGCGGCTAAAAAGAGTGGATGCAAAAAGAGTACTTAGAAGGTTGGAGATGAAGATATGAAAGCGATAATTGTCTCGGCGTTATATCCTAATTTAAAGGGGCGAGGAAAAGCTATAGCAATAATTATTGTGGAGGCCGAGTTAATTATCCGGGCAAAACTACGGACGTTTCGTCCGTGAATCACGGATCTACCATCTCAAGCCTCACAAATCCGAAAAAGTTACGAAAAGATTTGAGAACCCCACCATGTTGAAAGCGAGTGGGAGACAAGCATACTTTTCGAGAGAAAAACAGCAATTCTTGCGAGCCACGTTAGTTACTCGGGTGAAACCACGGGCGTTTCGTCCGTGAATCACGGATCTACCATCTCAAGCCTCACAAATCCGAAAAAGTTACGAAAAGATTTGAGGACTCCACCATGTTGAAAACTGAGTGGGAGACAAGCATACTTTCCGAGAGAAGAAACATCAATTCTTGCGGAGCCACGTTAGTTACTCGGGTAAAACTACGGGCGTTTCGTTCGTTGGATCCTGGATCTATCATCAATCCGCGATCTCGAGCCTCACAAATCCGAAAAGTTACGAAAAGAGTTGAAGTCCCACCATGATTAGAACGAGTGGGAGACAAGCATGGTTATCAAGAAAAGAAAATCGGTGCGAGTGGATTCGGGGTCCCATCACGTTGAAAAAATAAGACAAAGCGGGAAACACGAAATCTTGCGAAAAATGTCGGCTTAGTGATTTTCATCCGCGTTAAAAGGGAGGCTTTGGAACATACCCGATTACTCGAAAGAATTTGGAGAGAGTAAGCATACGGCGGAGAATAGAGTGAACAAAAGGCGGTAAGAGGTATTTCAATCCAACATGTTTAGAGGCCATCAGCACTTACTGGAGGCAACCAACCTAGATATCCCCGAAAGCGAACTGCTGGATTTCGAGACCGGATCCAACGCGAAGGCCGTAAACCCAACTCTCTTGACGGTGAAATTCAAGATCTCGACAAAGCAACAACAATGGCGGGCGGCATGCAATCAACCCTGAAAAGAAAATATCAAATCAAAGTGCTCGAAGATGCCTTCAAGGAGTGCTCTTACGTGAATAAGAAACGCAAAAATGAATTGAGCCGGATGATAGGAATGGAGCCCTTGAAAGTCAAGTTTTGGTTTCAAAACAAGCGGACCCGATTGAAGGTTAAAAATGAAAGTCATGAACTTGCGTTTCGAGGGAAGAAAATGAAAAGCTTCGAGCGAGAGAACAAGAGGTCTAGGGATGCTATTAACACATTGTTTGCCATGTCCGTAGCGGCCCCATCTCCTTTGGTGACGTGTTCCTCGATGAGCCACATCGAGCATTGAAAATGCTCATTCACCGATTCATCACCCAGAGCAAGCTCTCGTACAATCCGATTTCGTTGGAGATACATCCCGAAAAGTCGGTCTTGCAGAAGCGAGAACCGATGCCCTTCGAGGAAGAGACATGCATCACTACAATTGGAGTTTCCTTGATGTCACGACCAACCAATTCAACGCCGATGGAACTTCGAATGTGTAGCCTACATGAAGCTTTAGTTTATTATTATGGGCTCTCAAAATATAGCTTTCGAGCATTATTAGCCAGCCCTTACGAATCCTCAAGAGAAGTAGTGACATGTATGAATGAATGTACTGTTTGTTATAAAATTCCCATGTGAGACATTCTTCTTTTAACGCCTAGAGTTAATTCGGGGGCGAAAAAGTACTATCCACGAACATCATCATGCTTAAATGCGTAAATTCCTCGTCGATTTGACTAAGCATTGAAAGCCTTCACGTAAGTAAATGCGAAAAGATTTGAGGAGGCAAATAAGCTGCCTCGTTCATAGGAGAAAGCGAAAAGATTTGAGGAGGGCAAATAAGCGCCTCGTTCGTAGGAGGAACCGAAAAGATTTGAGGAGGGAAATAATTGCCTCGTTCGTAGAGAAAGTGAAAAGATTTAAGGGCTCCTCCATATCGGAAAAGTAAAAAAAAAAATGACGACGGATTGAGTGAGGGGTAAGAGTTATTACGAAATGGATCCAAGGCACTAAGATCGAAAAGGAGAGAAAAGGCATCTGCGAGACTAACGAGATCGGAAAAAAGTTTATAAAGAACTTGAAGTCTCCATGCACCTCCGAACTCGTCACGAAAGGCCATCATCGCTTTTGTGATTTTACGGCAATTTATCTTTGCAAGTCCAAAGAGCATCTAAAGCCCGGTCTCTAGTCGAAACACCCATTTTTCGGTCTACATATGGAAGGTTTTGAAAGGAAAATAAGTATGCGTACATTCCAGGGCGGAAGTATGGAAAGCCTCCTATCCTGAGGATCTGCGAGTCATGGCCATTGATGGCAACCCCGTTTCCCTCTCGATCCTCGTTGCCGTCTGAGAAAGTGCATGTACGGGATTTCGGCTTATGTGAGAGCAACGGAAGCCTTAGAGGAGCGAGGCGGTACAAATATGATTTCGACATCGTCGTCACAGCCATGGTAGGGATCAATATGGACGGTCTCGGTCTCTTAAAGATCATTGATTCCGAGTTGGATATACCGGTGATCATAACATCAGCAAGTGATGATCGGCGAGTTCATAACGAGGGCCATATTGCATGGTGCTCGGGGCATCCTAAAGAAGCCGGTCCGCGTTCGAGTGCTCCAAAACATTTGGCAGCATCTTTGTAAGGAAGCAATTACTCGAACAAAAGAACTATGGCCAAACTTACTACGACGATTTTGTTGGAAAGAAAAGGCCCCTTTGGTCCGCCGAGCTTCATTCTATATTCATCGAGGCGGTTCGACGGCTAGGAATCAATTCAAGACGACCAAATTTGTACTCAAAATGATGAATATAGACGGACTCACCCTACGAAGTGTCACAAATCACCTTCACGGATTTAGAGATAAGTGAAGAAGCACGATGTAGCTTGGAACCAAGGCGACCGGAGCAAAGTTGATTGGAAGATTAATCCCGGGAAAACCTACGGAGCAAAAAGTACCCGACCACTTCCCAATCAAGAATACTGGCCATACCGACCTTCCGCTGGTGGTTCTAGCAGCGGACCGATTGATCATCCCTACGAGTTCCCGAGCGACGGCGGAGGCTCAAGCTCAAGGAGTCGGACCGCTCACGGCAAAAACAAAGTGAAAAATCTGTGTCGCCGGTGTTAGCAAGTAACAATGCCCAATTCGAGTATCAATTGCCCAAAAAATCAAAAGGTTACTTTGATGATGAGCTCACCGCCTTGGTCGGCCGGTTCGGAGCTGAAAGACCTCCCGAGTTGTGATCCGAAGCAAGTGATCGTGGATCCTCAAACAACGATCGTTGGTGTAAGATCCAAGACAAAATCAGCCGATCATTGGAATAGCCAACAAAAGAGGTGGAACCAATCTCGCATGAATACTCCTTTAATTCCATGTATAGTTCCCTGCGTGGGATACTTTTTACTTCCTAGCCGTCTAGAATTTCCCTAGAGTTAAAGGGCGAATTTTTCTCCTCTCTTATCAAATGCGTAAGTTCCTTATTAAGTTAGGCACTGTAGCAAATCGATTTGTAGACGACGCCTGAACGCCCGTAAAGAGAGATTCCGAATAGCCTTACTTGGGAGAATGCAAGTAAAAGACCAAGCGGGCTCAAAGATGGGTAACTCCGTATCGTCCCAATTGGCTCTCGGTAGTTTCAAACTCTAAGTTAAGCTTATTTTATTCTCCACGGGAGATTGCCAATCGCTTTGAGAACAATATAATAAAAGCGAACCACACGTGGACGCCAACAACACCAGACATAGTGGTTGGGGGAATGACGAGTGGTCCGAGGCGTCCCGGGGTCGATCCCGGGATTTGGCATCAATGTACAAAGATTAATAAAAACATTTTTTGCTTCGCAGATCGAAGCTCGGCCAGACGATTATAGAACCTGGAGAGATAACATCCGGACATACAATCCGATCCGGATTAATCGATCTTCTCAATTCAAAGTTTGCAAGGAATACGTACATGAGTAAAATGGTATCGTTTCAACTCTTTTAGAACATGAGGACGTACATTGATGATTTCCCTTTTGAATTTTACGAAGGGGTCTTGCCCATCCAAATAGAGAAGTATCCATTCTCCCTGAAAAATTAATGAAATGAGAAATTCCCTGGAGCCTTTGACAATCTCATGTCCCGAAGCGAGACAATGAAGTTTTGCAATACATTTGCATGAGCAGGGGGCAACTCACGATCCACGCCCCTAAGAAATTTTTTATGTACTTGCGAACTTTGTCCGCCAAGATAAAAAGTTGCTGCATTTTATATGCTCGAAAACACTCATACACCGCATAGTTTGCACATGATTGTTCCTCATGTTTAATTTATCAACTCGAATAAGGAACATGAACTACATAAGATACATCGAATGTACAAAAGGGGCGTGACGAGGATGATGAAAGGCAATCCTTTCCCAAACACCTCCAATTTTTTCAGGCAAGATGAACGGCGGCAAAATTCCGCATTCCCCGAGGTAAAGAGTTTTCTCGCGAAAGGTACGATAACCGAAGTGATGGAGGCATTCATTTCTCTACCCTAAACACCGCAAGTTGTCCGTTGATCAACCCATTCGAGCGGAGATTTCACTTCTACAACCCTGTCAAGAACCACCCCACATTGGGGCAAAACAGAGGTAATTCCATCGGTATCACGAGGTAAAATGGTTAGAAATCTTCTTGCTTGGACTAACATCAATCTTCGGGTGGTTCTTTGCATTGTACTTACGCTTTAATTCAAGTGCCTTAGGGTGACGAAGAGCATTTCTTTTTTTATCCCACACATCTATATCCATTTGCACAACCCATTTGAGCCTGCAAATTCGTTTCTAAAAGCCCTTATTGGTGATCATTGTTGTCCCAAAGCGAATATGGCCCATCTTTGAGTAGAAGGACACGAAAAGCTGGATCAATAGAAAATCTCCCAATGAACTCATCAAGGTGCAATAGTAAAAGAGAGTTGGGAGTAAAAAAAAAAAAAAAAAAAAAGAAAGAGGAAAGGCTGATTCCACAAAGAATTCCTAGGCATTTAAAAAGCAAAGTGCCTACCAAAAGCAAGGCCAATGCCCTTTCAATTCATTGCTCATTTGTAGAATATTTCTGAACTTAAATGCACAATTTTTCTGTATATCCTAAAAGGGTTGAGAGAAAAATCTCCATGAAGTGTCAAATTGCAAATGCAATCTTCGGTTCATACCATCCTTGAGCAATGATGGTATCCTAGAAAGCCACGATCGGTGACAAGATTGTAATGATCACCAACATCAAGCTCCTTCTCAAACATCTTCGAGCCAAAACGAACCCTTTCGTTTCTCGGTCCCAAATCATTACTTCCATTACAACCCTTTAAAAGCCTTTTCTGGTTAGGGCACTTAAATTAATGTGGAATTCAATGATTTTAAGCATCACTCGAAGAAGTTCGAGCAAGATTACTTCTCTCTCATTTTTGCGGGGGTTCTTGACTTGTAAACCCGGAGAGATGACGAAGAAATTCATTTCGGCGGCCTTGACTCAACTAGAGTCCCCTTTGTAAACCTTTGACCTAGCCCTCGTTACGGTCCTAATCAAGACTTCCGGATCGGCTCGGTCGTATCAATTGCGAGATTACTCGGATCCTTATCGAATGCAATGATGGAAAGATTGAGTGATTTCTTTTGAATCCTCGCAGACGGGATAAATAACTTTTCTTGAGAGTGAGAGAAAACCCTTTCGGATGAAGTCCCCCATTCAGCTCACATTTGAGGTATTCATAATGTGAGAACATCCCTGGACAGGATTGATAATGCAAACTTGATAGAATGGTTTTGCATAAACCATGGCATGAATGATTGCATTATACACATGTTATTTCTAATCATTGCAAGCTTGGTAGGAAAGTTTTGCATGAACTCATTGTTGAATATGTTTGCGCATGTTACCTCGACATTCTATGATGGGTAATACATTCCCGATGTTCGATGTCCCTCCCAAGGTCTCGAAATTCATCCAAGGATTATTGAATGAGCAAGTTCTCCTGGCAAATGCCTACCATGTACGATACGAGCGATCTGTTTCGTTCTTTGATTAATCGTTCGGAGAACCCGGGTAAGTTTTCTGAACCCATTTTCAAATTAACAACTCCTCGATGATAGTTGTTACGATTCAATTCAGGCAATATGCCTCTCCTGTCAGTCGTGTAGACATATCCACCGGCGATCTTGACATCTTATCAAATAATGACGACGTAGCTCTTATGATTTCGGTCTCGGATCACGAAGACATATGCGTCTGGTGATCTTGACCTTTAGTCGGCTCATAATGACATAGCTCTTATGATTCTCGGCTTCTTTTTCAAATCACGAAGACATAAGCACCCGTGATTTTGATCCAAACCAAATCATAATGACGTAACTCTTACGATTTTGGTTCCCCTTTGTCGAATCGTGAAGACATATGCACTGGCGATTTTGACATTTAATCAACTCATAATGACATAGCTCTTATGATTCTCGGCTCCTTTATCAAATCACGAAGACATAAGCACCCGTGATTTTGATCCAAACCAAATCATAACGACGTAGCTCTTAAGATTTTGGTTCCCCTTTGTCGAATCGTGAAGACATATGCACTCGGCGATTTCGACATTTAATCAACTCACAACGACGTAGCTCTTATGAACTTGATTCTACTTCTTTCGACTCACAACGACGTAGCTCTTGTGATGCGGAAGGATACACATATCTTTCGTTGTCTCGCATTAGGGAGAAGTCTCGATAACGAGATAGGCCGAATACCTTAAGGTCCTCGTGTTTGCAAGAAACTTGGAAATTAAGGGAATCACCAGCTTATGAAGTATTTGGTAAAACAAGTATTCTCGTATGCGATCCATGTGCAGGTTTCTCTAACATGAAAAAGAGAAATTATGACACATGTTATTTCTGGTCTTGCATATCATGCGTCACTTCATTACATAAAAAATGGGACTAAAACTCCCGCCAAAAAGTTCATCCATCATTTGCACTATCAAAATTTAGGATTCAATTTTGTCTTTGAGCGGAACCTCTACGAGCCTCCACTCAAAGAGGGGCAACTGTTGACGCCTAAATTTTGACTATATATTTTTTTGCATAAAAATTAGAACTAATTTTAGTTCTAAACAAAAATCATCTCACATATTCATTTAGCATTGGCATATAATTTGATCTTAATTTAACAGGCATCTAGATTAGACATAGGGTGAAAAAATGCACCGAGAAGATTCGGGCTTGAAAGAAATATTTTCTCGGGGGACTGTATTGCAAATACTCGGAACTTCGGGGATCAGTGTGCAAATACTTGAAACTTCAAGGATTTGGATTGCAAATACCAAAAGAAGATGGGGAAAGGAAGATGGTGAAGATGAAGATAATGAAAGGAAGATGAAGAAGAGAAGATGAAAATGGAAGATGGAGAAATGAATGTGAAGAAGAGAAGATGAAGATGAAGAAGAGAAGATGAAAATGGAAGGTAGGGAAATGAAGATGAAGAAGAGAAGATGAAGATGAAGAAAAGAAGATGAAAATGGAAGGTGAGGAAATGAAGATGAAGAATGAAGGATGAAGAACTTTGCCTATAAAAGAAGAAGAGTTCTTGAAGAGATAGAAGAGTTTTTGGGGGAGTAGAAGAGAATTGAGAGAGTTTTTGGAATGGAAAAGAATTGAAAGAGTTTTTTGGAGGAGGAGAATGGAGAGAATTCTTGAGAAAAAAATTTGAAAAGAGTTTTGAGAGGGTACGAGAATTTTGAAACCCGATACTACTATTGCCAATTTTTGCACCGATCAACACAAGCTATTGATCCATCCCGATCGTTCAAGCTCGTCGCAGAAAAAGAAAGCTAAGTGATTTCCTAACTTCCTTTAATTTCGAATACAAATTAGCTTTGATTCTCTACATCGATTTTCTCTCTACATTTTTATGATAACAATTGCATATCAACGATGAGACATCAATGGTACAAGAATAGAAGGAGAGCAAAAGGAAAAAATATCAACGCCCATATTCAAGTATAATGGAATTCTAGCGAGATGAGAAAGAAGCGTCAAGGAGAGATAGGACCAAGAGATTTCTCGGTCTAACGAGTCACCAAATCGGTCTAATGATCAAGACATACCCGGAGTACAAGTTTGGTGCACGAGTTCAAATTGGGGAGTAATCTTGAACCTATTTCATCCTAATTCCATGTAATTTCTTTATTTCAAACAAATGTCAAGGGAAGAAAAACAAAAAAAAATTGATTCTTTGATCTTCAAGTAGAATTCATCAAATTTGTCAAATCCATTATTTTTTCATGAATTTTAAGGTACCGAAAGGGCATTAGTTGTAATTAATGTAACCAAGTGCCCGGACTCTTAATCTACGGTTCGTGAAATAAGATAGTTTTCTCCCGCTATTTTATTTAGGTTTCTAATCGACCTACCGAAAATGATTAGTGGCGACTCCAAATTCAAATCACATTGCATGTTAATCATTCGAACCTTAAGTTGCGATTTGGTATGGACTTGGGAGAGTCCGAGTTAGGTTAGTTAATTAATTAACACTGATAATCCATTAGCCCCGGAAAATAATAACTTGTTTATTATTTTTTTAGGTCACGACAAGACCGAGACCGTCCATATCGATCCCTACCATGGCTGTGACGACGATGTCAAAATCATATTTATCTTGCCTCGGCTCTCCTCTAAGGCTTCCGTTGCTTTCACATAAGCTGAAATTCTATACATGCACTTTCTCGGCATGGCAACAAGGATCGAGAGGAAACGGGGGTTGCCATCAATGGCCATGACTCGAGATCCTCGGGATATGAGGCTTCCCATACTTCCGCCTGGAATGTACGCATACTTATTTTCCTTTCAAAACCTTCCATATGTAGACCGAAAAATGGGTGTTTCGACTAGAGGCCGGGCTTTAGATGTTCTTTGGACTTGCAAAGATAAATTGCCGAAAATCACAAAAGCATGATGGCCTTTCGTGACGAGTTACGGAGGTGCATGGAGACTTCAAGTTCTTTATAAACTTTTTCGGATATGTTGGTCTCGCATGATGGCTTTTCTCACCTTTTCGATCTTAGTGCCTTGGATCCATTTCGTAATAACTCTTACCTCTCGCTCAATCCGTCGTTCTTTTTTACTTTTCGACATGGAGGAGCCCTCAAATCTTTTCACTTTCTCTACGAACGAGACAGTTATTTCCCTCCTCAAATCTTTTCGGTTCCTCCTACGAACAGGCGGTTATTTCCCTCCTCAAATCTTTTCGGTTCCTCCTACGAACGAGGCGAGTTATTTCCCTCCTCAAATCTTTTCGCATTTACTTACGTGAAGGCTTTCAATGCTTAGTCAAATCGGCGAGGAATTCACGCATTTAAGCATGATGATGTTCGTGGATAATGATTGTTCTTTGCCCTGGATTAACTCTCGGCATTTAAAGAAGAATGTCTCACATGGGGATTTTGTAACAAACAGTACATTCCTTCATACATGTCACTACTTCTCTTGAGGATTCGTAAGAGTTGGCTAGTAATGCTCAAAAAAGAGATATTTTGAGAGCCCATAATAAAAAACTAAAGCTTCATGTAACCTACATATTCGGAGTTCCATCGGCGTTGAATTGGCTGTTTGTGACATCAAGGAAACTCCAATTGTAGTGATGCATGTCTCTTCCCTCGAAGGGTATCGGTTACGCCTCTGCAAGACCGACTTTCCGGGATGTATCTCCAACGAAATCGGATTGTACGAGAACTTGCTTTGGGGGATGAAGCTGGTGAATGAACATTTTCAATGCTCGAGATGTGGCTCATCGAGGGACATGTCACCAAAGGAGATGGGGCCGCTACGGGACATGGCAAACAGCGGTGTTAATAGCATCCCTATACTTCTTGTTCTTTGCTCGAAGCTTTTCACTTTCTTCCATCGAAACGTAAGTTCATGACTTTCATTTTTAACCTTCAATCGGGTCCGCTTGTTTTGAAACCAAAACTTGACCTTCAAGGGCTCCATTCCTATCATCCGGCTCAATTCATTTTTGCGTCTCTTATTCACGTAAGAGCACTCCTTGAAGGCGAGCTTCGAGCACTTTGATTTGATATTTTCTTTTAAAGGGTTTTGCTCATGTGCCGGCTGCCATTGTTATTCTTTGTCGAGATCTTGAATTTCTTGCCAAGAGAGTTGGGTTTTACGGCTTCGGCGTTGGATCTGGTCTCGAAATCCAGCGGTTCGCTTTCGGGGATGTCTAGGTTGGTTGTCTCCGGTAAGTGCTGATGGCCTCTAAACATGTTTGATTGAAATACCTCTTACCGCCTTTTGTTCACTCTATTCTCCGATGTATGCTTACTCTCTCCAAATTCTTTCGAGTAATCGGGTATGTTCCAAAGCCTCCCTTTAAACGCGGATGAAAATCACTAAGCCGACGTTTTTCCCAAGATTTCGTGTTTCCCGCCTTGTCTTATTTTTTTCAACGTGATGGGACCCCGAATCCATTCGCACCGATTTTCTTTTCTTGATAACCATGCTTGTCTCCCACTCGGTTTTCAACATGGTGGGACTCCAACTCCTTTCGTAACTTTTCGAATTTGTGAGGCTCGAGATCACGGATTGACGATACATCCAGGATCCAACGAACGAAAGCGCCCGTAGTTTCACCCGAGTAACTAACGTGGCTCGTAAGAATTGCTATTTTTTCTCTCGAAAAGTATGCTTGTCTCCCACTCGGTTTTCAACATGGTGGGGTCCTCAAATCTTTTCGTAACTTTTTCGGATTTATGAGGCTCGAGATGGTAGATCCGTGATTCACGGATGAAACGCCCGTAGTTTTACCCGGATAATTAACTCGGCATCCACAATAATTATTGCTATAGCTTTTCTTGCCCTTTAAATTAGGATTTAACGCCGAGGCAATTATCGCTTTCATATCTCCAACCTTCTAAGCACTCTTTTGCATCCACTTTTTTAGCCGCTTCAACAACAATGGCTTCCCCCTCCCGCACACGCCTTCTCGGTTGAAGTTTTGGCCAAATGGGAGAAACTTTATAATCTCCTAGGCCAGGGCTACTCTTATATAGCCAACCATCCGGAGGCTGAAACCGAGATTCGTCTTATGTTTAGGGATATGGGCACCGCTTTCATTGAAGGTACCAAGTTAGAGGAGGAATACGGGATCTTCCCCACCCTTTTCACTAACTTCCTGGAGGCTTACCATGTTGCTCATCAAAATGTTACTTTGGCCCATCTTGTGAAGGCACGCTATCGGGATCGATCGGGCCGGCTTAGTGTTGGCCGGTCTTGTAGGCCGACAATTATAAGAAGGCCCTTGACTACTGATAGCGAACAAGTCTCCCCGTCGATTCGTGAGAGGGAAACTTGGTGGGATGTTTGGCCATGTCCCAGGACCATCTTCGAGCGCGATCCGCTCAATATTGTTTTAAAATTTCAATGTACATGGATGGAAGAAAGGCTGGACGATCGACCCTGGATATAGCCCGGGAGAATCTTTGATCCATGACACTGGAATCTGGCCTTGAGCATCACGAGGACAAGGTAGCCAACCTCAAAGAGAAATGTGAGCTCCTCCTCTTTAAGTTGGCGGATCTGGATTCTCGGGAGCGATCGGTGTAGGCGGAGCATCAATCGTATGGAGAGTCGGTTAAACTCCTTTGTGATGCTCATTAGGGCTCGGTTTGGCTTTACGTTCCCACCCCGTTGATCTATTTGTAAGGCTTTTCGATGAATGAAATAAATGCAAGTTTTTACTCATTTCATCTTGGTCGTCATATTTTTTCGCAAGATAACCCCTCTTACTCTGCGAATATGTAAATCTCACGCTCCCGATGGTCAATTCAATTCGGCTTGAGAGGCTTCCACATTCAAAACAATCTCTCAAGCAAAGATTAGTAGTGAGGAGACAAACGAATGCTCAAATGTGAACAACTCGTGAGTCGTATTAATATTATAACTCGATTATGAAAACATCGAGTGAATCAAGCGGGAATATTTCTTTATAGCGTCGGAATTGATTGGATTGGTAAAGACACGACCATCCATCTCGGCGGAATCAAAGCACCACCAAGGAGCACCTTCTTCACTATATATGGACCACCATAGTTTGGAGCGAATTTCCCTTCGGGAGTGGGACTATTGGCAATAATTTTCTCAAGACCAGGTCATTGATTTGAAAATATCGAGGCCGAACTTTTTTGTTGAATGATTTAGCAACCCTCTGCGATTTACTGGCCATGACATACGGCCTTAAGTCTTTTTTCGTCGATCGGATTCAATTGGCTTGTTTCTCTTTGGATCCATTCAGCTTCCGTTAGCTTAGCTTGAGACAAGTATACGTAAGGAAGGAATTTCCACTTCAATTGGTAGAACGGCCTCCATTCCATATACAAGAGAATACGGGGTTGCCCCGAGTAGATGTCCGGATCGAGGTCCGATACGCCATAAGTGCAAATGGCAATCTCTCATGCCAATCGCGATAATTTTCAGCCGTCTTCGCTAAAAAAATTTTAATGTTCTTATTCGCGGCTTCTCTTGCTCCACTCATTTGAGGACGATATGGGGAAGAGTTCGGATGTTTGATCTGGAATTCCTTGAACAATTCGTCCATTAGTTTGTTGTTTAAGTTCGAGCCATTGTCAATGATTATGGCTTCAGGTGAACCATATCGAGCAATGATATCTCGGCGGATAAATTTTGCGATATTTCGTGTCAGAATCGCTAAATAGGATGCGGCCTCGATCCATTTGGAGAAATAGTCAATCGCCACCAAGATGAATCGATGCCCATTAGATGCTTTAGGGTTGATAGGACCGATAACATCAATGCCCCACATAGAAAACGGCCATGGTTCGGATAAGCGATGCAACTCATTTGGAGGGACATTAATCTTGTCACCATGAATTTAACATTTGTGACTGACTCCGGACATCTTTGAATACAATCTCTTTCGAGCGTGAGCCAATAATAACCCAACCTCATAATCTTCTTAGCTAACAAGTGGCCGTTCATGTGTGGACCACGGATCCCTTCATGTACTTCCATTATTAGGCAATTGCTTCGGTCGAGTCAACGCATCTTAGTAGGACAGAATCGAATGACCGCTTGTACAAATTCTCTCCATTCAAGAAGAACTTGAGGCCATCTTCCTTATGTACTTTTGGTCGGATACGGTACTTTTTTCAGGGAACTCCCGCTTCGAATATAAGTCTTGATGTCATGGTACCATGGTTTACCATCGGGTTCATTGATCACGGCCATACAATATCTTGGGTTTTTTAATACCTCGATCTTCAGTGGGTCAACCTCAAGTCCATCGGCGACTTGTAACATTGAAGATAAGGTAGCCAATGCATCGGCGAATCGATTATGAGTCCTGGGCGAGATACTCAAATGAGATATCCTCAAATTCTTCTACCAATTCATCCAGATACTCATGGTAGGGTAGCAATTTGGCATCTATCGTCTTCCACTTTCCAACGATCGAAGGATAATCAAAGCGGAATCTCCGAACACCTTGAGTCGGGCTATCCCCATTTCAATTGCAGCGCAGACCGAGGATGCATGCCTCATATTCTCGCTATGTTATTTGTGCAAGGGAATACCAATTTTTTTTGCTACGGGATAATGCCGACCACTTGGAGATATAAGAACCGCGCCCGTGCTCGATCCCGATAAATTGACAGCTCCTTCAAAATACATAGTCCGGATGTAATCCTCCACCGACATGATTCGATCCTCGGAATGATAGGCATCGTCATCTTGCCCCGGATTTTCAGCTAGGACATCTCGCTATAGCTCGTCCCTTGATTGACTTTTGGGACAAATATCGAACGTCAAACTCGGAGATGAGGATTTTCCATTTAGCAAGTCTACCAATCAAGGCGGGTTGATTAAGCAAATATTTGATGAGATTGCATTCGTCACGAAGCACTTGGTAATGCAAGGTATATTGCCGAGCTTGTGCAGTACCCTGTACTAACGCCGCACATGTTTTCTCTACCGGAGTACTTCATTTCCGGTTGTGAATTTCTTGCTCGGATAATAAATGGCTCGTTCTCTTCCGTCCTCCCGCTTCTCTTGGGCTAGCATAGCACCCAAGGATTCACTAAGGATTGTGAGGTAGAGGATTAAAGGTTGCTCCGGTGTTGGAGGAACAAGCACGGGTGGATTCATGAGATCTCGCTTGATCTTCCAAAAGCTTCTTCACATTCGCTATCCCATTGGACTAGCGCATTCTTCTTTAATAGCTTGAGGAATGGCTTAGCGTGTTTCGATAAGCGAGAGATGAATCGAGCAATATAGTTTAGCCTACCCATCAAACTTCGAACTTCTTTAGCGTCGTCGGTGTGGCTTAAGCTCACGAATAGCCTTAACTTTCGAAGGGTCGACTTCAATGCCCTTACCGCTACCACGAATCCGAGTAGCTTGCCCGAGCTGGTCCCAAAGACACACTTGGCGGGGTTGAGGCGTAACTTTATACTTTCGGAGTCCGTCGAACAATTTTTTTCAGCGTTTCGACGTGATCTTCTCCATGCCTTGTTTTTGCTATCATGTCATCGACGTAAACCTCAATCTCATTATGCATCATGTCATGGAAAAGGGGCAACCATGGCTCGTTGGTAAGTGGCTCCAGCGTTTCGAGACCGAACGGCATTACCCGGTAATGGAATAATCCCCATGGTGTGGTGAAAGTGGTTTTCAACTTGTCATTGACATTCATCGGGATCCGATTGTACCGGAGAAACTATCCATGAATGAAAACAATTCAAACCTGCCGCATCTGTCAACAAGTACGTTGAGGGGGAAATCATCTTTAGGGACTGGCCTTGTTCAAGTCTCGGTAATCGACACAAACCCGAATGCGGCCGTCTTTCTTCATGACATCGAGAAGCTTTATGACCTCCTCTTTGATCTTTCGCACTAATTCCGGTCTGGCCCTCCTTGACTTTTGCACAACCGGCTTAGCCGAAGAATCGATCGACAAACAATGCTCAACGATGGAACGGTCAAGACCGGGCATATCTGCATAAGCACCGTGCGAAAACGTCCGGTAATCCTTCAAGAGCCTAATCGGGCGTTCGGACACTTCCGAGGAAAGGCTTGCCCCGATCTTAACTTCTTTAGGGTTTTCCGCATTGCCTAGGTTGGCCCGAGATAATTTGTTCACCGGTCGAGGGCTTGATCTCCTCATGTCGTTCGAAATCTTGACGAACTTCCTCATAATCTGGGTGAACTCATCTAGGTCGTATACTTCGAATCCACTTAGGTTTCCCTCCTCATGTATCCACTGAAACATAAAGTAACAAAATCGGAAGAACAAACGGGGCTTAATCGCGGTGTGATTTTGAAGAACTTTATTTATTATTTATTATTTATTTTATTTTTTATTTTTATTTTTCAAAACCGTGGGACATGAATTCTTGAAGAAGCCCTGACCCTCGGTTCTTACCATGATGACAAACTTGTTGGTCGTTGGTTATCGTCATCGGGTTGGTTTGGGATACTTCAACAAGATTCGAAAAAACAGTACAATTTTATTGATATGAGATTACATCTTTTAGGAAAGAAAATCCAAGAGTGCAAGACGGAATAGAAATCCAAACGTGACCCAAAACCTAAAGGAAACAGAAAATGTCCCACGTAGGGGATTGCACAAACATAAAGATGTTACTACGAATCTAAACCCTCCAGTGGATCATCACACATGGCATTAATGAATGATTTGGAAGGTTTAAGCGTCAAGTAAGGTTCCTCCTCATGTGCTCCGTCTTGAGATATAGCAGCAATGGTTACACCATCAAAACAACCGCAATATCGAAGACCCCTTCATCCTCTTCGAGACCCTACTAGCTCAACTGCAATACCTTGATCCTTCGGTATGTCGGGGAACACAATCCCCAAGTCATCTTCAAGTCGGATCGGATTATCCTAGCCTCCAGACCACTCCGGTGATCGGAAAGTGGTATATAGAGGTGGGGGTAAAGGGCGCATGCTAACATCTGCGACCCATTACGCCTTTTTATGCCCGCCCTTGACATCCTGGACCGGTTGTGTGAGATTGGCCTTTAGGTTCAATTGGGGCGCGAATCCCTTGGCCATGTCGACCTAAACCCATACCGGGCTTAAAGCCATTGCCCACCATTATCTTGGCTACCATAAGAGACGTGGTTGAGATTTCGGGAACCGGCAAAGGACTTTCCGGTGATGCATGGATGGTGTGTACTATCTCAAAAGCGTGGTAGGAATCTTCTTCATCATGAGTGGCTCGATGTAAGGGATGGCCGTTTCATGGAAAATGCGCGATCTTCCTCTCCATGGACAATCACCAACCACGTTCGACCACGAATTTAATTTTACGATGAAGGCTCGATGGGGACACTCCGGCATTATGAATCCAAGGTCGGCCTAGGAGAAGGTTAAAGGGCGAAGGAATATCCAAGTTGATCTGCCCCAGCACATCCTTCTTCACGCCATCGAATGAGCGGACGGAAGTTTTAGCCGTCGTAACCTGGCCAGGTCAATTCCCGGAAGATTTAATGTGGCTAATGGGCAAATATTCAATCTTCGACCCGTTGTCAATAAGTACCCGAGCTACGTGAGTTTGCTTGTGTTTGATTGTTATGTGCAAAGTTTTGTTAAGACCCCGTCCTTCAAGCGGAATTTCATCATCGGCCGAATGCGACCTGATCCCTTTAGAAGGATCGTCCCTACAAAGTTCTCTAGTTTGTCCCGTTCAATATTCTCGGGTACGTGAATTTCACCGAGTATCTTCATTAAGGACTCTCGATGCTTCTCGGATGATCAGAAGTTCAAGTAGGGATACTTGAGCTGGTGACTTCCGCAATCGGTCGACAACGCTATACTCACTTGCCTTGATTACAGCCAAGAATTCCTTAGCATCTTTCTCAAGTAACTTGCTTAGTAGGTTGGTCATCGTTATAAGCACGTCCCGATCTTGTTACTAGGGCAAGATCGTAGGACCAAGGAGCTGCCTTGTCATTGTCATACGGAAAAGGTGGGGGCGGGGCAATGACGATTCCAAGTTCATCATCCTCTGCATCTTCCAAGGCGGGCATATCACGCCAACTCCGGGTCATTCTTGATCAAGTCGGGTCACATGAGCATCTTCGCTGAGACTCTCGAAGGGTCCCGGGTTGGTCAAAGCCGCAAGCTCCCGATCCCGGTCAATGACAATTTGGGATATAGTGGCTACTGTCCCACTTGACTTGCCCAAACTATGAATCCGTTCTTTACGAGACCGGAAACTTTTTTCCTTCAACTGATTGAGTGGTATCAATTCACCAACCTTATAATATCCTCGCCCCGATCGAGTGTCGAGGACATCGGCTACTTCAACCTTAACAAAGCACCAACATGTTTGATTCCTTGCCCGAATACAGCATTAACTTTACCCGAATGATCGGCAAAGGATTATTCCGGACATTCGGCTGTTTGTTGCCCCGGAACGAGAATGCCTTAGAATCGAGTAGATCTTGGATCCGATGCTTCAATACGAAACAACCATCGAGTGTCATGTCCAAGCTTCCCACAATGGTAATCACATTTCTTCGACGGGTCGTATCTCGGCGAGCTCGTATTACTAGGTCGCAGAGGCTCGGAGGTCGATAAGCCTCTCTTACGTAGAACCGAGAGTACTTGTGACGGGGTTCCCTGGTAGAGGGGTAAAGCGCCGAGGGGACCGTAGATTCCCTCTTTGTCGTTGTGTGCCGAAATTAGCCTCGCTGGCGATTAGGAGTGCATACGAATGGCGTACGTGTCATGAGTTTTTGGCTGTAGGTCATGTTGACTCGTGGGGCCGGTTCTTTATCTTTCCTTACTGCAAACCTCTTGGTTGTCGTGGCGGCATCACCGTACCAACCTTTCTTTATGCCGTTCTCGACTTCTTCAGCCATTGCGATGAGATGGCTGAATGACGTGGCAACGGATCCCAAAACTCGAGTTCTCACAACTTGCGGCGGGGTGGAAACGAACAATTTCATGAGCTCCCTTTACGGTGGGACCGGTTTTAGTTGAGATGCTACGTTCCTCCACCTAGTGGCATCTTGCTTGATCGTTTCTCCTTTCTTCATCTCAAGCTGCTCAAGATCTTCTCTCGGTGGTGAGCACGTCCAAGTTAAAGCTAAAATGTTTGATGAAAGCATTAGTCGCCTTCTCCCAATCATCCATCCGATAGATCTCGTAATCGTATACCATCTCATGGCAGCTTCCTTTAGACTAGCCTGGAAAGTCTGAACCATTAGGGGGCCGTTGGTCGCATGCTTGTTCATTCTTGCCGATACATCGGACGTCTTTGGACCGGATTGGAAGTCCCATCATACTTCTCGAAATCGGGCATCTTGAACTTCTCCGGTACGGTGACCTTTAAAAAGACAGACAGTGTCAATCGGGGTATCTTTGTGCGTTCCTTCCACCTCACGGATCTTTGCTCCATTTGGGCCAACAACTTGGCCATTTCATCGGACGGTCCCATAGTCGCGGTGGCTAGCTTGGGAGATGAGAAGCTGGTGATGGGGCGCTCGAGCTAGCGCCCAAGTAATGACAACATCCTCTAGCGGCATGGTGTAACCAAGTATATGCTCGGTAGCCTTCTCGGGATTGCTTGCGGGAAGGGTCGAGAGACGATGTTCGAGGTGTTGGACCGGCCGGGTGCTTAGCGAAGCAACAGTAGCAGCCATCATACGTTCCATCATCGACTCATCATACCCTCAAACCTCGGTTCATAGCCTCGAATTGCTCTCGCAGATCTCGGGCTGCGTTGTTGATTTCAGCCTTGTCCGCCATTTTCTTAACCACCGACCGGGTAATGTGCGGAGGATCCGTGATAAATTACCTTCAAAAGTAACCAGCCAAAATAAGTACAATGAACAAGAATAGCGAGCCGGTCCATGACGTCCCTCTAGACCCAACGAATGACGGGGTATGACAAAAAAAACTGAATCGGGCAATTTTCAATTTCGTTGGCATTTACGAAGAAATTCTTATTAATTCGTAACTTGATCAGAATGATGTAAAACTTTATGAGATGATAGATGATACAACAATGAACGAATTTCGTGGTTCACGCTAAGACGGGTTCGCATGGATCGATACGGTTTAATACTTTTTCCGAAAAACTTCAGTCTAAAAAAACTGCTTCGTCGGATCCCCTTAAAAAGAACGAAAGACCTCTTAAAAATGCCATTCAAGATCTGAAATTTTGCAGGCTTCTAGTTAAAAGACCATCATACAACTTTCATTTTTTGTGATTTACAAAAGAACTCATATTAATGGCAGTAATCAGCGAAATAAAATTGGTTCCAGAAAACTGTCAAAATTCCAGCTGACACTGTTCTCAAAGGAAAATCACTAATAAATGGAAAATGCCTTGGATCAATCTCAAAAGTTTACACATGATAGCTCAAGATATGGTGAGCATTTTCCATTCAAACATTAAAATCCAAAAATGACTAGAAGAAGCTCGAAAAACTAAGACCATGTAGAGAGGCCACCTAGAAATAGCAAAAACCAGAATACCATCCTAACAACGACCAAAAATTTGTAAATAAAGACTCTAGCTAGCTCGAGCTATAGACTTCTGGGGAATAAGGCGAGCTTTGAGCTTCTTGTACTTTTCCTCGCTTTTCTTGGCTTCTTCCTTGGCTTTGGCAAGCTTACGCTTGAGACGATTGACCTCGAACCGCTTCGTGTCTTGTATGGTCGCTTGAGGAATAACCGGAAGCCACTCCTTTGGGATAACATGCCCTTGAATGTAGTTCACCGAGGCATGATATGTCTTGACTTCCCCAATAAGAATTCCCTTGGGCAATACTAGCTTGGTTGGCCGGCACCTCTCCCACATAGCATGAGCAAGAGCGATATGTTCCTCAAATCTCCGGCTCCTCGGGTCGAAGTCAATGCGAATCTCCACGCTTTTCGGACTCGGAGGAATCGATCGTACCACACCATATTGTCGAACTACCCTCATTGGATAATACTCCATAATGCCGAAACTCCCAAAAGAGGGACAGGTGTTCCATCTCGACTCGTAAACCTGGCCTCCTCCACTTTGAACCAAGGAGCATTCCATAGGAAAGTTACAGGACTTGGGTCTTGTAATAAAACAAGCCATTGGGAGTAATGATAATCGGGAACATGGTCTTGCTCATCTTTATATTTCAAAAGGGGGTACTCAAGTTCAGAAATTTTTGGGATTTCAAGAAGGTTTCCAAATTTGGAAAAGTGGGAAAGGAACCAAACTTGAAGAAGTTCGAAGTGAAGCGCGAAATGCTTTATCTTGGCCTGTTTTGAATTTTGTAAGGCAAATGAGGGTTTCGCTAAAATGGCATTGACAAAATTTTTTCCATTGTTTACTTGTTGAGCAAAAGATGCAATCATGGGATCGATTGCATTTTGTTTATGCGGGAAAAATAACCGAGCCGAAGAATAGTAATATGAAAACCTTAGCTTTATTATATTCGAAGAGTGCTCTTGCAAAACAGGAATCCAAAAATGACAAGGAGCAACTTCCCCGGTTTGCTTTCAAAACAATAGCTACCTCATCTCGATTAACATTCAAATATTCGGATAGAACCAAGACCGGATCCTCTCCAATCGGCGGAGTAATCAACCCGAATCAAGTGACTTTCCAAGTAGAATGCTATACTCTTCTAAAGTTGGAGTTAGCTCGTGTTTACCGAATATGAAAGTAGTGGGCATCGGGCTCCGTAAATGCGCCAATGCACGAATGAGGCCAAATCGAAGTCAAATATGAATCAAAGGGAGCATTCGGCCAATGCGAAATCGGACTATCTCTCGACTACCCTCGGGCAATTCACGCCACCACCGCTTCGGCTTGATCCTTCGCCGGAGCTATGACTCGAACCTCCCCCCATAGTATATAGCTCGAGATTATGACTCTCCTAAAGAATCGTCATGGACCGACCCAAAAGTATAAATGAATAGGGAAAAAAAAAGATTCAAGAGAATACCGCCTTTGAAGGCCCAAAGTAAACAGAGACATAGACATGCGCATGAAAATGCTTGTGAGGTTCGATTTCTATCTATCATGGCTTGACAAAGGTGGAGCCCCTGGGGATATCCAGACTAAACCACATCGACTTGCGATTGAATCAAGATCCCCGTAGACATCCGGCTCAGCCTAAGTAACGACCCACATCACACGGCGAATGATGGAGGTGTTAGCTCTTGGCACCGATTTGAAATAGTTCGGGACTCGAGAAGGGCGACTCGGGCCGGACGACGATGGCCGAAGTATCCCTAATCAAGTACCATCCTAAGCCTAGCCATTCGGGTTCGATGGCGGGTTGTGTGTGCTAAGTGTAAATGTAAAAACGGTAAAAACATGCGCGGCGTTCATAGCATCCAACACTCCAATATAAACCATACACAATCTCCTTCAACCTACACAAAAATGTTAGCAAACACTCATCCCCTTATCACTCCAAGTCTCGCAAAAATATTTAACACATAGGGATTAAAATTCAACCAAGATTGCCAAATTAAGAAATTTTTTTTCATGAAATTTTCTGGCCTAAGTCTTCTTTGACATCCCCAACGGAGTCGCTAAGTCGTCGCGACCTAAAAAATAAACAAGTTAGATTCGGGCTAATGGATTATCGGGTTAATTAATTAACTAACCTAACTCGGACTCTCCCAAGTCCATACCAAAACCGCAACTTAAGGTTCGAAAAATTAACATATAACGTGATTTGAATTTGGAGTCGCCACTAATCATTTTCGGTAGGTTGACTAGAAACCCAAATAAAATAGCGGGAGAAAACTATCTTATTTCTACGAACCGGAGATTTTGAATTCGGAGACTTGATTACGCTAAATTACTCTAACGCCCTTTCGGTACCATTTTCGTAAAAAAAAATGAATTGATTTGGTAATTTACTTGAATTTCAAAGGTGCAGTTTTTTATTCTTTTTTTTGTTTTTATTCTTTTTTCTGAAAATGTAAAACATTGAGCTTTATGCGATATACATCATGGATGATTTAGAAAGAAAGAAAACGCGGCTAATCACGAGTATTTACAAAAATAAATTAACATGTAATAATACTAAACTTTGGAACACGTGGCATGTCTAAAATAAACAATCAAATATTCAAATCAAATGATTACATCTTTGTAGATCAAGATGGAGACGATTACCTTCTATTACACAAAATCTTACTCACGTATACGTTATAGTTTCTTTCAAGATCTCGGAGCTTGAAGAATGTGGCTGTCGTCGAAATTGGCAAAAGTAACGTTGTTGGGTGGCGAGAGGCGAAGTATGTATCGGGACTCGTCGAAGATGATGCTCGACCAAAGCTCTTTTCTCTCACTCTCAAATTTTCTTTTCTGGTTTCTTCTCAAGGATTATCTCAATTCTTTTCTCCTCAAAAATTCTCTCAATTCTCTCCTACTCAAAAAAAAAAAAACTCTCTCTCTTCAAGAACTCTTATTCTTTTATAGGCAAAGTTCTTCATCCTTCATTCTTCATCTTCATTTCCTCACCTTCCATTTTCATCTTCCTTTCTTCATCTTCATCTTCTTTTCTTCATCTTCATTTCCCCACCTTCCATTTTCATCTTCTTTTCTCCATCTTTATCTTCTCTTCTTCATCTTCATCTTCTCTTCTTCACCTTCATTTCTCCATCTTCCATTTTCATCTTCTCTTCTTCATCTTCATCTTCCTTTCTTCATCTTCCATTTTCATCTTCCTTTCACCATCTTCCTTTCCCCATCTTCTTTTGGTATTTGCAATGCAGTCCCTGAAGTTTCAAGTATTTGCAATCTGATCCCTGAAGTTCCGAGTATTTGCAATCTGTCCCGAGAAAATATTTCTTTCAAACCCAAATCTTCTTGGTGCATTTTTCCACCCCATGCCTAGTCCAGACCCTATTAAATTAAGCTCAAATTATATGCCAATGCTAAATGAATATGTGAGATGATTTTTGTTTAGAACTAAAATTAGTTCTAATTTATGCAAAAATATATTAGTCAAAATTTAGGCGTCAACACCAGGTGGGCGATGGAGAGGCTCAACTTTCGATGGGCAAGCCAAGCTCGCCTAGTAACGGCGATGCCATGGCTGTACGAAGACAGCCTCACCTAGATCCAAGCGAGGCCGAGCTCGCGCTAGTGACGGCAACGCCTTAATGGCCCACGAGGACCTCGCCTTCCCGGCGATCCCTAATGAGAAAGGAGGAAAAAGATGAGGCCGGGTCGATAACCAAGGAGGAAGAAGATGAACAATAAAAAAAAGGAAAGAAAAAGAAATAAACAAATACAAACATTTAAACATATATTAAAACATTATTAAAAATTATCCCGTCGGTGTCGATTAGGTTCACATCAACGCCGATCGGGTCCATGTCAACATCTGCCGACCAAAGATAGTTGGATGGACTGAATTGGCACAAAAAAAGTTTAGGATTGAATTGACACGAATGCAAAATGTTTTGGACTGAATTGACAAAAATGCAATACGTTTAGAACTTTTTTGACAAATTTCCCAAAGAAAATCACTTTCCCAAGACCACCAAACAAATGAACATAAACATTTTTCTTGAAAATAATTATGTGAAGTAGAATTTTCTTTATAATGATGTTTCTAGTTAAATAAATGCACCATAAATTTGTTATTAGACTCTAAATTCTGCGGCCTTCATTTTCAAGGGAAGAATACCTCAAACCTTCCCTAGTTTTTTTTTCTTTTTGGCATCCTTATGCTTTATAAATACAAATTTGCAGCCGCCCACAAAATTCCATAACCGAAAAGACCAAATTGCCTTCCTTTAGAAAATCCGAATCCCCGAGCAATCCTAGTCCCGATTGTTACACAAATCCAAACCTCTCCGCCACCCATCACCACCTTGCGCGTCTATCATCATCCCCATCACCGGCACCAGGCATGATGACCGGGACGCGCAAGGTGGCAGATTGCAAGTGGTGCCACATCACTTAATAAATCAACTTTGTTAGTTAATCTTAATATGCGTACAATTTCTCTCATTGAAATATAAATAAATGTTTGGAATAAAAAAATATAGATACATACGACTACTGATGAAATCATTAGACTTGACTTTCTTATGGTGAGCTTGTTCCTTTTTGTCTATTATGTCTTTCCTAGTCATCCTAATCATCATTTTAATCATCAAATTTGAGCCCGCAAGACCATTTAAAGAGATTAAGAAAATATCAAGGCATAAATTAATGAAGACGATAATTTGTCCATCTCAACACAATAAATACAACCAACAAAAGGGCCTCTAGTAATAATCGGTCACAAGACTAACATTTAGCCTATTTCCTGCTTGATCCGGCCCGACTGTTATTACTTAGACGTAGGCCGATTAGGCCCCGTTTTATTTACTATTTAGTTGATTTATTTGAATTCACAAGTCCGTATCGAATTGTTAGATAAGCTTTACCATATAATATATGACATATTGGTGAGCCGTCACTCATTTTTTTAGCCACCCTCGTCTTTCAATTCGAGCTTTAAAATTATACATTACAGACAAAACATTCCTTGTGCATCAACAAGCCTTCTTGCTGTGGTTTACTTGCTCTTTGTTGTCCTTAGCAAGTTGTAAAATTTTAAAACCCTCCAGGATATAGCAAGTATGATGGAACATCGTTTGTCTTTCCTTCTCTTTTTTTTTTTCAAAACAAACTTGTACTAAACTTTGCAGTCTTTTTCATACCAATTGTTAGAAAGTCCAAGCAAAAAAAACTTAAGTTAATAGGTGGAGGGAGACCACATGAATATAAAGAGCATATAAGACCCCTTGTCGAGCGACGTAGGGCAATAACTTCAACACTATTATCATCAACCACTATGAGAAGGACCTCCATTTTTTTGGCATTATTATCGAAGCGCTAAACTTTAGTACATGGCCTTGACTTTGCTGTCTTTTCGTAACAATATCATCAACACATACTATGACAACCACCTTCATTTTTTTGGCAATATTTATCGAAAACTTAAACTTTAATTCAGGGGTCTTGACTTTGCGGTCTTTGTCCTACCAATTATTGCTTTCACATCCACGTCCATCCTGGTCATTAAGGTTAATAATCCATCCTGGATTTAAAATTTTTGGCCTCATACCCACCTAGATTTATTTTCCTTTTCTATTGGAAGACAAACAAATGCTATGTGATATCCTAGAGTTACATATCGAATTAGAAAGGTTCGGTTGAGTGATTCATAAATAAATACTTGTCCATGTATCTATCACATTGTGTAAGTACTCGAGTACTCCTTTTGCCCATATGAACCGGATCGGGGTGGCACAGATGGAATCCGAGCAAAATGCCCTTAAGTAGATATGTGCTACCGATGAAACCGAACAAGACACACTTTAGCATATCGTTGGTTTATGGACAGACTGGACCAGTACCTGATTCGACAATGGTAGAGACTAGAGAGTAATCATGGGCTTGGAAAAATGTGACTCATGTGGGCATCTCGGATGGCGTGTGGGCAAGAATTGATTGGGCCACATGTTGAATAGGGATAGTATCGCTTGGTGGTACTAGCCTACACTGTCAACACTAATGAATGGGGGACCATGTTTGAGTGATTCATGTTTAAACACTCATCCTCAGATGATCACCGCCGTTTGTGATTACTTAAGAGTACTTCTTTTGGGGTTACATGGATATTACTCAAAAGAGTAATACTAAGTTTATTAGCAGTGGTTTACAAAGATGGTATACTAAGTAATGCAATAGATTTGAAAGTGGCTGCCCATTTAAACAAATGAAGCATATTTAATACGCAAGAAGAGTCTATCACATTAGAATACTAACTTTTTCGGTCAATTAGTATGCATAGCATTTGTCTGATTGAAATTTAGATAGACATGATTTTTGTCAAAGATTATTAGACATCACTTTCTTATTCTTTTTTAATGATGAATATGGCCAACAAAAGGGCCCGTAATGATAATCAAGCTGACAAGACTTACATTTTGCCCACTTCCTGATTAATTTAGCCCCGCCCGTTCTCAGTTAGACATGTGCTGATTTGGTCCTGTTCTATTTTCTTTTAGTAGATTTACTCGAAGTCACAAGCCCGAATCGAATTCTTAGACTAACTTACGATGTAATAGATGAAAATATGAGCAAATAGAGCTCCGGCGCAATTTCACTGAATCATGAAGAAGGTGTTGCAAAAAATATTGGTGCTTATGAAAAAGGAAGACGAAATGGTGTTTGACTTAACGATTTTGTTGACAAGTGTCCTTGTTAAATGCTAGTTAAGCAATTAATTCATGAAGCTTTGCAAATTCCAAGCACTGATCCTTAACTTAGATATATGTTAAAACACATCTTTATCATCAGATCTGATCGGTTTCGTATGAATTTCATGTGGATTCGATAAGATTTGGTAGCATAATAATTTGCAAATCTAGATCTGACTAATTGTTTTGTAGATTTGTTTAATAACTTGTCCTAATCACGTCTTCTTTCTTGCAGAGGTAAACAAATACTTTAAACATAGAAGAGTACACGTCAAATGGTGCCTCAGAACATTAATTAACAGCCTCTTGGAGAGCATGGACAGCTACGTATGGCTTGTTCACCTCTTCCTCGAATCTCTCACGAAAGTTCAACATATGTATCAAATGAACAAAATAAACATGCCAAAGGTCAGAACTTGAAGACTTATACTAAACAATGTCCAGTAACGTCTCTTTTCTACATCAATTCATATTCTATCCATAATGAATAGCCAATCGGTTTTATTTGTATTTGTCTTTTGTCTTATTGCTCCTAGATATTCGTCTCTTAGTTATCCTCGAATCTAGCACAACAAATTGAAGGGACTAAATTGATGAGGACACTATTGGTGCTAAATAAGCGAGCCCAGAAATGTTTGAATTAAAGATTTTGTTAACAAGTATCCATGTCAAGCATTTGTTAAGCAACTAATAGGGGAATCTTTGCAATTTTCAAAAACTGACTATCTCGTGCTACACGTTAATCACTCCTTTGAAAAAGTGAATAATGGTGTTAATTAGCTGTGCCACGGGATACTCATTAATAGGAACAAGGGCATATATACAAACACACATACACACAAATATATATAGTTCGCGCGCGCATTTCATTATTAAATTCAATGGCTCCCCTATGAATTTCTTGTCATTCCATCGAATTTGATAGTTTACATATGGAGTGATAATAATGGTACATCCGTCTAATAAATTAATTAATTGCGCCTTCTTTCTTAGAGCGATAAATAACCGCTTTGAATATAGAAGATCGCAAGTCATATGGGGCCCAATACCCAAAAAAATCTTCAACTTTGGCATTTATGATAGTTCTATCCAAAACTTTTTTTAGTCTTATAAAAAACCTTGACTTTTTACATTTGTCCCAATTATATCCCAAACTTTTATTTTTGTCCTAATTCTACCGGCTCAATACCAAAAAAACCCTCAACTTTAGCATATATCTCAATTATATTCAAAATTCTTTTTTGTCTCATAAAAAACCTCCAACTGCTACTTTTGTCCTAATTTTACCATTATTAGCCTTGCATCCATAATCACCATTAGTTGATCCTATGTGGCATTTTTGCGTTGTTAATGAATTACACCTCATTAAAGTTGACATGAGAAAACTTTTGAATTTCTCTTTTGTAGTTTGCTTTCCCTACATAATGTCGGGAGATATAAAGTCACTCAAGACGGCACGTTTCGTATTCTCTTCGACACTCAGCATCCCAAAAAAGGCTAGACATGAAGATATTTGGACTAACGATCTAAAACCTCATTGTCCCCGAAACATACTGTTTCTAAATTTCAAAGATTCATTGGTAAGCTCGACGAGAAAACTCGAGCCACGTAGAATTAACTAATAGTGATTATGGACGAAAAACCAAAGGTGGTAGAATTAGCATAAAAGTAAAAGTTAAAGGTTTTTTATGAGAGAAAAAAATTGGATATAATTGTGGCATATGCCAAAGTTGATGGTTTTTTTGGATATTATACCGATAGAATTGAGATAAAAATTAAAAGTTGGGGATGTTTCTACGAAACAAAAAAAAAATGGATATAATTGTCACAAATACTGAAGTTGAAGTTTTTTTTTTTTTTTTTTGTGTTAAGCCATCATGTGGTGCCTCGAAACAATAATTAACAGCCTCTAGCTGAGAAAATGGACCGCTACATACTCCCACATGGGTTAGTATGCTGATAATGCAGGGTTTAATGATGAGGGAAATATCAGTGCTTATAAAAAAGCGAGACAAAGTGTTTGAATTAAAGATTTTGTTAACAACTATCCATGTTAAGCATTTGTTAAGCAACTACTATGGGAATCTTTGCAAATTTTCAAAAACTGACTATCTCGTGCTACGCGTTAATCACTCCTTCCAAAAGGCGAATATGGTATAGTCAAATTTAACGGATTTCATATGAGGTTGATGTCGATTCCATCAATTTTGATAGTTTACACGTAGAGTAATAATAGACAGTATATCTATTTAATAATTTAAGCCAATTGCGTTTTCTCTCTTGCAGAGATAAATAACCGCTTTGAATATGGAAGATTGCAAGTCATATGGTGCCTCGAAACAAACAATAATTTTTTTTAAAAAATTGATAAATTCATATTCTAATCATAAAGAATAACCAGCCAATCAATCTCATTTGTACTTTTCTTTTTCTTAATGCTCAAGATTGTCCCCGAATCTTGCACGAAATTTCAACCTATGTATTGAGTGAATCAAGAACTATAGCCCGACAAAGGATTCGAACTCCAAAACTTGGACTAAACAAAGACCATGAAAGTCTTTTTTCTTATATCAATTCATGTTCTATTCACGAAGAATAACTAATCAATCTCACAGCTGATGTCCTTTTGTCTTATTGCTCTCAGATAGTGGCCTCTTAATTATCCTCAAATCTGTCACAAAATTTTCAACATAATTGTCCTGCAAAACACTTTCTAATATACACTGCTTGCACAAATTGTTTCCAAATGAAAAGTACTTTAATGAAGGCAACCGTGTTATATATGAAATAAATTTACTAATTCATGAGATACTATTGAAAATTTTATTCGCTGAATGTGTTTATTACTATAATTCGTCCAATGTAGGAGGAAAAAGGAGGCTACCAAAAAGTAAATAATTGATAAAGTTAAGGTTAAACACGTATCTAACGACAATAGTATCCCTAGTTCATCATTGTTGTGAGAAAGTGATGAGGACAAGAGCGGTGCTTACGAAAAAACAAGAAAAACGGTGTCTTACTTAAGGATTTTGTTAACAAGCGTCCATGTTAAGCATTTAAGCAAATGAGGCTCCATTTGTTTTGCAGAAGTAATATTTTCATCATGTTCCGGTGTTTGGATCCTTTACTAAATTGAGTCAATGGAAAATTCTTTCCTTGAAAACTTATACTTAAATTCAGAAAATTAATTTCCTTTTTCAAAGATAAGATTCTTTTTTCAAAACATGATTAAACATACGTTCGGTAATTTACAAAAACTAACAAAAAATTTCAATGTATGTACGGAGTGGTTCAAGAAAATAGATTATCATGGTTCCTGAAAGCCCAATAACAGAATATCCTTTTTTAGATCAAACCATGATAAATTGATAAAGAATAACCAATTATTAAATATCATTTTTATTTTTACTTTTTCTTAATGTTCAAATATATTTGTCTCTATCCTTGAATCGTGCACAAAAATTACAATTTTTGTCTGAAGTGGCTCACAAAATACTTTTGTCCTCGTACTGGGGGTTCATGAAAGCCCAACAACGTGACAAAGGTTAGAAGTTGAAAACTCGGACTAAACAAAGACCCGTAATGTTTTTTTATACCAATTCATATTCTATTCATAAAGAATGACCAACCAATCAATCTTATTTATATTTTTATTTTTTCTTAATGCTCAAAGATATTTGCCTCTTAAATGTCCTCGAATCTGGCACTAAATTTTCTAACAATGTATTGAGTGAATCAAGAAATATAACCCTCCCAAAGGTCAGAACTTGAAAACTCGGACTAAACAAAGGCCATAAAAGCCTTTTTTTTGGGAAATTACCAAAAAAATCTTAAATTTATTGTATTTTTGCCAATTTAGTCATTAATTTTTTTAAAATTTGCTAATTTAGTCTTACACCTTTTGACAATTTGCCAACGTAGTCCATTCGGCCAGTTTTGGTGGTGAACACCGACGTCTATGTCGGCCATTCTATGTGGCACCGTGGACACCAACGTGGACAATTTTGGCAAAAGTTTTTAAACTTTTTATTTTTTTATTTGCCTTTTTTTCTTTATTTTGTTCAACGAGGGCCTCTAAGCCCTCGCCCGGATCTAACAAGGGTCAACTTCGCACGTGGCCCGCGGGGCAGCCCTCGCTAGATCAAGAGAGGACAATCCTCGCTCAGCCATCAATTGAGGCTAGTCTCCGTCCATCAGCAAAAAGAAACGAGAAGAAATATAAAAATTGAATGAAAAAAATTAAAAATTATTTACGTTCTCGTTGGCCAAACCACATAGGCCGGTCGGGCTAACTAAACAGCCTCGTCAACATTTTTCAATGAAAATTGATCGGAAGTACTACATTGATATATCATCAAAAGGTTTATAACTAAATTGACACAATTAAAATATTTAGGACTGAATTGGCACAAGTACAATAGTTTTAGGTCACTTTTGTTAATTTTCCTGTCTTTTTTATATCAATTCATATTCTATTCATAAAGTATAACTCCTAAATCTCATTTATTTTTTTTGTTATGTCTTATAGATTATACGTATTAGCCTCTTAATTGTCTTCCAATCTGGTAAAAAATTTCAACACAATTGTCCTTGCAAAACACTTTCTAATTGCAGAAATTGTTACAAAATGGAAAGTACTTCAATTAAGGAAACCATGTTATGTATAAAATACATATACTAATATAACGAGATAATGTGGTAAATTTTATTTGCTGAATGTGTTTATTACTATCATTCTTGAGATAAGATAAGAATACGTCCAACGTAGGTGGAGAAAGGAGGCAACCAAAAGTAAATAGCTGATTAAGTTACGGTTAAACGTATCTAATGACAATAGTATCCCCAGTTTTCATTGTCGAGGAAGGAGAGGACAACATTTGCTTAGAAAGCGAGAAATAACGGTGTTTGACTTGAGGATTTTGTTACTAAGTGTCCCTGTTAAGCATTTGTTAAGCAACTAATTGAGAAAACTTTGCAATTTGCAAATATCGATCGTGAATCATTACTTTTTTTTTGTTTTTGGTCGAAGCTTTTATCAATTACTTTGAAAAAGTGAATAATTCCTTATTAGCTTTAATTAACTAGTGCCATGGGGCACCCGTTAACAGGAGTAAGGACGTATGTGAGCGTGCGTTTGATTGATTCCATCAAATTTGATGGTTTACACATATTGTAAGAATTATATAATATATCTACTTAATAATTCAAGCTAATTTTGTCTTCTTTCTTGCGGAGATAAATAAGCACTTTGAATATAGAAGATTACAACTCATATGGTGGCTCAAAACATTAATTGGCAGCCTCTCGCGGAGATCATGGACAGCTACGCACTCCCACGTGGGCCAGTCTGGGGACAATGCCTTGTTCAATGTGGTTAAATTAAAGAAGATGGTAAGGGGAGGCCTAAAAAAAATATTAATTTGACGCTAACAATGCTAGAGATATATATATTATGATGGAAATACAAACTTGATGTACACATAAAATAACGTGTGACATGTCTTATTAAGCGTTTGAATGTGTCTCGCTTCTTTTCCTTTAACCAAAAATGACGCCACCGTTGAACGTGAGGAAGATAGGTTTTGTCCTCCATGAGACTTGCCACGCCAGATTTTGGAATCAGGCCTCGTCCTCAAGGGCCTTCTTGTTCAGCCCAAGGAGAGACAAAAGCACTTTTAATATATGCATGCCTCACATTTGAAAACCTTGGTAGTCATCATTGGCCCCATGGGATCCATGTTCACACCATGATTGTTTACGTGGAAAAATTGGACAAGGACATCGAGCTGGTATTTCATGGCGTATAGATCATGTGTATCCAGTTGATGTAAATAATTGATCATATTGGTTCCACATTGATATAATATAAAGAGCTACTCCAATATGATTTGTTTAATGGCGTTAAAGAAGACGTGAGGGTCAATCGATTTATCTTTGTAATATAACATAAAAGCACTTGCGCTAGATGACACATGACGTATTCATGAGACGTTACTCTTTTATCAACGGCCTTCGTCTTCAATTCGTGCTTCAAAATTATAATAAAACGAGGCAACATTTAAATAACCTATGTTTTAACTGAACTGCAATTTAATATTTTTTTGTTAAAGTATTTTCTTGCAAGTATGAGATAAATAGAAATATAGTCGTATTATTAAAGTAATGAGAGTTATTTATTTCGTATTACTCGTAAGCGGACAACCGACAAGAGCGACACCCTTGTTTCTACAAGGAAAATGTACTTGCACTTGCCTTGCATTGTGTGTGTTTTTTGTTCTAGAAAATCAAATCTCAGTCTTTATTCATCCAAAACTTAAGAAAGAGAACTTGCTAAGTGTTTGCACCGGTTATTTTCATCTTTTTCCAACATTTTCTAAAACTAGACTACGTCTAAAGTACGTAAACCTAGGCAAATCATAACCAATGAAATCAAGTGCATAATCAATAAATCATGGCATTGATAAATCACATCATAAAACCCTAATGAATCCCTAAGGGCTTAGAGAAATGTGGTTCGGATTTAATTTTAAAAGTGTTTATGATTTTCCTAAAAAAGTACAAAGTCTATGAAATCTAGAGAATTTATGCCCAAATTTATGAAAATGAGATCAAACTAACCTAATCTAAGCTTCTTCTATTTTTAGGGATTTTCTGAAAAAAAAAATCTGATTTTTTAAAATTTTTCCAATTTTTCCGATTTATTTTTTATTTGTTTTATTTTTATTATCTTTTTTATTTTTCTTCGAAATGAGACCTCGTTCTATTTTAGGTCGAATGAAAAGTGACGAGAGAGCCGAAAGGGAAAAGTGAGAGATGTAGGACTTCATTCTGTTTTATGATTCTTAAAAGTGATTCTTTTTTTTAAGAACCAATTTTTTTTATCCTTGTTTTTGCTCCAAAAATATTTTCGGGAACAGAATCACAATCCGAATTATTTGCATTACTAAACAGGATTCTCAACTTTTTTTTGTTTCAAGGAACAGAATTAGATAATCGGAATAGTTACCATACATGCCCTAATTGTCCTCGAAACAAAGACCAAGAAGTTTTTTTAGATCCATTCATAAAAATTAATCACTATCATGTCTTTTTCTTTTTTTTTTTTAATGCACAAAGATAGTCACTTCTTAATTATCCTCGAATCCCGATAAAAAAAAATTATCCTCAAATCTCGCATAACAACTCCAACGCACGTGCGAAGTGGCCAAAAAATATAGTTTGCCCTCATCGTGGTGGCTCTTGAAAGCCCAATCACTTGGCAAAGGACAGAACTTTTGGATACTTGAGATAAACAAAGACCAGAAAGACTTTTTTTAGTCATATATTCTCCTCTTAAAATACAACCAATTAATCGATCCCGTTCGCATGTAATTCTTTTAGTATCACCTAAAGAATTTTGTCTCTTAATTGTCCTCAAATGTCGCTGAACTACTTTAACATTGTATTAAGTGGCTCAAGAAATAATTTATCCTCGACGTCGTGATTCATGACAGCCTAATCACGTTGCCAAGGTTAGAACCTCAAAACTTACAATAAACAAATATTAGACATTCTGTTTTTTTCAGATCGATTCACGTTCTATCCTTAAAACATGAGCAATTAGTCTCGCTGAAGTACTTCAACATTGTATGAAGTGGCTCAAGAAATAATTTATCCTCCTTGTCGTGGTTTATGAAAGCCCAATCACATGGCCAATGTTAGAACTTGGAAACCTGTAATAAACAATTATTAGAAAGTCATTTTTTTAGTCAATTCACGTTCTACTTGTAAAACACAAGCAATTAATCATCCCATTTATAATTTTCTTTTCTCCATATTTCCCAAAGTAATTCGCCTCTTAATTGTCCTCAACTAGAAAGTTTTTTTAGATCCATTGACAATAATTAATCAATCTCATCTTACCTTTCTTTTTTTCTTAATGCTCGAAGATATTCCCCTCGTAATTGTCCTCGAATCATAAGTAGTATTCTTGCGATCAGTTTAATAGGTATTTTCTTTTACGGTTCGTACTCCGGATTGGCTTCATTTTTGTAACAATCTAATAATAAGATAAATTCAGTTGGAAACATAAAAGCTTAAGAAGGCAAGGGGATTAGTCACAAATCTTTTGATTCTATCTCTAATCTTCTTCACCTCTTCACATGTCAATAACTAGAATGAAAAAAAAAAAATTGCAAAAGCCGTTCCCATATCAGATAGTAATATCTAACAAAAGATTCTCCATTTGTGTGAAGGGGCTAAATAAGTAGTTTGCCCTCGTCAGTGTGACTCTTGAAAGCCGAATCACGTGGCAAAGCTCAGAACTTGGAAACTCGAAAGAAGCAAAGACCAAAAAGTTCTTTTTAAGATCGTCCGTTCTATTCTTAAAATGCAACCAATTATTTAATCTCTTTTTTTTTTCCTTAATGCCTACAGAAGTTTGCCTCTTAACTGTCCTCGAATCTCGCTCAAGTTTCTTCAACATCGTATGAGGTGGCTCAACAAATAATTTGTCCTGGTCATCGTGGTTCATGAAAGCCCAATCATGTGGCCAAGATTAGAAATTGAGAAATTTGTAATAAACAAATATGGGCAAGTCTTTTCTCAGATCAATTCACGTTTCATTCTTAAAACACAAGTAATTAATAAATCCCATTTGTGATTTTCTCTTTCGGATTTCCCAAAGCAATTCGCCTCTTAATTGTCCTCGAAACTGAGGCGAGGAAGTTTTTGTAGATTCATTCATAACAATTAGTCAATATCATGTGATTTTTCTTTGTTCTTAATGCGCAAAGATATTCACCTCTTAATTGTCCTCGAATCTCGCACAACTTCAACACATGTAGGAAGTGGTTAAAGAAATAGTTTGCCCTCATCGTGGTCGCTCTTGAAAGCCCAATCAATTGGCAAAGGACAGAACTTGGATAGTTTAGATAAACAAAGACCAGAAAGTCTTTTTTAGTCATACATTCTCCTCTTAAAATACAACCAATTAATCAATCCCTTTTGCATGTAATTCTTATAGTATCACCTGAAGATTTTTGCCTCTTAATTGTCCTCAAATGTCGCTGAACTACTTTAACATTGTATTAAGTGGCTCAAGAAATAATTTATCCTCAACGTCGTGATTCATGACAGCCTAATCACGTTGCCAAGGTTAGAACCTCAAAACTTACGATAAACAAATATTAGAAATTCTGTTTTTTCATATCGATTCACGTTCTATTCTTAAAACACGAGCAATTAGTCTCGCTGAAGTACTTCAACATTGTATGAAGTGGCTCAAGAAATAATTTAACCTCGACGTTGCAATTCATGACAGCCTAATCATGTTGCCAAGGTTAGAACTTCAAAACTTGTAATAAACAAATATTAGAAAGTCCGTTTTTTCAGATCAGTTCACGTTCTATCCTTAAAACACGAGCAATTAGTCAACCCCATTTGATTCGACCAAAAAAATCCCCTTTCTTTTTCCCATATTTCTAAAAGTAATTTGCCTCTTAATTGTCCTCCAAACAAAGACTAGGAAATTTTTTTTAGCTCCATTCATCACAATTAATCAATGTCATCTGGTCTTTTTTTTTTCTTAATTCTCGAAGATAATCCCCTCTTAATTGTCCTCGAATCTCACACAAAAGCTTCAACATACGTTCGAAGTGGCTGCAGAAATAGTTTGCTCTCCTCGTGGTGGCTCTTGACAGCCCAATCACGCGCAAAGGTTTGGAAACATGGAATAAACAAAGATGATAAAGTCCTTTTTGAGATCACAGATTGTATTCTTAAAACACAACCAATTAATCAATGGAAACTATTAACCTAATAGTCCGACGGTGTTGTCGGTTATTTTTTACCACATGATCTCCCAATCAATGTAGTGTTTCATGCAAAACACGCGGCGATAATATGTAGATTTACGATTGAGATTGTACCGTCTCTAATGGTACTGTTAGGAAAATATTTTTTTTAATGCAATCCCATCTATACTTTTGCATTTTCTTAATTCGCAAGGGAGTTTGCCTCTTGATTGTCCTTGAATCTCCCTCAAGTACTTCAACATCGTATGAAGTGACTTAATATATAATTTATCCTCATCGTGATTCATGAAAGCCCAATCACGTGGCCAAGGATAGAACTTGGAAACTTGTAATAAGCAAAAATCAGAAAGTCCTTTTAAGATCAATTCACGTTTTATTCTCAGAACACAAGCAATTAATCAATCCCATTTTTTATTTTCTTTTTTGATATCTCTCTAAGTAATTCGCCTCTTAATTGTCCTCGAAACAAAGACCAGGAAGTCTATTTAAATCCATTCATATTAATTAATCAATCTCATCTAATTTTCTTTTTTTGTAATACTCAAAGATATTCGCCTCTTAATTATTCTAGAATCTCGCACAAAAACTTGCACGAAGTGGCTAAAAAAATAATTTTCCGTCGTCGGGTGGGCTCTTGAAAGCCCAATCACGTAGCTTCGTTAACTTATAGTTACACCTACTTATGTTCCAGTCGACTAACTTGGTATGCATTTACCACTCCTCCTGCTTCAATAGCCACGTAAGATCACTAATGACAAGGTCATCAAGCCCATTTGTGTCTTTTTCTACTTGCAGAAGAGAATACGAATATCTACTCCCATGTGGTCGGCCCGGGAACAAAGGCTTAATTTGTTTAATGGGGTTAAAGAAGAGGTGAGAATTGATCATTCGATACATTATATAGTCATGAGATGTCACGCATTTTTTTTTAACTGCCCTCATCTTCAATTCGTGCTTTAAAATTAGCCTAATACCCAGAAAAACCACCAACTTTAATTCCACCTCAATTGTACTCTAATTTTTTTTTGTCTCGTAAAAAATCTTCCACTTTAGGTCCAGTCTTAATTTTACCTTGTACTTTTTTTATCTCATAAAAAAATTTAAACTTTAGGCTCAATTCAATTCTATCCTAAACTTTTGTTGTCTCATAAAAAGTACCTCGGCTTTAGGTCCGGTTCCAATTTTACTCTAATTATTTTTGTCCCATAAAATATCATCAACTTTTACTTTGAGTACCAAATCTGCCTCATTAACTCTCCATAAAAAATTGCCTGATCTTACGTGGTATTTTCATGTCATTGCTTTATTTTCCTTCAAATTTTAGATCCAAGGAACCGTCTTTTGGAGATAGATTTCCATATCAACCCAAATAACGTCTTCTTAGAAATGAAATTTGGGTAAAAACTAGAGCAACTAGTGTTGACTTTTATCAATTGCCTTACTCTTAAGAGAGTTCTCCTTACATCTCCCTCAGGATCTTCAATTTTGCGCTTGGTCTTCAATCCCTCATGCTCCGGAGTGTTCCATCTCTCGCGGTCGAGTGCTCGCCCTCGGGATACTCGAACAACTTGTGTTTGGGATTTTTTCATATCTCAGTAGTCAACGAAAAGTTTTAAACAGAAGGTTAATGGAGGCAAATTTGTTACTCAAGTAAAAATAGGTGGTTTTTTGTGAGACTGAAAACCTTTTAGGGTAAAAATTGGACTGAACAATAGAATGGAAACATGACCTAAAGTTTGGAGTTTTCATGAGAAAAAAATTTTTTAGAGTAGAATTGGAGCCGGACTTAAAGTTTGGGATTTTTTATGGGACAAAAAAAATGTGGGTAAAATTGTGACTAAATCTAAAGCTGGGGCTTTTTTAGGGTATCAAGCTCTTTAAAATTATCAGAAAAAGGGAGATCAGTTGGATGAACTGACGACCGACAGGGCACACCCGACTTTCCATGTGCATCAACAAGCCTACTTGCTGCGGTTTACTTGTTCTTGGTCGTTCTTTGCAAGTTGCAAACTATTAAAACCCTCTAGGATACAGAAAGGATGATAGAATAACTCGTCCTTCCTTTGAACCCTTTCTGTGTTTTGCTCATAGCAAGCAAAGCGCTCAAATGGCCCACTGAACTAACTTGTGATAACTCGAAGAATTCAATGTTACTACTCGACACAAAGTAATATGTACTGCGACAGGTAGTCTAAATCCTAAAACGAAAATGGAAGTAGGAGCTGCAAGCCTGCAACTAATGGTGGTTCAACCGCAGCTGATGAGGAAATTAATCGCCAAAGCAGAGGAAAGGAGGGAGGGTCTTATCTCAACAGTTTAGCCATCATGAGAAAGCATCCTCACATACGGGCGCGGGAAGCCCGGGAATGGGTGCAGGAGACCTGTGCTCCTCCTCGATGGACGTGGGTGTAGGGGACGGTATTAGGAAAATCCCTTATGATGTTTTAAAGATGACAAAATAATTAAAAATTATTAATTTGTTTAACTTATTGAGTAGAACCAGGTGAAAAATGCACAAGCTATTATGCAAATGTTGTCCCAACATATGTCTAAAGGTTATTTCATGGATATCATCATTGTTGTGGACTATAAGCTGATATCATCGAACAATTTAGTATCTTCAAACTCTATGCGATAGCTAGATTTCATCATATTCATAAACCCACTTTATGTATATTTATTCAGACTTAAATCTCATTGCTTATTTTGTCAATACTAGTAATCTTGCTCAGATTTCCAATTTAGAAAGTATTGGTTGATCATCAAAGATTATCTTGCAATAAAATATTTTACTCAAGATATCTTAATTGATTGAAAATCGTTCTCAAGGCAAGCTACTTTCTTAAACAAAGAACTATACTTAGGCAAACCAATATTTGTTTGTATGAGCGACTAACTCAACGGCGATGCTGATTTTATCTCTTATGGCTACTCAATCTTCATTAAGCAATCTCGTCCAATAGATTGATTGGAAAATGATCCTCTAAAGATTGTCCAACATTTAGTTTGGAAGTGGAAGAGTATTAAGAAGATTCTAATGCTAAAGAGATCAATGAGATCAAGGATCGAAATTTCAAAGTTCAAAGAGAGCTTCAATCATACATCTTTGTCTTTCATGAGCTTCGTATTGTAATATTTTGAGAAGTGTTGGCAATGTAATAGAAGTGTTTGAGTGTGTGATAGTGCTATTTATCAGCTTTGGGTATAAGCAGCATTACCTTTGGGTAGAAACGACACATACTATATTGTTACTTCAAAAAGATCTATAGTACAACCCATCATGGACTGTCAACGTGGGAGAGCAGACGTAAACTTGCACTAAGCGGAATAACTATAAACATCGTGTGCATTTTCTCTATCCATTAACTCTTTATATATATATATATATATATACATATATATAGGCCTAATACCCAAAAAAATCTCAAACTTTAGCATTTGTGATAATTATATCCAAAAAAAAATTTTGTCTAATAAAAAACCCTCAACTTTTACTTTTGTCCCAATTCTACCGGTCTAATACTCAAAAAAACCCTCAACTTTAGCATTTATCCTAATTATAGCCAAAACTTTTTTGTCTCATAAAAAACCATCAACTTTTAATTTTATCCCAATTCAACCATTGTCAGTCTTCCGTCCGTAATCACCGTTAGTTAATCTAATATGGCTTGAGTTTTCTTGCAAAACTTATCAATGAATCTTCACAATTTAGAAACAATAGGTTTCGGAGACAACAAGATTTTAGATCTTTAGTCCAAATATCTCCATGTCTAGCCATTTTTTTTGAGTCCGAAAAGAATACGAAACATGCCATCTTGAGTGATTATATATCTATCGGCAATATGTAGGGGTAGCAAACTATAGAAAAGAAGTTAATAAGTTTTTTCATGTCGGCTTTACTAAGGTGTAATTCATTAATAACATGAAAATGCCACACATAAGATTAACTAATGGTGATTATGGATGGGGGGCTAACGATGGTAGAAATGGGACAAAAGTAATAGTTGGAGGTTTTTATGAGAAAAAAAAAGAGTTTTGGATATAATTGGGACATATGCTAAAAAAAAGAGTTTTGGATATAATTGGGACATATGCTAAAAATGAGGGTTTTTTTGTACTAAAGCAAAAATTTGAGGTAGAATTGGGATAAATGTAAAAATGAAGGTTTTTAATGAGACAAAAAAAGTTTTGAGTAGAATTTGTCACAAATGCTAAAGTTGAAGGTTTTTTTGGGTATTAGGCCTATATATATATATATTGCACAATGGTGGATATCATTATATTAGTGGTAACATGCAAACTCTATTCTTACTTGATTTGATAATACTCAACTTGACTATTTTATTTTCGATTTAATTCGTCAAGTTCAGTTAAAATCACATGTTCACCACCCTCTAGGTAATATTCCAGCCTACAACACTGCAGACCCGGGCCTTGGCGCCGCCGGGGACCCCGACCCGAGCACGGAGACCTGGTCCTTGATGTTAGAGACCCAAGAACCAGCATTGGGATATGTATGCTCAAGAGTTAAGCTTGGGTTCCAAGCACTGATACCTAGTCATTTTTGGTATCTAGTCATGTTTTGAAAATTGATTTTATGAATTTAAGCATAGATTTTCCAGCGACTCATTTTCCTAAACAAACCAAATGCCTGAAAAAATGCTGAAAAATGAGAAAATTATTTTTTTGAAATATATTTTTCGTGAAGCAAATAAAGCCTTAAACACCAATCCTCGGATGGTCGTTACCTTATGTTGTTACTTAGGCACGAATGATGACCATTATGTTTCTCTATTTTGCTATTTTTCTATTCTCATGAATAGTTTTGGAACAGAAACCGTTTGGTGAAAAACATTTAATTTTCAATTTTCAGGGATAAATTGTTAGCCCAAAAATTGGTTTGGAATAGAAATAAGAAGTAGAAATTTTGTATTTTCTATTTCTAGTACATAAATAAAAATAGGAATTTCTCTTATCGCTTACTCACTCTCTCTCGAGTGCGATCTTCGCCTTTCTTGTGTCCCTATCACGGTCCAGGTGGTTGATCCCCATCTAACGTCCGCTAGTCACTAGGCTGCTAATCTCCATGCTACATGTCGTCGCTAGCCAAGGCCCAACGGCCATCTACCGTAGAAATTTTATGATGTTATCAAATAATTTTTTGTTCCGCCAATAGAAACTTAGTGTTGTTATCAAACGTGATTCTTTGCTAGGAACTCATCAAGGGAATAGAAATAGAAAAATCTATTTCTGGCTAGAAATAGCTCCCGAGAATATAATGCTTATTATTCGCGCCATTAGAGTATTCCTTTTGATAGGCTTGACCCACATGGACCGGGCCAAACCATTGCATGCATGTTAAATCAGTGCTAGGTTTATTTAGTCGGTATACTAAATGATGTGGTAGATTTGCAAGTGGCCGGCCATTTAAAAAGTTTTATATACTTAATAAGGGTCGGCCGAATCACTTAGTTTATCTACTTCGTCAGTCAGTCTTAGTATGCATAGCATTTATCTGGTTGATCATTTCATCGTTAACTGCCTCAATATAATAACCCCAAAAAAAAAAAGTGACCGTAATAATAATGAGGCTCACAAGACTTACATTTAGCCCATTTCCAGCCAAATCTTGCCGGGCCTGTTTTATTTTCTATTCAGTTAATTTATTAGAGAAGCTTTCTCATATAACATATAAAAACTTACGGTAGAAGATACATGACATATTGATAAGACGTCACTCATTTTTTAACGGCACTTGTCTAATTCGTGCTTTAAAATTGTAAGTTAAAGAGGCTTCCTTGTGCATCAACAAGCCTTGTGGTAAATTTTAGGATTCAATTGTACTTTAGTAATAAATTTTAAGACTTTCAGTACATTTAACTCAAAATTTGAACATATATAAAGAGTGGCTCAAGAAATAGTTTTGTCCTCATCTTAGTGGTCCATGAAAGCCCAAAAATGTGGAATAGGTCAGAACTTGGAATAAACAAAGACCAAAAAAGTCTTATTTTAGAACAATTCATTTTCCCCTTACTGGAAGCTTTAGGCGTTGATTGATCCCAGAGAGACCAAAAGTTGACTATGACGTTATTTATAAAGAATAGACAATCAATCAATCAATCAATCTCATTCGTATTTTCTTTTTTTCTTGCTGCTCAAGAAGTATAACATGGCCAAGGTCAGAAGTTGCAAACTCGGAATAAATAAAGACCTGGTGGTCTTTTTTTAGATCAATTCATATGCTATTCATAAAGAACAACCCAGTCTTATTTTTGGATTTTTTTTCTTATCTTACTGATCAAAGATATTCGCCTCTTACTTGTCCTTAAAATCTGGGACAAAAATTTCAACACGAATTCCTTGCAAAACATTTTATAGTAAACGCTAATAGCAATGGAAAGTATTTCAAAGAAGCAATCTGTGCTATAGAAAAAATATCGGATGAGTAATATGAACGTCAAGTGGTGGTTGATATTATTTGCTGAACGTGTTTATTACTATCATTCTTGAGATAAAATAAGAAATCGTCCAATGTAGGTTAAACACTTACTTAAAGAGAATGGTGTCCCTAGTTTTTCATTGTGGTGAGCATGAGGGCGAATACACTGAGATAAAATAAGAAATCGTCCAAGATCAAGCTATGTTACATTGATTAGAACAATAAATTATTAATTCTCATGTGTACTTTTCTTTTTCGTAATGCTCGAAGAAATTTGTCACTATCCTTGAATCTGCAAGAAAAATTTCAACATATGTCTGAAGTGGCTCCAAAAATAGTTTTGTCCTCGTATTGGTGGTTCATCAAAGCCCAACAACGTGACGAAGGCCAGAATTCGAAAACATGGACTAAACAAAGACTAGTAACGTTTTTTTTTTCTCCTATACCAATTCATATCCTAATCTTAAAGAATAACCAACCAATAGGTTTAGGACCTTTTTTTGGTAATTTTCAGGTTCCATGACCTAGAACCCCGAACCAACACGTCAAAACATATTTTTAATTTTTTGAAATTTGGAACCTACCTTGCATAATTGAGGAACCCGAGACCTACTTTGTTTCGGGTTCTAAGGCCGATTACAAGGTCTACCCGGATTTCATATGTATTCTTAATTGAATATTACAGTGAATCATCACCTTTAATGAACACTACTTGCTGCTACAATCCGTAGACCGCAACTCATATTTAGAAACACGAATAAATATGAAATATTAACAAAGTAAAAGTCTCAGTCATAAATATCGTCGAAAATGAAAGCTCGGACTAATGATTCCACATTACACACTTATTATCAAATGTCATGAAATACCATAGGATCATACATAGATATATAACCAAGAAAAACACAAAAACTTGTTATAGATTTCAGGTTCTAGGTTCTAGGTTTTGCTCTAAAGCCATGCTCATCCCTACACGCTATCTTTGGCTCTACGTATGAGCATTATTCGAGGATCTTAATAGCTTCATCTCAAATCAGATGCTACGATCTTTGAGTCCTCATGAACCAAATTCGAGGGCCTTGAAAGCTTGGTCTCCAACCGAAGATGGTCAAGGTCTTCATAACCTAAAATTTGTTGTGGCCTTGACGGCTTGTTGCTAAGGTCTTGATGACTAAGACTTTGATTGAATGACCTAAATGCGACAGGTTTTTGCGCTTTTGAAGTTCTTTAATTTCCAGGAACTTCTTAATAGCAAATCCATATAATTTGAAGTGTGTATTTATTCTTCCTAAAATGAATAGAGAGGAATCCTATTTATAGAGAATTTGATTTAAATAAATATCCAATCCATTCTGGTTTCGATATACGGATGATTGAAAATACTTTCTCTAATTTATCCTTTTTTGTCAAGTTCAAACTTAATATATGATAAAATCTTCATATCCTTTCTCTTTATCTATTTTCTAGAAATTTGGAATCCAATATGATTATATGAACTGACATCTGACAAGTTGTTAAGGTAAAAGCTTATTGTCGATTTGAGCCATGTGGGAAACCTATCCAACGCGACAATTACGACACATGGTGAGTATGAGAGCGAATACACTCTCAGCTCTGGCTATAATTATACATAAGAGATTGAAGCCCCTTACCTTATTAACCTCCAATTGCTATGGCTAATTTCTCTTTACTCAACGGTTAGACAGTTTGCGAGTAATTTGCTTCGACAGTTTCACAGTGATTCAGTTGGCGGAATCTCGAAAGCAAGAAAAGGAAAAGAAACGAAACAAAATATTATCCGAAAAACAGATTCGCTTTATGAAAAGGGGTGATGGTTTTAGCAAAAAATTGGTTAGTATGTTGGTCCGTTCATCTATTTCGAGAAATATGAGCTAGATTTATCCCCGGACAAGTTTACCACTACAAGCAAAGCAAGGTCTTTTTTCTATATACATAATGTCTAGCTTTTCAGCCAGTGCTAAAAAGGGGTACATGCCCATACATATCTCGTGTTCTAGTAAAAACATAGACAAAATCATTTCAAAAGATACGATCCAAAAGGGTCGTTGTCCTTGCTTAGATGTGGGCAAGATGCAAGCAGCTGCATGCGAGGCCAACTTTGCCATGGCCTAAACCATCGTGGGTAAAGGAGTCCTGGCTCGGCGGTTGGCAAGGCCATCGCTGCCTTCACAAGCGATCGCCTCGTTGGCCGTGGGTAAAGGCGGCCTGGCCCTCGGCCCGGCGAGGCTATGGCCTCCTTCACTCACGACTGCCTCGTTGGCCGTGGTTGAAGAAGGCCATGGCCTTGTCCAGATCACCCATCGGCAGCCCGCAAGCTCTTGTAATTTTTGTCGACCATACTTGAAAAGAAAAAGAAATGAAGGAAACTACAAGAACAAAAAACAGAAAGAGAAAAAAGAAAAGAAAAAAAATCAAAAAATATTTAAATTTTTTAAAAAAAAATCATCCGAGATCAACGTCAGCCATACCACGTAGGGTGACCGGTGTCCACATCAGCAATTTCATGCCTAAATAGGCTGGATGGATTGCATTGGTCTAGTTGAATGATTTAAGATTGAATTGGAGCTAACGTAATAAGTTTAGGACTTTTTTGGTACTTTTCTCGTCAAGTCTTGAAACTGTAGTTGCGCTGCATCCTAATGCAATATATTGTTGTTAGGAAAGATACCTTGAGGAGTCATGCCGCCAAATCTTTTGCCTTTTGTTGCCCTAATCATCTATTGAAGTTCCTCATTCCATTCTTCTGAAAAACGCCTAACCCCATATTGTGCAAAGATATTGTGCCCTTTACTTTACTCAAAGGATGCAACAGTAGTTAAGAGGTTCCCAGTAGATATGGATCCAACCAATGAGTGCAATGATCAACACATCACCATATGATTTCTGTGGTCAACTGTTCAATCTTCCTTCTTGTCATTTCTTTTAATGACTCTTTCATCTCATTCTGGGTACTCATTTCTCTGATTCTACCTTGGGTTTCCTTTATGTTTCTCTTGTATCCACTTCCTATTAACCTCGTGAAATGTTGTAAGAGTTGTTTTCCCTTTTCTCTTGAAAATTTATTCTTGGTGAATGCATAAAGTTACTTTTATTCTTCATTCCCTGTATTACTCTATAAAGTGAAAACTCCCGAAAGTTTCCGGTTCGCTTACCATCCACTCTTCTACTATAACTATTTATCTTTCTATAAATTTACTTGGACATGATTTTAATATCTCAAATGAGTTGTTCTAGCTTTCTTGCATAGAATTTTGATTTCCTTTTTTTTTTTTTTTGTAAATTTAAGCAAATGATGAGTTATATGACTATCTGAATAACATCGTCTTCTCATTTTTCTTTTTATACGAATGCACATTCTAAGTTTTGAAGTTCTATAAAGGAGAGTTCTCCACAAATTCTTTAGATGTGGCTTTTAATCTTCTTTTTTCTGCCTCTATTTTGCATATCTAGCTTTTCAAAGTAGATTTACAAAGAAACAAATCAGAAAAGGAAGAAGGTGGAGGACGGGTGTTATGGGACTATTTGGTCCTTAAAGAAACTCATCCCAATTTTTGGTCTTGGCTTCACGATTAATGAAGGCATTTATTTTTCTAATTTCTGGGGTTCCTTACACTTAAGCTTGATTAGAATAGGTCCCTAATGTGCAAAATCGAAAAGAAAGAGGGTTGGAATCTACACATTGATTTTTTTTTCCGCAAACTTTGTTAAATCGTAAGAGAGCTGTTGGGGCTAACAATACAACATAGAGAGGATCAATAGGTTGAGTGAAGTTAACTGTAAACTTTCGCAAAATACCAAACCATCTGCACTCAAGATGGTGTTGCGAACATATTAGCGTGTGTGAGGCTGATAACTAAATCAGAGTGAAGTAAGACATATCACATAGCCATATATAGTGGTTCAGCTTAAAATTAAGCCTACACGTAGTCTCGGACTAATAGCCTTAACATCGGCTAGATTTCACTAGTAATCAGCAATGCAAATTACAACAGGCTAGTGTTGTTCCCATTACACGATAGAATCACACTATTAGGACACAACCACTTGTATTCACGTTTGTACATTTGACTATATTGCTATTACGAGTGCCTAAATCAATACAAAGAGATATATAGAACAAAATCAGTGACAAATTCTAGTTTACAAGATTAAAAAAGTCTTATCAGCACCACTGCTCCTTATAAAGTGAAGTCTTCAATCTATCCGTTGGAGATCTTCAATGATGATCAATCAACCATTAGAGAGCCGTTGGAGACCTTGGACAGGATCTCGCATTGCTGATGCTATTGCTTTCTCTAACTCTTGCAGGTTTCCCAAAAAGGTTACTGCTAGAGTTGTCTTGTCTCAAAAACTTGTCATCTGCTTTCCCGATGCCTAACCGGATTTTTTAGCTGCGGAATCCATAACTTCAATGGCTATATTCTGTACCATGAACAGTTATCTGCGGTGCGTATCTCACTATCATCGGACCTGGCACATCACTTCTCCAATCTAACATACACTATCACTAATGCAGATTGTTCGTGACCAGGCTGACCATCTTTAGTGAAGATACCATCTGCTCGACACATGATTTTAAAACCAATGATCTTTCCATCTTCATCAATACCAAAGGCTTATAAAGACGTTGGCTCGACTAGTCCTTCCAAGCTACCATGATATACCGTCATTGGAACTTAATCTCCTAAGTGTCAAGGCCTAGTTTCTCGTCCTTGTTGATATGTAGGATCATTGATGATGATAAACAATGTCAACATCTGCACTTGTCATGGTAATCATTATACTAGACATAGTTTGGTCATCATCAAAATATCATAGGGATATTTTTCAACAAAGGCCATTTTTCAACTTTCCAACGGACTTCTACCAAGTGCACTTCAATACTTATATAACCATTAGGGTTGTAGTTTCGACCAAAAGAATTTAGGGTTGTATAAGAAATAGCAAGAATCAAAAATTAATCTTGTGTACTCTCAAGCATTATCTTATAGTAGGGCATACTTTGATTGAATGGGATTAGCAATCAATCGTACCTTTTAACTTCCACTTTTGATGCAATTCCAAACAAAGAAAACAAATTGGAGAAGAGACTTGGCTAATGAAGGAGAAAAGTACCAAAAAAGTCCTAAACCTCTTGCATTGGTACCAATTCAATCCTAAACCTTTTAATTAGATCAATTTAATCCTAAACCTTTTTGTATTAGTACTAATTCAGTCCATCCGGCCAATTTAATCAGAAAATGCTGACGTGGACTCCGGCTGTGCCACATAGGATAACCGGCGCTGACGTGTAATTTTTTATATAATTTTTAAATAATTTTTTAATTTATTATTCGTTTTTTTCATTACTTTTTTTCCTTCCCCTTTTTCTCTTTCGTGCGTGGCCATTGGCCAAAGGCCTTGGCCGACGAAGGTCGACCTCGCTGGGCCGAGCGACCACCGGTGAGGTCCCCTTTGCCAGATTTGGGGAGGCGAACGCTCGCCTAGGCAAGGTCACCAGATCTCGATTACGATAGGATGCTTAGCACGACTGAGACGAGGATTGGATGACAAAAGTTGGGAAACAGAGAAAAAATGGCCGACGGGATTGTGTAGACGCAATCTCAGAAGGCAAAGTTGGAGGCATTGAGTGGGCAAATTTCACATATCCATTGTTGTTCGATTCTATCGCTTCGGGTGACACAAGTGGGACTCGGAATCGCGGCCGAAGTTTTCACCAAAAATGCATGGCTAAATGCCCCTGAGCCTCAGCCTCCATCACTTTTCCAATATGGATGATAGATGAAATAATTGCTATACTATTGGGTAAGACTCCTCTGAACTTTAACCTACCTAATTCATCTGATTCATGGGGAAATATGAAATGCTATTCCAATCTTTGAATGGAAAATCTAAGCTCTCTAGTAAACCGAGTCCTAAGCAGATTTTGAGTATTCAACGAGCCGAAGCTGAATGCAGAAGATCACCACCTGACAATAGGTTCAAGGAGTTCAAGCGAACACAAAGTTATACAGTTTTCCCATTAGATTGGTAAAGGGACTAAAATGTTATCATTACAAAAAGTTCCGTTCTCGAAGATCCAGCGAAAATGGAGACCAAACTTGGGACAGATTTGCTTGTGCTGCTAATGCAAGTAACATTTAGAAGTGAACTGTCAAGCCGAAATAAGAGATGAGGAGCTAACACATATGCAAGTAACAACTAGAAGTGAGCTGTCAAGCCGAAATAAGAGATGAGGAGCTAACGCTTGTGACATATGGTTCACTGAGAGCCGGGGCATGATGAGTCAGTCCTGCCTCACCAGCACCTCGGCAATTGCTGGGTCACTAAGTATTTGGAAGTGATCGGTCAAGCCGAAATGAGCCATGAGGAGCCAGACGTGAGTCAGGAATTGGCCTCCTCGTTGTAGTTGCCGGGCGTGTTCACGTCCCCTGCACTTGACGGCCGCGAATCCCATCATCTCCAGCCACACCGAACTTATGATATCCCATTTAGTCTCTGGATTGATGATTTTGTTCAGCTGCGACGCGAGGCGGCATCCCTTGTACAGGGTGAACTTTCTCTTATCTCCTTGCGTCACCATTGGAGGTATTTCCGTGTTCACGTCTTTGAGGAGCACATTGCAAGCTTTGGTTATGTCGGTTATCATCCACTCGTTCTCATTGAGTATACTCTTTGCATCCGCATACATGTCTCGGAATTCGACGTGTCCAACTCCAGCAGGCAAGAGATTAGGGTATTCAACCAAAAGATACAGCATATATCGAGACAAGTGCTTGCTCATTGTGGAAGCGTTTGGAAGAGTCAGCTCATCATCTTCCTGATATTCAGGGAGGCAGAGTTGGGTTGCAATGTGCCAGACGAGGATGCTCTGGTCGAACTCTAACTTGATGCTCCATTTGAAAATCATCGATAACGGATGATTTTCCAGTATGTGATCTCCCCCAATCTTCAATAACGGATTATTTTCGAGTAGGCGATCTCCCCAGCGGGACCATACAGACGGCTTCTGGCTTGTCTCCCGGGGCGTGAAATACTCGAGGACTCGTTTCTTTAGAAAGTCGCTCACTTTCACATCTTCCTTGCGACGTCTCTTCAGAGCCCACGGGCCGACCCGTGGCACCTTTTGGATTACACGGAGTGTAGGGTTTCTCTCTTTGAGGGAGAAGCTTATTAGGTTGTACTGCCGCATAGAACCCGACCACCTGCGCCTGTAACACAGTGGTTTTAACCGTTGGACAAAATCCAGGATTGCGAGCCAATAATGGTTCATCAGCCAATAAGCGGCTTTGTCAGAGAAGAGAAGAACGATTAACGACCAAATCTCCAGGAAAGTGGCGACCCCGAGCAACACATAAGTCACAGAGACATTGATCTTGGAGTATTTGCCCTTCCCAGACAAGGAAAAAAAGCCCCAAGGCCGTAAAGGTGAAGAGTATACTCACGACGCGGAAAGCGATGCCCCATGGACTCCGGAATAATTTGGCCTTAGTGTAGAGCAAATCGAAAATGAGTCCCAGTTCTATCTCGATAACTCTGAATACCACGTGAGAATGTTTTCCCCGGAGTTTTGACAGACTAGTGTCAATGTCTTGGGAGCTAAGCACGAGATCTGCAAAAATGCGCCGGAAAATGTTGATCAGCTCGTTGGCTATTTTCAACTCGGCCTGGTTGCGCCGTCTCATAGCTCTAGGTAAAAGATCTGTGTCAGGAGAAGAGAGATTGTCGTCCGCGTCCTCTCTTTGTACCACCATCACCTCGTGTTGCGCGATGTCATAGCCCTCAGCCTTCTTCAACTTATATTCCTCTAGAATCTTCGAGTAATGGAGAGCATGGCTGGGGATTGAGTCCCTGAATGGATCGCTGCTTGCGGCCCAGAGGATGTAAACCCTCTCGCTGCACTTTATGAGGCCAGAGGCGATGATGAGAAGCGAAAGCATCCAGAGCCAGCGTTCGGAGCCTATGAGCACCAACTGGAAGAAGATGTACACCGTCGCAACTGTCTTGATGGCGAGTGTGTAACCACGCCTCAACCAGAGCTCGTTGTCCTCAAGGGCGTAGGCCGTGATGGTGTCGGGACCGCCCAGGTGCAGAAGCAGGAACGGTGCCCACAACGCTGCCATCTGGGCGTCTGGGTCCAGCCCCTTGGCGTTGTCCTGCTGCATTTGCTTGACCTGGGACGTGATCTTGCCGAGTGCGTAGATTGCGGCCCAGTCTGCCAGCAAGTAGCACAGCCAGACCACCGCCCTCAGCAATGCACCGGGCTGGTACTTGCGGCGATGGCCGAGGAAGATGAGCAGCACTTGAATGGTGAGGCTGAGGAGAACCAGGACTCGCAGTTCCCATTCCACCCATAGTTCCTTAACATGGTAAGCCATTCCCTCCTCCGTCTATCGGGTTTTACAGGTAAAAAGGAAGCTGAAAATGGTATGCTTTCGATACCAGCCGAGACCAAATGATCATCAGCTGCGCAGTTACTCAAAAGTGTTCCTTTTGGAGTATATTCGCGGATGAACAAGTCCACGCTGATCGGGCCGGTTCTTCAAAGTTATACATTTGGATTGGACGGGGAACTTGATCCACTTGAAAAGTGCCAAGTCATTACAAAAAGGTTTTTTTTTTTTTTTTGGCTATCGCTGAGTGTGTGGAGCTATGTAGCACGGACACTCCTTCGGAGAGATTTTTTTGTGTTAGATGCGCGGTCAACTTGTGTCCAAGTGTGGACACCTAGTCAACGTAACGGACATGCGTGTCCGAGGGTAAGATAAGAAAGATTTTAGTGATGTCAAAGAAAAACCCAAATCTAACCTACTTTTCTTTTCACCCTTGAGCCTCTGTCTACTCTCCGGTCGCGCTTGTCCTCTCGTGTCTTGTTCTCTCTTGCGGCAATTATATATGAATGTCAAATATGAAATAGTTATGACATTTAGAGATATTGTGATGTTTGGAGTTGATAAAAATGATAATTTATTATGTATATATAAAAACATACATTTAATATATACCGTGTCTCACCATGTCAAAATTTTCTATTTTTTGAGAAATCACATATAGGCGTGTCGTGTCCCGTGTCATGTCAATGCTATATAGGTGTGGAGTCTTCAAGCACCTAAAGGCCTATTTGGTAACGTTTTTGTTCTAAAAAAGTTATTCGATTAGAATTAATTTTTTTTAATATGTTCCTTGGATGAGTTTTAGAAAATCGGAACGCGTTTCGGAATCGCCTAAAATTTCTGTTCCTGGAACAAAAACGCATTTGGTAACTAGAAAAATTTATGTTCTGGGAAATAATTTATCTTCCCAATTTGTCATTTAAATCAAATAATTACATAATCACATTTGATACCATGTGGATGGTGGACCCGAGCAATTGATACTATGCGGATGGTCATTGATGGAGCATGGTACTTCGACAATAAATCGAGGCAAGGCTCGGGAAAAATCAAAATGAAAAATTGCCAAAAACAGGATTGGCCAATTGGATGGACCCATCTCCTACTTTTTGAGATTTTTTTGGAATTTTCTGGATTTTTTGGAACGATTTACCCATGAGGGGAAAAATCATTATTTGGGGGAAATCAAAAGAAAAAAAGTCAAAAATGTGATTGGCCAGTTGAAATGACCCATCTTCTAATTTTTGAGATTTTTTTGGAATTTTTTCTGATTTTTTACCATTTTTTTAAATTTTTTGTGAATTTTCCATTTTTTGGATTTTTTTAATCATTTTCTTATTTTTTTTTTTTTTTATTAATTTTATAAATTTTATTAAAAAAACATCCGGACGGGGTCGGGTTGACCCAGCCCAGGCCTCGCAGCCCTCGACAAAAGTGAAAGTAGACTATCGTTGCATTTTTTATTCTCAAAAATGTTCTTTTTTGAAGAAATATCTTTTCTTTATTTCTTATTTTTTGTCCAAAAGCGTTCCCTGGAGCAGAATCAAAATCGGAATCACTTGCGTTACCAAACACGTTTTTTTTCCTTTTTGTTCCAAGGAACAAAAACAGAATAATGAAACATTATCAAACCGGTCATAAGTAATCTTATCTATGCGTTGCGGTTCCGCTCTCTCGCACCCAATGAAATGAGCTCTTGGGATCGTCGGCACTCCAAATTCAAAAACATAGGCGCAAGATTATCATTTATTAGTGGCTGTAGACTAGGCAAAAAGAGGAAAATGGTGTCTGTGGAGGATCAGGATGATACGTGAAGCAATTCAAGTCATTAGCCGTTTTCTTTAAGTGGTCATACCGCGGAATTTTATTATTCCGTTCTAAAAAAGTTCGGAATTTTTCCCCATGTCCTTACATTATCCATAATTAATTTTATTGATATCATATAGCTGACTTTTTGCAATTTGCTCCCTCCAGATGGAGTTCTCTTCTCAAGGATGCACCTTTCCCCGGTTAGCCTCTTCTCATCACTAGATGTGCAAGGGAACTAGGAAAAATCAGGGCCCATCGACATAGTCAAATAGGTGTCGAGGTAACTATAGATATAAGATAATTTCTGCATTGCAAAGTTGGACAACCCATTATATTTGGTGCATGTGTATTGAACAACATACATAGAGATATATTTCCACAGACTCTAAATTTTATTTCTAAATGTGCATGAAAAAGCTTTCTGTAATTTATTTTCACCTCGCTATTATACCATTCACTGCTTCATGAAATTTGTCCGGAAAATCTCCTATGTTGTTTTGACCACGACAAAGACAATTAAATGTTACTAATGTGTGTATTGATTGAGTAAGTACCACGTGATATTTATTGAAGTAACAAATCAAAAAGCGAAAAATCAGAATCGTTAATTTTTATTCATTTCTCATGTGTATCAAAATTGTTATCTTTTATTACATAATTGTAGGTGGCGATATTTCTATTTATATGGTACTATGTATCAATGAAAAGTAAGCTTCATCGACTTAATTCTTTCTTTTCTTTATGGTATCGGAGCCAAGCAAGGGCACACGGATCTCTTCTTGTTGGGAAGAAAAGAAAACGGTGCAATCATGTCGCAAACTTCTCCAAACCTGAGTTTCCATTTCCTTCAAACATCAATGTGCCAAATTTTGTTAAATTGAAGCTCAACGAAAACAAATTTTTACTTTGGGAAACACATGTATTGTCTATGATTGAAAGTCGGGACCTACTTGGCTTCCTTACTAAAGAGATACAAGCACCACCACGGACTCGAACAACGGAAAATGCAACCGAAGTTAGTAATCCAGAATATACATCATGGATGCGTAGTGACCGACCCGTAAAGTCTTGGATCATGGGCACACTCTCGGAAGAGGTTCTCGAACATGCCGTTGGACTTCAAACAGCAGCAAAAGTATGGAAAGCTCTCACTCGATCATTTCAAGCAAGGCTCGGTGACTCGTGATTTTGACCTCTTCGGACAACTTCAACACATCGGGAAAGGAAATAAGCCTTTATCTGTTTATCTTCGTGATTTTAAATCTATTTGCAATCAATTACATTCTATTGATAAACCCGTGTCGGATGCTAATAAAGTTTTCATATTACTTGAAGGACTTGATGATAGCTATGAGTCGTTCAAAATGACTATGTTCGGGCTTCCTCTTCTATATCATGACAAAGTGGTTGCACAACTTCAAACTTATGAGTTACGAAACAAGCGCACTTCAACCTTGTTTCCAAACAATTCAATAGTGTTTATCTCGCAGTGAAGTAATAGTGGCTACAAAAACAACCCTAGAGGAAGGGGTAGAGGACCCACATTTAATCCTAAGGGTCGTGGCTTTTCTCAAACAAATCAGAATAGTTGGCCCTTTTCGGGAAACCATTATACTACTCGGAAAACAAAAACCGTTCGTGCACTACCAAATTCAAATCTAGGAGTGTCATCTTTCATCTGTCGGATCCGTAAGAAGAAGGGGCATGATGCATTTAATTGATGGTATCATTTTGACAACAGTAATCAAAGTATCAATAGACCCCACGGCCTAGTTGCTCTTCATATCTCAAACTCTCAAGATGGAGAATGGCATCCGGACATTGGTGCTAATGTCCATATGACGGATAATCCAGGTAATCCTATGAACGCAATTCCTTACCATGGGCAGGATAATGTAATAGTTGGAAATGGCACATCACTACCGATTACTCATATTGGGACTAGTCAATTTGGCAATGAGACTAATCAATTTTCACTTAATAATGTTATGGTCGTTCCACAAATTAAGAAAAATCTATTATCTATCTCTCAATTGACGCGAGATTATCCTTGCTCTTTTGAGTTTGATTCCTCTAGTTTTTCTATCAAGTACTCGAGGACACACTAGGTATTGCTAAAGGGAACTAATTATCAAGGATTATATAACAATAAGGACCCGCATTCCATGGCATTGTTTCCTCAAAGAAACAAGATTGCGGGTGTACTTATATGGCATCACCGATTAGGCCATCCAAATAGTCATATTTTACAACTTTTTGCGGTTTGATGGTTTGATTTCAATAAATAAATCCACTAGCACTTTATGTCCAAGTTGTCGATTAGTAAAATATGATGTTTTCTTGTGTTTAAATCTCATTTGAAAAATGATTTCAATTTCATGACTTTATCTCACGTTAAAAAAAAAAATTAAGCCTGCCGGTCGCCGGACCACGGCGAGGCTCGGTCTTGAGCTCGAGCTCACTAGATCCAACAAGGCTCGGCCCTCACTTGAGACTAGCGAGGCCAAGCTCACCATAGGTGTAGGCCGACGAAGCTCAAGCTCGCCTATCACTAGCAATCACCGAGGCCCGGCAACCGGCCGAGGGAAAGAAAAAGAAAATTAAAAAGGAAAAGAAAATATACTTAAATATTTAAATAGTATAATAAAAATATTAAAAAATTCAAGAGGAACAATTCCGGAAAATATTTTAACCTCTTCAAATTGGGGGATTCACTTTCCTGATTTTATGCATTAATATTTTCACTTGACTTGTCATTTTCGGCAAACCAAACAGGTAAAAATTCGGAAAATGAATTCCCAAAAAAACACTTGCATTCAAACAAACACAACAAGTGATTTATTGAACTTTTTTAGGAAAAATCAAAATGCAAACAACAATCTTGGATCCTTAGAAGACATTGAACTACCGACTCTACAAGCGGATGAGTTACCAACTAGTTTGGGGTCACTCTCTCTAGACATGGCCACAAGGCTAGTTTGGGCCCGGAACCGGCCTATGGAATAACCGGAACCAGCTTGTTGACAAGGACCGGTGGTTCCGAACCCGAACCGGACCGGAACCCGCGGTTTCGGGCCAATTCCAAACCGCCCAAAAAAAAAAAGTGGGAACGGCTCTCTCCCCCACACCCCCTCCCAACGGCCCAAAATTGGGCCGTTGCAATGCAACGGTCATTACACCCTCTCCCATTTTTTTTCTTAAATTTTCTATAAATATCATTCCCCACTTTCATTTTTTCTCGCAATTTCTCTTAAATTCTATCAATTCTCTCAAATTCTATCAATCTGCTCAATCCCGACTCAATTTTGTCAATTTTCTAAATCGGCATTCCGCTTAATTCTCCGACAAAAATGACAAGTGGAAGCCGAGCTAGTGATAGGAGAAAGAGCTCGATGCCGATGGGGATGGGGAATCCGATTATCCTCAACCTCATTATCAATATGATCCTCGTGAGTTTATATGTTGGGTAAACGATAATGATAATATCAACTATAAACCCAATGTCAAGCACGTCCCAACGCAAGAAAGTCTTCATCCTCCTACCGGAGTCAAAAAAACATCTACAAGAAAGGAGCCGGAATGGTATACCAGAGAGAGTATATCCAACTTATGGCAACACTTCGACAAGGTACATGTAAGCGGAGACAAGTACAAGATAAACTGTAAATATTGTACAAAATCATACAATTTTAATAAAGAAGACGGCTATAGAACATACCGTTGGCATCCGACGCAAAAACATGCAACGCAAGTGGAGATTGACACCAAGCAACAACAAATTTTCTAGTATGCCAATCCTAACACTTCTCCTTTATTTCGTTACGGTGATGAACTTTATAAAGAAACATTAGCTCAATTTGTTGCCATTGAACATTTACCGTTTATTACTTGGTGAAAAATCTAGTTTGAATTTTTTGATAAACATTGTATGTACTCTGCAAGCAAAATCTGTTCCAAGAACTACTCTTAAACGCGAACTTTTTAGGGTTTATAAAAAAAAAAAAAAGGCTTTGCAAATTTTTTTTTACGGATTTCAATTGACGTATGCATATAGGTAGCGACATTTGGATTGATCCTTAGTAAATTCATTCTTATATAAGTATCATATGTCATTGGATAGGTGACGATTGGAACATTCAAAAAAAAGTACTTGCATTTCGAGTGTTTGATTAAAGGCCTACGGCCAATAATATTTATAGAATAATTAGATAAGTTTTAGAAGAATATAATTTGATTAATAAAGTCTTTTTCAGTTGGTTTTGATAATGCCGCGTCAAATACCGCTTCCATTCCCGATTTAGAAAATATTTGTAAACCCTCTTTTGGCGGATAATTTTTTCACATTAGATGTGTTTGCCTTGTTTTAAATTCTTGTGTACAAGATGATTTACGAACTCTTGAGACTTTTCTCATCCCAATAAAAAGAGCAATTAAATTTTTATGGAGTCTTCCCTAAGTTATGAAAGAATGGGGCAGATTTTGTAAATCACATGGACAAAAACCAAAAAGATTTTCAAAAGATGTTCCGACTCTTTTGAATTCTACCTACGAATTGCACCATCAATCTTTTGTTTATAAATATTTATTATATATGTTTATTTCGAATAATGTTTCCGAAATTAGTTTACTCAAGCAAGATTGGGTTGTTTGCAAAAAAAAATTAGATTTTTTGAAAGTTTTTGATGATGCAACTTATACTTTATCTAGTGTTTATTATCCTACTACGCATTTATTTTTAATAGGATGTGCTAACATTGCTGGTGTTTTTGGTAAATATGAAAAAGATGCTCAATTAACTCCGACTATTATAGCAACGAAAGCAAAATGGTTGCATTATTATACCCGCATTCTTTTTGTTTATTTGGTTGCTATTGTTTTTTATCTACATACTAAATTAGATGGTTTGTATGATTATTTGAAGGATTATTATTATGATTGTTTTCATTTGAATGAAACTCGTGGATATTAAAACTATATAAGTAGAGGTTAAAGACGCTATAGTAGTATTATATAATGAATTTTGTAGTAGATATGGTTTAGGTAATAGTGGATCTTCTCAACCTAGTGCCTCACAAAGAGGGGAGAGTGGTAGACTTAGTGGAGGGTACAATCGCTTATTAGTAGGCAAAAAAGACAAAATGGAGCAACATGTAATATTTTCGAACTAGAAAACTATTTAACCATTGCTTTCGAGTTTTGTAATTCCGAACACAACACAGATTTCAAAACTCTTTAGTGGTGGAAGACTCATTCAACTCAATTTTCGGTCCTCGCTCTCATCGCAAAATAGATGTTAGCAACTCTTTCTTCAACGATCGTGATTGAACAAGCATTTAGCTCTGCAGATTAATTTTGGACGACCGCCGTTCAAGATTAAATCCCGATGCCATGGAGGCTCAAGTTTGTATCAATGATTGGACAAAGACTAAATTTCGATAACAAGAGCTGGATTGAGACAACGAATTCTTCAATGATGATAGTAGAGATATCATCATTATGAGTACCACAACGGGTAGCGACGATTGACGATGAGGTAAGTTGGGGTTATCAAAGGTAAAAGAACTACATGGGCTTGATTCTTCTATCTCCAAGAAGATATGGAGGCGCTTAATGATAATTCGTTCGGTTCAAGCCCCTTCCCTCTCCCTTTTTTCCCCCAAATTTGATTACAATGTACAATTTGATTATAATTTATAATTCATAATTTATTATTTTAAATTAAATTTTAAATTTAGAACCGGAACCGGCGATTCTGAACCCGAACCGGAACCGAGACCTCCCTTCAAGGGCCGGTTCCGATGCAAGCATGGTCACGAACCTGGAACCACCCGGTTCACGGCTCGTGGCCATGTCTAGCTCTCTCATTGGAGTTAAACCCCGACATATATTTTTTTCTTTTTGATTTACCGATATTTTAAGGTTGTGACTTACCTTTTTGAATTAATGACTTACTAAGTAGATTTAGGTTACTCGATTGAGCTGGAATCACCATCCAACCTTTTCATTACAAGTTTGTAACTCATGCTTACACAACAAATTTACAATCGCATCTTATTTAGTTGCAAAAGGACAAGAGGGCTATTCATTGATATCCGAGAGAATTGACGGAGTACTTAGGCTCGGTTTATTTTGTGAAAAATAAAATATTTCTGGAAAATATTTTTCGGAAAGTCATTTTCTAGGAAAGTAGGAATATTTTTTCGGTGTTTAGGTGAAACATGAAAACAATTGAAAAATATTTTCCGCTGTTTAGTAAAGAAAATCGATTTCCATCGCACATAATTTTTATTTTTAAATAAATTTTTAGTTATTTTAACTTTTTTCATTTTTATTTTTTAAATTCAAATTTTTTTTAAAAAAAATAAAATTCTTTTCTTTTTTTCTTTTCTCTTTCTTCCTCTTCCTCCTTCCTTTCTACGCTGCTACTCCTTCCTCCTTCCTTAGCTTGGCCATCGGACATGACGCAAGCTGGCGAGCTCAAGGGTCAGCCGATCCCAACGAGTCCCGAGCTCGGCCTAGCCCGGGACCAATCGAGGTGCAGGAAAGCCAATCCGAATACCTTACCTCACCGCTAAACCAAAAAAGGAGGTGGGAGGGGGGAGGAATAACATGCAACAACCTTGCGAAATAAGGAAAGAACAGATATCACCAACATACTGAATCCTTGTAGTCGTGAGCCGATTTTAAGGTAAGGTCCAAACTCAGAGACAAGCTGCAACTAATAAACATTCGTGATACCAAAAGTTTCAACACGAAACACAAGCTAGCTCTTAACATTTTCCACTCACAATACCAAAAGACGAAAGTCTTGGGACTCTGGCTGAAGCAGCATTTGCCATGGGTTACAATGTAGAAAATTACACAGAGATAGAGATATGAAAGGAAATAAAATAAAGCACACAGGATATGAGCATGTAAATGCTCTTATTATGAGCGGGAAAATATTCATTGCCGGAAGCAGATTGATCAGGGCCAAACCGAATCGTCGTTTGTTTCGTAGGGCACCCCTCCCTGCTCAACAAGTAAAAGTTTTCTTAATTGGCCAGCAAAAGAAAAACACGATGGAGGGAGATGAACTTAGAAAACTGCAGCATGCAACATCCATGAAATTTTCAGTCGTCGTTTACCTTGTAAATATCAAGTCCCCTTGCTTGAGGTGGATCCTGCAGGCGAAGATAAAATGCATATCAATATCCAAGTTATAAATATAGTACTATTGAAGCACATCTTTCTATAGATTAAAAGCGGTTTTCGTTTATCAAAATCTATCAAGGAACAATAGAAGCCTTCATTTTGCTATTTTCCCGATGTTTGCTTAACTGGCAGGTTACGCAAGCTTGTGCCGCGTAAAGAACCCACTCCTTAGTCCTTATTACTCTAGAGTCGGCATTCGTAAGACTCAGCTCTCTGTGAAAAAAAAAAAAAAGGGAGTCGGCTCTCCAAAATGCTCCATCTTATTTCTCCTGAAGTGCAATTAAGTTTTTCTTAAATAGTACGTAGTAGAGTAAATTTGCACTTTTCGTTGATAATTGATATAACAAATAACACAATAGTAATAATGAACTTTACCTGGCGCAGTAGCTCCGTTGTTTTGACCCGTGTACCTTGGTGAACTCTGATACGAACGTCGGGGGAGGGGGGTGGCCCGCGTAGGGGTGGGGGCGGCTGGGGTCAAGGACTTCCTTAACTTTAGTAAGACGCAAACTTGTCAAGCTGTTGATCTGATCCAAGCCAGTGACCCTCCCCAGCTTCTCGCATTGCCTGATATCCAACTCTTCGAGATTAACCATCGCCCCTTGGTCGATAGCAAACTCTTCCAAGTTATCCAGCATCCATAGTTTTAAGACTCGGAGTTGCGTAAAACCTGCTTGGCAACGTAATTGTCTCGTGGAGCACGATCGACCCAATAACCTGAGTTCAATTAATTGATTCAGGTTCCGTAGGTCCTGCATTGGATCGTGCTCACATCCTGACATTGACAAGGTAAGCCTTTCCAGATTCGGAGGAAGGACCGAACTCAGGTTATTGTCGGGCAGCAAAGATCCAAGCAAATACAAGTTCGAAAGATTCAAAAGATCTCTGAACACTGTCGTGTTATCACCGAAACGGAGGGCCGCAGGCTGACCGAACAAGTCCCTCGATCTCAACCTCAGGGAATTGAGACCGGTCAGTCTTGAAATGCATATTGCCACCGTGCTCACCGCTCCAGGACGGCACGTCACACCCAGCTTCGTCAGGCTTTGCAGCCTCGGCAACACATTTATCATGGGGCTCTTATCAGTTTCTATGAACAGACCCCATAGCGTCTCTAGTTTGGACTCCAATGAGATATGGCTTGGGATGGACCCGTCCAACGATGCTTCGCTCAGGTACAGATGTCGGAGGTTCTTCGCATTCCAAACGGCGCTTGTCACTTTGGTTATGTTGGTGTGCTTCAGATCTAATGTTTCCAGGAGCAACAAATTCCCGACTGATTCTGGAATCGTATCCAGAGCCGTCCGTCTCAATCCCAAATACCTTAGGTTTGGCAGTATATTCTCGAATTTCTTGGGGAGCACAGGCTTGTAAACACCCTCGAGATCTAGTACCCTCAGCAAACCCGGGTCTTCGTCTATAATTGGTGATTTAAGAAGATCTTCGATCTCTCTCGCTTGTTCTGTCCCTGGCTTACAGGTTTGAAATGATGCAACAGAACGACGGTATCGGACAATGTAATCATGATGTCCTGTTGCTGTGTTTTGCGCTTGGTTTGGTTGATTAGGAGCATTCTTCTCGGCGTCCAGGCCGATTTTAAGAAGTCGGAAGTCTATTGCCTTCTGACGGAAAAATTCATGAAGAAATGCAGGCATGCGACATGATCGGGCACTTGTGTCCGGTTTCCGGCGTACCACACGAATCAAGTTCCTTCTCTCTAACTCGCGAAAACAGTCCTCTGCAGACCGCATTCGGACCAGCCCATCAGCAGCCGGCTCTGCCAACAACAACCCCTCAGCAGCCCATAGCCGGAAAAGCCTCCTTGTGGGGACCTCGGCCTCCTTAGGAAAGAGAGCCATATAGAGAACACATGGCTTCATCATGTAAGGCAATTCGTTGAAGCTCAAGCCCAGGAAATGGCTGAGGGGGGCAGGCTCTCCGAGCCGAGCGACAAGGTCATCCCTTCTGTTCTCTTCCACAGCAGACAAAAGTCCTCCTAGCAGTGAGATAGCTGGGGCAGAACGTCCGCATTTTCCCAGAATTGACGCCATCAATTGTTGAGGGAGAACTCCTCCTCCCGTGAAGCTATCCTGCAGCAACGTCTCGCACTCTCCATCGGTGAAGTCCGGGCATAATCGGAGATCAGCTACTCGAGGGTCTACCAATTTTTGCATATCATCATTAGTAGAAGTGACAATCACTCTGCTTCCATTTGACTCCTCAAATGGATCCCAGAAGTCGGTGAAGCGTTGGTCGCCCAAATTATCCAAAACTATCAAGTATCTCTTCTCCATCAACAATTGACGAAGCATGCCGATCAGCTCCTGCTTATTCTTGTGCTTCAAGTCTTTCAGCTGATCTTGGAATGGCATCTGTAACAGTATGTCCACCAGGAGGCTCTCCGTCCAGGACCCCGGCCCAACGTCCGTGACACGTACCCAAGCGCGACAGTGAAAGTGATGCTTGATCTTTCGCTTGTTGAAGACATGCCTCACCAGTGCGGTCTTGCCACAGTTTCTATCGCCAACCACCGCGATCACGTGAAGAGGGGTGTGGATGTCGGGATCCGCCGGAGGGATGTCGGCATCCGCCTGAGGAGGAGGGATGTTGGCATCCGGCGGAGGACGAGGATTAACGGGACTGATCAAATTGTTCACAAGAAGAGTCACACTTTGTTTACGGCACTTAAAATCGGACTCGACCCTCTTCCTTGTATTTTCTTGATCCGCCGGAGGAGGGGCGTTGGGATCTGGAACCGGAGGAGGTGGGGCGTTGGGATCCGGAACCGGAGGAGGAGGGGCGTTGGGATCCGCCGGAGGGGCATTGGCATCCGGAGGAGGGAGGTTGGCATCCGGAGGAGGGGCGTTGGGATCCGCCGGAGGAGGACGAGGAGTGGTGGGACCGATCAAATTGGTCACAAGAAGAGTCCCACTTTGGTCACGGCCCACAATGTCGGACTCGACCCTCGTGTTTCCTTGATATGCCATTCCTTGGTCCTGCTGGCCAGTTTCAGCAGCAGCGGGCCAGTTGTCATCGAGCTCTTGGAATGGCGACACAACTCCGTCCCTGAATTGCGTGGCCATGTTTTTCCTGGCACGTAATCGGTCAGTCGCTGAGAAGAACCGACCTAGTTGCGATTTCGACATGTAATGTCGGAGCAATTGGACAAGGAGATGTTGTGCAGTCATCTCAGCCTCGCGAGCCCTATCCAGAAGGGTTCCGCTGTCAGGAATAGGTTGATGGTTGTGGTAGGCGTGTTGTCGCATCTTGTTCATGATACTTTGGAGACTGTTTATGGAGTCATAGATTTGACGTGTGAAGCTTTGATCGGGGATGATGATGTCTTGGGACTTGGAGAGAAGATCAAGAAGACTGGCCATCGCCAGTGAAACGGCCAATTCAGCTCCGTCGGCCATGGGGTGAGGATGCTGCTGAAAATGAGGGACAGATACGACCAAACTAGACAAGGATGGTGGCAAGCTTTGACTGAGGAACAAGAAGCTAATTATAAGCCTCGAGAATACAAGTAAAAAGAAGAGAGCTATCAGTTCACTTTCCTAAGGCGAAATTGAATGGCAGAACAATACTATTGTAGTCAAGTAGAACTACTGTGAAAAGTGAAAGCTGGCATTAGATGCGACAAATATTTTTTTTTTTTCGAAAGATGCGACAAAGTTGAATGGCAGAATAATACTGTTGTAGTGAAGTAGAACACATAAAAGCTTAATTAAGAACGATTTTTATTTATCGGTATATGTATTCTCCAAATCATTTTTATTGACCACGTTGTATGCATCCAACAGATGCGAAAGGAGTGGGCCCTGTTAAAGGCCGACTCTCAATTGAAACACGTGACTCTTGCGTGTTGTACTATCCGGCTAAGTAGGGCTATCGAACTTGATCGGCTAATTGATACGTGTCGGAAATTCACACAAAGGGTATGTTAGTTTCAGAGAAACGACCTCGGGCGATCGAGCTCGAGGAGAGCTCAACCTCATCGGCCTTAGGCGAGCGGCTTCGGCCGGCGCGGAAGAAAAAGAAGGGAAAATAAAAAAAGAGAAAAAAGAAAATAAAATAACACATGAAAATAAAAATAAAAATAAAAATAAAAAATCATTAAAAGGATTGTCCGGAGGGAAATCAAATTCAACTTTCGTACCGAACAATAGTTTCCGGAAACAACTCACTTTTAGTGAAATGAACAGAACCTAAAAGGTAAAATTATATATCAATTAGGCGTTGGGTGAGTTGGTGAGATCCCCGAACCTTTTACGGTTAAAGCGATGAGGTCTCGATTCGAATCTCCCGTCCGCGTCTTGGGGGACTTAATCGTTGGCGTTGGCGCTCATATCCCCACCACCCGAGGAATAGTCAATTGCACGTAAAAAACATCGATTACCAAAAAAAAAAAGATAAAATTACACCCGTCTCCGCAGAATCAACGTGTCATTAAATTAACCGTGTCTTGTGCATGGGAAGTGATGTGCGTTGTCCATTGCATGGCGGCGACGACGAAAGGCAAATGAAACTAAGGTGACTCCAATGCGACCAAAATTTGCCACCACATTTTAAAAAAGCATAACAACTCCTCTTCTTCTACTTTTTTTTTTCCTGTTATCAGCCTGGGTCTTCTTTCTTCACCTCTGAATTCGGATTTCAATGAACTGATTCTGCACAGAGACACTTCCTTTTACATTATAGTTGGACTCGCGAAACTAGGGCAAATTCTCATCATAACAGCCACAAACAACGGTAGAATTACGAGATTGAACGTTCCAACGAAGAACCACAAAAAAGGATAATTTCATTGCTAATTTAGAGTTTGTAATAAAGAAACATAAGACTCAACACAAATTAAATTTCAAAGTGGTTCGGGAGGAGAGGCAAGCCAATCTTGGGCTAAGCATGTGGGCCTTTGCCAACCAGTCTGCGGCTCTATTCGCTTCTCGGCTACAGTACTCTGGAGAAAGATCAACAAAGCCCAGCAACGTTGACTTAGCCTCAGTGATAAGTTGGTGCGCTTCCCGTGAGAAGTGATCTGCTCCCTTCAAAGTCTGAACCAAGCTTAGATTGTCCGACTCTAAGTAGGTTTTTTGTTCTCTTCGTGCGACCAAGAAGTCTAGGGTTTCAACCAACGCTCTTGCCTCCGCGAGCTCTGCTGAATTAACTTTAATATATCTGGCAAAACCGTCCACCATGCGACCGTGATCATCTCTACAAATGTAGCTGATGGCCCCCTCTAACGAGCCCTCCATGAACGACCCATCAATGTTTACTTTGAGAGACCCCGTCATTGGACAGCGCCAAGTTCGAGAAAAGCGTTCAACGCCCAACCCTCGCTTTTTCTCGGGTTGGTTCCACCTGCTGATATTCTGGTACAACGCCGAGGCAAAGCTCACCAAGTACTTTGGATCTGTTAGCTTCCTTCGAAATACGGCGTTGTTTCGAGATTTTCAGATTTGCCAGAGCACTATCACGAGGAGATCAAAACTGACTGAGGAATTAGAAAAGTTCAGTAGCTATTTTTCGATTCTTGTCTATCCTTATCTATTGATCTCGATTTGTAAGGCTTGGTCTGACCAGATTTCGTTTGTCCAGGGGGAGAGGAGAAACAGGTGCTCTAACTAGGTTGAAGATTTGGATCCTCACTTGCCCTTCACGTTTCAGCTTCTGGTACAAGACCCGCTTCTTCGGTTTGACAAAATCTCAGCGTGGAAATAGGCTCGTGGCGGGGAGCTCGAACATAGATATGGGGATCGAGCTCAACATGTATGGTACGTCGAGCTCGATTCCAACATGCGCTTGATGTACCCAAGATTTGCGATCGATCTCAGGGAGTTTGGAGAGGCCCGGATTGAGCTCCGACCTTGCCTATGGCCAATGGGGGTCGATAGCTCTCTCCAAGAAAGTCAGAACGGCGATGGCACCCCCTTAAAACATCCTAAATCATTTGTGATATGTGTGTTTCGAATTTTTATGGTGGACTATAATGATCCGCATATTTATCACACGGGTAAAAATTTGAGATTCTTTTTACACAAAAAAAAAAATCCAAGTATGGATAACACAACGGACATAATTTAGAGATTTTTTATGGTATTTTTTCCAAAGACAAAGATAAATAGTGGAGTTTGATAGTTGGCACTTACTTGTCCGTTGAGTCACCTCGAGGGGGCAGTGTTTGTTTTGGAGAATTTTACTGCTGGAGTCCAGTTGCTGTCTTATCTTTGGGGATTTTACTCATCATATCGAAGGAACTTTGATTGTGCAATTACAAGGACTTGATTGGACAAAAGGCACAAGTTCGTAGACGAAAAGTGCATTATTACCCTATAGAATTCTAAGTTACTATAAAGGCATACAATTATATATATATATATATATATATATAGATATATAATAGATCTAAACAGTAGTAGTGTACTACTATAAGAACAAGTAGCCACTATTAGCTTGATCTTACAAGATCAGATCATTTATCCAAGATCTGAATTAGTCACGTACAATGCAAGCATTTCATCGCCCTCTTCGCCTTCTAATTTGTCGAAACATGTAAAAGAAAGAAAAAAAAAATGCTAACTTCCCTGGTGGGCAAACCTAAAAAGTTCAGCATGATTCTAGTCGAAAATATTACAGACAGCGGAATTCCTTGTCTTTTGGGCCAGTGGATACGAAATACGAAAAATACCATTGCCAAGATACACAAGCAAACAGAGACAGGAAATCACTGCAAATATTTAGAGCCACAACTCACCAATCGCGGCCATGGAGGAGCTGGACATGGCTAGATCTGAAGCGGCTGGAACTGGATTCTGCGTCAAAGTTGGACAAGCTCCAGGGAGCAGAGAATGGAGTGATGACGTGTCAAGCGAATGGCTTTAATTGAACGCCTTTAACGAGGAGGCCGGACTTCCAATGCCCACCAGTTTGCTTGAGGGAAAAGCTTATCTCGCCGACGGTTCTGGGCGTTGTCTCGAACGTGCCGATTGTAATCGGCGTCCACTGTTCCTTTTCCAATCTGTTCAAGTATTCCACGCGTTCCTGCTTGTGTCCATCCGGTAGAGTGAGACTGAGCGTCACCGGAGCCTCCCATCCGTCGCTTTCCCGACTCATCTTCACGATGATCTCGACTTGGTATGTTGTCTTCGGAGAGAGCGTGGTCGTTTTGCATGTCCCACTGATCGCTACCCAGCAAACTCTCTTTAGCTTGGCGATGCGAACAACTCGGTTGCCCCCAAAGCTGAAACTCAGAAATGTTCATTCAAGCAAAGCAAAGCGTTAATTTACTAGCGATGATGATTGTAAGCAATTCAAAAATTGTTTTTTGTGTCGCTAGATGAACAACTTGAAGCTGGGAAAAAGGTGCATATCCAGCGGGCATCAGGAAATACACAACGCCAAAAATAAAGTTAGAGATATGCCAATCCAATACATGGGTAATCATTTAGCGGCCGCGGCAACAATAGAACGTTTCTCGCCACCTGCCGAGTCATTTTTGTTGAGCGAGCCTATTTCATACCTTGTACCCAGGACCAACCTAGATCCTTCGACAATCACATGAAAGTTGGACTTGTTTTAGGATAGCAGAAGCAACGATTACCATTCTTCCGGCTCGTCTGTCCATGTCCAGTTGTTGGCATCGTTAACCCAATCGATCAATAAGGCCCAAGCCAGAACAATCCAGCAGCTCTTGTTCAGGAGTCGGTCGACCCAATACTTGTGTGTAAAGTACTGTCCCTGTAAGCACAAACCAGCGATCGTGAGTGAGACAATTAGCAAAAATCAGATCAAACCTCGGCTCTTGTCTAAGCATACCCCCGGGGCAGTCAATTGTGGGACCACCAGGTTCTACGCCTATTAAGGCACATGTTAGACCCAATCACCATGAAAGGCTAGGAAAGAAAGATACTTGAAAAAACAGTCTCGTCACTTCGGTGCCTTGAGGTGAGCTAAGCTAGGTGTGGGGTGGAAGGCCTTACTAAGAGGGTCCCGTGTCGTGCATCGTCATACGCCGAGCCGGAGCCTGGTTTAATAGTATCTATACTTCAATCTTTAAGAAGAAAAAAGGCATATGTATGCATACCAATCCTTCTGTCCAAGGAAAGCGGAAAAATATACCTAACCTATATCGACCAGTCACTCGAGGCACCGGGAACTAGACATGGCCGGTTCCGGTTCCTAAAAATGGTGGAACGACCGGTTCGGGCCGGTTCCTGTTCGGTTCGGAACCGCCGGTTCTTAGGCCCAATGGCTCTTTTCCTTTGAACCTCCACTTTTTTTTTTTTTAAACAAGGTTGGAACCGGCCCGGAACCGCCGTCCGGGCCGGTTCCTCGCCATTTACAAATCGGTACCGGCCCGCGAGGGCCGGTTCCGGGTTGGAACCGTGGGCCCGGTCAACGGGCCGGTTCCGGGCTGGTCAACGGGCGGTTCCGAGCCGGTTCGAGTCCCACGGTTCTATTTGGCCATGTCTACCGGGAACCCTCTCTATGATGGGGACAATGAAGAGTTTACTATCTCTAGCCACCAGTTGAACCCTCCAACTCGGCAAATCAGCAACTTTCTAACAAGGCGGTTAGCCGTCAACTATCTGAAATTGCCTGGATGCTAGCACAATTGACCTCGCAAGAACAAGTTCCATTAGAATTCAATCTCTAGCATGAAGTTAGTTGCTTGCCTTGTAGATGTGTCAAACAATTGATTATCCCTCTACTTTGGAACTTCAAACAAACACTTTTCTCTTATAGTGAGAACTGACCATAGTAATAGGAATAAAGAAGAGGGTCGTCTAAGATCTGAAGTTTTCAGCTCTAGAAATAGCTAAATCAAAGATCTAAAGGCCTGACTCTATTCCTTCCTAAGGTTAGGAATAGCAGCCTTAAAGCTTCTCCTACTATCGGTTACCCTTTACCCAAGTACCCAAGAAGGTATTGTAAGGAAGTGCTGCACAATTATAGCTATGCTATGGTCAGAGCTTACTTTACCTAGTACCAGATCAAACCTCGGCTCTTGTCTAATCAGGACATCTAGTCTGTGATGAACTAACTATTTTGTAGATCCCACTTATCATCTGCAAGTGCTCTTGATTTACAGACTTTTTTTTCTTGAACAAGACAACATGCTCTTTTTTTTTTTTTTTGTCCTCTGGAACTTGCCTGATGATGCTCGCCCTGTCCCTCGTTCAACTTCAAAAGCACTCCGTCATAGACTCGATGGCCCAGCTCCTGTTGGCTGAGTTTGTCAAATTCGTCGCTGCCGATCGCTGTTTTCAAGATCCCGTAGGAAGCGATAGGAGGCTGTGGGATTCCACTTGTGCTGCGATGTGTAGAAGATCCTGACATCTTCTTCCCAGGTATACAGAGGTACACAGAGATCAAAAAAGCAAAGGTGTTTTGAGTTGGCCTTAGAGTTGGACTAAATGAAAGGTAGATTCATTGGTCCAGCCGTCCGGAATCTTGCCAAGAACGTCTCGTTGCGTGCAGCGCCTGCCATGGCTGAACAAACGGAGAAAAAATAAGATGGTGACCTCTGGTTTTGCAGACTCTTATATTCGAGTAGAAACAAAGGGGATCCAATAATAGAGCCGACCGCCCATTTTTTTAAACTCAAATTCAGCGGATCGGACATTGGCTACTCAAAACTTAATAGACAGGAAGTAAAAAATATGTAAGGCTGACAACATATTCCTTTACAATTCATTTCGATTATTAAAAAAAAAAGTTATTAATCGAAGATAAATAAATAATAAAAGAATCACACAACCACAAGGACCATACAGAGGAAGAGAAGAGGAAGGGCGAAAGTAAATATGGCCACGGGCCGGTTTGGGCCTAAAACCGGCCTAGGTCAAATCCATAACGGGCCCGTGCCAAAGGGGCCGGTTACGGTTCCCATTTCGTTGTACCGGCAAACTACCCGGTACAAAAGAAAATGCTCTTTTTTTTTTGTCCTTTGGAACTTGCCTGATGATGCTCGCCCTGTCCCTCGTTCAACTTCAAAAGCACTCCGTCATGGACTCAGCGCTCAGCTCCTGTGGCCTGAGTTTGTCGAGTTCGTCGCTGCCGATCGCTGTTTTCAAGATCCCGTAGGAAGCGAGAGGACGCTGTGGGATTCCACTTGTGCTGCGATTTGTAGAAGATCCTGACATCTTCTTCCCAGGTATACAGAGGTACACAGAGATCAAAAAAGCAAAGGTGTTTTGAGTTGGCCTTAGAGTTGGACTAAATGAAAGGTTGATTCATTGGTCCAGCCGTCCGGACTTATACCGAGAACGTCTCGTTGCGTGCAGCGCCAGCTATGGCTGAACAAACGGAGAAGAAAATATGAGGGTGACCTCTGATTTTGCAGACTTTTATATTCGAATAGAAACAAAGGGGATCCAATCCAAATAATAGAGCCGACCGCCCATTTTTTAAACTCAAATTCAGCGGATCGGACATTGGTTACTCAAAACTTAATAAACTGGTTAAAGTGGTTCACAGTATTTAAAGTCCAACTACATAATATGAGTCTTAACTCAAATCAAACTGAGGACATATTCATTTACAATCCATTTCATTTATTAAAAAAAAGGAGTTATTAATCGAAGATAAATAAATAATAAAAGAATCAAACAACCACAATGACGATGTGGAGGAAGAGAAGGGGAAGGGCGGAAGGGCATCATTGGTAGAGAACCACAACAACGACGTCGAAGAAGAGAGGGGAAATGGCCGACGGTGCCCTTTCACTGTCGGCGATATCGCCCCACAGTGGCCTCCAACAAGTTCATCTCCGGATTTCCTCGGATCCGTCAAGACGCTACGATTCAGATCCAACAAGTTTATCTTCCATAGCTTCTTCCTTGTTCCTATCTGATGCACTTAGAGTTGACAAATTTGGAATGGGATGAATTTTGATTGGCTTCATGGAAATGGGCCGCTGATCGAACCCACAGCTTTGCTGTGATCTACGCCATTTTTTCGTGTTTCGGAGTCGTTTTGATGAGTTTTTAGGCATTTTTTGTAATTCTAGTGGTGTTTTCGTAATTTTATATTTCTTATTTTAATTAGGATTATCACCTTATATAATGGTGTTTAAGACTCCTAGTAGAGGCAATTTTTTGACATTCTATTTATTTTGATAATCGTAATTGAGAGAACAAATTGTTCATCTTTTCAATTTTAATTTTCTGTTTGAGAGAACAAATTGTTCCACTTTTTAATTTCAATTTTATTTATTATCCAATTTCTTTTACGTTCGACATTATTTGTTAACCAATGGCACGGGTTGCCGTGGTCAATGGGACGAATGCGGTGGTCGTGGAGGCCTAGGGACATGGAATCATTCTTGAAGCGGACGAACAATCGTGTCAAAGAAACCTGCGAGACATAAAAATTGAAGAGTAGGGAAGGCGAATCTAGGATTTGGAACCACAACTTGCGCGAGCAAGGTTGGGCGTTTAATCCAAAGGAGTGGAATCGAGGATCCATCCGATGAAGAAGAGGAGGACGTCAATCCTTTCGGGGTTTTGAACTAGGGACAGAATCGGGGAATACGATCCGAAAATCAGTCCTCTTTTTATAATATGAGGATGAAGATCGAGATTCCCGTGTTTGAAGGAAAAGCTCATCCCGATGAGTTTATTGATTGGTTGCATACAATCGAGAAGATCTTTAATATTAAGGATCCGATCGAAAAGCAAAAAGTTAAATTAGTGGTTATAATGCTACGGAAACATGCTTCGATATGGTGGGAGCATGTGAAGAAGCAAAGGTGCTAGAAGAGGGAAAAATCGAAGGTGGATCGCTGGGACAAGATGAAGAAATTACTGCAAAAAAAAATTTCGCTTACTCATTACAAGTAGGAGGCGTTTGTTGAATATCACAATGTTAAGGTCCTAAAAAGGGAAAGTTAAATTAGTGGTATATCAATGAGTTTGAAAACATGGGATTGTTGTGATGGTGGGAAGACATGTAAAGAATTGCTCGATATTTGGTAGGCAAAGAGGGAAATTTTGATGTGTCCGATCACTGGGATAACCGATGAAGAATTTTGCGCAAAAAAAAAGGTGAAGCGCCTCTAATGTAAGAGGTAGGAGCAGTTTGTTGAATATCAAAATGGTTAAGCAAAGATATTTCAAGGAAAAACAGGGAGTTCTTACCAATTCGAGTTTGATCACTTGGATGTGTTGTGGGTTCTAAAGGCATCCAAGGAGAGACGAGTGCAAACAATTGCTCAATATTTAGCAGCCCAAGCGGTATTACAAATGTTGATGGATTCGCATTTACATGTTGATTGACCTAACTGAGGATTTGTGACATCTTGCTTGAAGGTGGAATTCAGCCTTTGATGAAGATCTATCTTTGATGAATCCGATGTAGAACTAGAGGAGTGCTATCATCGAATTAGGAAGACATTATCTTTCGGAGATCTAGTGGAAGTCCCTGGCATTTAAGACAAGATATTTTCAATATATGCTAGATGGTGAAGATGAATCGTGGCTTAAGCATAATATTTTTCATACTGAGTGCACCGATGAAGAAAAGTATTCGTCATATAATAGATGGATTGGCCGAATTTGTTGTCGTTTATTACGATGTATTTGGGAGTTGGGGATTGAAAACAGTGAAAATCATCCTCAGAAGAGTATCTCGAGGCATTGAGAGAGCAAAAATTGTATGCCAAGGTGAGCAAGAAGTGTCACCTTTATCATGTGCAATTTTGATCGGGAAATATATTGTGATGAGGGTGGTGTGATGTATTCCCATATGGATGTTTGTCATATTAGATGGAGAGGCCATTACGTCAATTGGGAGACTACGAAGAATGGATTCATGAGATACCAGTACTTTCAGAAGGATGGCCGGACCTTTTACCCTAGAGTCCTTTAGGTTTAAGAAATGAGTTGAAGAACATTATTTGCACCTCTACGGAGTATCCAAAGGGAGGCAGATTTGTGTGGACCAAAGAGGCAAACGAGCTTTTGAAGTTGTGGTGATGGAGAAAAAGGTGACTAAAGCCCCGTTTAGTCCTACACAAATTTTACCGTGAGGTTTTGGAGGAGTTTGTGATGCTTCGTCCAAAGAGATACTTGGGGTTGCCGCCCATGAGCTAGAAATAATAAACATGTTTCATTCTAGGAGTGAAAAGTTCCGAATAAAGCAACTTACAGAATGAGTATCCTAAGTATGACAAGGAATTTTAGCGACATAGTGAGGAGTTTTGAGAAAGGTGCGAGGCCGAGAACCTTATTTGCAATGGAATTTATTATGTGTTCCTAAGAATCATAGGGTCTTGAAGAATGTTAATAGATGGCAAGCTATCAACAAAATCACAATCTAAGTATGCAAATTGGATGGATTTGCTTCATGGGTTACATAGGGTCTATCTTTTAAACATAGACTTGAGGAGTGCTATCATCAAGGTAGCATATGCATTGAAATAAGTGGAAGACATTCTTTAGAACTAGAGATAGTCTAAGTGAGTGTTTTGGGCTTTAATTCTTTTAGGGTTTGTATGTTGATCCCTTTATTTTAAGGAGATATTTGGAGGAAGTCCATTTTATGGGTCAATTTTTTGTCGTTATTTCAATTTCTAATTGTGGAGGGCTTTCTTTTCAAAGGCAATAGGCCGTGTATCTTTCAATATTCTTTGAGGGAATCCATTATTACCGAGAGTCATGAAGGATGTCTAGTTAGGCACTTTGGCATGGATAAGATGATGGCCTTGCTATGGGAACACTTTTATTGGCCCCGAATGAAGCGTAATGTGACTCGGTTTGTAGAAAGGTGCAAGATATGTCATATGGCAAAAACTAGGGGCACCAATGCTGATTTATATATGCCTCTACATGTCCCGGTGGCACCATGGGAAGATGTCGGACTTGATTTCGTCTTGGGATTGCCAAGAACACAGCAGAATAAAGATTCCATAATGGTGGTTGTCGATAGATTTTCGAAAATGGTACACTTTATTCCTCGTAACAAGACCTTTGATGCTTCACAAGTCGCTCAATTGTTTTTGCAGAAGATTGTTACGTTACATGGAGTTCCCAAATCCATGGCCTTGAATCGTGATGTGAAGTTTGTGAGTCACTTTTGGCGCACTCTTTGAAAGCACATGGGAACCAGATTGCAGTTTAGTTCTTCTTACTATCCCGGCATCGATGGGCGGACCGAAATTGTCAACCAAAGCTTGGGGAACTTGCTGCGAAGTTTGGTTGGAGATAACCCGAAGTAATGGAATTTGGTGTTACCTCGGGCAGAATTTGCCTACAATATGTCACAGAATCGAACTACAAGCAAGAATCCTTTTGAGATAGTCCATAGGTGTAATCCATTTACTCCTCGAATCTCACGCTATTGCCGGTTCACAAGTAGTTCGGTTTAGACGTAGATAAGCATGCCAAGCGGATCAAAGAGCTGCATTCACAGGTTCATAACCGGATTAACAAGCGGAACATGAAGTATAAGCGGTGGGTGAATAAGCGCGGGAAAAGAGTCGTCTTCAAAAGGGGTGAGCTAGTATGGATTCAACTTAGGAAAGAGCATTTTTCAGCTAGCGGGTTTGGCAAATTGCAACCTAGAGCCGATGGACCAATCAAAGTTCTTGAGCGAATTAATGATAATGCTTATAAAATTGAGCTGCCGGATGAGTACAATGTATCCGGGACTTTTAATATAGCAGATTTGTCACCTTACCATACACATAAGGAAGAACTTGAGAAGATTGATATCAATGAAGATGAAGTAGATTCGAGGGTGAATTCTTTTCCTAGCAAGGGAGAATGATGCACTTAGAGTTAGCAAACTCGGAACGGGCCGAATTTTGGTCGGTTGCATGAAAACGGGCCGTTGATCAAAACTCACAGCTTTGTTATGATGGACGTTGTTTTTTCGTGTTTGAAATCGTTTTGATGGCTTTTTGAGCATTTTTCATAATTCCAATGGCGTTTTCGTAATTTGTATTTTTCATATTTTAATTAGAGTTAACAACGTATATAATGGTATTTAAGACTCTTAGTGGAGGTATTTTTTTATATTCTATTTATTTTGATAACCGTAATTGAAAGAACAAATTATTCCTCTTTTCATTTCAAATTTTTTGTTTAGCCAATTTCTATTGCATTTCGACAATACTATCTACGTTTTGTATCTATGTTTTACTCTTTCTATTTTCCTTAATCTCTCTCTCTCTCTCTCTCTCTATTCTTTGATTCCTCCTCCTCCTCCCCGTCTTCTTCGTTCTATTTTTTGCTTGTCTTTCTCTCTCTCTTTTTCATTTGAAAAAAACAAATTCTCGGTAATCATCATCATTGTTTATTCATGGAAAAGAAAATTAGTTTTTCTTTAAAATACAATCGCCTATATCGATTGAAAAAATTAATTAATTAAAAATATAACCTCTATAATTGTTCATTTTAGGGAAAGTATTTTTAAATCATTCATTTTTAATTGACTTTCCTTCACATACATGGAGATTTCTTACCTCAATAGATAAGGGTATAATCACCTCCGTATCGGTCTTTTCCTGTTATTTTGGTCGATTACCAAAATGTTTCAATGCCATTGCGAATTGCATTTTGCATTGAAAGTGAGTGCATGAAAAAGTGTCAATTCATGCTAGCTTCAAAGTAATCATGACATGTCGTTTAGGTTTTTTGCTCATAGTAACCGTGTAGTATCATAGATGAGGAATTGCCATCCCTATTAATAGGTTTTCCCACCTTTTTCCGGCTTAATTCCATTAAAAACTCTAAACTTTAGCTCATGTCCCAATTCTACCCTAAACTACTTTTTGTCTCATAAAAAATTCATCAATTTTCACTTTATACCCAAATCCATCCTCCGTTATTTTTTCATCCAATTATGCCATTAGAATATGAGATGTCACCCACTTGTCATCCATCTATGTGTCATTTTTTACAAGTTTGCTTAGTTAAATTTCTTCTTTTTCCTTCTTCCTTTTACTACCGCCAAGGACAACTTGTGTGAAAGACCCTACGCTCAACCACTATCCACTGGTGCTCATCCATTGCCACCTAGACTTTCGAAGCCGCACCACGACCTCCGACAACCCCTTTGCAATTGTGGACAGTCATTGGAATCATATCGGCACTCTCCGCCGAGACCCCTATTTGTAGTTCTAGTTTTTTAAGCTTCAAGAAGGCATTTTTATGGGCCATTACATTCGCTCGGTCATCCCCGAAGCTTTGTAGATCCATTTCGAGCCCGAGCAACAACAAAACGAGCCCAAGCTCTTCTCTCTCTCCCTTTGTGCTCCATGGTCAACCTCCATTAATGGAGGTTGCCATCCACGGTTGAGGAGCGCAACCTCGCATTTGAGGTAATCTCTATTCTTAACATGAACCAAACAGAACCAAGATTCACTTTCGCACACGCCCTCCGAGCTCTAACTCACGGATTCACTTCAAAATCGAATCATTTTTGCCTCGAAACCCCGATTTCGATCATTCGATCCTCAAAACTCTCAAAACTTGAAGTTCTTTTTGGTAAGTCTCACAAAAAAGTAGGTGAGAAAATGCACCAAGACCCATCATCACCTGTTTCAACCCATGACTAGTCCTCAATTCCCGAGCAAGAACAGCTAAAACGCCCTTTTGATTTCCATTCTACTTGCAGCTTCAACCTCTCTTAGTCATGCCACTTTTGCAAGAGCTATCATGGCTACGGGATCACCGGCGGTGCCCTCCGTAACAACCTAGTCGACGCGGCATCCCGAAGGGCACCGATCGAGATTAAATGATTTCATGGTTGGGTTGACAGGTGGATTGTCATAGTAGAAGTGAAAGGAGAAGAAGACGAAAATGACAAAAAAAAAATTAATTTGAAAGATTAAAATGACATGGAACTTACTAGTGAAATTGAAACAGCATATGGAAAGATAACGGAGGGCAGGTTTGGGTATGAAGCGAAAGTTTGAGATTTTTTATGATACAAAAATGATTTGGGGTAGAATTGGGAGATAACTCATAGTTTGAGGCTTTTAATGGAATTAGGCCACCTTTTTTCTCTTTTCTTGTCCGGAATTAGTCCACCAAGAAGGGTTCCTCAAAGTTCTCATGCATGATGTTGGTGTTCTTGCCCAAGCTGCCAGCTTTATCCAAGTCCAAATCAGGTTGTGGCATCCCAATAGCGATGTACCCGTCCAAAATCATCCAAGGTCCCTCTCGCAGTACAAAATCATAGTCATCGGTGCTCGGAAATTTGGCAATGAACAACGCCGTTTCCTAGCTCAATAATTGTGGACTTTGGAGCTCAGCAGATAGGGATGAGTCGGGAGCTTACCTCCTCATCTTGGTTGCCGAGCATGATAACTTCCATGACGCCGGATGGCAGTGTGAAACAACATTTACACCCAAACCTCGCCGATGATCGGCCATTTTGGCTCTTGATTCGTGTCAACAATATCTAGCTGCGATGCTAGTCGGCATCCATGAAATAGCACATGTTTGCTGCTATTGCCTTTCGTATGTTCAAGCTCGGTTTGGTGCTGACATGCTCCCTTGATTGATCACAAGCGCAAGTTATACACAAGCACCGGTTATGTCGAACTCGGGCTCTTTGCTTCCATAGATAGTCCGTAGTCCTGGTGAAACATTCTGTACATTTAGCAATGAGGTTTCTGTTTCCTTGAGTTGCGCCAGCCGGATTAGTCAGCTTTTGCTCCATGTCTTGGAGTTTTCGATGGACTTCTGCTCATTGAAGAAGTTGATTAGCTCAAATAGGTGTCTCGAAATTTGATGCATCCGATTCCGCTGGTCACCATCACAGGATATTGGACTAAGAGAAATAGCATATATCGAGACAATGCCTGCCGATTCTAGATCTCGACCATATGTTCTTTTTTTTTTTTAACAGGTGCTTCTTCGAATGGTGCATCTTCCAGACTAGTACGTTCTCTAGGGTGACAATAGAGTTCAGTAGCAATACCAGATCAGAATTCTCAGGTCGAAATCCATCTGAAGAATCCATTTTAACCGATCAAAGATTTTAGCCCAACCAAGTGCGCAACCACCTCTCAAGGTATGTATAGCTTGGAAACGTATTCTGCACATCATAAGTAAGTCAAAAATACTCGAAATAGGAGTAAATTCAACCAATGATAGAATTCCTTTATGCAAATTTTTATGACATTGGTCCTCTTTAAGCAGGGTGTTTGGTTCAATTTTGAAATTCAAGTGTTGATTCTTATTTTTCTTGCATATTTCACATCAAAAGTGAGAAACTTTTAATTTTTTTTTTTTACATATAGATAAATATATTGATTTGAAGTCATGTCGAAACTTTCCTAATTTCTTTTAACATTTAAAATATTATCTTTGTCTGTCAATATTGGCATACGAAGCAAAAAGAGACACTAAGCCTTTTTTTTTTGTCTAAATGGAGTAGATTATAATTTTTCGTGGAAGTGACTCAAACTCAAACTTGCAAGATGCTTTAGGAGTTTCTAAATAGCTAGGTCTCTACATCTATGCCTCTGAACTATCAAAAACTCATAAGACCGGCATAAACTCAAGAGGAAGATGCCCTTTGCTACCGTGAACTTTTACCTTTTAAAGTTCATTTCACATCACTTCAACTCCTACTTCTTTCAAGGCCATAGGGAAATCGGGAAATCAAGAAATGAAACCCAATTCTCTCACGACGCATACAAAAGTTATCTCGAATTCCTATTGATTTATTTCTTTGCCTGAATCTAGTTATTCTTGAAGCACATGATGCATTATGATCAAACAATTAGATGAGGCATGATAGCGTCGGAGCTTAGAGTAACTATTTGTTCCACAACTCCGATGCTTTGGAAGCCAGTCATCAATCCTACTTGTTCTCATAGCGCAGTGAGCATCGGCATTGCCACAATGATACAACTCCATTCCCATCCACCCAGGAACGGAAAGCATATGAACAACGTGATATTACCCTCATCATAATACTAAAGTAGAATGATATCGCGTGGGCTTATACTAACCAATGAGTCTACAATTCCCCAACAGCGAGTCTCACGGTTTCTAGAAATGCGAGTTGACTTTAGTAGCATATGCCTCTACAAGGTTGTCCAGTGCAAGACTTCACTGTTTTTGAAATTGAAAATTTGCCTTGATTGAGTAGAAATAAAATGCGACGGAACCCCTCGGGAAAATGGTCCAAATTGAGATTCATTCCTGAGAAGCCAACCATACAGCGACATAAATAGAATGACATACAAACGAAGAGAACAGATTGACAAGGGTAACATGCACAGAAAAATTCCTAGTTGGGTGACATGCCCAGACAAGGGTAGCACGCACAGAAAAATTCGGCGACTTCCTAGTTGTCATGAACTCTCAATAATATATGTAGCTTAAGAAAAATTCCTCTCATAATAAACCACCTATCAACGAAAAAGGCCATTCACGGTGGCCACACCTTCATCGATAAACCCACTCACAGCAGCACAATTAGCAAACCAATTCATGGATCATCCCAGCAGCACACTCAGCACAATTAACCCATTCACGAGAGCACTTGACTTACAACGCCGAGGTCGCAAGAGAAATTGACCTCGAATTAGGTCGTCGGACCAGGCAACGTCTGCCCTGTTCTGGGCGACACCTTGGAGTCGCTTGTTCTGGTTCGCCTGTTCTGGGTCTCCTGGTCTAGGCGACGCCTTCTCTGGGTCACCTGGTCTAGGCGACTCAGACCTAGGGTTGCCTGGTTGGGTCGCCTTCCCTGGGTCGCTTGGTCTGGGCGACTCAGACCTAGGGTCGTCTGGTTGGACGACTCCTTATGACGTTAGATCCTACGTGGACGGGTTTGGTCAACGCCAGAGTAGGAGTCTTGTGTCGCCTGGTGGTCGTAGGTGTCAAATTTAGGGTTTAGTTTTTTTTAATTGAGCTCTAATCCCATGTTAACAATAAAAGAGTGATTGTTTTATTTTTGAGAATAAGAGGAGTACTTATAGGCTTAAGATTAAGCCTAGTACAATTACACTTATATCCCAACTTGCTAATACTCTAACAAGATGTTCTACAGTTTCTGGGGCTTAAAGGCATATTGGGCAATGCGTGTCAGGTAAGGCCTTTCGCTTAAATAGATTCTCACCGGTTGGAAGCGCGTTTTGACATAAACTCCACATGAAAGGTTAATACCATATTTATTTGAGCATCCAGAAAAAAAACCCAAGATAAGGAGATGTGAAACTTACGAACAGCTGGGATAAACAGAAAAGCATGCAAACAACATGGCATCCTGTCACCTCAGCACTGAGGTCACCAACAAAAATGTTGAAATGGCCTACACATTTAAAACGTAGTTATATGAAGCATCAATGAAAATATGTATTATAGCACCATGGGAACGAAACAATAAGCTATTGTAGAACAAACATCCAAAGAATTCATGATATACAAACTAAACTATGCCATTAAAGCAATAATAGTAAGCTGTAATAACCAGCCTCTAACATCAAGTCCCAACAAAAACTTCTGTGATCTAGTCAGGACCTTCATTAACGCGTAGCTCAAGCATTGATCAAAATTCTTAAGAAAGAATGACTTAGCGCCCAGCAGGAGCTTCACAAAATGGATAATCTGAAAGTTTCCAGGCACAAAGTTCACTAGACATGGAGTAAAACAAAATCCTCAACCAAGTAACATCCTATGAAAGTATTCCCTATATTCACATCTTCTCACATAATGATGACCTCAAATACTTGAAATTTCAATATTTGCAATGGTTTCTCCTTCAAGCCATGCCTTGCCATATAATAGCAATTTATCATGCTTGCACATTACAACATCTATATGTGAACTTGTTAAATCTTGTCAATACGGCATTACAAGTCATTTCTAAACAAACATAATTCCGGCTCATCATCACCATCTTTGCCGTGATCCAATCTTATTCCCTGCGACCAGCACCAATCCCCCAAACCAACTGTCCTCTTTTGCTAGCTTTTTACCTTGTTCATGCTCACTAATAACTGGATTCCAAAAATTCCAAGATGCCAGAGGCCTCACCGCATATTTCACCGTCCCAATCTTTGAATCATTCCCCCATGAGCCATAATTTTTTTGTCTCCTCAATAAGCCCTTTTACTTTAAATTGACTACTCATCAAAAATTTTTCACATACACAATCTAAAGCAACCCTACACAAACAACAGCCATGTACTTAACAGAATTATAGGAAGACAGATGAGCATAGAAGAAATTAATTCCATATCCTGCTTAAGGAATATTCGCAGAGATTAAATGGAATTCAAAAAATTTCACAAAACACAATTTCTTGGTCGAAAAGAATATTTTTTTATTTTCCTCTCAGTAAACTATTCTTTTAGTTCCATTTAGACAGTCTGTCGAGAGCTTCTCTGTTCTCTTCTTTAGAATGTAAGGTAAACGAGCTGAAGCTTAAGCATACCACCGTAAGTCCATCAACTCAAGATATTCACCCATCCCTCATGAAGTGGATTGATGGAGGATTAAATAAGGGCCTGCATGACAACACTTCCCATTCTCAATTTCTCTCGCCGAAGTCAATCCGCAGAGAAATTCGTTTGATAAAAACACTTTCAAGTAGAAAGGCGTTTGGTAAAATATTTTGCTTTTGATAGGATTTTTGCATTCAAGTGAAAAACCACTTCGGATGGCGTTTTTTCCCAAATTGGAGAAGTAAAAAAAAATCACTTCTCCCTTTCTCTGCCTCAGTCTCTTTTGGACGACGCCCAAAAGCCTCTCTCCATCGACGCCCAAAAATCACTTCTCCCTTTCTCTCGCCTCTGTTTTGGACGACACCCAAACGCTCCGTCACTCCCGAGTCACGCCTCCGCCTCCCCTCCGCCTCTCGATTTGCACATCCGATGACCTCAACGAGCCTTTGATTTGCGATTTGCCCTTCCGAGCCAGTAATCCTCTTTTGTATCCGTCACCAGCTAGAGATCGGCAGCCACGGATCCTGATTACCCCTTCCGAGCAGCCTTTGCTTCTGCCGTTGCCTTCCGAAAACCCATCAGCAGCTCCGATTTGTCTTTTGCGTCTGAGGAACTCAGATCTACGAGGTTAGGGTTTACTCCGTCAAACTTGTAAACTGTGGTGGTTACTACCACTATGTTCCAGGTTGCCCTCCAACTGCCGAGGCCCGAATTCGAGGCCTGAGGTAATGAATCGGCTGAGTTTTGGTTTGATTCTTGTTGGTTTCGTGTGGATGTTTGGGGTTGGGATTGTAGGATTCTGGGGGGATTTTTAGTGCGATGCGGTTGGGGTCGGTTCTTTTACGTGTGGTGAATCAGTGAATGTGTGTTCTTGTTATCGTGTGATTGGTCTCCCTGCGTTGCGTCATTGTTGCTGATGCATATGCTTGCCTTTGATTGTCTTGAACGTAGATTCGGCATGGTTGTCTTGGGGATTTGATTCTCGTGGGGAACTTTTGTGTTTCCTGCTGGTCTTAGTTTGCTTAACTTGTGATGCTAGCTAATGCTACTTCCTCTCTGCAATTATGCTGTGTCTTTTCTCCTAGTCTGTTTGATTGATGGGTCAAATGTGCAATTTCTTATATTGTGCGGAGATTCTGGGAGTCATGCTTATGGTACACTTGCATGGGCTTATGTAGCTTTAAAAGAATTTGGGAGTTTTATCTTTCTCGTTTTAACATGTCTGTTTGGTGAAGCCAAGTATCAAGTGGGGTCCTGGAGCCTGGATTTCTCGTGAGACATTGTTATTGGTTGATTTCTCAGTGGCAAGTTTTTTTTTTTTTTTTTTTGGCCAGACGTTGGTTATTATTTTCTAGTTGTCTTTCTGTACAAGTCACTTTAGCTGATGCCAATGTATTTATATTGCTTTGATTCTTGTGCAGCTTCTGTCTTTTTTACATGGGTTACTGGTGTTCATAATATTTTTATGTCTTGTGATTTAATAGGAACATAATTTGCTGCTGATATAGTTCTCTTTCATGGAGGAATTTGGCGCTACTCGATTTGGTATTCTTGGTAGCGCTGTGAGGAAGAAGAGGACCCGAGCAGCTCGCCGTCCTCGACCTGACTCACATTCATGTGAAGGTCATGATCTTTCACCATTGTCGTCAGCCCCAGCTTCAGACGATGCGAGCAAGGTCTCCAGTGATGACAATATTGGAGGGGACACTAATTCCAGGAGAAAGGAGTTTAACCTTAACCAATGTGTCATCCGTGTGTCGTCTGGGGCAGTTGATTCTGAGAAACTGCAGAAAGAAGGTGAGGAGAGATGACGAAGCTTTCGATGCACTTAATGATAATGAGCCTGGACGAAGTGGGTTTAGTAACAAGCGATCTAGTGAAGGTGTTCTGGCCCCAGCTAATTGGAAAAGTACTAGTAAGGCTCCTGATAATTATGGGGGGAGGAATGGTGAAAGTCAAGGTCCACGGCAGTTAGCCATGACTTTAGATGGATTAGGAAATGAAAACAAGGTTAAGAAAGTAAAACTAAAAGTGGGAGGTGTTACTCGTACAATTTCCACTTCTAATGGCACGCATGAGAGCGGGTCTTTTGCGAAGAGTTCGCGAGCTTTAGATTCTTTGAAGCCAAGGCAAAGGCTGAATTTTGAGGTACTTAGAGCTGCTAATTATGTTTATTTACTTAGATGAATCAGTATCTTTTGTATTTACTTTTGAAGGCGATTTTTCAAAATAAAGTCATTGCTTTTTTCTTTCCCTGTTATTTCTTATCGATGCCCTTCTATTTAAAATGTGATTTTTGCAGGGAAATTTAGATGGCATTTCTTCTCTAGATAAGAGGACTGGCTTGCAGGGCATTCCTTGGAAAGATTTTTCGAAAGGTGGCTTTAGCTTTGGGAAAGAAGACTCCTCGATGGGGAAAATGGCTGGAAGGAACACGTCCGGTAAACAGGGGGATGCATATGAGCCTGTTCGCAAGAGCAAGCGGGTGCCCAAGAAACGGTTAATGGATGGTGAGTTCAATGATGATGAAGATGATGAGCTGCGGTATCTGGAGAAACTTAAAACTTCGAAGATGTGTAGGGCCAGCGTGCAATAACCCTTATAAGTATCGGGACTCGAAGACAAAGCTTCCTCTTTGCAGTCTTCAATGTTATCTGGCAGTTCAGGAAAAGATGCTCACAGGAACAAATTACAAACGTTTCTTTGAGTTAGCTACTAATGTTCAGTCATATTTTTTTTTACCAACAGATGTATGAATTTCAAAACGGGTGTGACCAACTTGTCACCGCAATTCTATATTTGGCCGTGATTCCAAGTTCCAACCTCTCCCTCTATTGCAATTCCGAAATATTTTTGGCTATAACTTTGATCATGGATTTGTTCTTACTCGTTCGGTTGCGAAGAGGAGGCCTCGATTCGCAATTGCCATTCTTGGTCTTCATCAGCAAATATTTTGTGACGGAACCAGTAGTTTGACAATAATTTTTGTATGACATAGCAAACACAAGAAATTCATGTTATCGCCTAACGACATCTTGCTACTTGCCGGTTGTATATTTTTTTGGGGCGCATGAAGATGGATGTACCCGAAAACATCGGGGGAAGATGACAAGAAGAAAATACGGGTGTTTAATTCAATTTTCTCCGTAAAATTGGTCTTCAATAATTAAATGACAAATTATAGATAAATTCATCATATATTGCACTTTACTTTTCTCGAATAACATGCATTTTAGGTTAAGATCAATAATTTTTGTAAAAGAATTTTGTGCTAATAATATTTCCGAAGTAGAAATTTCTAGCCATTATCAAACGAATTTCTATTTCGTAAGTAGAAATTTTTACAGTTATCAAACGCATTTTCTGTCGAAATCAACTCTGGAGCAGAAATAGAAAAATCAACTTTCGCTAGAAGCGAAGTGGAAAAATCAACTTCTTGTCGAAGTTGATTTCAGAATGGGAAGTGTTACCATGCGTGTCCTAAGCTTACACAGCCAAAAGAAAGGTGAAATGACAGGGCGGCCTTCTTACCGCGGCTGTAGAAGTGCTCAGTCTTGGAAAAAACTATCAAAGAAAGATTCTACGGTCAAGTAGCGGTTGACCTTTACCAGATAGAAGCTTGCACGTTGTAATATAAGTGGCAATTCGCTGTCAGTTCTTCCTAGTATCTCCAGGGAATTAGAGCAATTTACAGATCACCCCATAAGCTGAAGCTGAAAAATAATTACATTTTCACGTTGAGCAATTGAAAGGGTCAAAGATCGTGTTTGGGCCCCGCAGCATACCTTTAAGTTTTAATAGCTTAAGACTGTGTTCTTCCATCATGTCTAGCATGATCTAGTATTGTTCTTAGACTTATCCAAATATTGCTCCAGTAAAAACAACCCAAAATGGAACTATTTCTTGATAAAAGAAAAGGCCAACGACAACAACTGCTCGCACTAGAATCAGCACCTAATGGGTGGCGATGGGTGAACTTACAAACTGCACAGATCATTTGTTTTCCGATAGATGGGACTGAAGAATGAAAGACAAGAAGCTGCACCTCATTTCCACCTTTTTGATAACTAACATCCTTCAAAAGATGTCTCCACAATATCTAACAAAGAAATCGCAACTACTCAACACAAGGACAAGCACTGCAGGACCCTAGCTGCAAAAACTAAACAAACAAACCACTCCCTGACCTAAATCCCTTGTCTAACAACAAAGCCCGACCCCACAAGAAGACAAAATCAGGTTGTGATCAACTGTTCACACTATATCATCTTACTCGGATCAAAACCCCGTACACCGGAATCATCATAATCGTGAATTCAAAGGTCCCAAATGCATCCATCAACAATCACACAAACGCATCCATCAACAATCAAACTTTTCATGCCTCGCAAGCTCTGAGCAAAAACATTAACATGCGACGAGACGAAATGCCAAAAAACTTGAGGAGGAGCCAAGAATTAAACAGGATTTCTTGTTCAGCTCATATTTGGTTCAGGGTGAGATTCGGTTCATTTCAAGCAAACATTCCTTCCACACATCGCCCGAAGAGGAGAGCTAAGAGGTGCAGTCCGCTTGAGCTTCACCCTCCAAATTGTCCTCGTTTGTCTTGGAAACCGTGAGCTAAGAGGTGCAGTCTGCTTGAGCCTTAGTCGTCCTCGTTTGCCTTGGAAACCACAGCAAGTGCGTACCGCGCGCTTGGATCAGGCTAGTTACCTGGTCGGCCTACCTATTGGCCGATTCGGTTGCGATCTATGCGCTTAGCTTGATCTCCAACATGGTTGGGGAAATCTGTGACGTCCTGGAAATTAGGCCTTCGAGTGAGACCAAATTCAATAAAATAGATTTTTGTTGAATTTCCATTAGTATAAAATTTTGGATCGTAAGGACGTAAGGGACGAATTTTGGACGATTCTCGATTTATCGATCGGTTTCGATTAGATCGAAATCTCGCTCGTCGCAACTTAGGAATTTTAATCCTCGCGCCTAGCCATTATTCCGGCCAAGCCTAGCCTGTGAAAATCCAATTTTATTCCCAATCGGTTGAGCCAAAAATCCGATCGGTCCCGATTTGTCAAATTACGAAAACGTCCTTGGATATTATACATATGGGACGAAAACAATTAAATCTCGACGAGACCGTGGGCCCCACTTGTCATTAAATTCCCCACCTACCGATCAACCAATCAACTCTCTCTCCTCTCTCTTCTCTCTCTCTCCGCTTGCTCCTCTCTCTCCGCCCTCCCCCACGACGCTCTCTCTCTCTCTGTTTCTCACCCGCACGAATGCCCTCCTCCTCCTTCCTCCGGCCATTTTTGCTTGACCACCACCACCCTCCGCCTCCAGCCATCTCCGCCCGCTCTGCGCCACCATCCGACGGCCGCGCGCCGCCATAGAATCGCCGGACCGCTCCGCAAACGCCCCGGCCCGGCATCGCTCGTTTTGCGTCCAAGGGCATTTCCCGGCCACCCGAGCCGCTCCCAACCGCCACCAGCCACCACTCCGTCACCCCATCGACCCTCGGCCGTCGCCACGACCGCGACAGCCGGCTAGCGGAGCCGCGATTCAGCCCGGAGAGCGAGACGTGCTCTGTTTTGCGCCGGCCGTCGCCCACCTCTGTTTCGCCGTCCTCCGTCGCGTTTGAGCCTCGACCATCGGCCGCCGACCACCCGGGACGTCGCCGTCGACCTCTAGTTGTCCCTCGCAGCCGCCGGAAGCCGGCCGCCGCTCGTAGAAGTCGCGAACAGCCCGGCCAGCCTCCCCTGTTTCGTGCCTTGTTTCACGCCGGTTCGACCACCGGCCGTTCCGCCGTCCACCGCCCCGGCTAGTCCCAGGGTTGTCCTCGACCTATAGGTGAGTCCCCTAGCCTTCCCCACCTCGCCGCCGCCCATGAAGACGAATTTCCCTCAACTTATCCCGGTTTCCCTATTTTTGTTCCATTGATTCGTTTTCTCCGGCCCTCGCTCGCCGGAGCTCCCGTCGCCAAGCCTAGCCGTTGCCGGTCGCCACAAGCTCGTCTTTGTTTTCGGCCGTGAACGGTGTCGCCGGTGAACAGTGTTTTCCGGCGTGAATAGTGATTTTCGAGCCCGCCTCGAAAATCGTTCCCGACTCCCTACCTCGACCGCCGTTGTTGGTGAGTTGACCCTAATCCTTGATTAGGGCGCTAATTGCGTCTAGGGTTAGTTAATTAATCGGTAGGGTATTGAGGTAGGTTTGATTATGGTCGGATTAGTTAGAAACCGGGTTTAGGATAAATGGCCATAATCGATTAAATTAGAATTGTCTCGTGGCTAATTGATGTTAGATGATCGTATTGTGTGTTGTGATTTGATCGCGAGCGAGCGATAGGTTAAGAACGAGCCATCGATTGGCAATTTTAAATCAAACTGGCTAATCAATGACTCGGCACGAAATTGAGCCTTATGGGGCATAATCGAAACGGCTTATTCGTGTAGAATTGATGATTGTGTTTTAAGAGGTTCGCACCGTTGAAATGCTCGTTGAGTGGATTGGTGTTGTTTGGGGATTAATTGTCCGTGTGATCTTGCAATATCTAATTGGTAGTTTGCATTCATATGACCGTGTGCGAGTATCAAAGATATAATTTGGCATTAAAATGGCCTTGGGCCGAGTCGTTGAGCACGTTGTGTGAGCATCCGGCCTAAATCAAATAGAATAAATTGATTGATGTGTCGGGTGTGCTGCATGGTCATATGAAGGAACGATGATGGTTTTTCCTGGCAAGTTCGTGTTGTACACGGAGTACACCTGTACCATTTTTATATGGGACCACACGACTTGCCGAAGCACGATAATTCATGCCCGTATGGTACGTACGGTTTTAAGAGATTATCGGATGCCGGTCGCAGCTTGTGATGGACCGAAGCCTCGTATAGGGATGCCTACTTGCCGTGCCGTGCAGGTTGCATCGGATACACCGCTTGTAGTAGCCGTTGCCGAGAGGGAAAATGAACGTAGCCCGGTCCCGCGGGAAGAGTGCGGGATCGCATTAATTGTGAGGGTTGATCACGCCGGTTGCGTAGATCCTCATCACCGTGGCGCCGAGGGTGCGATCATCGTTAATAAATGGACTTGTGTGGTGTCCAGTACATACTTGTGAGTGTGATGCTTTGTTCGGATGGTTGTGCGATATGATTGTTGGGTCGAGTCAAGCATTGCATTATGTGTGGTCAAGGAGTGGTAAATGTGCATGTGGATGATTGGTGTCTTGTAATGTGCTTATTGGATATATGTTTATGTTGTTGTTTGATGATCCTTATGGTTAGGATGTTCTAGGCGAATCGGTGTCCTAATCGAGTTTAGGCTTGATTCACTCGAGATTTATATCTCACCCTGTTGAGGGAACCACTTTCGTGTCCCAAGTGATGGAGCTCCACGGATACCAAGGCCGGGTGTGAGGGTAGTCTTTTGAAGTAGATGAGAAGTTAACCTTATTTGACCCGGTGCCTTTTTGAGGTCTTAGTGAGCCGCCTCGAAGTGTGGGGTTGTATATTTATGTAGCTCAAGTAGGGTTAAGGCTCATCTCATTGTATGGTAACAAGTATAGGTTACTTTTTGATTTATTGCCTTGGTATGTATCTCCCGCTATGCTATCCCCGTTGTTTTATGTTTAGGAGTAAACCGCTTCCGCATGCGTATTTAGTAGATAGGTCGATAACGCGCCCGAGACGTTATCCTTCGTGACCTCGTGGCGATTAGGTAGGGATGTCGCGGGCTCGAGAGTCGGGGCGTGACAAAATCAAAGCCGACAAATCAATGGACCCGCACGCGAGCTAAGCGTCTTTTGGCCGCCATTTCTGCTGCACTGGGAGGCCTGACACGATTAGCGCCTACGCCGTGGAAGATAACGAGCTCGGCTCGAGGCATTTGCTAGCGCTGGTAAACCAAGCGGGCTTGACGGTTTATGTCCTAGTAATGGCATGGACTCGTCCTAGCCTAGTACTCCTGCTATTATGATATGCTCTCGGGTATCTATAAGTACGGCGAGAAGATTTGGGTCCTCCTCACCGCCAAAGAACTCATATCGGTGCTTGTCGCTTGAAGAGAAGAGTAGACGGGCGACACATATCGAGAATGGGATGACAAGTCTACAAATAAAGCACCAGCTCGTATAGACCGCCTCTCTCCTTCACATAGAACACATCGTAGATGAGGTCTCCAAGCTGAAGACATTCTTCCACAAGACTTGACTTTGAAAATGTCCTCACCGGGCTTGTCATGCGGTATCGATAGGCAAGCATCGCGTTCCTCCAAGCTAAAGAATTGATCCGTGAAAAGCCGCTAAAAGGTGTTAGGCTGCGGGCCACTAGTAGTGCGCGCACATCGCACTTGTATTCTTGGTTCTCGTAGTCCTTTCTAGATCGATGAGAAGATCACCGATTTCGTGATTTATCATAATCACTGCTTCAACCTATACCGACTTGATGAAGCATGTCCTCGACCCTCTTCAACTCGCATTACTCCACAATCTTGTTGAATACGTCCAACGGGATTAGCATTTCGGCAAGGGAGTACCGGAGGACCCAAACCCTCTCCCCGTAGTTATTTTCGTTTTTTGTTTTGTACATTTTATATTTCTTTATTAATAAACATTATCAAATTTTTAAGAGTAAATTCAAATCCGTATCTTAGTGATATGAATTATTCAAATTGAAACAAAAGTATGGTCGAAGAACTAATGGAGAGTGACAAAACCAATCTATTTATTATATATTTGGCATTTTGAGAAATTTGTACATTGGATTCAATCATTTAAAAAAATGTAACTATGCCTAATTTGGAGAATTAGGAATCAAATTATAGGTTCCATTTGTTTCTCAAACCTTCGTTAGCATGGTTTTAAGTTTATGGCCAATTTTGATTATTGGCGCATAAAATTGAATCTTCTATAAAGAGACAGGTGTCATTTTTCACTACTAAAATATTTATGATTTTCTTCTTTATTTTTTATTTGGAAAGGGTCGAACAAGATTCAAATTAGTATTGCGGACCGGTAGTTTGAGAGTCGACCCTTGCGGCGACTTAGGCTTCCTTAGTGTCGTTCGAATACCTAAGCCGAGCCTTTTCTTGATATTTCACCCGAATAGCGTTAGAGAGAGGAGAGTTAAAAAAGAGATTTTGTGAGGAATACTTTGTGTTTCTATTTGGTAGATAATCAAATGAAGAGGAGGACACCTCTTTATATATAGAAGGTCTCGGATTATAAAGTTGACTTCTATCCAATCCGATGGCTAAAATCGCATCTCTCATCTACCTAACCACCAATAATAAATAAAAAAACTTCTAGAGAGAGGGACAGATTCTGATATCACCCATCCCGGAGAATATTCTAGAGAATCCTAGAAAACCCTAAAAAAACTCTCGGTTGCCAAGACACGGTAAGTCTTGAGCATCTTCTCGACCATATGATCGATCGGTCCGGCCATGGAAACCTCGGTCTGTCACACTAGCACTTATACGAATATTCAATCAATCAGGCTAGAGATTTTGTTTAATCCTTCAACCGTGTTAAAAAAAAAAAATCAACTCCAATTCAATTGATTTTTTGTTTTTGTAACTTCAAGTGTAATCTACTCTCAAAATGATGTTGATCAATTGTGTTCTACCGAGGTTTGCAACAAACTGGTAAATGACTACCTAGATTTTCAATTTTATCACAAAGTCCTGGCTAAAATATGCAATCATATTTTGGATGGGCGTTGGTCATCCGAAAATTAATTATTTTCGAAAAAATATTTTTCCTTATGAAACATACAATCGTTTTTGTGAGCTAATAGTACCCCTTTTTTTGGGCTAAGGTAATCATGCCGCTTCTCTCATCATGGCAGACTCTACTCTTTTGATCACACCACCAACCTGAACTAATTATGCCGAACAGTTGAAACTACTAAATCCTCGACGACTCCGATCCCTGACGAAGACGAACAATGACTGATCGGCTCGGCATTCGGGTATTCTCCCACTTGGTGCGGCCACCCCGCCCCGGCATTGTCAATGACATGGGCAATTATGCAGACTTGGCTCGCATTTAAGTAGCTGGTTATCTCTTGATTGATACTTTATGGAATGAGCAAGTGCAAAATTCATATCTTTCTGTTTTCTTCAGATGCACTGAGCACCATCAAAAAGGGCAAACAAGAATGAATGTGTGCAGTTTCGGCCCTTTAAATCTCCACCATGAAAACAGAGTTCCAGAATTGGCAAAGGACGGACCTTTCTAGTTGACCGGTTTATATCTCTCTCGCGCGCTTGCTGTCAATCCGGATAAGCGTTCCTGCATTACGCCCAAGAAAGATTGCGCGACAAGTCATGAAGCAACGAGAAACGGATTTTCTGGATGGACCTTTCTATTGTTTATAGAATATGAAATAATCTGGTAAAAGGATTCTCTGGTCTTTGTTTATTCCAGGTTTCTGAATTTTGACCTTTCGGACGTTACTGGGCTTTCTTGAACTACCGCGACAACGACGAATTTGAGTCAATTCACACACATGCCGAATTTTTTATGCGACATTCGAGGACAGTTAAGAGGTGAATACCATTGAGTATTAAGCAAAAATAAAGAAATACAAATGTGATTAATTGGTTATTTTTTTTATGTATACAAATATGAATTCATGTATCAAAAGACCCTCTAGTCTTTGTTTTATTCCAAATTTCCAAGCTCAGACCTTTGCCGCGTTATTGGACTTTTACGAGGAGAAACTCGCTAAGCAAACAAAGCCTTAGGGTGCGCATAGCAACATTTCTACTTTTGCTCCGGATGTGCTTCTAAAGTTGAATTCGTTTGGCAACATAATTTTTCGAGCAAATATCCATTTGGTTACGTAACTTCATTTTTCTACTTCTTGAGCATTTTTTGCTTCAAAAGTAGTTTTTGAGCCATTGAAGAAGTTAAAAAAAAATAACTTCTCTTTGAAAATAAAAAAAATCAACTTTTGCTCAAAAGCAAAAGTTGATTTTTAGAGCGTAACTTGTTTCATGCACACCCTTAGTCTTATTTATATTTTTCTTTTTCTTAGGCTCCATTTGTTTGCAAAAAATATGGCATTTTTGAAAAATATGTTTCAAGAAGTCGTTTCGGGAAAACAACATTATTTTTCGGTGTTTGGTTGAAATCGAAAACAAAATGGAAAATATTTTTATTTGGTTGGTAAGGAAAATCAATTTCCTCTGTACATGCCTTTTAACAATAAATAATTCAGTAAATAACCAAAATTTAGGTGTCATCAAATATTAGTCTTTTCAGTTTTTTTCATATTTTTTTTTTTGGGTCTAAAGCCTTGTCTGCTGAAATGAAGCAAAATATAGTAATAAATGGAGTAGATTATAATTTTTTTGAGAAAGTGGCTCAAACTTAATTGATAATCACAAAACTTGCAAGATACTTCATGGGCTTCTAAGTACCCACGTCTCAACGTCTGTGCCTCTGAATTATGAAAAAAAAAAAAAAAACAGAAGATCGACATAAACTCAATGGGAAGATTCCCTTCGCTGCCGCCAACTTCTACCTTTAAGGTTCATTTCACGTCACTTCAACTCTTACTTGTTTTTCGACCAAAAAAAAATCCTACTTGTTCTAAGGCCAAAGGGGAATCGGGAAATCCAAAATGAAATCCAATTCTCTCATGACGTACACAAAAGTTATCTCGAGTCCCTATTGGTTTCTTTCTTTGCCTGAATCTAGTTATTCTCGAAGCACATGATGCATTATGATCAAACAATTAGATGAGGTGTCACAGCATCGGAGCTTCGAGCTACAATTTGTTCCACAACTCCGATGCTTGGAAAACAATCATCAATCCAGCTTGTTTTCACTGCACAGCGAGCGTCTGCATTATTACAATGACACAACCCTATTTCTCTCCATTCAGAGAGGGAGAGCACATGAACAATGCGACATTATGTGAACCATAAAACAACACAACGAGGCTGCGCAGGCTTATACTAATCAGCGAGTCTACAGCGATAGCGAGTCCCACGGTTTAAGAAAATGCAAGTTGACTTTTAGTAGCATATGCCTCGACAAGATTGTCCATTGCTAAGTGTTACTCTGTTTTTTAGAACGTGAATTGCCTTAATTGAGTACAAAAATAGAATGCGTCGAGATAGTAAGTGCAACGCCACTTATGACAAGCAAAAGAACGTCGCGGGAAAAGGGTCCAAAGAGACACGGATTCATTTCTGATCAGCTAACCATACAGATACATAAATAGAATAACATACAGACTAAGGAAACAGATTGACAAGTGTAACATGCACAGGAACGGCAAACATCGGCGACTTCCTAGAGGTCATAAACTCTCAATGATATATGTAGCTCAAGAAAAGTTCCTCTTTCTCTCTCTCTCCCACTTTAAACATTAAGCCAAAAACCAGGCATGTTACTGATAATACATGAGCTGCTGGGCAGCCGCAACATTTTGAAACCCACCATCATATATTGCCTGGCTTCCACCAGCAACTCCCATACCCATAGCTGCCTGCTTGAGAGGATGCTGTCCTTGCATGAGAGGATGCATGCCGCCCATCTTGCTCATTGCTAACTGTCGTTCGTAGGCTAAGAGTTCAGCAGTAGAAAGGCCTGGTAATGGTGCCACTGCAGCAGGTGGAGGAAGGGGATTGGAGCTTGTTCCTGGGGGAGTAGGCTTGCTACCCCAGGAGCACTGCAAGCACAAACATATCAGAAGTCAGCATTGGTTCAATCAAAAACACCAGGGGGACGAAGTCTCGTAGTAACTACCGTTTTCACATGCTAGAGCACTTGATCGATTTTTACCACTGTCAAGATGCGGGCAGCAATTATATCTTAAACTCTATACTACGAAGAGCCCATCTAGTTAGTGAAAATATAGAACACTTCACTTGTATTGCCAGAGAACCATGTCTTATTATCATGACACATGCCACCTTTGCTTATCCTTTAGAAGAAAAGAGGTACGGCCAAACATGTGGTGGCACAACATGCCGATGAAGTCATAGCTACAGCATTTACAGATTGAATTTAAATCCAACTGTCCGAAGTCAAAGAGCACTAAGCTCATCCAAAAGGGTTTAGTGCAGTCACTAATTGCACAAAACTCAAAGACAATTCAAATCTCGGTGTAGTAATCAAAATGAGGTCTTTGACCAAGGTGTTTATGGGAGGTGGTCGGATTCAAGATCAGGAAAGGGAAAAAGTGCGGTAACTTCAACTTATATCAGCATAATTGCAGAATTAATCTCCCACTACATTTTCTATGGAACAAATACTTTTCAAATCATGAGCACCCTGTGAAACAAAAAATAGAAATGAAGGGCATTAGTGACAAACCCAAGAACACACCTTAATTTGTCTTCCGCATAGAAGAGACTGAGAATTTCCCATTTGAATGGCTAATGCTGCTTCTGGATGAGTGCTATACCTCACGAAACCAAATCCTTTATCTCTTTGGACCCGGACCTCCTCAATCACTCCAGCACCAAGAGCATGAAAATGGCGATGGAGTTCAAGCTGAGTGACCTGCAAATCTAAAATGACTCAGAATTTCCCCAAAAAAATTGGAGACAAATAACGTCTGAAAATGAGCCTACAGAGTCAATTTATATGAGCTCGCATGCATGCACACATATTTATAACGATTCAATTATAGCATAAAGTTTTCTACCCTTTCCTAGGTGGTATAGTGAACTAAACTTGAACAAAAGACGTACGAGAAACTACACATGGTATCATGTTCCATGAGGTAAGATGCACCCTATCATTTCCAAAGAAATAACACTTCACAAGTCATAGTTCGCAAAACTACCTCCTACTTCATAAACTCCACAATCCCTGTAAATGCCCATCACCAAAAAATTCAAATACTTACAATTGTCATTTTAATCACTTCAAAGGCCAAATTTAAACTTGCAATTGTCGGAGCCATTTTCTATACACGTAGGTTTAGCTTTGATAGAATAAACTCATCAGCTCTTCCTCTCTAGTCATTCACCTACTCTTCACACACCCACTTCCTGAATTCTCTACTCGTTCACCTACTCTTCACGCACCCACTTCCTAATTTCTGTCCTCTAAATAAGGCTACAAAGTATAAAATAATGTAGTACCGCATCAAATAGCTTATGATGAAAAGTATAACAGAATAGATTAGTCTCAAAACATTATTTCGGTATAGATCCATTCAATGTGGTTGCATTAGTTATAGTTACTCAAATACTATATATGTATCTTGGTGCAAAAGCAAGGGGAATATCAGTGTTGAAATGTGGTTCTCTTTTTGAGTGACATATGTCCCACTAACTAAACAAATCAAGAAAAAATATTTCACTAAATGAACTATCGTTTTTTATTCAACCTTCCTTCCTTATATTTTTCTTTCAATCTAAAGAAAAAGAAGCATCTTTCGCAAAATTTAAAGAGAACGTTAATTATAAGAACCCACCAAAAAAAAATTAAATGCCTTCAAGGGATCTTAAAAGTTTGTATTTATTTAGTTTTAGAAATTCGAAGTGGCCAACATTAAACAGAAGTCAAAGCTCAAATACTGAAAAAAAAAAAGATCAATCCAAATCTCTAATATAATTTGATTTACTGCTTAATTTTTTTATAATAATTATCATGTAAGCAAGTTAAGATTTGCAGAACGAGATAAATAAGGTGGATGGAATTAGCTTTTGAAAAATTACTTCCTTTCTTACATGCAATTTCAGTTGAAATTAATTACAGCAATTTTTTCACCTCTAATTCTAATTTGACTTCTACCCATTGTTGAAAATTGTAAACTGAAATTATCTAAATCTATTTGGGAGATTTTGTCTCCTCATAATGCTGGCGCTCAAAGAATGTAATACAATACATCCACATTTAGTTATTGCAAAAGTTAGCATCAAATTAGCTAAGAGGAAAGGAATACAATTCAATCTGATATGAAGAAAACATGAAAAAATCCGAAGCCATACTGCACTTTGATTTCTTCTTCATTATATAGCAAATAATTTAGATCAGTACTAAAGTGACAAGTCTAAATTCTTAACCTCTTCATGGTAATTCAATTTCTAGAGCTTTTCAAACACTTGCTTGAAGTTTAAATTATTAATAACAATAAAAAGATACCCATGCATGGGACCGGTTTCTTGACTAGTTATAACTAAAGAAGAGCATTATGGTAACTGCAAAAAGACATAGATGGTTGATGTGTATTTAAACTTCATTAAAAAAAATTACAGTTTCTTTGGATATAATTTTATTACTGCTCATAAAAAGAATAAAGCCCAGATGGCTAATGTAGTAATGTCAACACGAAGATGTAAAGTGTAATTTTAATAACCCGCGATGCAAAGTTTACCGTACCCCCAGTACATGATGAAAACACTAGTTTTCCCTACAGTTAATCTGGAAAAATTACAGTTTCTTTGGATATAATTTTATTACTGCTCGCAAAAAGAATAAAGCCCAGATGGCTAATCTAGTAATGTCAATATGAAGATGTAAAGTGTAATTTTAATAACCCGTGATGCCAAGTTTACCATACCCCCAGTACATGATGAAAACACTAGTTTTCCCTACAGCCAATCTGGAAAAATCGCTTTGATTTGCCCCGAAATTACTTAAGAACAACCATATGGACAGCAACACCAAAAGATAGTACAAGAAAGAGAGATCGGTCTTGCCTCTGAAGCTAAATTTCCTACATAAACAGTTGTATACTGAGGATTATTTTCCGGAGCATCACTGTTTGTACCCTCCTTACCATCTTCTGCAATGAAAAAAAGAGTAGATGATACGTGAATCAATCATGAGAAAGAAAATGCCTATAACAGTTGATAATACCATGACTCTAGGCAGTAAAACTTAAAATGCTTGTTCCTTCGAGCATCGCATATTAACCAAGATGAATCCAAGAAAGTAATGTTTCCAACAAAATCGCTAACCTGATGAGCCATTAGTAAGCTCCACCACACTTTTGGCATCAGAGCTCTGCTTATCTTCAATGCCACCAGCACCCTTTGTCGCCCAATTGCAACGTATCTGTCTACTGCCAAGCCATTTCCCTGAAATATAAAGCAAATATAACTTGACTTTACATGGAGACAGTAAAAAGAACTAGCCATCATGTTATTACCAGGGAAGACTGTTCAACTTTCTGGCATTTCACTGAACCGTTGAGCTACCATTATACTATCCAAAATCAACTGCTGCCAACTTCTTACTATGTCCAAATTTCTACCAGAAAGTGATCCTTAATCAACCCACAGGGCCTATTCAATATGATGCATTATCCAAATCTACAATAATCAATGTGCTAACAAAACAGCAAATGCAAAGGCACCACCTATTTGTCAAAAAAAATTTCGCCATCATGACAACAATGTGCCTTGAGTGGACAACCACATTGATTATTGTGAAAACTATGAATGGAACAAAATTGTCATAAAGTTTAGTGACAAGCCCAAATTTCCTTTTCTTTTGGCAAAAGACACCCACATACATTTAAAAATGAAAAAATGGCTCAAAATTGAGGACCACTCTTAATATCTTACCCCTAACACATCAAGCCAATCTAGGTATCTGAGGGAAACAGCATGATTATGATCCAACAAAGAGTTTTCCATCTATGAACTAGTTACTATAGACAAAGATAAGAAAGACGTCTGGAAGTTTCAGTAGTCTGTTTAAGAAAATCCGAACTTCAGTATTAATAGTTCATCTGTTTCACTATTCCAATATCCAAGATAAAGAAGACAATCTCCTTAACATGGATGACCATAACACATGTAAGTGTGAGGAAAATAGTTTTGTTCAGAAGGCAGAAGTTACCGGTCAAATCATTTATTGCACTCTGGGCATCCTGGACACAAACAGAACCACCACAAATTAACAGACAACCTTAATACTGGGGATTAAGAACAACAGAATATGTATGTGTCTAATGGATGTAGAACTTATAGATGTAGGAAATGACCATAGGGTCAGGAGAATGCAATAAAACACCTGTTGGTTCCTGAAAGAAACAAAGCCAAACCCTCTTGAACGTCCAGTCTTCTGATCCCACATAACCCGGGCATCTCTGTGTTTTAGCACAAAGGTACAATTTAATACCACAGCTATTTGAACTTGACTGACGAGAATGCATAATGCTATCAAAATGTCTTTTTACTATTTCTTTTGTACTAGAAAGTTTGCACTTTCAGGGAAAAAAGGGCAATATAAGGAGATGTGAAACTTACGAACAGCTGGGATAAACAGAAAAGCATGCAAACAACATGGCATCCGTCACCTCAGCACTGAGGTCACCAACAAAAATGTTGAAATGGCCTACACATTTAAAAAGTAGTTATATGAAGCATCGATGAAAATATGTATTATAGCACCATGAGAACGTAACAATAAGCTATTGTAGAACAAGAACCAGAGCAAACCTGAAGTGTCCTCTCTCTGACCACTGGCATATGCCCAATTAACTTTAATGGGTTGCCCAAATCTGCAAGTAGTGGAAGGGGACAAGCTCAGCAAAAAGAGAGTAATCCAATGGCATGACTGCACAAGTTGTAATTGCAACATCGGTAACTAAAAATCCAGTATAGTTTCTACTCACAGATGCCTTCCATTCAGAGAAAGAATCGCAATAGCAGCGGATCTTTGATCAAAGTAGTGAATAAACCCATAGGACGACTGTATACAGCAGGGAAAAGAAAACTGTTAGCAATAGACGACATCCAAGCAAGTGAAGCAACTGATTCTATCATTTCTGTTTAATTTTTCCAGGTGCTACGGCAATTTTATCAAAACCCAAATACAGATAGTATATTTAACTTTCAAATTGAAACCTATACCTTCTCTTTTCTAATAAGTTTGCAGCCCTCAACAGGACCTGTACCAGCAAAAACCTCTTGAAGAAGCGGTTCTGTCACCTGAGTATGAATGTTGCCCACATAGCTGCATTATACAACGAATACCAAGAACAATTAAGTTTCTAACTCGAGAATTTGAAGACGAAAAATGAACTCCTAGTGTCCCTGAGTTAAGTTAAAACAAAGATGAGAGAAAACCCATAAGAAATATTGTGGTGCATCTTCAAGCAAAAGTGTTAGTCAGAAGATTTAAAAATATATGACAATTACCATTGCACGAATCTGAGCCTTACATAGCCACAATTTAAGGTAACAAAAGAAACATGATAAACCAACAGACAGGCGGTTAAAACAGAGAAATGGAAATAAAAGTATGGAGGAAAGACTTGACAAAAACTCACACACTGCGGCAAGTACTTGGATCAAAACCAGGAGGCAGATTTCCACTTGCAATTGGTTCTATCTGTAGAACAATAGGGGCAAAAGAAAATTCAAAAGAAAGAACAAAGAACGTTGTTTTGTTTAAGAGTATTCTAAACCAAAGACAGAGATATCATAGTAATATCCATTAAGCAGGCAAAGATGAACGAAGATACGTGCAAAAGTTTTCCATAATGGGCAAGACAAGACCAGAAAGAAGATTAACAAAGAGAGTCCAACAAACAGCCACTCCAAAGAATTCATGATAATCAAACTAACTTACACCATTAGAGCAATAATAGTAGCCTAGGAGGCCGTAATAACCAGCTTCTAACATCAAGTCCCAACAAAAACTTCTGTGATCTAGTCAGGATATTCATTAACGCGTAGCTCGAGCATTGATCAAAATTCTCAAGAAAGAATGACTTAGTACACATCAGGAGCTTCACAAAATGTATAATCTCAAAGTTTCCAGGGACAGAGAAAGATCAAATATTCCAACTAAATACACTAGACATGGAATAAAACAAAATCCTCAACCAATTATCATTCTTGAGGACGTATTCTATGAAAGTATTCCCTATTTTCACATCTTCTTACATAACGCTTACCTCAAATACTTAAAATTTCAACATTTGCTATGGTTGCCCCTTCAAGCCATGCCTTGCCACATAATAGATATTTATCATGCTTGCATATTACAACATCTATACGTGAACTTGCCAAATCTTGTCAACACAGCATTACAACTAATTTCTGAACAAATATAATTCCGGCCCATCATCACCATCTTTGCCATGATCTAATCTTTCCCTGCCACCAGCCCCAATCCCCCAAACCAAACCAAGTGTCCTCTTTTGCTAGCTTTTTACCTAGTTCATGCTCACTAATAACAGGATTCCAAAATATTCCAAGATGCCACAGGCCTCACCGCATAATTCACCATCCCAATCTTTGAATCATTCCCCCATGACCCATAATTTTTCCATCTCCTCAATAAGTCCTTTTACTTTTGCTTGACAAATCATCAAATGTTTCTCAGATACCCTATCTAAAGCAACCCTATACAAACAACAGCCATGTGCTTAACAGAAGTATAGGAAGACAGATGAATATAGAAGAAATTGAGTCCATATCCTGCTTAAGGAATATTCACAGAGATCAAATGGAAATTCAAAAAAATTCCACAAAGCATAATGTCTTGGAGAAAAAGAATATTTTTTTATTTTCCTTCTTAGTGAACTATTCTTTTAGTTCCATTTAAACCGTTTGTAGATAGCTTCCCTGTTCTCTCTTTTAGGATGTAAGGTAAATGAGCTGAAGCTTAAGCATACCACCGTAAGTCCATCAACTCAAGATGATATTCACCCCATCCCTCACGAAGTGGATTGATGGAGGATAAATAAGCTTACACAGCCAAAGAAAGGTGAAATGACATGGTGGCCTTCTTATAGTGGCAGTAGAAGTGCCCAGTCTTCGAAAAGACTATCAAAGGAAGATTCTATGGTCAAGTAGCGGATGACATTTACCAGATAGAAGCTTGTAAGTTGCACCATAAGTGGTAATTTGCTCTCAGTTCTTCCTAGTATCATAACAGAATTAGAGCAATTTATAGACCACCCCATAAGCTGAAGCAGAAAAATCAATAGATTCTCATGTTGAGCATTCGAATGTCTTTCAAAAGGGTCAAAGATCATGTTTGGACCAGCAGCATACCTTTCAGTTTTAATAGCTTAAGGCTGTGCTCTTCCATCATGTCTAGCGTGATCTAGTATTGTTCTTAGACTTATCCAAATATTGCTCCAGTAAAAACAACCCAAAATGGAACTATTTCTTGATAAAAGAAAAGGCCAACAACAACTACTCGCACTAGAATCAGCACCTAATGGGTGGCGATGGGCGAACTTACAAACTGCACAGCTCATTTGTTTTCCAATAGATGGAACGAAGAATGAAAGACAAGAAGCTGCACCTCATTTCCACCTTCTTTCTGATAACTAACATACTTCAAAAGATGTCTCCACAATATCTAAAAAAGAAATCGCAACTACACAACCCAAGGACAAGAACTGCAGGACCTTAGCTGCAACAACCAAATAAAAAAACCACTTCCTGCGACCTAAAATCCCTTTCCAACAACAAAGTGCGACCCCACAAGAAGACAAAATCAGGTCGTGATCAACTGTTCACACTACATCATCTTACTCGGATCAAAACCCCGAACACTGGAATCATGACAATCACGAATTCGGAGATCATAAGCGCATCCATGAACGATCAAAATTTCACGTCTCGCAAGCTCCGAGCAGACACATTAACTAGGCGACGAGACGAAATGCCAGAAACCTGAGGAGGAGCCAAGAGGCCAGGGTGATAGAGCGACTGCTGCTGAAGAAGAGCTTGCTGCATCAAGGCTTGCTGCTGCTGCTGCTTCAGCCGGTGATGCTGCATTTTTCCCGCAGATTTTCCCGTCAAAATTGAGGGTCGAGCTTCTCCCTTCCCCCCTTTTTCCCGAGAAAATCGAGCGTTAGGGTTTGTTTTGGTTCGGTTTGGGTGGTCTTCGCTCCTCGCGTGTCAAGTCGGGGAAATTAAATTCTATTTTCCAATTTATAAAAATCTTAAAAAATTATATTCGTCTTGTTTTATATGAATAATAAATTAAGTGATAAAATTCAATTATTAAAGTAAAGTTTATTAAATTTGGGGCTCCGTTTTATTTATATTGTTAGGCCAACCAAAGAATGACACGTAAGCAAGTTGATATGTAGAATAATCATTTTCTTCTTTTTTTCTTTTGCCCATTTTATATTTCTTTCTTAATAGACATTATCAAAATTTTATGTGTAAATTCAAATACATATCTTAGTGATAGGAATTATTCAAATTGAAAAGCTACATTTGCAATAAAAATGTTCGAAGAACTAATGGAGAGCGACAAAACCAATCTATTTATAATATATTTGGCATTTTAACAAATTCGTACACTCGGATTCAATTATATAAAAAAAAATGTAACTATGCCTAATTTGAAGGATTAGGAATCAAATTATAGGTTCCATTTGTTTCTTGAACTTTCGTTATCATGGTTTTAAGTTGGTGGCCAATTTTGATTAATGGCGCATAAAATTTAATTCTCTATAAAGGGATGTATGTCATTTTTCATTACTAAAATACCTATGATTTTCTTTTTTCTTTTTTATCTGGAAAAGGCCGTACATGATTCGGATCGGCACTTATATGAATATTCAATCGATCAGACTAGAGATTTTGCTTAATCCATCAACAGTGTTAAAAAAGTTTGACTCCAATTCAATTGATTTTTTGTTTTTGTAATTTCAAGTGCAATCTGATCTTCAAAATGATGTTGATTAATTGTGTTCTACCTAGGTTTGCAACAAGCTGGTAAATGACTACCTAGATTTTCAATTTTTATCACAAACTCCTGGCTAAAGTATTTTTCCTTACGAAACATACAATCGTCTTTATGAGTCAATAGTACCCTTTTTTTTTGGCTAGCCAGGAATTGAAATGCTAATCATATCCCAAAGTGGAACTGAATGAAAGTCTTGAATTCGGTTTAGATAATCATGTCACTTCCCTCACCATGGCAGACTATGTTTTTTTGATGACACTACCGGTCCAAACTAATTACGCCGAGCAGCCGAAATTACTGAATCCACGGCAACTCCGATCCGAGACAAAGATGAACATCAACCTATCGGCTCGGCATTGTCGACGACATGGGTAATTATGCAGAGTTGGGTCACAATTAAGTAGCAAGGGCAAAATTCATATCTTTCTGGTTTCTCCAGATGCGCTGACCACCATTACAAGGGCAAACAAGAATGAATGTGTTCAGTTCATGAATGTGTGCAGTTTAGGCCTTTTAAATCTCCACCATGAAAACAGAGTTCCAGAATTGGCAAAGAACGGACCTTTCTAGTTGACCGGTTCATAACAGATTTCCCCTTCTCTCTGTTGCGCTTGCTGTCAATCGGGATAAGCGTTCCTGCATTGCGCCCAAGAAAGATTGCGCGAAAAGTCATGAAGCAACGAGAAACCAGGGGACGAGTTCCGCACAAAACTGCGACGGCTAAACCTGTCCTGAGGGGTTGTATCTTCGGCTGAACAATGGTCGCTGCACGCCTTCTCGGGTCGTCCCTGGTCGTCTTGTCCATTGTCCTGATCCTGTCTCCGATGACACATTCTATGTCGCAATCCGAGGCGCTGCTCAAGCTGAAGAGATCGTTTGCAAATTCTGAAGCTCTGGAATCTTGGGTGCCTAGTTCGGATCCTTGCGGCAACGAGGACTCTTGGGTTGGAGTCGTTTGCTATAACGGGATTGTCACAGGCCTGCGGCTCGGGAAGATGAGTCTGTCAGGGAAGATTGATGTCGATGCAATGACTGAAATCGCTGGCCTGAGATCTGTTAGCTTTGTGAACAACTCCTTTTCAGGTCTGATTCCAGAGTTCAACCGTCTTGGCGCCCTCAAGGCCATTTACATTTCTGGAAATCAATTCTCGGGTGAGATCCCGGCAGACTATTTCTCCAATATGGGGTCTCTGAAGAAATTGTGGCTTTCTAACAATAAGTTCACCGGGGAAATCCCATCGTCTGTGGCCCGCCTAACCCATCTCCTGGAATTACACCTCGAAGACAACGAATTCGGTGGCACTATTCCCTCTTTTGATGCACCAGCATTGGCATCGCTCGATTTATCCAACAATAAGTTAGAAGGGAAAATTCCTCCAAGCCTATCGAAGTTTGACGCGAGTTCATTCGATGGAAATTCTGGCCTCTGCGGGGAAAAGTTGGGTAAAGAGTGTCCAAAGGCAGTTGAGCAGGTGCCCGCGGCACCAGATTCAACCAGCGCTGGAGGACCGAGAGGCGATCATGTTTCTGGTCATGATCAGCACGGTGGTTCAGCAGACGGCCAGAGAGAGATCATCGTCGTTTTAATTGCGCTAGGAGTGGTGCTTCTGACTATTGTCATTTGCTTGATAATCAGAACAAGAAGACGAGCGAAGGTCCAACACGACTTCAATGTGCTCGGGAAGGAAAATGTTAATGACTCGATTCAGAATGTCGTTCTCGGAACTGATAAAACGGAAGCGCAATTAAGTTGCAAAGGAACCGGCTCAAGCCGTAAGAGCCCTGCCCCTAATCCTGCCAAAGGTTCAACTGCCTCGGAACTGGTTCTGTTAAGCAATGAGAAGGGCGTCTTCGGGATGGCGGATTTGATGAGAGCAGCGGCCGAAGTGTTGGGGAACGGAGGGTTCGGATCATCGTACAAGGCCGTGATGGCTAACGGGGTCACCGTCGTGGTGAAGAGAATAAGAGAAACGGCCGGCGGCGTGAAGAGTATGGATGAGTTTGATGCAGAGATGAGGAAGCTAGGAAGGCTAAAGCACCCCAACATTTTGACCCCTTTGGCTTACCATTACCGGAAGGATGAGAAGCTATTGGTTTGTGAATATGTTCCCAAAGGAAGTCTACTCTATCTATTACATGGTATGAACTTAGAAAGTTTTTCTGCTACTGTATCGTTCTTGTTCTGTTTTCTGGTGATTGCTTCTGTAATTCCTTCTTTGTTCCAAGTTAGTCTTGACAAATTTGATTGATGGATCAAACTTTCAGGTGATCGTGGACCTTCTCACGGAGATCTGAATTGGCCGGTGCGCCTAAAGATCATCAAAGGAATAGCCAAAGGGATCGGCTTTCTGCACGACGAACTCAGTACTTCCGGCTTGCCACATGGTAACCTTAAATCAAGCAATATTCTTCTAAATTCGGAATATGAGCCGCTACTGGCAGACTACAGGTTCAGCTCATTACTTGGCACATCCCATGTCTCGCAAGCCCTATTCGCGTACAAGGCACCTGAAGCCGCGCAGTTCGGTGGAATATCGCCTAAATGTGACGTGTACTGTCTCGGAGTGGTAATCCTTGAGATGCTCACTGGGAAATTCCCTTCCCAGTACCTCAGTAATGGGAAAGGCGGAACCGATGTCATCGAATGGGTGAGATCAGCGATTTCCGATGGAAGAGAATCCAAACTGTTCGATCCCGAGATTGCAAACTCAACCAGTTCGTTCCCGGAGATGGAAAAGCTTCTCCATATTGGCAAAGCTTGCACAGAAACTAATCCAGAGCAGAGATTAGACATGAGAGAAGCCATTAGCAGAATTGAGGAGATACAGATGGAGGAAAGTGCGGAGTCCAGGACAATAGACTTTCCGCCACAGGTCCATGTATTAAGTTAACAAGAAGGCTGCAGCGCAAGCTCGGGAAGGAGAACCGGATCAAATAGTTTTGAAGACCGGTCAGGGCATCGGGATGGCGATAGTTTTACATTTGGCGTATCGTGATTAGAGTCCTCAGACATTAAGTGGCAACGCATTGCGAAGTCAAAGAGAAGGATGGTACTGACATATAGAGAGTCATCTGGTGCACCAATGTGTGAATATTTTGTGCAACAGAGAAGGTGCAAGCAAGTGAAGGAGATGAGAAGAAAGAAAATTTAAAGCACACATCAAACCAATGTGGTTAGAGCAATTAAACTGTAAGTATTCTGTACATGCTTTTCTCTTTGGCCTGCGTTCCGATTATTTACCGTCACTTCGGACAGGTTGTGCATTTTTCTGTTCTTCTTCGCCTTTGGTCTACCGTGGTTAACCATAAAACAACCAAGCCAACGTATCCAATCTAAATCATCTACCTTGTGCAACCCTCGTATCTGAAACTGATTGCTTTTGCTTCTTTTCTGCTTTTGGTCCCCATTTCCAGAATGTTTAAATATCCGCCAGGTTGTGAAGTTTAACTTCCAAATGATATCCCAAATGTTAAGATTGGCAAGAAACAATTCGGCTACTTCACAAGAACAAAAGCATGACATTTGAGATTGGCTTGTCGAGTGCGAAATACCTTAAAATATGTCATCAAGTTTATATCTTGCTTCGTCGAACATATTTGAAGCTTTGCTGAAGCAACATGGAAGAAGGTTGCAGTCTTGGCCACATGACACTAGAGTGACTAATTTCACAACAAGCGTCGAAATGGGAAACACAGATGGTGATGAATTCCATGACAGATTATCCATAGTACGATGCTGAAGTCCAGTATCCCGAAGTGCAGACACCATGCTAATTCCAGAGAATCTTAAGCGTTACCATGAAGATCTAATTTCAGCTTAAGAGCTACTAATACAAAAAGAAAATGAACCACCCTGCTAAGAATCTGAATGTCGAAGGTCAATGATCGATAGGAAATTGACACAAAACCCCTTGCAACGCCAAAACACCACTGCGCTAATATTTGCAGACATGGCTTCGATCCCTCAAGAAATACACAATATGATCAAAAGAGATTAATCCAGATCCAGGAACTCCATTCTTTTTCTCATGGTACCTTTAAGGTCTGAAGCCTCCCTTTCTGCCTTCTGCGCCTGCACCATCAACAAAGTGAAAGAGCTAAGAAAAAATCTTCTTGGCAACATCAATTTATAGAATCTATCATTTCCTCATAATACAGCTAGATTAAGAATGCACTGACAAAGAAAATGAGGTTTGTTGACATAGGAACATTACATGAAATCATTTCTCCATCAACTGCTAGATTAGACATGGCCTGAGAAATCTTTGCTTTTGTTTCATTACAACTTAAGTCATTGACAAGCAACTGCAAGTGCAAAAGCGTGCAGCTGGAAGTGTACAAAGGATGAATAATTTCCTTCGAATTACTTTAAAGTGGCCCAATAGTCTGACTCAATGAGTTTATACATCGAAGCAAGTGGAAGAGAATACATGACCAAGATCTTTGATATGAAACAGACAAACCTCAGAACATTCATCCAGATATTAACCAAAGAATACCATCAAATTATTAGCATTAACTATTCCTGCTAGAGCCTTCAAATCATGGACATCTTGAAATGTATCCGCCACTATTTGCCGAAATCGAAAAATATGGAAACAAAACAAATGTTAAAACAACTATCGTAGATATGGTCAAACACTTTGGGGAAAGTGTCATTTTGTAGGAGACTAGGACTAGCCCACATTCAACAATTTATTAGTGCACATACCCTCCTAATTTCCTCTGTTGAAACCCGTCTCATATGTGAGGGAAGTTCCTCTTTTTCGACGTCCTGACACGAGAGATGCATATATGATGGAACTATAGAGAATAAACACTATATTTGGAAATTAACAAAGGACAACGAGATTTCCTACCAGTTCACCGATTAAAACTACATTCTCCCCACGAATTACATAAAGACCTAAAGGGATGTCACAATACAGGTCACCAACAATAGCTCTTTCACATGCGCCCTCTAGAACAGCATTTGCTGCAGACAAAGAGTGATAGCAGAATTTAGAATAAAGGACTTTGCTATTGAAGCATATACTTATGCAGGGACCAACGATAACAAGCCAAAGGGTTGTACCAAATTGATCAAACGAACGAAGTATACCCAACAGCTTTCGACCATCTCGCAGCAGCACAAGAAGCTTCCCTGTAAAGCAGTATATCATTTGCACGGAAGAATCTAACATGGTCCCACAAACAGACAAAGTCATTTTTCATTTGCATCCCGTGAGTAGACCGACATGTTTTGCCATCAATCAACAAAAGTGAGAAAAACAATAAAAAGCAAGCATCACAAAAATAAAAAATGACTGACTTCAAAATTAGGCTAGGCAACCTTCTGTTATACAGCAGTTAAACATATTTACCATCAAAACTAAATTGCACATATTGCCATATTGAAGTTTTCAATTGATGGAACCCCATATACATCTGCCATTGCCCCAAAATCCAAATAGAAAGTTATTGTATAATGAATTCATCAGGAAGCCTACTATCCCTTCAAAGACAATACTTCTTCAGTATAGTACTCTTTCTCTAGATTAGCTCTCTCAACTAGGTACTTAAGCCAGACATATTAAGAGAAAGGCTCTATCCAAAGTAATTCACACCAGTTATAAACAAAAACCATTGATAACCTGAGGATTACTATGGCAGCTTCATGCCTCATCAAACCTCTGTCAGTTCATACTTCTCCACAGACACATTATGACTTGATATTAATTAACCTGAATTGCAAAGCTTAATATTTTCACAAGAGGAAAATTTTGCAGCTGACAATATTGAGGAGGAATTAAGGTCCGCATCAGTACATTCATCCTTTACCAAATGCTGCATCTTGTTGAGTCTTATCAGACTTAATTTCGACTTCTTCTAAAGTAACAAAATGCTAGCTCTTCTTTCAACTCAGCAAAGGAATAATCAGATCAGTATAGGCAAAGGCAGTCATACATATCAAATAGGGTCAGAAAAATGAGTAGCACCACGAATGACCTAATAATCTCCTCTTCAGAAATATCAGAGCAAAAGGATTGGTGAATGAATAACCACATGCGACAACATCTTCACCTTAACCGTTATCAACTAACTATAAAGTCTCACAACCTACTGAACATAAAATAGTGGAAACTTGTAATTAATTTTTCATTGCAAATACATACAGCATTCTCACTAACTCTCCCTTTAAAGCTTCTATAGCACCACACAATAAACCGAGATAGAACTCCCATTCAAAACCTAATAGACCATTGCTCTATATATCGTTATACAGCCTTGACATAGATATGCACTGCCATCATACAGAACCAAACACAAGAGATTAAAGTCTCAAAACCAATTGTAAATAGCGGCAATATTTAACAAACAGCATAAAGAAAGTCAGTAACTAAACAATAGCAAAATTCATGCAAATGAGAAATTAACCAAGCAAAAAACCTACTGTCAAGATAGCTGGCAAGAGAAGTGGACAAGTAAATGTCTTCAGGGCTTGCCCACGACATCGATAATTAGCCTCGACTTTCGCGTTAAGTCTAACAGAATCACCTCAAGATCCACCAAATACCAATCCAGAAATGGCATTGACAGCTACGACTCCTCTTCTTTAATCCCCCGCCGCACAACGCCAAAGCCTTCACTGACCAGCTAAAGAACAATATCCAATTCACAGAAGAAAAACCCAATATCCAACACAATAAGCAATTGAATGCAAGCCGCTGGTTTCTCAAAGTGTGAATTGACACTTCTCCTACACCAGGAGTAAAACAAGAGCAAATCTTGCAAGTGTCTCCCACTTCCCAATATGGATCAATCGACCGAAACTCGCTTCAACGAATTAATCCAGAAAAGCCCCAATTCTCACCAGGCTTCAAAACCAGGCGAAAAGATGGGAACTTTGGAAGGTGAGCGAAAAGCAATCAGATCCAAGATGAGATTTTCACGAGAGATGGTGATCAAGAATCCAAGAGGGTGAGAAATTTACACAAAAGTAGCATTCGTCAGGGGGAAAGACTTGGTTTGATCATCTAGGGCTTAAAGGGTCCCCTATCGAGTGAAGCTAAGTGTTCGAGTGATTAATGAAGACTCGATCTTGATTTTTCGATGGAGCGCGCAGTGACTGTGCGAGGGGAAGAAACTTTCGGAATTCTGAATAACATGGCCAGTTTTGCGATTTTCTACTTTTGGCCCCTGGGTCTAACTTTCTTTTACATTTCAACCCCTCTTGAAGAGTAGTTGGATTTTGATGAAACTAAAACCCACACAAATGGACTAATTCAAGAACAAGTCCTCCTTCAGACCCGTAAAGGAAAAAGGGATCAGATCCCCGCCTAATTGATTCGTTACTTCCTTTGGCTTATTAGACTTGTTTGACCAAGAGGTCTAGCATTTGTCAAATGTGAGAAGTTGAATTTCCCCATTGATCCAATTCTAGTAGGAACTTAGATAATTACTGCCATATATTCCAAGCATCAACATAAAGAAAAGCAACGACTGAAGTGGGAATGTCGGAGTCGAAAAGAGGATTCCTCACTTCTTTCTCTCATGCACGGTCATCTTCAAATAAAGAGGAAAATGCACAACTCGATCGGATTGAGTAGTTCTTCGATGATCAAACCAAAAATTGTGACTTTAATTACTTGATTTTAGGTCTCTAGCTATAATTTTCACATTGGCAGAATCAAGATACTAAAACAACTTCGATCTATTTTTTCCAACCTAGTTCAAGACTTCAAGTAAATTTGAATTTTTGATACTGAATTTTTAGCACAAATTATTCCACAGCATGTTATCTAGAATTTATCATAAGATCGATCAAGTGTGTTCAATAAATTCACTTAATTCCCGTCAATGTGCTTGAATTGCTTATTGCATAAGGCCCCAAAGACATCAACAAGAAAATTCTAATCCAATCCTCAGTACTCCATGCCAACCATTTGATGTGATTCTTGTTCTCTTTAGTCCTTTCCCCTCTCGAAGAAGAAATTTCAAGTAGATTATTTGAGTATTTTTACTATTTTACAGACTTTACAAAGAGGACAAATGGTCAAGAGTGAAGAGAATACAGTAAGAAAGATGGGAAATAGTGGATTGTGTCCAGCTTTGCCAGATTATGCACTGCAGACAATCCATAGGAGATTTGTCCATTAACATGGGTTGAGACTGATCAACAGACACAACCATGAAAAAAAGTGGAAATTCTTTTGGAGTTTAGCACAGTCCAGCAAATTGAAAAGCAACTCTTTTCTGGTCCTTCATATGAGCCAACTTAGATCCTCAGATGAACTTATTGACGACTTGGTTTCAAAGATATATCAACAGCTTCTCCATGTCCGAGGTCCCAGCTAAATGAATATGAGCCGCAAAAAGCGAGCGATGAAAAATGAATCTGCATAATATGTTTCGGTCGTGCCAAGAATTGTGTTATTTGAGGGCAGAGACGTAAGAGATGCAAAAGATTACTCATCCGAAAGCAAATCAAAATTAGTTTTATTACCTTGTAGAGTATTTCTGCAGCAGATGGCAAGTAGATCAAATCTCCAGGACAATATCTGCAACGAAAGGGAAGCGTGATTTGAATGCAAGCTCTTGTGATGTTTTCAGTGAGCTAGATCCGTTAAGAGAAGTTGGCATGATCCCAGAGTGAACTTACATTCAGAATCTGTCTTGTCCCATTTAGAGCCTTCATCTGCTTCCTCCTGCTTTTCTTTCTCCGCTCTCGAGATCGGCTTATCCTCTAAGTACCTCTTCATTGACGATGCCCGAGAAGTATTTTGCGGGTACATTTTCTTGCAAAGCAATGTTCTCAGAAGCTGCTAGGAAGAAGCATGAAGGTGGCAAGTCACACCACATGGGGAAAAAAAAAAAAAAAAAATTCCATAGTTCAGATTTTGTCATCTAGAAATGGAGAAGTTATAGGCATTAGTTTCCTTTTATGGTCAATATGTTGTGCACAATTTGCCTATTTTAGGTGCTAGGTAGCTTAATCCGTAATCCTTCTATGTGTTCTATGAGAAAGAACTTTTGGACCAGCTAGTTTATTCCTGTCTACACTTCTGATCAATACAGAGGTTTCAAGAACTCCGGAAGAATCAAAGTAGTTTGGCACTCCTCCAATGCACTTCTTGACCCATCGATCTTTCCACCGTGATCATGGCTTAAATCAAATAATCAAACAATAGATATGATCCAACTTGTGTGTTTTCTCTGTACCTTCTCCATTCTTGACTCGGAGAGCGGATCTCTCAAGCTAGGCCCCGGTGCAAATCCGCTTCTGCAAACGAACATCTTCTTAAGAAGGAACGAAATGGACTTTTTCCCTATTGCTTTCTTGCTATTATCTGCACAAATCTCCTTGCATTTACCAATGATAATACTTATAGTCCGCTCAATGTCCTCCTCCCTATCCCCTGGCTCGCTGCTCAAGGAACTACTAATCCGCCTGTCAACCTCCAAGCTTGATGGGCAGTTTAGGAACCTGTCCAGTGGCAGATCCGTGGTTTCTCTTTCAACTTTAGTGGACGGTTTACGGGACAAGAGTTTGGTCAAAGCTTTCTGTAACTTCCCAACTTCCTCAGGGGTGAAGTCTGATAAATCGGGTGAGGAAGACTGATTTTCCTGAAGATTGTCTTGGCTTTCGTGGTTAATTTCCTGAAGATTGTTTTGGCTTTCCTGGTTTTCTCCTAGATCACTCTTCCCAAAGGTTCCAATTGCCAGCAATCCCTGTGGCCAGTCGCTGAATTCTTCTCTAGGTTCTTGCTTCACCTGAGGATCTGTACAATAAAGTACCAAACTACTTTAAAACTTGATCCGAGTGTAGAAGTAAGCTCACTTATCAAAACTATAGTTATGTCGATTATAGATGATCCGATCGTTGTGCGCATTTATTAAAGCACTGTTGAGAAAAAGAACACAAATGATAAATTAAGACTCACAGCCAACACTTGAAAACACTTACTATGGACCCCAAAAGGAAAAAAGAAAGCACTTTCTTCTACACTAAGTGAACGGACAAAAATCTTCAGGCTACCATCTTGCCCGTTCAGGTTGTATTCTTCGAATCTATGAATTCAAGTAAAATTTTGTGTTTAACGTTCTATTTCATTGCTGCTAGTAATCATCACCAAGAAAAGTGCATTTTGCCATATTTAAAAGGAACTTCCAGGCGACCTCTGATCCTTTGGGAGGACATTATGCTCCATTCAGATAGATCATATTCATTGACCCCAATCTTCAGGAATATTTTGGAGAACTAAAATGATTGATCCAAAAGTGAAAATGTGAGGCCGATAATCTCTGTATCCATCCCTGTGCACGCTTGCGTAAAGCACAAAGCAAGAATTCTAGACAGCAGACTAGATGGCAGACAAAAGAAGAGGCTGAAATAGCCAGAACCAGAAGATCTATTGTGATACCTTATGAAGCAAGACAATTAGTATATTCCTGGCCATCATGAAGCAGGGCATTTCCATGACAGAGTTGACCATGACACTAAGAAACCAAAAGAGCTGACCTGATACAGTCTATGAACACTTACATCTATTGGAGGGAACTGGTTCTGGTTTTGCATACCCTTTGGCACCACTTAACTTGTTCTGCACCCAACTGAATAGCTGCAACCAAAAATTCCTAATCAGAACTCGAAGAGGACTGGAATACCCGAACAAAGCCACGAGCAACATGACCTCACACAAAACATTTACCTTCATTTTGAGTGAGACAATAAGGCAAAGCTCAAAGCTCCACTCTTCTTGTATGAGTAGGAAGCCGTATTATCACTGGATTTTGGGGAAAAAAACAAAAACAAAAACGAAAGGGTGGCAGAAAAAAAACTCAGTGGGAGATTGCTTGACAGGCTGAGACCCAGGTGCTGAAGGTAGCAGATCTTAAAGGCCAATGAGAACTGAGCTTTGGGAGTGCAGATTCAAGATTTGCAGCCTTGGTGAACTTCATGGCCACCCCGAGCTAGCTACCCCCACTGGGCTCAAGTTCCTAAAAGCAGCTTTGCTTTCTCCCACCCAACATATATATCTTTTCAACACAGCTTTTGAACTGAACACACCTGAGTGACTGACTGACTTGACTGACCCTCTATCTGAGGCAAAATACAACTAATATACACACATTCCCATCAGCACAAAAACATTCCCTCTGTTATTTTACTATATCATCTGTGAATGCGTGTGTGTGCGTACAAGCATTCTAAACTCATGGGGGTCTAAATAACCTTTTTCTGGAACAAACCCTTAAGAAGGGCCACAAAGAGTGGCGCCTATGTCAGCCGTTGGATCATGGGGAATTGCAGAGATCCAAAGGCACCCATGAAGTGGAGAGAAAGGAAGGTGATATCAATCTCTATACAGAAAAGCTTCTATAATCTAACGATAAGGGGAGCGACACGAGGGGATGCCCTAGATATTGGTCTGGTCCTAAGGGACAACGTCTCCCTCCTTTTTCAGGTAAAATTTTCTTATTAATCAAGAATGCTTTTTTAAAAGAAAGAGAAAGGGAAAGAAATCTCCCGATAGAACACTTGAGGTGGCAAGAAGGAAGCAAAGGGGTTTGGTTGATTGGAAAAAAGGGTTTGGAACTTAATTCCTAAAAAGTTCGAGGTATCGGGACCGCTAATCGCGCGTTCACTTGAGTAAATATTCTCACGTTAAGCATGTTTATGAGCCAAGATATCTCAAGGTCTTTTTTTTTTTGTTTCCAAATACAGTCTTAATCGCCTAATTACATAGACCAACATGACTGTCTATTTTTCTTTAAGTAAAGAGGATTTGTTATCTGAGACTTATTATACCCTGGAGAAGCTTTTCAGTGATCCACTTGCTATATTCTAAAAAAAAAGGACGACAGAAAGGAGGTTCGACAACTTGCTTATCGAAATTGGATAGGATGATGCATAATCAGAAATCGTGGTCAACTTGCCTGTACTTGGGACTTTGGTTCAAGGTTCGAATGCACCAGATGAGGTCATTGGTCCTCACCTACAATGGATCTGGACCATTTTGGGATCGATTTTCCGATGCACTTCTTCATTTCCAAAAAGCTAAAAGAGCTATAACATAAGTCTGTGGCAAAATTCTTCGACAGGAGAGTCAAGTGCAAATGAACATGGCCATGAGGGAACCGCGTCACTACGCTTGTGGCGGCCGGTCAAGATGGTGGTGACCGTTCTCGAATCCACAATGGGATCACTGGTGATTCGGGTTTTGAGGGAAAGGGCGTTGGGGGAATAATAGTAGTATTTGTACGTGAGTAAAACTGACTTTCATTTCTTGTTATCATTATTTGCTATTGCAATTAATATTACTATTCGGGTCAAACGGACTATTAGAAAAGTCCCTGATCATATTCCCTCCGAAAACCATCAATTTTTAGATGCAAGACGCAAGACTCACAAGAAAATAAGGCCAATAAAAAAAAAGTTAATCTATTCTCCTTTATCCTGTCAGGAAAAAAAAAAGGGCGGAGGAGAGAGAATAAATTAGAGATGATAGTTTGCATGCCCCCTTTTCCTTATTTGCGTTGTAAGGTACCACAGTGCTCTACGCGATCCACTTCGAGACGCTGCGCATTTCAGGAAAGTTGGCTACGCGTCACGCCGCCATCAGTCCTACCATATCGTGTCGGACCAACACGTGTACCAAAGGGATTGCAGTTGACTTTCTACTGCCTCAATTGGGGAATTACGTTGTTCTTTATTCGCCCACCAAAATACCAGCTCCCCCGAAAATAACTACACATCGATCAAAATACGAAATAAATTCAGATGATTACTGCCCCTCGAGGCTTTCAAGAAATCTCTAACGGGATTGGATCAAGCCATTAACAAACAGTATCTCCACCCCACCAGGATGATTAACTTTGACCTAAACACAGTTCACTCGTCGGCTTCTCCGTCACATTTAACAAAGGCAACACCAATTTCATTCCCTGATCACATGATTAATCTTTAATTAATCCGGAAAAGGGGTCATTGGTGGACATAAGTACTCTGCTTTGGACCACGTACGAAACTTCCTCTCTCCTGCATCCGCATAAATGCCGCCTTCTCCCATGGTGGTTCGCCATGGGGGGCAAAAAAGAATGAATGGAGAAAATGAATCGTGTGGTACGAATGGATTCACGTCGCCCCCTAGCCAAATTCAAGCAAATTTGGAAGGAGAAAAAACACCCTTCAAGGCCATGAAGCATAGCTGTTCGATGTTCTTTGTTCAGAAACACAACATCCCAGGCCTTCGCCTTAACCCAAAACTGTACGACTAAAGCTAAGTGAAATTGTCGATAAAACCTCAAAAATATATAGGTGGTGGAAATCGTCACTCCTCCCGTCACCCCGAAGCCTAGAAGCACTACAGATCAATGAAAAAAAAAGGGGTACCTCGAGATGCGTGTGAAAATGCAAAAGGGACAAAGGCCGAAAGAGAATTCTGAAGAATCGCTCCCACCAAGGTAAAAATAACCAAGAAAAAATGGAAAAGAAATATTACCAGATTTCAAGCAATCCATGTGGGTGTTCACGTCGAATAGGCGCCTAGGGGTTGGAGAATCGAAGCTAGTAATCGCAACCATGAGCCCGGCCTTACCATATCTGGAATGTTACACATCTTACCAAAAATAAACTAAGACATTGGGTGATGTGGACGCCTACCCTCCAGGAAAGTGGTGGACCTTGGAATTTGACTAGCTCGACTTTCATTGGATCATTCCATTAATTAAAGCACCCAAGTGTCCCGAGCAAATCTTCCATATAGTACAGAACTAGCCCTGGAGTCAAGCTACAATCTCATCAAAGTAATAGCAAAGACAGACACAAGGCCATGTACCCCAATCTCCAAATGCAATGAGTGCACGCACGTTTCTGATCCTTTTTCTAAAGCACATCTTCATCACCAGATGTGATAGGAAGATAGGGCGCTGCTCACAATAGCTGCTCTCTTCACAGTATCGAATTTGCACTAGCAGAATAAGATGATACCCCAGAAGGCAGGGGAAACTTATTCAAGCTCGCATTTGTAGCACACAACTCAGCAGCACTCTCAAGCTCCACCATATAATATTAGGGCATCCTCAGCTATTCCATTGCATAGATTGATGCGAGGAACCAATTCCCACATGACTTATAGACACTTGGAGATGTGGTGAGGCCAAACAAAGCAGCCAATGAAACAGAGCAGAACACTTGCTTACGTTTATTATAATGAATAATGGTAAGTCCTCTCATACAACTATCTGATTTAGGTCACCAAACTAAATGATGAACGGGGTAAGCGTTCCAAACCTAACCTAGGTCGGGAAAAGCCCTCTCTAAGTTCTTAGTCTGTCCAGTTCTTCTCTTCTCGCTGAGATGGGAGTTGTCGCCACGAGTAGGACTCCTGCCATAACATTGCTCCAAGAACAAAGAACCGTGTCAGTTGTAAGAGAGTTTTTTCTTCATCAGGCAACGTCCGGATTTGAACGGTCTACCTTTGATAGAAACAACTCTACCCTACCTATGGTGGAAAGGGAGAGTTCTAAGTCAATCTCCCTTCAGTTCGTCCTCTGTTTAATCTTCTTCAGGTCAGAAAGTTGACAGCCAGATAATGAGGCAAATCCAGGACAGTAGCAGCAATTTTTTTTTTTTTAGGTTATATCCTTATCCTCGGATCAATGTCATAAAATATTATCTCTAGAAACAGTAACAATGCCACATGCACAATATACACACCCACTCGGCATGAATGATATACGAGATTCAAAGTGCAAAGTGTCAGCCCAATCTATCACAACATCCTCCAAAAGGACTTAGCTCTTGAAGACATAGAGCCAGGAGGTCATAAAGTAGATCCTTCAGTCAAATGGCTGGAAGGAAACAGGAACTGTTTACACTTGACCGGAAGGAGCTGCCCCCTATCTCATTTTAGCTTTTTATACTGAAAGCCTACCATCAACTCAAAGCATGTCATGATTGGTCCATATACAAATTGGGGTCAAATGCTCTAATTCTTCTTCATCTTTGTGTAATGGTGTACTTTTCATTTCTTTTCAAGTTCCCTTATCCTTTCTCTTTCACCCTTCCGGTGTACATCTTTTCTATGACTGAAATTCTACTTATCAAAAGAAATGTATCATACTAATTAATCCTAATTTTGAAGGCACCATTTCAAATTTTAGATGAGTATTCTTTTTATCGTATCGTTAGTTGTTTGAATACAATGTCTTTTGCAAATCAGCTAATCCTAGAAAGACTATCTTATCCAGAGACCTTCGGCCGCCAGCAATCAGAAGCCCTTCACCTAGAGTTTGGGTTTCCCAAACAAAAGAACAGAAATAGGAGCTGAATCTTCTGTGTGCCGTGAGTACCCAACAAGTAACAAAACCACATCGAAGAACAAAACCAGGGAAAAGTGCTACATTATGCAAACTGTCCTGGATAATCTAGTCAGATACATAGTATATGAATAAAGATTGAACTATGTATATCAGGTGAAAACCAGAAGCAGTTTGTGGTGTGTGTAATGATCACGTAACATCCCTGCAACGCCATGAGATGCAAACCTGATTAAGCAGGTCCACTATTGTTTCTCCAATGATACACTTAGGCTCGTATTCTTCAGCTACACACAAAGATATTTTGAACTGACAACAACTAAACATAGAGGGCTTCTCTAGGTCAGTATGGCTGCACAAAAACAATAAATTGAGCAAAACAGAACTAGAATTTTATAGAAATGATCCTCCGTGCCAGTCTCAAGTAGATAAGGAATATGTCTGATATGGATTCAACAGCAGAGATTAAGAGGTGCAAAGGGATACTCCGCATTTTCCAGCTACAGTTCATCATGTTCAATATCTTGCAGCCCTGTAGTGTAGGTAGAATAAATGTTAAAAGTCATGACTCTGTTCATTGTCTTCTTTAGTATTACAATGCTTCTCCAGTTAAAGATGTGTCAATAGCTAAGGACAAGAAAAGCCATCATTTGTTGTGCTAGTCCATCTTCCACTATGGCCTTTCATTTCACAGTAGGATTATGAGCTTATCCAAAATTTTAATTTCTTTAGCTGAAAATGACTAGTACTATCGAGTTTAAAAATTTATGTGTAAGGCAAGCCTTCCCTTCTCCAATTTTGGCAAGTGTACAATTGCCATTAACTTGTTGACTCCATATTTCCCCCCTGAAATGAATCTAAGAGAGGGGCATATGCTTTCTGAAAAGAAGAACAGAAGCTCACCTGAAGGCATAGAGTCAAAGAAAAAAGATATCTCTCGTTGGGCTGATTGAGATGAATCGGAACCGTGAACACAATTCTTCTCAGCATCAGTCCCACACATTGCTCTGATGCTGTAAGCAAAGCAGAAAAAATCATCTAGCAACTTGACGGAAAGTTAGCTATCTGAGAATGGTTAGAGAACTTGCTCATAAATCCAAACTTTTAACTTCAAGGAGTAAAAGAAATTAGCAACGCCACCAAACATAGAAAACCAATTAGATGCAAGCTATATTGCTCTAATTACCTTTGAGGGTGAGTGATTTTAGCTTTGATTGCATCTGTTGGCCCAATCAAAGTACGCCAGCCAGAAACAGCATCATCCCTTTCCAAAACCATAACCAACACTGGACCACTAACAGAAGCAGACTATTAGGTGTGCGGATGCAAGGAGAACGAAGATAGGTGAAGAGTCAACAAGTGAATGATCCTTATGGGAGGAAGATGAGAACCAGAATGAAAACAAGTGCCCAAGCTGGGTCACCCTTCCACTGAAAAAAATAATAATAATAATTCAAGCCTAGAAGATGTCATCTGGGAATTTGTCCAGGCATGTTTTGCTATTTTCACAAGAAAAGGAAGCTTGTAATACCTACAGGAATACAAACAAAAGTTGAGGAAGCAGCTTCTGGACTAGCAGAAACTGAACACCAACGGTGCCGTTCAAGACAATCATAATCAGGAGACCAAGGTCACAGTTTCAATATGCATGAAAATCTCAAGTATGAGTACTGCACTATTAGGACAGGAGGTAAAATACCTAGTCATGTATTGGACGAGGCTGTGAAAGAAGCTCCTTGCAGAGTGCTCAGCATAAAAGCTCGCTGCACTTTCTTGATCTAACTGAACAATCTTTTCCCTTAAGACTCTGAAGCCAGACTCCAAAATAATCTTCTTTACAGCATCTGTGTGGTTGCCAAACAATCCGTCTGGCTTTATGATAGCCAATGTTCTCTCAATTTGTGCTTCACCGCCAGAAGACCTATACGCCTTCGAGCAGTTATGAGTCATCACAACCCACAAAACAGCAATTATTTTCTGCTGTGAAATTCTCATAATTCTTTTTTCCTTCCGACCACCGAATTTCAAATACCCAAAGCCTACTTCATAGTCTAGCAACTTTGACCGAATAAAAAGCACAAAAGCCAGCCACATCAATAGTAGGTCAGTTTCTGATGAAATGGGAAGTCAGGAAAGATGCATTGTCCTAATATGTCCTATTGCATCATTTTTCCATCGCAGTTCTTTCCACATTATTACACCCGAGGTATAGCATTAACTTTGATACAATCGATTTGAGGCAACGACTGTCACATATTGCACGTAAGAGTAGCAGACAGCAAAAGAAAACGAAACCCTAGCTGTAATTACCTGGCAACAGACAACACAAGGAAGATGAAGAAGGAGAAGAACAACGATCTCGTCGGGAACGGAGTCAAACGGACCGTCATCTGGAGCATCTAACTGCACAAAAAAAAAACCCAAAAAAAGTTGCGCGAAACAAATCGACAAGCAGCGCCAACAAAACACCAGTAGTTCGCCATTGACAACACTGAATCATCTCGAAAACCTAACAAAACTGTCCGAAGCGTGGCCGGGCCGAGCGACTCCGACCGACCTACTCGATTGCAGAAAGAATTGGAGGAACTGGATGTTGGTTGAGCTCCGATTTTCTTGGGAATCGAAAGGAGAATTCCTCGTCGGTGATTTGGGGAGGGAAAGAGAACTCACCGAGGAATCAAATTGGAGCGCGGCAGAAGAAGGCGGGAGAGCGAGGGGGAAATGACCAATCCCCGAATGCTTTATTATTTCCTCGCTGTTAAGAAAAAAACAACGTAAATTTATTTTAATTGGTTATACCGGGTCGGCCCGCTCAAGCCCGCCATATCCACTCAGGCCCGACCCATTTTCATGAACAATAATTTTCGGAATATTGCAGATAGGCCCCTCAAGTGGAGCCGTTTTCTCAAGGAAAATCTTCATTTAGGACATGATCTCAAATCAGCCTCTGCAGCGGGCTAAACTTATTCTCAAATCACCCCCCAGCTCAGCGGTCGGCCAAATCTTTGGCGGCCGGCGAGAACATTCGTCTCAGGCGCCGTTTCCTCCCCATAAACATGGCGGCGGCTAATTTTTTTATTTTTTTGTGAAATTAAATTTATATGCAGACCTAAACAAAGATCATGCGATCGATCGGCTTAGGCTCGCCCATTAAATTGGCCTATCATCCATGTGCGATTTGCCTTTTCAGATGTTGCGCCTCTTACAATTCAATTCTTGTATGATTGGAAATCTTTGGAAGCCTTTGGGGAATATGATATTGACGTGCAAAATTATATGCATTTCTTCACTATTTAACCCTTCTCAAAGGGGCACGGTCGCTTCCTCTCGCCCCTCCTCCATAATCTCCACCACGGGCTTCTCGAGTTACGGGAACCAAGTTCCGCCAAATTCTGATTAGCCGGATCGTCAAAGGCTTTTGTTTGGTAAGACCTAGGCGGCTCATCGTAGCCCCATTTGGCTGCAATAAATGCGCGACGACCACGCCACCGGCTTCCTCACCACGGCATGAGCGGGGCTATGCGAATCAATAATTTAACCAAAAATACCAAATGAAACTCGCAAATCGCCCCCGGCACGTGGGCTCTCGTCGATCTCAGTGAAAGCCAAATTGAAGTTATTTACTGTCCATCGCCTTCTCAGATCGCCAAATCTTCGATCTTGGCTCCCTCCTACTCAAAACTTTTTTTAAAAACCCTCCAAAAAAAAAACGGGGGGGGGGTTCCGGCCGGGGGCGGGGGGCCAAAAAAGAGAAAAAAAAAAAAAAAAAAATAAAAAAAAAAAAAAAAAAAAAAAAAAAAAAAAAAGAGGAGGGGGGGGTTACCTTAAAAAAATTTTTAAAAAAAAAAAAAAAAGGCAAAGGAGAAGAATGAGCTTCAAAGATCGAATCCACGCAAGAGGGGAGAACTTGAACTTGAAATTGATCAGGCAAAAACTAGAAGCAGTCGCTTGCTGCAAGGAATTTTTTTCGAGTGAAATTGTTAATCACCAAGCAAAACCCAAAAGCAGAAACATGTACACTATCATATGATATGGGCATAAACCTTGCAATGGCTTGAAACCTTGATTTTCTGAAAAAAACAAAAAAGAATGGGGTTTTTTTGAAAAATTTTTTAAATAGTAGTGTGAGCATCTTAGTGAAATATTATGGATTGATCCAAATAGCAACTCCTATACTTTTTGTACAGCAACCAATGTAATCCTAAACTTTTTAGTTTGGCCAATTTAATCTTAAATATTTTGACTATTTTTCAATGTTAGTCCATTCTAGAAATCATTTGTTGGCGTGTGAGGGAATTTTATTTTTCCTCCTAATTTGTAGAGGATTTTATTTTTCTAATTTGTAGAGGTTTGACTTGTAGAAGAAGTATGTATGGTTGTACATATATAGGTATGTACATACTTGATAAAATAAGAAGAAAAAAGAAGGAAAAAAAAGGAAGAGAGAAGGTGAGATGTTTGATCGAGGACGTAGACATGTTATTGAACCTCGTTAAATTGTGTGTTCTTTATGTTTTTTATTTGCTTTTCAACATCATTGGCGTGGTAGTACGGTTAATCAAACTATGGTTTGCCCATACTATTTCCCTTCAGTCATTTCAAGGTTTTACTAAGGGTGGTCGGTTCCCGGTCTAGTTTAATTCCACCCAAGAACCGGGAACCAAATCGGTGGTCCAATGGAACTACTAGATTATTAATATTATTAATTTAATAAGTAATTTCTAATAACACGGGCCGATCGTGCATTAGCTAAAACAACAACCAGCGTTAATTTCTGAAAAAAAAAAAGATTTATGGTTGCTCATGTTGTGTCATAAATCATTTTCTCACCATCAATAACACAATTTAATGGTTGAAACTTCAATTCATGTCAACTGATAATGGACACTCAACTACCAGATGGGGTCATCTCTTGTGCTCTGCCACTCTCTTTGTGCCTCGATGTTCTGCTCATTTATGACAGTTCTCAGATTATATATGTCCGGAAGAAGAGCACAGACTAGTGGATCTCCCAAATGCTCTTAAAAAAGATCTAAACCTAAACCCATTTTATTTTTATTTTTATTTTCGTGGTGGAGAGCTAAAAAAGCATATGACTTACTCTAATTTTCCACGGACATCATTTGTTGGTCGGTAGGTCGACAAGACAAAATTACTATTGTGGTAATATTCATAGGCATGCATATACCTCTGAATTGATTTTTTGGGAATATTCAGACATTCTATTAGAAAAATAGTACCGGATAAATAATATGGACTATAGTTGCGAATTATTTACTTGTTGTAAACTTCTCCTCTACGTAATCAAAACTCAAATTGTTCTCCTCGTTGTAAGGTATAGCCGCCCGTCCAAAGCTAGTAGGAATAAGAATCGTTTAAGGGCGTGAACGACAATCATTCTATTTCCAAACTCTATTTTTGGCCAGAAATGAATTTTTTTTATTTATATTCCTCGATCAAATTTATGAGCAAAAACACGTATTTGATCATGACAAAAAAAAAAATTTGTTCTCGAAACAAAAATTCATTTGATAACAAGTATAAAATTTATACGGTTGGGCAACCGCGATTGACGAGTGGCAGCAAGTGAACCGGTAGATAGAGCGACCTGGGATCGAAGGCGGGGATCGGCGGGCAGCGGCCGATGAAGGGTGACTAGCGAACAACAATTGACTAGCAGCAACGGGTGAACAGCAACCGGGGACATAAGACCGACCATTTGAGTCGGTAGATGAAAATCGATGATTGGTGGACGGCGGCCGGCGAAGGGCGACCGACGGTTGGGGGACCGGAGATCGGTGACCGGCGGATGGCAAATGGCGGCATAGATGTGAGAGAGACAATAGATAGCGATCGGGCGACGGGTGACCGGCGACAAGGATGTGAGAGAGGAGAGAGGAGATCGCACGCAAGAAAAAGAGAATGAACAATTAGAACAATTCTTATTTCTGTTTTTGTTCCGAGAAATAGAAAATAAAAAATTTATACTTCTCATTTTTGTTCCAAATCTATTTCTAGGCCAAAATTTTTTCCCGAAAATAGAAAAATGAAATGGCTTTACCAAATGGAATTTTGTTCAAAACTTGTTCCCGGCAGAAAAAATAGAAAAACATGGAAATAAAACTACTGTCATGCGCGCCCTAAATTGTCCATGACATAGAACAGGTCAGCTAACATTAAGCTGAGCTGGCAGCACAGTGTTTGTAATGTCAGAACTGACGCGGATTTTGTGATTTACATAATATTCTAAATCTAATCATTCAGTCTTTTTATAATGACCATGCCCTGTTTAATCATTCTAAATCTGCACAATCTTCTTTCTACGTAAATCCAAGGTCTTCCTCCAATATATAAAGGCGCCACGTATAGAAAATTTTTCCTCACCCGAAAAGAACAAGAGAAAACCAATCTCCATCTTCCCTCTAGTAATTGTAAGGTTTGGGCTTGTTGAAGATTTGCCCGACATCAAAGAGGAAGTCGAGGATCTCGGTCACTTGGAATGAGAGCGTGACTTTACAGGGCAAGAGTTCCCAGCAAGGGAAACGAGAGAGGAGTTTCCGAAATGGTTTCGGTTTCGATGTTCAAGCTTTTTATTACCGAAGAAGCGATTGTTCACGATCGGGAGAGGGAGAAAGAGAGGTAGACGACAGGTGTGTCGTGTCCGCGTTTCGATCTGTTTCTGCAGGTAATTCTCATCACAGGCTCTGCTCGGTTAGTCGGTTGTTATGTTGGTTGTGTCAAAAACTTTTTGAGTATTTCCTTAGTAATTGGTCGAACAAGAGAAATAGAGAGGCCAAGCTTTCTTGATTGAACAGCTCGGAAGCCGGGTGCTGACATCAGTTTTTATTTATTATGGGCTATGGCATTTACCAGCGATCGCGTCCCCTCGTTCGAGTACAGGGCTCGATCTGGCGATGGCCACTTCCATGTTTCACGACCCCGTGATCATACTAGCCCTGGAAACACAACAACAGTCTCTGCTCGTTCCCAATATGGACCCAGAGTCCTCGATTGCTGTGTGCGACTGCTGCGGCCTCACTGAGGAGTGCACGCCGGCCTACATAGAGCGTGTCCGACAGCTTCACCATGGGAAATGGCTATGCGGGCTATGCGCCGAGGCCGTGAAGGACGAAATCCTCAGGAACAATGGGAGCCAGAGGGCCGTAGGCACTGAAGAGGCAATGGCCAAGCTCAGGAGTTTTTGCAAGAGGTCTAGCGATTCGATGGGGCCGCCTCCGAATCCGACAGTGCTTCTGATATCTGCGGTGAGGCAGATCCTGAAGAGGGGTTTGGAGTCGATATCGGCTCCTGGAAGCCCTTCTAGGAACTCGACAGACATCCCTAGTGTTCGCACATTGGTCCGATCTTGAAGTTGTTTTCAAAGTCTGAATAATTGGGTGGGTTGAACCAAAGGAGTGAATTGGAGACTCCAAAAATTGGTCCCCTTGGGTATGATTCATATAATAAATGATAGGTGTAGGTTGTAGCAACAAAGGGAACCGGCCAATACGACGATATTTCGTTCTTTCGATTCAAGACTTGAAAACACGAAAATATCAGTTTTTGACTTCTTATCGATCTTTAGAAGGAAACAAAAATGTGTTTCAGCTATTTTCAGGCGAATACATCTGAAGGCATTCAAGGAAATTGTTCAATCAACTTTCTTGGTCTTGCTTCTCCTTATGAGCAAAAGCCATAAGCTCTCATTCTGGACAACTACTAGTCCCACTCTAGGAAATAACATGTAATATTTAGATATTTAGGTGGAGATATGAGCTCCAGCAAGGCTGACAGAGACTCTAATATTAGAAAATGAGGTGTCGTTTTCCTTTTGAAATGGTCGTTTTTGCCTACTGGGAAATTAAAGATTTTGGAGCGACCAAGCAAATTTCCTTGGCCTCATCTTCCCACTTTCCGGGAAAAGATCTGCTCACCGACCTAAAATAAGACACAAAACAAGTCTTTAACTTTCTCAGACAGCGAAGCAGGTGATGGTCAACTCATCAATTCCAGACCGGGAGTCATAACTCTAATCAAAGACAACCCTTTTTTCCCTTCTTTTGCATTGCATGTTCTGACTTTGATGGGAACTGCTAAATTCTCTCTGGGGGATGCCACCAAGACTGAGTAGATACCAGGAAGGTTACAATCTAGGCAGAGGTAATTTTAGTCTCGATGAGATTTCTAGGTTTTGACTATCCTAAAACAAACCCATTTGCATTCCAGAAGAGAGAATGATATGGTGAATCATGTGTTACGGACTGGATTCTCCCATGCTCACGTACCTTTGTGAGTGGGGATTTATGGCGTTAGTGAGCGATGCAAATGGGATGATACAACCGGTTCGTGAATGTGGCGTCAAGATGGTTTATGTTAGGAGTTTTAGGATAGAAAGATTATACTCTCGGGAGCTTCGAAAGTGGGGTTGGCTCTCGTGCACAAACCGGTCGGGTGCGATACCGCTCTCCTGCCGAAATCAGTTGTTTGTGCTGAGGTGTTCTACGTGTCTCGTTCGATGGACTAGATACCGAGTTAAACCGAGCGTGGTACGATCAGATAAGAGAAAGCTATTTGCCGTACTATTCTTAGGAACGACTATAGAAGGAAGGCTCACCTGGCGTTCTTGACTCGCCATGCGCTGCACGGGCTATTCCATTGCCAAAGGCCTACCGGCCCATGACACGTGTGTTTGTCATGGATTACTAAAACTTAGAACGATGGGATATCCATATTCAATCGGCCCAATGGTCAAGCTTGACTGTATGAGCCCATGATGGACCAACTTCAAAGGGAAAATGCAAGATATTTATAAGCATTTGGCCTTTATTTTAGTCTGTCTGTGTATGCTGATTATTTAGCCAAAGTTGCTTGTCCTTTTCGTCCATGAAAGCGACAACGTTGCCATTCTGCAGACTGATCCTATCTTCTGTCATACCAATAAAGAGGAAAGAGAAATGGTCAAGAATGGCTGAATGATGAGGTGTCAAAAACCCATTGGCCAGTAGACCAGAAAAGAAGTGGCCCCCACTGCCCAACTGGGTCCCCCGCCAGCCCATTTCATTGGTCTTGTGGGTCCACGCCATTCCGACAAACTTCAGAAGTTGAACATAGTTGCAGAAACCGGTTCCATCCATGCTGACGTGGACCTGATTTTAGTCCAATCGCCACCCATTTATGCCCGAGAAAGATTCAGAATGTCAGGTAAAGACCACCGTTCCTCCAATTTCTGAGGAACAGTCATCGTCATCCATGGCCAATCTCCCTCGCTTCTCCGCCTCCTTCCTCATCCTCCTGCTCTTCATCTCTCCATCTCTCTCCAGCCCACAAGAGCAAGCACCCCGCGACCCCCAGCAGACCTTCATCGTCCATGCCTCATCCTCCCACAAGCCCTCCCTCTTCGCCACCCACCACCACTGGTACTCGTCCCTCCTCCGTTCCGTCCCCCGCTCGAACCCTCCTTACCGGATCCTCTACACTTACCGGGCCGCTGCCGGCGGCTTCTCCGCCCTCCTCACCGCCCCCAGGCCGAGGCCCTCCGCCGCACCCCCGGGGTCCTCTCCGTCGTCCCCGACCGCATCCGCCACCTTCACACCACCCGGACCCCTCATTTCCTCGGCCTCACAGAGAGCGCCGGCCTCTGGCCGAATTCCGATTATGCGGACGACATTATAATCGGGGTTCTTGATACCGGGATCTGGCCCGAACGGCGGAGCTTCTCCGATTCGGGACTCGGCCCGATCCCCGGCTCATGGAGAGGCGCGTGTGAGGTCGGGCGGGACTTCCCTGCCTCAGCCTGCAATCGGAAGATCATCGGTGCGAGGGCCTTTTACAAAGGGTATGAGGCCTATTTGCGGAGGCCGATTGATGAGTCAAAAGAGTCGAAATCGCCGAGGGACACGGAGGGTCACGGCACGCACACTGCATCGACGGCTGCCGGATCGGTCGTACCGAACGCGAGCTTTTACCAGTATGCGGGGGGCGAAGCTAGAGGTATGGCCACCAAAGCAAGAATTGCTGCTTATAAGATATGTTGGAGCTTGGGTTGTTTCGATTCGGATATTTTAGCAGCCATGGATCAGGCTGTTTCGGATGGTGTGCACATAATTTCTTTATCCGTGGGCGCCACCGGGTACGCGCCGCAGTACGATCACGACTCCATCGCGATCGGTGCATTTGGGGCTGCGAAACATGGGGTTCTTGTGTCTTGCTCTGCTGGGAATTCCGGTCCCAGCCCTTCCACAGCTGTGAACGTTGCTCCTTGGATTTTGACAGTGGGTGCCTCCACAATTGACAGGGAGTTTCCGGCTGATGTGGTTCTTGGTGATGGGAGGATCTTCAAGGGCGTGTCACTTTACTCTGGTGAGCCGCTCGGCGACACTAAACTTCCTTTGGTCTATGCCAATGACTGCGGAAGTCGGTATTGCTATGATGGTGGGCTCGATTCCACCAAAGTTGCAGGAAAGATTGTCATTTGTGATAGAGGAGGAAATGCAAGAGTCGCCAAGGGAAGTGCGGTGAAGCTTGGGGGCGGCATGGGAATGATCCTTGCCAATACTGAAGAGAGTGGCGAAGAATTGATTGCCGATTCGCACCTCGTACCCGGCACTATGGTGGGTGAGACTGCCGGAGATAAGATCCGGGAATATGCCAGGTCAGACCCATTCCCAACAGCAGCTATCGAATTCCATGGCACGGTGATCGGTCCCTCGCCGCCTGCTCCAAAAGTCGCTTCTTTCTCTAGCCGTGGCCCGAACCACCTCACTGCCGAGATACTTAAACCCGATGTTATAGCTCCAGGCGTTAATATTTTGGCGGCTTGGACCGGATTCAATGGCCCCACCGATCTTGACATCGACCGGAGAAGGGTCGAGTTCAACATTATCTCAGGCACCTCGATGTCATGCCCCCATGCCAGTGGATTAGCTGCTCTACTTCGGAAGGCTTATGCCGACTGGTCTCCGGCGGCAATAAAATCTGCACTCATGACAACTGCTTATAACTTGGATAATGCAGGGAGGAACATCAAGGATCTTGCTAGCGGCGACGAATCCAGCCCTTTTGTTCACGGAGCAGGACATGTGGATCTGAACAGGGCACTTAATCCTGGATTGGTTTACGACATCGATGTTGATGACTACGTGGGCTTTCTCTGTGCTATCGGTTACGAACCACGAAGAATCGCGGTTTTCCTTAGAGAGCCTACGAGTTCTAACGTGTGTGCACATAGAATGGCTTCTCCTGGAGAATTGAATTATCCATCCTTCTCAGTCGTCCTGAAATCCGGCAGCGATGTCGTGAAGTATAGGAGGGTGGTAAAAAATGTCGGGAGTTCTGCTGATGCAGTTTATGAGGTGAAAGTGAATGCTCCCGACAATGTCGAAGTCGGTGTTTCGCCGAGCAAGCTCGCATTTTCTTCAGAAAACCAGATACTTTCCTACGAGATTACATTCTCCAGCATCGCATCGGGGTTGTCTACTCCAGGATTTGGATCGATCGAGTGGACAGATGGGACTCACCGGGTGAGGAGTCCGATCGCTGTCAAGTGGCGTCAGGAGCTTGTGGAATCTATATAATTCGCAATGACACTACTGTCACTGTACTACAAACTCAAAAATTGGATTGAGGGCGCCGTCAGCGGAGCTGTTTCAGAAATTCCTCGGCGATTCTCAAAGGGTTATGTTATGTTTAACGACTGAAATCCCTGATAGCCTCTTGTAAAGACTCGGCAGTCTCTAGGCTTGGATTCGTAGTCCCCTTCATTTGTTTCTGCTTTGTTTGTTTACATTAGACTGGTTTGAAATGACATGCCGCAGCAGAAAACCTCACTTTGTGTGCTGAAATCAACGCTCTGTGATGTTCGTCGTTCTCGGCTTTTGCACGACTCAAACAGTACTGCGACTTCATCTATAAGACGAATCTCTCGGTTCCATCGTGCTTGCGCACTTGATTCTAGAATGGCTGAACTTCTTCCTGGTTTTCTTCTTCGGCATTCCGCTTTTGGATGCATATTCATCATTTGCAGATGACCCAGAGATCTGCTAAGCGACAATGCATGCGAAAATCAAAAACAATATTGATTGTGTGAAATTGCAACATGCAATCGGAGAGCCAGGATTGCGGATGGTAGACCTGTCCAAATTAGGCAGTAGGAAACATGCAATACCAAGAATCATACCAAACCCAGCAGCTTTTGTTCCTGAATCATCTGTTCGGACAGTAGGCGACTACTCTGTAGTTTGCGAAGGGTGGTAAAGCGGTAGATCTCTTATGTCAACCAACTAAGTATCTAATTCGAGAATGGCTTGATCCCTTTCGGACTAAACCATGACGAAATAACTTCTACCGTTTTCTAAACCTCGTGCAAATTGAAATAGCCGTCGCAGCTGTCGACGAGACGAAGGGATTATACCCGAATTTGAATCAAATCCACAAGCAAAATATGAAACGGAAGAACAAATCTTGTGTCCAGAATTACAATCTTGGACCTGATGTTGCATTAGCTTTCCAGGAATCACTTTGAAAGGATAATCTCACAGCTCTCCTTTCATCCACTCCATACTACTTCCACAGAAATAATAAGGTTGGATGCCAACTGTGCGCTGGTTTTATGGAAAATCATACATTTCTAAAAATGATTGCTTGAGTTAATGATGAATATTATCCTCCTCAAGATAATAAAAAAATTTTTAATTAAATAATTTTTTTAAGACACACAAACAATTGTTTTTAAGAAAGTAATGTTTTAAATCATCATTTTTTGGTGAAATACACGCATCCTAAGGGGTCGTGTCATTTTAGCCCCAAGGATATATTTGTTTCATAGGGTTAGTGACTCACATGAGAGCAGTCAATAGGCATGCGGCCCTGCTCGTAAAGGAATTGAGGGGTGGGGCTAGAGAGTATCAGGTCCGGGATTCGATCGCTGAGAGCACTGCACACACATGTACATAGAAAAGAAGGATGAGATCCAAAATAAAAATAAAAACTCACATGACACAGATGAACTTCATCTGTAAAACTATTTTGCCTCAAGTGCTGGATGAAGCTTAATGATCCTTGGCCACATTAACAGACAAAGAAAAGAGCAATGCAGGCTAGGAGTAAGGATGAAAGGTTTCAGCAGGATAGACGTGACACCGCTTAAAATTGCAGCTGAAGACACAAAGAACTGCAGTTAGAGGTGTATTCTAGGAAGAATCGAGTAAAAGCGGTAACTTCACGAGAAACCATCGAGTCCTAGAGCTTGGATGTTCGTCAAGATTCACAGCAAGTGTTCCCATGATTCATCAGGAAGATTTCGGGTCGCATCCGAAGGTAAGAAAACTCATGCTGCAGAAATAGTCTCATGCTCATAACTTGCTCGATCCGATCAATCGGCTAAAGGCTATACAAAACATCAAAACTCCGCAATCCAAAGTCCGCACAAGACGCTCCAAATTGGCTTCGAGTTTAACCATTTCCTCACAACCTTTTTGTATTGCTCAAGGAAAAACAATGGAAGCTGCTAAAGGAATTGACTATTTTTTGCAGATCTTGATGGCTCATAAAAGGCGTGGCTTCAATGTCCAAGGCACGGAACATGCAGAGCTCACATGTCCACCTATTGATATAATCCAAGTTATCTCGAAGACCAACCCCAGCAAGAATCTTTTCCTCGAAATACTCCTGCAGATAAAACTAAAGGTACCTTCAAAACTACTCATTTTAGGACATTGATTATTAGAGGTGCTCAGTTCCCATCCGGTCCAATCCCATCCTGGAATCGAGAATCGGATCGGATCGGATCGATCGGACCGGTTTGATTCCTGAGCAATGCAATCATTGAACCGGTCGCATTTATTTTTTGTGATTTGTCGTTAACTTTTTGACATATTCACCGGACCACATCTCCTTAATTGCATCGTGTTGATGCTAAACCTAAAGTCATACTAATCATCCTAAGCATCTTAGGTTTAGAATTATATTTAGGAATTTTGTCTAAAAAAAAAGTACTATTTGGTCCGGTTCTTCCCTGAAATAGAGAATCGTGACCGATTATAACCTGGTTTCAATTTTATGTAACAAGGAGTCGGACCAAAGCTCTCGAGAATCGGACCGAACTGGCTAGTTTGATTTGATTTCAGGCGGTTCCGATTCGATTAGTTCATTATGCTTAGCCTATTAATTATTCAGTTATCAGTCTTCAAAGCAGGACCACCCTAAGCATTCAAGTGAAAGAAGTAACCTTTATCTTGCTTAAATATAAGGCCAGCTCCACATGCCAAACCTACGAGGATCTAGCTGGTCATGCTCAGCATTAAACCTGTGTTAGGATAAAGAACAGACAAGAGCAGATGTCATTTCACAGCTATTATTGGTAAATCTTTATTCATGGGTTAAGTACACACTTAATCCCATCCTTGTCCTATTCAGACACCTCCCTCCATCTTTGCTCACCTCACCCTAGACTCTGTGTTATTAAAGAAGTAGGGCAAAAGGGGACACTGCTTTCTTAAGAAAACTTTTGTTTGCTTTCTCTGCAAGCGATGATTATTCCTTGCTGGATCATGACATATTCCTAGCCAGACCAGATTTCTTTATCTGTTTGTCCTGTTGTGACCAAGAGAGAAGAGCTGATCAGATCGTCAACAAAGCTTTTGAGTCATCAAAAATCAAATTCACCGAAAATATAGTCATCATGCCTCTAGACATATGGGAGCTACGTAACAAAGTCGAGTTAGGTGCATGTAAAATCATAAAATATGAAAAATTCTCGCTCGTCTGATCTAGAATCCTCATAGTTCAGTGCGTTATAGTGCGAATATGAAATTTAACATAGTTTGACCATAAAAAGTGATTGAAATGCATCTTTGAGACATCTTCCGAAGAGTCCAGCCGAACAAGATTTGTCGCGAGAGTCGCAATTTCTATGCGATCATTTATATTAATATCATGTTCGTGAATTTAGAACATTCAAAAATCTGTATACGCAAACCCATGCATCAATAAGTCAAGGAAAAGTAAACCATTGCGGTTTTTGACCTAAAAACTCAGAATATCAAGTGGAAAAGGATTGGCCAGTGTCATGCATGCATTCAGTTCATCCTGTTTCTAAAGACAATGCAAAAGTCTTGGTTATACTTTTGTGTTATGACGAAACCCTAGCTAGAGATAAGATCACTCGATCTCATCATCATTGACATTATTTTTCAAATGATTAATGGAAGAAATTTCTTCGTCCTCTTTTCCCGTTATACATCCAAGTAATTGTTATGCAATGTAACCGTGAAAGCTGCCACATGTCACATGGACCACCAATGCCAAAACATAAGAAAAAGCAGAAGAAAACACGAAGCTGGGGCTCTAAGCCGCTAGAATTTCATTATCTTGATTAGGTTTAGGTGCACAATGCTAAAATTAATTCAATGTGCTAGTACATATAACTTATCCCTAAACTTGGTCCCATGCAAAAAACAAGTCAATAAATAAACTCAAAGATGCTTTTGTCTCATCAAGTCAACCCTCCTATATAACCACCCTCTGAATCTCTCCCTCCCCCCACCAGAAAACAGCTCACCACTCACACCACATGGCTCACCAAGATCCCATCACCACCCACATGGCTGCCCCGTCGCAGCGGTGGCCGCCTCGCAGGAGAACCGTCCCCCTTCGGCTGCGGAAGCTCCCCACCGTCCGGCTCGGCGGGAAGAGGCCTCGGCCGGGGCTTCTCTTGTTGAAGATGTGGAGGAAGATGAGGCTGAGGTGGCTCAAGCTGCGATACTCGTGCATGCTGAAGAAACTCAAGGAGTACTACAGGTCACTGATCGCGGACATCGTCGAAGCCGGCGCCTCGGTGGAGACGTTCCAGCAGAGGATGTTGATGGAGGCGGCCTGCGCCGTCCCGGGCATGGGGTTCAATAGGTTCCCTTCGGCCGCCAGACCCAGAGCCACTATCTTCTGAACCTTGTTTGTTTCGGGGTCTGTATGAATCAAATCTCGCGCAAGCTTTCGATGAGCAAGCAAGAAGGAAATAATGTAATATATATCTCTTCTTAACCCAGAAGAAAAAGAAGTGTTTCCCCGTCAAATTGCAGAAGCGTTCTTGATCTATTATGACATTTGTAAGTTTCTTGCTGATACGCATTATAATTCTGAATTTTTCTCTTTTATTCTTTCTTTATCTTTTTTATTATTAATTTTCACGAGTAGGAGATGCAAGAAAAAGCACTCCAAAAAAAAAAAAAGCGCATCGAAAATTGAAACCAGTTGGCAAGTCAACGTGCCGGTCACTCTTAGAGCCTTAAGGTTCGCATTGGTATTGTGCTGGGTATGACTTGACGTTAGGGTTTCAAAAAGTAAAAAGCAAATCTTTTTGCTTTCATATCAAAATTTAGAATGTTATTTAAATTTTAAAAGCTCCGAAATATCATAGATTAATCCACGTATTAACATTTATGTATTACAATAATTTCAAGCATAATGTGGTAAAAAATGGCAAAATGTTATCGCCTCAAAATTCAAATCAAGCAAAAAAAATATATATATATATATATATGTTCACTAAAAGTCTTAAAACTTATCACGAAAATGTAATTAGGTTTTACAACTTGTCAAATTGGTGCAATTTGAGTCATTTCGTTAACTTTTTCCAATTTGACTAATGAAAATACCGACGTAGCTTTTTTTTAATATTTTCTTTCTCATAGGTGGTGATGACATGGCTAAAATGATATGGTTTTGGTCCAAATCTGATTTTCAACATGATTTTTATTTAAATTAATTTAAAAATAAGGTAAAACTAAATGATAAAAAATAGAACTAGAACCAACGTTGAGGGTTTTGTAGCCGTCGCCGCCGCCGCCCACCATTGCTAGGAAGGGCCGTCGATGGTGGGGAAGTGGTCTCGCGGCCACGACCGACCCCCGCCATCTAACATTTATGTATTATACTTTCGTGATAAGTTTTAGAATTTCAAGTAAATATATCAAAAAAAAAATGTAAGCAATTACCAAGGCATGTCCGATGCTAACATAGAAAGTGTACATTTTTCAAAGATATACCTATTTTCTTGTGACATTGAAATCAAATGACATTGTTTTTGGGTTATGTTTAATAAGAGTTCTTCGAGCAGCACCATAGTTTGTGTTAATCCATACAATGAGTTTGTGGAACTCATACAAATGAAACGCCACTTTACTCATAAAATCAAATGAAACCTTATGCAAAACCACAAGGACAAACCTTCAACTGGTAAAGAGATCACCAACCCTCAACATGTAAGAGATTCCCAACTCGTCCCACTGGCGCATTCAACTTGTCTTATTTCGCGCTAATCCGGTGATATCTATTCGAACTATCTTAGTTAATCACGCATTAATCTGGAGTCATTTTCAATTTCTTCCGGAGCCATCCTTCCATGTTGCCTAATCTTTTACTTCAAAAACTGAGAAATAATCCAGCCCTTTTCACCTTGCACTAAACCGGACCTTCTAACACAAGCTTCGACATCATGGCAACAGACAAGGACCATTATGGGTTTGGACTTTGTTTAGACAGCAAGATCAGATCAGACTTAATTAGCAAACGATATAATAAGTTGAAGATACGACTGAACAATGATGTCATCCGTGACATCACGGACGGCAACCAAACTCTTTTTCCTAAATTATTAATTACTGTTGCTTCCTCGTGCAGATGAGTCGACTACAACTTTTAAGATGCCCTTGTAACGTCACGTTGGAATAATATATGCTCGTTACCTACATATATCCATCCAATAATTTAAGTTTTTGAGCCGAACTATTGACATATTAAATGCGTTGCATTAACTATGTTATGGACTTGAATAGTGCCTATAATTTATAAAGGGAAAAATAGCAAAATAAATCTCCGCCTTTGCTCCGTTTTTTCTTTCAAATTTGTCCTCGTCTTTCAAAGTTATGCGAATAAATCCTCATTCTGGACCAATTCGTTTTCGTAATATCGCATCAATTAGGATGAACTATTTTCTTATAACATTGATGAATTTAAGCTTGCATTAACTGAGGACGAGTGAAATTAATTGATGGGCTACCGCAATGTGCCCCACCATGTTAATGGGGTCAACAAAAAACATTCTGGTTTTATAGAATATATATATATATATATATATATATATATATATATATTTCTGATCAAACAATTCATATCCTCAGGCCCAAAACACCACATTAAGTCTCATTACTTCCTAACACAGATTACTTTAGCAACCCCAGATTTGACCGTATCCTCAGCCATTAATTGCCTGACCTTGACCATTGTTAAATCCTCGTAATCTGCCTGAAAGTCCCAGCCCCTTCACACCATTTTGCCTGCCATTTCAGAAGAGTCCAGAGAATATCCAGGGAAGTGGAGCCAATCATGTGAAAGGCTCAAGTAAGGCAACTCAATTGACAAAATACCCACCATTTTTAGACCAGGCAATTAATGCCTAAGGAATGGCCAGACCAGACCACTAGTCCTGTGACATTCTCCATTGCTATAAATGACCCTAGCCCCTTTGAGCAACACCCACAGTCACAGCCAAAGGTTCCCATGTTTCCTAAGCATTCTTCCCTTCTGTGCTTCTCTTGATTTCTTTCCCTAATCATCTTGTGTTCTGTGCTCTCTCTTGTTTTTTCAGCTATGACGAGAAGGAAGGTGAAGCTCGAGTACATAACCAATGACGCCTCGAGAAGGGCGGCGTTCAAGAAGAGAAAGAAGGGCCTCAAGAAGAAGGTAAGCGAGCTGAGTTCCCTGTGCGGCATCAACGCGTGCGCCGTCATCTACAGCCCCTACGACTGTCAGCCAGATCTATGGCCGCCTTCCCTAGTGGCCGTCCGGCACATCGTCTCAAGGTTTAAGGAGATGTCGGACATGGAGCAGAGCAAGAAGATGGTGAGCCAGGAGGCTTACCTGATGCAGGGGATCGCGAAGGCGAACGAACAGCTCCAGAAGCATAGGAAGGAAAACCGTGAGATGTATGTATGAATGCTCAAGAATACATACATACATACATACTAATACATCTTCACATACATACATGTGTGTGTATTTGAATAGCTGAAATGAATTGTTTGATCCTAAGGGTTCTCAGGATTTTTTCTACTTTTTTCGGAGGGTGAATTTTATTTGTACTTTTCTCATTTAGGACCTTTAGTTCATGAGGAAAAATCACAGGTTATTCATCTAGAAGCAGCTTTTGCATTTCATAAATACTAATTGTTTGTCGATTTTGCGTTCCCCATTGAACACCTTCGCGCACTCTGAGTGCAATGTGGAATAAGACATTTTAGATATACTTCCCTAGATATATTGTTATACTCCTTTTGAAGCATTTTGCCTGAACATTCATGTTTCTGAGGTTGTTCGGTTTGGTCCTAATCTATCTATAGAACGTGGTAAAAGTGAACGAGGTTTAAAGCATGGGAAATTAACAAATTAGTCCTAAGCATATTGCACGGCTTCCAATTCCGTTTTAAACTATTTAATTTGGCCAATGTAGTCATAAATTTACACGTGAAACTCCATTACGGTCATTCCAGCCCAATTGCCGCCAAAAACATGGCGACGTGGCGACACGCTTATTGCCCACGTTAGGATATCACGTAGGACGGTTGGCTACGACTGGATGCCATGTCAACAATCGCAGCGGCAATTGGCCGGAAAGGCTATACTTGGAATTTTACTCTAAGGTTTAATGACAAGTTGGGAAAACTGAAAATTTCAGGAATAGATTGACATCCGTAGAATAAGTTTATGACTTAATTGGATAATTATCTCGTTTGAAGTTTTGTGGTGGAATTACCTAAGCTCCACAGATAGACTTCACTTTTCTTTTTACAATCTGACTCTAACTTTACTTTATTTTAAACAATTTCCAACCATGCACTATTAGACCATGTGTTGTTGTACTCAGGCGTTGATCCAAGCATAGGAACCTACTTCACGGAAGAACCAGCCATTTAAAAAAAAACATTTAACCGATCGGAGAATTGTTGTACTTCAGTTTGGACCTTTACTTTTTCTTTTTTTTTCCTCTCTTTTGAAGGAACTTTACTTCAATAGGCCTTTAGTAGAATAACGAAAATTACTGGGCTCATTCAGTCTTGTCTGCTTGTTGGGCCTTTGATTGCTTGCCAGCTATCAAATGTAATCCCCTCGTTTTTTGATAACGGGGAAGTCCACGGAGGTCGGTGAACTCTGGTTATACGAATTAGTTATGGACCAAGTAAAATGCAACCCGAAGTCCGAACGATCGACACGAATATATGATAGTCCAACAGAAGATTGATTCAAAAGAAGAAGAAAAAGGTCCGTCTAGATCTATAGAACTTATAAGTTAAATGACTAATTTTAGTAGGTAAACGAGTCTAGGAGGATGAAGGACGGCTACAAATCCATCATCGCCCATAAGTAGAGGGGGGCGAAATTGGTCTAGAACCCATATTTAATGATGTTGGTCATAAATTGATTGTCTTAAGTTGTCAAAACAAGCTTAAGTGAGTCATTAATGTCGGGAGCGCGCAGCAAAAGTCTAATACCTTCACTTAGGGAGATCGCTAAGAGAGCCCAAGTTTGAATCCGTCAATATATCCAATTGAATATACCTTCACTCAAAAGATTAAAACAATGAGTTATGAGCCAATGAGGATAGATATATTAATTGCTCAATATCACACTATTTATCCGATGTGGGACTTTTTTAATATAACTCACACGTGCATCATAACAATTTTCTCCTTAAGTGTGAGCTCCACAATTCACACGTGCATCCTAACAATTTTCGCCTCACGCATGACATCCAAGTATTAGGTTTGCCCTCCTTAATTCAAGTATCCTTCTACATCAACATATCTCGCGCTATTCGCATCAACATATTTCTACATCAACATATCTCCGCTATTCTGCGTCAACATATCTCCACTACACCACAATGCCCACCGGTCCGAAAATCGTGTTGGTCACTAGATTCCTTCCTTGAGATATTCACCAAATATCAATACATATTGGGAGTGGGCCATTAATCAACCATCGGCTCGATACTATTTATTGAGAACGCACAACAAAAGTCCGATACTTTCACTTGGGGAAATTGTCAAGATGAAGTCCAAATCCAAGCTCTTCAATATATCTAGTTGGACCCACATTCGCTCAAAAATTTAAGCAAATAAGTTGTAGGCCAACTATGATATATTAATTGCTCAACACTAAACCATTTATCGATGTAGAACTTCTCCAACACAATTCACATATGCATCTTAACAATTAATGAGTTAATTAATAAGTTAATGGGTCTCGAATGTGTTTTAAATGAATTGTAGATGGGTTAGTTATGTAATAAGTTTAAGTAACTCATAAACAAGTCATTTTTTAATCCTTTTAAATATCTGATTTTCCATTTTTTTTTCTTTCCTTTCCTGTTTTTGAACGAAATCAAGCGAGGCTCGCTTCCCGCCGCCTATCATCGGTCTCTCGGTCGTTGGCCGATAGCCGGTTGGCCGAGGACCCTCGCCGGACATAGAAAAAAAAAATAAAAAGGATAAAAAATAAAAAATTCAATTTTTTTAAAAAAAAATGATAAGAAACGGGTTTTTTCTAAACTATATTTAATATCGAAGTGTTTCAACAATATGAGTCCATAATCGAATATGGGTCGCCTATTTTTGGTAAACGGATCAAATGGTCACTACTCGTCCCCTTCAATCATTTGCCTCTACACGGTTTGTTTAATGTGACGGAGAGTTCTCCTTAGCATTATAGCATTTGTTCAAATTTTATTAGACTTCGAAAGTATAATCCTATGTGCGTCCGGCGAATCTAGAAGAGACTTGTAAAAAATGATACAGAGAGTCGGCAAATTGCGCCTTAACATGGTTGAAGGAGATGGATTAGTCGAGAATCGAGATGAATAAAAGCTGGCCCAGGCATCACTCGGCCCTTGATTTCTTTCCCCTTCTTCTTTTATATAGAAACTGTACATCGTCGCGTTGCTCCATGGGACGACGTAAAAGAGATTCTCTCCACCCAAAATTCGAGAATTGCAAATCTCAATCACCTCATCATGCGCTTCCCAATATACCCCCCACTTCATAGTTCATACATGGCCACATACGTATTTCCCATTTCAATAGTGGTAAGGCTCCCCCTTGCAACCGTTCGGGAGTAGATGAGCTAAAACATAAGTTTGCCTCTGAAAAAAAAAAAAAAAAAAACTCGACCTCGTTTCTTTTGCAAAGAATGGATGATTTGAAAGTTACTTCTTTTTAAAATGAATTAACCAAAGTACGAGTGATTATTTTTCAAAAATTCCTTCGAAATAAACGGAATCTTAGTTTCACTTGGATGTGCTTATAAATAGCAAACGACCGGTTTATCGATTAGGTTGCTCGCTCGGTTATATCAGCTTATGAACTCATATCACACGTGTACATCTAATCATAAGCATGTGGGCATTCAATAAGCACCGCGGACTCTCGTCGTGGATGTAATATTGGAGAAATTTCATAGGCTTATATATCATGTAGTATTGGACCCGAGGAAGTCCTTAAACTACTTCATCCGAACTATAGGATGTAAAACTTCGGCAATATTCCTTGAGATAATGAGAATAAATAAATAAATTCTCTCAACTTAGGAGTGGCAGTGGGGAAGGTAAATTTCACGTCATCTTCGGGATGGCTACTATTGAGTAGGCTCGTATGGTAGCAACCTGCGCCTGAAGTGGTCATTGGAGTGAGTATTGGGTTTTCGTCGTTGCTAGCACGTGTTTCGCACGGTACTTATTAACCGGGTGGGCATTCAATAAATACCACGGATTTTCGTGATAGATAGAATATCAGAGAAATTTTATAGGCTTATATATCATGAAGCATCCACCAGGCCTTCCATTAGATTATACTAACCCCAATGAACACGAGCCCTAGTACCCAGCTGACAAATTTTACTTATTATCCCTATGACCTGCATAAAGAGATGCTCTTTGGTTAGAGAGCAAAGGATCTTTCGAGAGAGTTGAAAGCAAGCTAAAGCTTTTTTGTACCCTAGAAAGTGAGCACACGGGTTAAACGAGCCCAAAAATGTCTCATTTGATTTGGGTTTGAGAGAGAGAGGGAGAGAATGGTCGCATGGGAATGGAAGCTTTCCATCATTTTCCGATTTCCACTACCCCACGTCCTCGATAGGCACTTTCGTAAGATACACCAGCGGTCTTAAAAAAAATCTATGAACAGATACAGTCCAGATGCTACCACATACCCGGTTTTTAATTTTGTTATATGGGTTAACTTTAGTTAATAAATGAGTCATAAATGAGTTTATGACTTACTTAGAACCAATTACCTCTACGACTCTATCTTCATTTTCTCTCGCCCTAACTCATTGTGCATTCTAATCTCAATTTGGATATAGGTTTTTTTTATATTGATTAAATATATAATTGTTTTAGTAATATGTGTCGAATTGGATCCATTGCATCACATCGAAATGGGTCAAATAGACGAGTGGGTCGGGTCGACAATCGCTATTGTAAATTTTTCTTTTCGCTTATTCAAACTAATCTTTTCTTTTCCCTTATTCAAACCTTTCGAAGATGGTGATTGGGAGAGCCTATGGCTGGGAGATGCCGCGGAAGAGAGACAATTCATGCAACTCATGATTCTCAACCATATGGGCATATGGGAAAAATAAGTGGACCTAACTTTTCTAAAAGCATTATTGAAGCATTGCTCCACGTTTTATGGCCGGCAACATATCATTGGTGGACCATCCAGATCGATACGTCGAGCTACATTATTGCACATCTTGTGCCTTTTTCGTTCATCACCAACTGGTCCCAAGCAAGAAGGTACGATTAGCTTCGTTAACCATACCGAGCGTCTGAAAGCTCGTGAATAATGTGATTATGGAACGGTTCATGCGGGCACAACGAGATGAACATAATTTTCTTTTCTGAATTCTAGCTGGGGTTCGGGCATTGTCCTTGCGAGTTCGCTCGTGCTATCCTCGTTTTCATTGCTGAAACGTTGTGAACTGTCGTCTGGCGTGTTTTTTTATATGTGGTGGTCATTTTGATTAGATTAGTTCTTTTTATATGATTTTTTTGTGTTTTTAATTTTTTACTGCTGAAAACGTTGTGAACTCGTCGTCTCGACGTGTTTTCTTTATATTTCGTGGATGGTCCAACTCTTTTACGAATTAAGCAGAATTAAGTTCCAACAAGAAAGTCATAGACCTTTTGTACATATGCCAATTCCATCTTATACCTTTTTATTTGGCTGATTTGATCTTAAATATTTTGACGATTTACAAATGTAATCATTCCGATTAATTTTTGGTCGAAATTGGTGACGTGGATGCCAAGCAGTCCAAGTGGCACAGAGGTGACGATCAACGCCGACATGACCAAAGTTTTTTTTTATAATTTTTTATTTTATTTTTCCTTTCAAGAAAAGAATAAATAAATAAAATTATTTTATTATATAATTTTTTTAAAAAATAATCACATCGGGCCGTGCCACATAGGATAGCTAACATCCATGTCGCTATTTCAGGCCAAAATTGTTGGGAGAACTATATTGACAAATTGTAAAAGAATTAAGGGTTAACAAAGCACGAAAAAATCCAAACTGATGCACCTATGAAAAATTTACTCCAAACTAATTTTTTTTACCACAAAAACTCTAAACTAGAATACCTTGACAAATTTACCCAATTTTAATTTTGTGACAACAAAAAATCTCAAACTCGGTGCACCAGTAACAAATTTATCCACCGTTAGTTTTCATTAAAAAAATATCATTAAATTACCGAGTCAAATGACATGTGACAGGTTAACGTGTGTACCCGTTTAGGGATTTTATTCTCAGTTTATCATAAATGTATCAATTTGATTTTTTTCCCATGATATTAACTCAATTTAACGAAACAACGGAGAGTAAATTTATCATATGTATACCAATTTGAGATTTTTTGTGATAAAAAAATTAATTTGAGATAAATTTATAGCTGGTGTACCGATCGAGATTTTTCGTGGGATTAACCCAAGAATTAAATTGATAAAATTGAAAGGTTTATGATTGAATTGACATTGCATCTTGTTGAGATACAAGTGTGAGTAGCTTTAGAGAAGCTCCACGTCGAATAAGTGATGTGCTGTGGAACATTTGAGATATTCAAGTTGGCATTATACCCATTAACTTAAGCTTTTGAATAAAGACTAAGTCAGTTGGATACATTGACGAATGCGGACTTAGACTTATTCTTGACAATCTCTCCGGGCGAAGGTCAAATCTAACACTATGCACAATAAATTTATGACCATTTTGATGATTTTCATGCTCAACGTTATAAATTGTGATTCACGTCACAAAAATTGTCACTCTAGAGGACAAGGTCGTAGAAAAACTCAAGGACGGTGATGGACCGTCCCCCCATCTGGTCTCCGCCCCTCTCTCCGTCCACTTGCTTATGTGGAGTGGATATCATCAAGTAGGTCCAAACCTTTAGTTGACTTGCAACTCATAAAAGCCAATCATTAGGTTTTTCGACCAACAAAAAAAAATCATTAGATTCAAATTCGGCTAGTGCTTCAAAGACAAATGCTAGACATACTTGTCATAGAAGAAAATTCGATTTGCAAAATATTAGTTTTTTGTATTAGGGTTAAAATCAGTGTAGCGGAAATTGTAACCTTTTTCGCGATATTTGTCCTGCTTGGAAACATTTGTTAAAATAAATCTTTTGAGGGCCATCTGATGGTAGATAAGTTCACAGGTGATATCTTATCCACCTTAGATCTGAATATTTAAATTGTCTACTTCTTAGGGCGTGTATGGTAACACTTATGCTTTAGAAATCAACTTCTAGTCGAAATTGATTTTACTACTTGTGAAGAGAAATATATATATTGCTTTTTCAAGTGGCCCTAAAACTATTTTTGGAGTAAAAAAATGCTCTAAGGCTCCGTTTGTTTCACGGAAAATATTTTTCCGGAAAACATTTTCCTCAATTTCCGGTGTTTGGAGGGCGGAAAATGAGTGGTCAACGGAAAATATTTTCCAGTCAACAAAAACAAACCTTCTAAAACTAAGGAAAATGATTTCCTCATTTTGAGAGGAGGAAAACATTTTCCACACTTTTCATTCCTCCTCTCTTTCAATTATTTTTTCTTTTTAATTATTTTTTTGCTTTCTTTTAGTTTTTATTTATTTTTTCAAAATTCGAATTTTTTTTTATTTTTAGGATAAAATTTATTTTTTAATTACTTTATTTATTTTTTCCTTTTTTTGTTTTTTTTTTTTAAATATTTTTTTTAATATTCTTGTATGACGTGAACCGGCGGGTGGAGAGGGCATACGCGGAGGAGTTTCTATGCATGAAGTACAAGGTGGAGGGCGTGAGGAGGCTCTAGCATTCCGAGATCTCGCCGTCTCATAACATGAACGCTTCACGATTTTGTTGAGGAGTCTTTATCATCCTTTTTTTTTCCCATTTTTGGTATGGTCGTTTTCTTGTTGTTACACCATATTTTGTGGAGTCAGTGTAGATAAATTTTACGAAAAATTTAAGGGAAAAACAAATTGAAGGGTGTTGAGAGTGGGATTTTATGATTGACGTCGACGAGAGGGTCGACGAGACACTCGATGGCCGATTCCGAGTCGCCCGCAAGAGGAGCCGTGAGACCTCCGAGGTGCGGTCGGCGACGGAACCACCTACTTCCCGTAGAACGCCGGGCAGCATTCGGGCCGAGGCCGCGCCGAGCTCCGAGCACCGTTGCCTTACGCTTCCTCTTCGGTATCACCGGCTCGCTTCGCGTGCACTCCGAAATCAAAATTCTTATTGCTTAATGTGGGGATTATATTATGCGCAGCGCCTATCTAATTCTAGTTTCTCTCTCTATCTCTAAAAAAGTGAGCTGAGAGAGAGAAGAGATTTAAAAAAAAGTGAGTGTCAAAGTCTATTTTGAAAAAAAAATAATAAAACAAATTTTCCTTACCAAACAAAAAAAACATTTTCGAAACTTTTTCAAGTTTTTGCCAAACATCGAAAAGGAAGTCATTTTCCTAGAAAATAATTTCCCAGAAAATATTTTCCGGAAAAGTCATATTTTTCGCGAAACAAACGGAGCATAAGAATAGAAAAATAAAGTTGCGTAACCAAATATATTTCGCTTCATAAACACTTCGGAGTATAAATTTTACTCTAAAAGTGTTGTCATACACACTCTTAATTAACATCAAGTCGAGGGAAGACAAGGTTGCTAGTAAAATTTCTATACACGCAATCTTATGCAAAACTTAAGTTGCCAATTGTTCTAAAATCTTAAAACCATTAAATAAAGTTGCGGTTTCATATTTGGATACTTTAACACCACTCTTTTTGCTAAAAAAAAAAAGCTAGACTTTGTACGAAAACAACATCGTGAAAACAAATAACACGGGTGACAAATAGAGACCTGAAAATATTTAAACTCAATATCTCTTGCCACAATGCTTTCTCAAATTCCGTGGAGCCACGCTAATTAATATAAAAGTTTAACCTGTCCAATGTAATTGTGACCTAGTATTTAGATATGCCGACACTTCCTCGGAGACATTCTCCATTTCCTTGTCTAGCCAATCTCGAGTTTCATGCCTCCCACGCAGACATTATATTTAGAATATTTGAGATATATCGATATGATTACTGTAATATATAAGCGATAATTGCAGAAAAAAATCAATTAAATCTTTTTTTTAACACTTTTAACTTGACCTCGCTGACCATTTCTCTCACTTGCTTTTTAACATTGTCACCTTGCTGGACATCAAGAGAAGCATAAAAAATAAAATTCAAACTTTCAAGCCAAAAGCCATCAAAAGAAAGGAAGGGACCTTTTGGATTGCTTGAAATATAAAGACATGAAATTTACTCCTTAAGGTGTGAACTTATAGTTACAATTTTGTTCGTAGTTTGGCTAATTCTTCTCCTTAGAGTCGCAATCGTATATATCGAGATTCCCTCGACGACCTAAAAAATAGTAATCGTTCTAGTTCGGACATAGCGTCGTCTATAAGCACTCCAAGTTCCCTCATGGAGCTGAAAAGAGCTCTTCCCTAAGCTGTTCGCGATCTTCCAAAATCAACTCAAGAGAAGCTACTGGAGAAGTTTCGGTCCGGGAAAACGAAATGTCTGCCGCATTAGTTAGCAAAATCAACGGAAAAATCGTTTAAAAAATCAAAATATTATTCAAATACATGAAATAATTCGCATGTGAATTTTAATGTCAATATAATATCATTATTAAGTATTTAAAAAATATGACGGTAACAAAATTAAAATGCGTAAGCCCCAAGATATTTTCGACAAAAAAAAAAATAAAAGCCGCGAGATTTGAAAAGTGAATTAAAGGGGCTGATCCAATAATAGAATAAGATCGTGGCCACAAAAAAAAAAAAAAAGGAGGAAAAAAACAGAGAATAAGACGAGGGCACTTTGGGGAGTTCGGCTGGAAAAATGTTCGTGTTGCCGGTGCGGAAGCCACCGTCGGATACAATGGTCAGTTTCGTGGACGGTGTGAAGTTAGGTAGGCGATTTGACCTTCAGCTTTCTTTCCGTCTTCAAATTTTTTTTTTTTTTTGGGGGTCAACTTGGCTACTTGGTCTTAGGTCAACATTATGAATTCAATCGGGAAAGGTCTAACTTGTCTGTGAAAAAAACCAACTTGAAAACAAGACCTATTGCTATTGACTATACTCCTAGTCTTCTTAATTTGCCCGAATTTTTGTCTTTCAACAGTAAAACTACAATAATAGTTATAAAAAAAAAGGCCTAAGTGATAATTAGAGTGATTAAACCAATTTTATTTTTATTTTTTTGCAACCCCCTTGAGGTGACCCCATTTAAGATCTTCAATGGGATGATGTTTGACTGGTTGGTTTATTCATATTTGACCGGGTCATGCAAGAAATCTCCATTGGTCCCGTGCCGAGGAGCATGGTTTGATTAAATACATGTCGGTACGAGAAACATGCAAACAAGAAACACGCAAATTCTTTTTTTTTTTTTTTTATCTTAGTTAAGATAATATTTGCCCCATCCTTTATCATTTTCAGAATAACTGTCTCCGCCAAGTCTAAAATAAATGTTAAAGGAGTGGCTATCAATACACGATTGATCGATCGAAAATCAAGAATATGATCTTGTCGAGCTCTTCAAAACCCTATGTCATCACTCAATCTCATATTCAAAGTCTTGAATAGTTCTTTTTTATTGTTTGTTATTTATTTTATTTATGCTGTGTGTGTGAACTACATTCACTTGTCTCCACTATCTTATTTTCCCTGTTTATTATACAACTATCTAATTTCCGGGTCAATTATTAGCTGCGGAACTTCAATTTGCAGAATATTTGTCAGTCAAAATGATGAACAAGAATAGTTCTCCATATTTCTTTCCATAGTCTAATTCAATGGCCGGGAAAATAGAAATCTGTTGGCATCTTGGATGTATGCTTATTGCTAGTTTTCAATTTGCAGAATATTTGTCACTCCGTTACGAGCCCCGATAAATTTAATAATTCATCTACACCGCTACAGTTATTTAATTTCGGGGTGTCCTATACTATAATCTTGACGTGCACCTCGAGTCGTCCACAATTATATGATATGAGGACAGATATGAGGACGGGGATGAACTATAGCGGCCTTTCATGTATATAATCGATTGGATCGAAAAATAATGGAAATAATCGCGTAAAAAAAAGGAAAGATATAGATCTAATAGGAGAAGTCACGATCACAAATCTTTGCGATTTGAAGACGTCCACGGTCTCCGTTTACCGTCTTAGTCAATGCTCAAAGGAAATACTGTACAAAACCGGGGGCACTAACCCAAATGTGACACAACTTATACCATTCAAAATTACTTTTCCTAGGCGGCATTTTTCCATATGGGACCAAGTCGATTGATCACACTTTGAACAACTTATGATCTGTTATATTCAACCGTTCTAAAAGTTTGAGCTGATAGATGATGGCGTGGTTTAATATCTAATTACTCTAACACTCTCCCTCATGCTTTAATATTATTATTCTTTTTTGCCTAATACTAAACGTGGATATATTTAATTAAGAAAGTAAATGAGGTTTGAAAAAGTTTAAATGCATGCATCCTGCTGTGATATCATGTTATATTTAGTGGGATCACGATCAATTGTTTTAAAAGTTTAAATCGATAGATAAATACGTAATTAAATATCTAATCACTCTAATATGATCAAAGCTATACTAGCTACGAATAATGATAACAACAATAATAATAACAAGTAAATGGTTATACTAAACGAGAAATTTTTTTTTTGGACGGTTACTAAACAAGAATTTTTTTTTTTTTTTGGTCTAGAAAAACAAGATGTTGAGAAGCTGGATGAGGACGACGTTTGCGAAAGTGGGTCTGCACCAAGCTCCACTGTAGGGTTCGTCAGAATATTTTTCAATACGTGGAGGCCAAATCAACCTTAAAAAGCAACCAAAAAAAAAAAAATATGGTGCGACTTCAAAGTTCAAGGTTTTCACGTAACAAAGATGGCGTCCTGGTCAGAAAATGATAAGACACCATCGTCGTCTTGACGACGCTCGCGGGCAAGCGTTCTCGCATTTGCTTTTTGTGTGCTAAACACGTTGCTTCGGCATGAATTTTGACCTAAAGTTGTACAATCATTCATTGAACTTTCCTCGATTAGCACTTCATTAATTCCCGTCATTAAGTCCTTGTTAAGCTAGGCTAGACGCTGATTACACGGAAAATATACAAAGAAAATAAGCGGCTTCAGATAGACGACGCGATGTCATCCTTCAATCTTCTGCCTCGTCTTTCCAAGAAAAGAGTGGACCGACTTTAGGCTCTGTTTGTTTAACATAAAATAAATAAATTTAAAAAATATCTTCCTAAAAAATAGCTACTTATGTCCCTCGAGATAATTAATCAATAAAAAAATATTTTACAATAATATACGTCGACATATTTTCGTGGACGGCAATAATATTTTTCATTTACTCACTTTCGTAAGTAATTCGAGCGATAATTTTTTGAAAACTAATTTTCAAATCTTCCATGTTTCCCGAAACAAACGCATAATTTGTTTTTTATTTTTTTTATGATGACGGATCTCCAGATGGGGTAATTACAAACTTATATACTATAATGCTTAATCCCAATTAATTGGTGTACGTGGTGTTTAATTAATTACGTGGATTAGGATGGCGGAAAGGAAATATTCTTCCATCCACTACGTACTCGAAGAGCACAACTACAACAAGTCTACGAGACTACAACTGCACCCCCATCAACTTTCGAACTCAAAAGCGGGAGAATTTTTCATACGTATTTCCGCAAAGTGCTCTTAAAAGAGCATGCGCCTTATTATATCTTTATAGCATCATTAGGGTTTAATGGGAAAACCACTAAAAACCTAAACTATGAACTATGCATTTATCCACTTTTTTTTGTTTTTTCAAAACCCTAAATTTTTCGACTATTTTTTTTTGAATAAAATCATAAACTTATATTTGTGTGTTCATTTATCAAACTTGGGATAAATTGTTTCTTTTTTGTTATTTGTTTATGAAAAAAGTTTAGGTTTATTTGTTTTGTTTTTCTTTTTTAATTAAGCGAGATTAGCGATTAATTTCACGTGACGAAGAAGCATCTAGGAAAGGCCACGTTTACAAGCTTTTCCTCTTGGCTGCCGAATTGGCGGCATGTGAGATGCGGAGTCAACTCAGCGACCCCCAGAAAAACGACGACTGCTTTTTGCTTTGCTCTGCTTTGCTTTCTTTAATTCTAGCACGCATTCAATTTGCCGATTCATCAGTAAAATATTTAGCATTTTTATTGGCGTGCCCTCCATTTTGTCTGTATTGGCAAATCAGTCCTTGAAGAATGTACTCGTGATTATCAATTTTGTCTTAAGCGATTAATGAACGACCGTAGTAATTGACTAATCTCAAGGTAATTATATTCCACCTCGTGTGTCGAAGTGAGGAATAATTTAGCCAAAAGAGTTATTTATTTATTTATCAAATCCAGCTGTCCCGTGAGTAGTAATATGAATCGCATTAGTGCAAAATTTTATGTTCTGAAGTTATATAGAATTTGACATTGTAACCAAAAACATATCTTAATTAGAAGAAACAAAGGTAGGCGACCGACACGTGGTTTACGAAAAAGTCCTCCGTTGGGTAGAATTTCAATCCAGGAGTGTCCAGCGTGCGCGTATAAAATATATATATATTTTAATTATATGCTTTATTGAAACGATTGATTTAATTAACTTTATGGATGTACGTATATGGTAGGTATGTCCTGTACATGCATTGTTGGTAAGGTAAGATCTCAATCTCGGGATTTCGGGGATGCGTGGTCCCGAAATTATTGTGAGCGGAAGACAGTGTGGATCAAGGATGAGAGTCGACCATATTACATGTCTATGTAGAATTCATTCTCATGTGATAAATTTCGACTTCAAGAGGATTTATTAGTATTTGACAATTTTTTTCTTTGAATTTTTAAGTTTAAGTCAGTTTATTTTAACATATAAAACCAGTAATGTTAGTCATTTGGCAGAAATGAGGATGGAAATGATACTTTGATTATGGTATAGGTTTCTCATTTCCCACGGGCAATTAGCTAGCTAAAAAATTTCAAATTGATCAATTTTATTTCGTTTTGATTTAAAAAAAAATCTGAGTTTGCTAATGAAAAATAAGGAATAATTTACAAAGCACCGTTCTTTCATTTTACTTGTCTTCCACTACTTTAATTATGGTCAACACCACGTGGAAAGGAGTACAAACCTATTCTCATTACTTTAAAGGAAGAGAACTATTTTAAATATTTGAATTTTTTCAGGCAGGTTGTTATCGAAGGAAAGAGATTCGTATTCTAAAACGAACGATTTGATTAAAATACTAATGGGTTTATGAAACTAATGTAACTACATCGGAGTGACCATTTTGGGTGTTTTATGAAATTCTTGAACAAAAAGTTAAGGTCGGGACGGTCTTATTATTTGCTTTATGCATAGACAGCTTCTTAAAAATTTCATTTAGCGTAATTATCAAATTGCGACAATTTATAACGACTACTGTTGCCACCCGCACTCCCGATAGATAGTTACTTATTGGTTCCAATAAGAGTGACAAGTATTACCTCGACCCATTTATGATTAATATCCGTTACCAACATTGGCAACAAAATTGCCAATCGACCCTCATCTCGTTACCCCTAGCACTATCGATCATTTTGACACTTTTGATCGGCGTCGCATACCCTTGACATAATTGTTGCTTGTCCTCCCCATCAACCTTTCATAGCCATGAATCGCTACGTTCAAAAACTTTACTAAAAGTCTATTTTTTTTTTTCACGAAAGGAAGACCGAAACATTAACATGTTCATAGAGTCCTAGCTTTGGACTTCTCTAAATATAGGCTCGGAGCGAATCTAAAGAAATCTCGGTTGATTTGACCATCTTGATCGTAGGTGGTGACGTGGGTTAAATAAAAGAAATCGATCCAAGAAGCCTCCTCCTCAAAAGAGAAGTAGAAAAAAGGGGGCTGCCCAAAATCATTCAAGATCTCAATTAAAAAAAAAAAATCATTCAAGATCCAATTTTGGAGAACCATCAAAGCAAATTTTTGGAGCAAGAGGGACTTCATCGCCTTTTCCGGGCGAAAGACAAGAAAATGTTGGTCCACCAATAAATCATAATATATTCAGGGAAAAGAAAAGAGAGAGGAATTATGGAAAAAAAAAAAATTCTGACTTTCGTTCTGGCTTGCTCTACCGCGTCCTGTACTTGCTGTTTGACTGGGCAGCAGCCCACGTCTGAGCTTCAACTCCCCAACATAACCAATGGCAAAGCTCGAAGCTGGGGTAGATAGAGCGAACCCCCAGGAAGATTTTAAAAGGCTTTAAACGAAGGGAGGGCAGAAGAGAGGGAAATCCTTTCGGAAAAGTAAAAACAAGTGGCTTTCCAAACAGTGCAATTTGGAAAAAACGTGTGTGGACGCCCTGGACGGTGCGAGAAAATTTTGTGCTGAAAAACGCCTTCGCAGAGCTTTCATGTTGGGGCTCAGAGCTTTATATATGGAAGATCCTGTATATTCCCACTCATCATTTCCCTCTTTCTTTTCTCCTCTCGCATAGACCCATTGTAGACTCTGTCTGAAACTCTCCGTTTCCCCCATTAATTTCCTCGCTCGTTCGCTCTCTGCAACGGAAGAGCCTCTGCATCTCACTCAGAGAGAGGGAGAGGGAGAAGGAGAAGGAGAGAGTTTTTGTAGAGAAACAGTGCCAAGAGGAAAAGAAAAAGGGTGGGAGAGATGGCACTGGCCAAAGAAATCCTGGGTTGCTCAGTAATTGAAAGATCTTCGTTTGTTTCCACCCCAAAGGTGGTTTTGAGCGGCAATCGTCCAGCAAAACAGAACCTTGGGGTCAACCCATCTTTGATTCATCACAGAAGAGTGAGCCTGAGGAAGGGCTTGGGAGGCCCCGCTGCCGTGGCGGCCATAAGTGAGGATTTGGTGAGAGCTGTGCCCGAGAATGTTGTCAAGTTCAAGGTGAGGACTGTGGTGACCGTGAGGCAGAAGAACAAGGAGGACCTGAAGGAGACCATTGCCAAGCACTTGGATGCTTTCACAGATAGGATTGGCAGGAACGTTGTCTTGCAGCTTATCAGCACTGAAATCGATCCAAGTAAGTTGCTTTTCCCCAAACAGAAAATGAAGAGAAATATCTTTCGGTACGTTGTTGAATATATCCAATTGGAGTTTTGGGGTTTTCTTCTTCCGGGTTCCTAATTTTCTGATCGACAACCCCCTACAAAGCTTCTGATAGGAACTGTGCAAGTTTCCCAGACAAAAGGATTAAAATCTAATGTGGGGTTTACATATCTTGTTTCGTTTGCATGAATTTTCAGAGATCATAGCTAACAAAAGGCTCGGCTCCTATTACCATTACTGATTCAATTTTTTTTTTGTTGCTGCAAATTGAATTCCCGCATGTCACTTGAATTGCGTAGTTCGTGATGTTTCGAGACTACATTAAAGTTTGCTAATTTTCATTTAAATCCTTGTCCCCCTGAATGACTTCAGAAACCAAGGCTCCCAAGAAAAGCAGTGAAGCAGTGCTAAAGGACTGGTCAAAGAAAACACAGGTGAAGGCTGAGAGGGTTCACTACTCAGCCGAATTCACAGTGGACTCAAGCTTTGGCATTCCCGGGGCCATCACGGTGACGAATAAGCACCAGAATGAGTTCTTCCTGGAGAGCATGACAGTTGAAGGGTTTGCCTGTGGTCCAGTCCATTTCCCCTGCAACTCATGGGTGCAATCTAAGAAAGATCATCCTGGCAAGAGGATATTCTTTTCCAATAAGGTGCTTATCATCAATGAAAGTGCTTCTCATTTTGGGTTTTTAATGCTTTTTTTAATTGCTAATCTCAGTGTCATTGCTCAATCAGATAGTGAAAGTCAAACCCCATATTATGGCATTTTAATCTTCTCAGGGAGCAACTTGAACCATAATGCAGTTCTGTTGGCATAGGCAAACAATAATGATAGTTGCGTGTTATTGGACAAGTAGGACGAAAACAGTGAATAGTTTTTTCTAGGAGTTGAACGGGCCATTTCTAATGTTGCAGATTATCTGTCTATGTTGAGATGGCCCTGACCACTTTTATTTGCGTTTATGGCAACCTCGGAGATGTTATTGAAACTTACCCCTATTTTCAGTAACTAATAAATATTGTGGTTTGTGGTTTTCTTGGGCAGCCTTATTTGCCATCTGAGACGCCTGCCGGGCTAAAAGCAATGAGAGAAGAAGAGTTGAGATACTTGAGGGGTGACGGGAAGGGAGAAAGAAAATTGTCTGACAGGATGTATGACTTCGATGTGTATAATGACTTGGGTAATCCCGATAAAGGAATTGATTTTGCTCGGCCAACCCTCGGGGGCTCTAAAATCCCTTATCCAAGACGATGCCGTACTGGCCGTGCTCCAACTTATACAGGTCAGTTAGTTTGCCAACTCCAGTTTTCTTGAATACAATGTGCCAATGACTACACGAGAAAATGGCGGTCAGCCTGACAGCAATTAGACATACATGTAGACTATGCCGTTACGGATATCTCAGTTTTAGGAGTTGATAATTCCATAAATATAGGTCCTACATTACTGCCATGATGTGGATTCGTACTTGACGATGCCGTGTAATCTTGTTGATCTTGCGCTTCACAGTCGAAACACCGTCCTTTCTTAAATGTACTTAATTGCTTGGTGCAACAACTACAGTTCTCAGCAGAACATCATTGAACCTGAAGCAACTTTTTTTTTAATATTGTCAGATATACATGCTGAGAGCAGGGTTGAGAAGCCGTCGCCCATGTATGTCCCGAGAGATGAGCAGTTTGAGGAATCGAAACAAGATGCATTTTCTGCTGGGAGGCTCAAGGCTGTGCTTCATAACTTAATACCATCCTTGAAGGCCAGCATCTCGGCAAATAACCATGACTTCAATGGGTTTGCCGACATTGACAGCCTCTACAAAGAAGGTCTTCTTCTGAAGGTTGGTTTGCAAGATGAACTCTTGAAGAAACTTCCATTGCCAAAGGTGGTCCAAGAATCCAGTCAAGGGTTTCTTAAATATGACACTCCAAAGATATTGTCGAGTGAGTATCATCTAGATATGGAAGTTCTTTTCTTATTTGGCTGCCTTTGATGAAAAATGAAATAGGATAGAGCACTTTCTTATGTCTACCTGGACATCATATTCCAGTGATACGAAAGCAAAAGAAAATAGATCTTCCAATTTGTTCTATATAAAGAAGAAAGGATCTAAATCTATTTGGATGATAACAATACGTCTCATAGCTTTGTTTTATGTGTGACGATTACTATTTCCTATCTGATGTTTTTCATTGCGCCCGTTTCTGTAACATGGTTGTCCTTGTAATTGATGAAGCATTTTTCAGTTAGAGATTGGGGGATTTACAGGTGGACAAGTGCTAAGTTAACTAGATTAGTTTGCTGACTTTACCTTTAACTGAATACTCAGAGGACAAATTTGCGTGGCTCCGAGATGATGAATTTGCCCGTCAAGCGATAGCAGGGGTTAACCCTGTGAACATCGAGAAGCTCACAGTTTTTCCTCCAAAAAGCAACCTTGACCCTGAAGTCTATGGTCCTCTAGAGTCTGCTCTCAGAGAAGAACACATTTTGGACCATCTCAATGGCATGTCTGTTCAACAGGTAACAACCAAGACATTTAACTTGAGTCACCATTACCCTAAGTTATATTTACTTTTACGGTTGAAGAATATGATATTCGTCGCTTGTCAATAGCTAATCGGTCTTTTCTTATTCTGCCAATTGTACTTCGCAGGCTATGGATGAAAATAAGCTGTTCATAGTCGACTATCACGATGCATACCTTCCATTTGTGGACCGTATCAACGCCCTTGATGGCCGCAAAGCATACGCGACTCGCACCATCTATTTCTTGACCCCTCGTGGAACACTTAAACCGATTGCCATAGAGCTTAGCTTGCCACCTCAAGGGCCTAGTTCTCGGTCGAAGCGGGTACTAACACCTCCAGTTGATGCTACTTCTAATTGGATGTGGCAGCTTGCTAAAGCCCATGTCAACTCCAACGACGCTGGGGTTCACCAACTTGTTAATCATTGGTAAGCTAACCGCTACAGCTTATAAGACTTATTACCGCTCCAACTGTCGACTCGGAAACACATCGTCTCATGGACTTATTCTCTGCAGGTTACGCACCCATGCCTGCATGGAACCATTCATACTGGCTGCGCACAGGCAAATGAGCGCGATGCACCCAATATTCAAGCTGTTGGATCCGCACATGCGATATACACTGGAGATCAATGCTTTGGCACGTCAGAGCCTGATCAGTGCTGATGGTGTCATTGAGTCTTGCTTCACTCCTGGCCGCTACTGCATGGAACTCAGCGCATCTGCATATAAAAGCATGTGGCGCTTCGACAAGGAGGACCTCCCTTCCGATCTTATTCGAAGGTACCTTCACAAAACCACATGAAACGAATGCATAATGTCTAAACATCCCAGTGAACACAGTTATGGGTTCCTGGAATCTTGCTGAATAAAACTAGGTATGGATATAGATTGAGTTGGATTCATTCAAGCAGACAGTTTCAAGAAAAGAAGTGATATATGTATGTATGTTTATATCATTCACGAGAACATACACAGCATAATTGTACATTTAGAGCAAAATTTTCCCTTTTCTGTTCCTATATGAAGTGCTACAGTATATACTGCAAAAACATCTTCAGTTTTAATTCAGTTGGGTTGCTCCTGTTTGCTCAGGCTGTCTTCGGTTTCAATACTCTCCTTTATGCTGATCACCCTAACTCTGCTCAATGTTGTACCTTTTACTACAGGGGAGTGGCTGTGCCTGATTCCACACAACCACATGGGTTGAAACTCCTGATTGAAGACTACCCGTATGCATCAGATGGGCTTCTGATCTGGTCGGCGCTCGAGAACTGGGTGCGCACGTACGTAAACTACTACTACCCTACTCCTGCCGTAGTTTGTAATGACCGAGAGCTGCAAGCTTGGTATGCTGAGTCTGTCAATGTGGGCCATGCTGATATCCGTCACGCGGACTGGTGGCCCAAACTGGCGAGCCCGGAAGATCTTGCCTCAATCCTCACCAAAATCATCTGGCTTTCCTCGGCCCAACACGCGGCCCTCAATTTCGGGCAGTACCCCTATGGCGGTTTCGTGCCAAACCGCCCACCCCTGATGAGGAGGTTGATTCCCTTCGAAGGTGACCCCGAATATACAAATTTCGTAGCTGACCCGCAGAAGTATTACCTCTCCGCATTGCCTAGTCTGCTCCAAGCCACGAAATTTATGGCTGTGGTGGACACGCTATCGACTCACTCACCTGACGAGGAGTACATAGGGGAGCGACAACAACCGTCTGTTTGGACAGGTGATGCCGAGGTTGTTGAGGCATTCTATGAGTTCTCAGCGGAGATCAGGCAGATAGAGAAGGAGATCGACAGAAGGAATAATGATCATAGCCTTAGGAATCGGTGCGGGGCGGGCGTGTTACCCTACGAGTTGCTTGCACCCAGCTCAGAACCGGGTGTAACGTGTAGAGGTGTGCCAAACAGTATATCCATATGATGGAACAGCGGTAGTTATAACTCGGTCTCAATAAGATAATACCTTGGAAAACCCTCAAGATAGATTTTCGGCACAGAGACAACAGTATCACCATGTTTGTATGTAGATTGCTAATTCTAAGTGCATTTTCACGCTTGTCGAACTGTAGAATTGTATATGCAGTAGGAATCCTGAGCATTATAGTTGTATTATATGATATAGTACTTATTATGTTACGACGATTCAGAGTCGGGACTCATTGCATTGTCTAATCGACACAAAAGTTGAAGCTTGGCACTTCATTTGCAGTACATAGATGTTTGCTTGCGTTTATGTATTGTTCCAGAATGTTAGCTGATGAAGACAGTTGATAGAGATGTCCGGAACAGAATGATAAACCTGTTACATTTCATCATTTTTGAGGTTTCACAAAAGAGACGGACCATGTAAATAATTCTGCAGACTTCAGATGTAGAAACCGAGTTATGCGAGGCGGACCCATTAGTGTTAAATCACACTTGGAGTCGAGAACTCGGCTTGTATACGTACCGACTATTTTCTGGCCAAATTTTTACGTACGCGTCTTTACCGAATTGCTCGTTGCCTAAATTTTGCTCTCAACCTCCTGCGCTTTTCAGTGATCTCCGTTTTGGCCTTGAATATCTCATCAGATTTTATGGAAGGAGCCGGTGATCCGACCTCCATGGCTGACGGCGGGTCGTGATGGTGGCAGGATTTTCCCACTGTGAAACACATGCATGATGCAAATCGTGATGCATGATAATGGAGGCACCGTTCCCTTTCATTGCTATTTCTGACTAAACGCATGAATGGACTTCCACCATTTTCGGCCTGCTCTCCTCATACGAAGTGGAGTGGATCTTTCTCTCTTTTTTTGCGCATTTCCTTCCATGATCACAGCCGAAGTGGCAAAGGGGATGGTGGAATTTGAGCTCCCGTTGACACCAGTGGCGTCGGGGTAGTGGGGCTCAGTCACCTCAGATACATGGTATGGTCGGACCCTTTTCTGCAGAAGAAACGACAAGAACCGGAAGGATTGAAGGGATCGTGGAAGCCAAAGCTAGTAAAAGTTTTAGGACTTAATCGCGATGATAGAAAGGTTAGGTTTTGATTGTACATTATGGTGAAAGTTTAGAACTTAATTGAACTCATCTGAAAGGTTTAAGATTTAATTGCATTTGGATACATCAAGTCTAGGAGCTGTGATGCCATTTTTATGAAATCCAACAAAGCCCGTACGTTGAATTGTTGTCAACTCAATCTACGAGCTAGTGGGTGAACGAGGCTCTGTTTGTTTCGTTGAAGATGAGTGCCTTAGAATGCATTCTCCTTGAAAATCAATAGCTCGTATTGCCTAAAATAAATTCATTATTAATAGCATTTATGTCTGGACATTTTGTGAAAGATAAGAATATTTCTCGACCATTTATTTTTGTAGGTGGTGAAAGTGATCAATCTTATGAAAATAATTTTTATATCTTTCATTTTTCACGAAATAAATATAATTTAAATATGTGGTTGCATTGGATCGCGAAAAAGATATGGCCACTCCTTCAATGATGTACTGATGATCCTTTCGGGCCGATTCAGCAATCCATCCTTACAAGCTGATGTTAATCATGAAGTGTGCTGACTTCCGCAGATTCCCATTATCTATGCTATTATGAGAGCCTTGAATGTCCAAACACACTCCCATTCATTTCTTAAAACACAACTGTTTTAATAATTTCCCTCTTAATATTAATTTCCGACATGTTTACACCAAATAAATCTACTTTTGGTTATTATGAACAAGTGATAGACTTAGTCGATAACAACAAAGTTCGATAAATAGCAGAAGTCATCGATAAAAAAAAAAAAAACAGCCGACGACTTGATGTGACGATATTTCTGGATATGTAAGCTCTTTTAGATAAATGTTATTAGAGAATAGGAAATTGTGGATGATGTGACTTCCTGTAATAGTAGATAGGATAAGGAAGCTATTTGTTTATTTGAATTTTGTAACCTCCGTTTTAATTTAATTATCGATCGTAGACTTTAAATAGCCATGCCATACTCTTTGTAAAGCCTCAAATTAATTAACAGCTTTGTATTTTTATGTCATTGTACTTTGCCATCAGTTAAATTTAAGTATCTATTTCTTGTTTTCTATTGATACAAATCACGTCCGGAACCACCACATATTCCATCTCCTCTTAATTAAAAAAAAAAAAAAGAACAAACTTCAGTGAATGATAATATATATTTTTTAAGTTGATCTCTTATATCGCTTTAAAAAATAAATAAACGAGATATATTTTCATCTGCCAGACAAATATTTAGACATAAACCGTCGACAATAGTGACTGCATTATTCATTCACTTATTATTTTAAGTTATATAAAATTTTCAAAATCATTTATCTTTCGCAAAACAAACGGAGTCTTTTAAAATAAAAAAATTTCAAGCCCGAACGGGCCCGGCCCGATGACGTTTCAGTTGCTCAGGCCCGCTCATTTCTGAGATCTGACTATCGTGCTTGGGCTTGGGTCGGTTGGACTTGTGTTTTAATTGGAAAACGCATGATATTTTTGTTCCCTTGCAACTAGGCCCCCACGGAATTTCTTATTTACCCGAATGAGCCACCGATCCACATATTTTTGTCATTTTTCTCCCACGCTTTTGAATTTCTTTCGATTATGCACAAGATAGTCCAATTTTTTTTAATGAATATATAAGGACGTGCATGTCAATACTTTTTTTTTTTTTCTAAAAATCAACTTATGGTTAGAAATTTTGATTTTTCTATTTCTCGCTTGTAAGAAAAAGTTGATTTTTTTACTTCGAAAAAGAAGTAAGTGGCTCCAAAATTACTCTTGGAGCAAAAAAAAAAAATGCTTCGAAAGTAGAAGAATGAAATTACATATCAAAATGGATTTCTATTCTAGAAGTTGTGTTACTTAAATGAATTTCTACTCTAGAAGTGTTGTCATGCATGCATTGATTGTTATATGCAAGAGATCATTAAGTTGGTCTAGCATCGTCATCTTTAACCACGTCTATCAATTTAATGGGAGTATTTAAAAGGAGCCAGTCCCATCAATCGTACATATATAATCTCCTTTTATAAGAATGAAATTGAAAAGACCCGTGGGTCACGCTTTGAATAATGCCTAAAAGGCTCCTTCCTTCTCTTCTTCCTTTCTCCTATCCAGTCGCCCCCAATTGATTGCAAGAAAAGAAAGACATAAACTTAGTGGTTGATTTTCAGGTAGGGTTCTATTTTCTTTGCTCCTCACTGGGAGAACAGATGTGACTCCCTTTGGATTCCTCCTTGGTTTCTTTTTCCCAAAAAAAAAAAAAAACAAAGCATGAAAAGAGGACCAAAAATCTTCAGAATTTCCGTGCCGCCCGTTTCCGTATCGCCATTGACGACATAGCTCTTTTCAGGTGGAGTAGTGCATCTCTATCTTGAAAGCCCGCCCTACGGATAGGAGCTCCTATTATCAACTTCGCGGCGGAGCGCTTCAAGCGGGATCCGATCCCACCCTAGCAAGTCGAACTCCTTCACGACCCGGCTCAACTCTATTGACTAAGCGAGTAAAAACAGTTTCTAAAGAATATGGTGAGCAGACTCTCATCGCTTGTCGGGTTTCGAAGACAGTAACACCCTACTTCCCTCTTTAGGCTAAGGTGACGTGGCTCTTTAGCACATAATTCATATGTGGTACAGATGCTTGGCAGGTTGGTTTGAATAGTTTATCAGTTGGAGCATATGCCCCAAGGGACTTTCTTGGGGCCCAATTGGCAAGACTTGCCCAGGTCAATTCTCATCGAGTATGAAGCACGAAACGCTAGCGAGTCGCTGATTCCTTACCATCGCCTTCACCCTCCTAGCGTGGCCTCTTCTTCTTTGACTGCCAAAGCATGTATCGTGCTTGCCGGGAAGTAAGACGGTGCCATTGACTTCGGTCAATAACCTGGTGGGAAGGGGAACTGGAGCTCGTCCTTTCTAATGAGATGACCAGATTCGATAAGCCCGGGGGCGATCGTTTGGGGGCAACAGGAGCGGGCTCTCGACAGGCTTCCTCGATAGGGAAATGAATAGGAGCAAGTCGAATTGCAGCATCGAACAAGGGGAAAACATTCATGGATTGATACCGAAATTGAAATTATCTCATCGTAGGCGTCTTTTGATGTAACAACAATTTTTAGCACCAAGTATGAAATGAAATTTGCGCTTGTAACTTCTAATAGAATAACCTGGTTGATCATTTGGGACAAAAGGAGTGGTTCTCAGCGGTGACAGAACGAGTCCAATTGCACACCAAATAAGGGTAAAACAATCGTGGATTATATACGTGAAACCTGGAATTATCTCATAAGAGCCTAAGAGGTGTCTTTTAACCTAATGGCAATGTTTAGCGCCCGAGCTTCAATGTGAAGCTTGATCAATTAAGAGCACTAACACGATGGGCTCAGTATAAAATAGGTCGAGCGAGTTAATTCTCGGGGATGTGACATCTTACATACTAAATTGCTCGGTACAAGTACAACCATGTCCAGGTTTGAATTCCGCTGGCAACGGTCCCATTTACTAATCGATCTATCTATCAACTATAAGACCTTCTAAGCCTCTGGTATGTCCTCACCTCGGCATGGAGTAACCTCCTCTCCTGAACTTTTTTGGACAATTTTATTTTTTTTGCTGTGTACAAAATCATTCATAGTTTTTTTTTTGTGTTAATACCACGAAAAGCTCCAAATAGATACACTTATAATAAATTTACCTCACGAAAAACCCTAAATTGATACACATGTGATAAATTTACCCCAAACTATTTTTTTTACCACAAAAAATCCTAAACCGCTACACTTATGATAAATTTATCCAAAAATAATTTTTTTGATCAAGAAAAACCCCAAATCGGTGCATTCGTGACAAATTTACTCTTCCTTAAATTGGGTTAATACTACGAAAAATCTCAAATTGATACTTTGTGAAAAACAAATGGTAAAAACCCAAAAATTTACTCTTCCTTAAATTGGGTTAATACTACGAAAAATCTCAAATTGATCGTTTGTGACAAATGAGATGGTAAAAACCTAAAAGTGATACACCCGTGAACCTGTCTTGTGTCATCTAATTTAGTAATTTGTCAGTTAAATTTAACGAAAACTAAGGGATAATAAATTTATTACATGTGTACCGGTTTGGGATAAATTTATCACGGATATATCGGTTTTGGGGTAAATTTATCACAAGTGTATTAGTTTGTGATTTTCTGTGGTAAAAAAATATTTTGAAATAAATTTGTCATAGATATACAAATTTAGAGTTTTTCATGATATTAACTTTTTTTTTTTGTGCATTTTCCTAAACCCTAACTGCGACTTTGTTGTCTTGTCGTAACTCCCATGTATGAATTGGCGTCTAATCCAAGGGTCATGATTTTCTTAATAATTTAATCGGGGGGACATAAAGACAGATCGGCCGCCAGCCAATCTTGGAGCCACCCACTAAAGATACCATAAACCATTGACGAGAAGGATGCTCCGGAGTCGAGTGCGAAACCACGGCCCGCCGGCGGCTCTGACTCCGGTCAACCAGAAGGAAAATACCTCACCGGGTCCATCAAACGTTTCCGGGAAAACGAGTGGAAAGTCTCGCACGACTTCCCCATCGCGGAAAGTAAAGCAAAGTCACGGGTCGAGAGTTCTTTAAAAAAATTCGGTCTTTCACACTCCCACTGAGTAGTTGCATATGAATTCATCAAAAGGGCGTTGAAGTTTCTCAGCGACAACGAAGCACATCAGGCGACGGCCGATTCTGACGAGAAAGTGGGAACGAGTGTGTTTCCCGGAAAGTCAGAGAGATTTTTATATAATAAATGGATTTTGATTTGACCATAACGACTTGGAACCCATCTCCACCTCCTACACTCGTCAAGCCCTTCGGTGAAGTTGCGTTTTAGAAAGGTAATAGCTAGCGTGATAATCGGATAAGATTATCGATCATGATCTATCATTATGCAAAATACGCAATGATGATGGTGAGTGGATCTACGATTGATATTATCTCGTCCTCGATCTTGTCGGGAAGCTTTCTCTTTTAAAAATGGGAAGGAAACTAATGGAAAGGGCTAATTTATTATGAGTTTGGGCCTTAAGAGTCGCGTACATCTCCGTCTAATTTGAGGTTCGACCCGTGACCTTACTGAGATATCTCGAGACCCGGATGGTTCCCATGAATATAAATGACTTAGTGCTCGGACGGTCCGATTAAGGTAAATTAAGTCCGGTCTGTGGAAAGTTGTGATCGATTTCTTTTTGGTTTCGCAATAGAGAGCTTTAATTTTAATTTGAGTTAGGTTGACATGTGGTCCGATCTCGGGGTTAGGCATATCAACTCCCTCTTGTTTCGATTATCAATTCGATCCTTTTTCGTAGTCGGTAATCGTCATCCAATATTCTTTCGAGTTCAACATATGAAAAATCGTTGCCGATGAGATGGTTCGCTTAGATGACAAAACAGTTTTGCTTTCTCCTTTGGGATTTCGAGTCCGGATCTTGTTGGGTGTGGTCTAGGAGTGAAATCTCAGATTTACCAAGGCCGAGACGGGGAGAACGCCCTCAAGATCGTCCGAGAGGTGAATCCGTCGAGGTGCACGAGACCTGACAAACGTGTAAATGGACCCGGTCACGAGTCACGAGTTGTCGCTGTGGACAAACAAGGCCACAAATTTTAAAAAGGGGGACCCATCAAGACTTACGTTAACTACGCTAAAACGGCGACGACTTAGAAGGTGAGACTTCACATAGTGTAACGAACAGAGGAAGCGACTTAATCATGTCTCCTCCCCTCACCTCCTGTACAAATACCCGCCCCCTCCAACGCACCAACTCATCATCCATCACTCTATCAGCCACTCCGATCACCCCCCACCGCCGCCGCTGCCACCAATGGAGTCCCCGTCCTGGACTGCCTGTGCCGTTGCGTGGCTGGCGACCCTAGTCCTCCTCCTCCTCTCCCGCCGCCTCCGCCGCCGCAACTACAACCTCCCCCGGGCCCGAAACCCTGGCCCATCATTGGGAACCTCAACCTCATCGGCCCCCTCCCGCACCGGTCCCTCCATGAGCTCTCCAAGACCTACGGCCCGCTCATGCAACTCCGCTTCGGATCTTTCCCTGTCGTCGTGTTCTCCTCGGTTGAGATGGCCAAGGCCGTCCTCAAGACCCACGATGTCACCTTCGCCGGCCGGCCCAAAACCGCCGCGGGCAAATACACCACCTACAACTACTCCGACATCACCTGGTCGCCCTATGGCCCCTACTGGCGCCAGGCCAGGAAGCTGTGCATTATGGAGCTCTTCAGCGCGAAGCGCCTCGAGTCCTACGAGTACATCCGGACGGAGGAGCTAATGTCCCTCCTCAGGGGCATGTACATCTCCAGGGGCGCGCACCTCCCGTTGAAGGACCACCTGACCAACCTGAGCCTCAACGTGATAAGCCGGATGGTCCTCGGGAAGAAGTACACTGAGGAGACCGAGAACTCCATAATCAAGCCGGAGGAGTTCAAGAAGATGCTCGACGAGCTGTTCCTGTTGAACGGCACGCTGAACATCGGGGACTCGATCCCGTGGATCGATTTCCTGGACCTCCAGGGCTACATCAAGAGGATGAAGGCGTTGAGCAAGAAGTTCGACCGGTTCTTGGAGCACGTCTTGGACGAGCACAACGAGAGGCGGCGCCGGGTTGCGAATTACGTCGCCCAGGACATGGTGGACGTGCTCTTGGAGTTCGCCGACGATCCAAACCTCGAAGTAAAGATCGAGAGGACAGGAATCAAAGGGTTCACTCAGGTATTTCATATATGCGCGCATTGACACCAATTCTTCTCTTTAATTTTGCAGATTCAATCCAGCATAAAATAGTTAAAGGCAACTTGTGTTGACAGAGGAAAAATTACATGCAAACTTAGCAGCTTAAGCTTGAAAGCAAAAACTCAACTAAATTATAGTCATTTTCCTCCTAGTTTTCAATGACATTTTCCTTTGTAAAGGTGAGGTGAAGTATCATGGGTCGTTCGCAATCATCCGAGTCTTTTTTGCTTAATTGTTTCGAGATATTTCGCTCCGCCAACCAATCAGCTTTGGCTATATTAATCTGGCGATTTACGCAAATATTGGAGATAACTATACAGCCATGGGAGGGGGAAAAATTATTGTTTTTCCGGTGAATTAGGTCTGTTCGACCAAGGTACTTCGATTGGAAATGTTACTGCATATAAGTTTGACTGCATTCCATTTATGTTGCTGCAGTGATTCATTTGAGTTTTGGCATTAGTTCTAAAAAAGTATGTACAGTCTGGTTGGGGAGACAGATAGATATGTATAAAGTCGCTTTCTGCAGAAAGAGGAAACTCGGTGGAATCTCAATGAATGGGGTGTGAATTTGATCTCGGCTTTTAGTGTATTTTAGATTTTTTGAGTGATTTAGTTGCTTCAAAAAGTTGGGACAACAATTCCATTATTCGGACCCAGACAACTGTTTAATCTTTTGGACCGGTTAAGGGTGGAAACAGTAGTTGCAAGTCTCATGGCCCTCTATGGCTCACGACTGCTTGCAGGACCTAATCGCCGGCGGGACCGAGAGCTCGGCCGTGACGGTGGAGTGGGCAATCTCGGAGCTCCTGAAGAGGCCGGAGATCTTCAAGAAGGCCACGGAGGAGCTGGACAGCGTGATCGGGAGAGACAGGTGGGTGACCGAGAAGGACATTGTGAGCCTACCCTTCGTCGACGCCATCGCCAAGGAGGCCATGAGGCTCCACCCGGTGGCGCCGATGCTTGTGCCACGGATGACGAGGGAGGACTGCACGATTGACGGCTACGACATCCCCAAGGGCACCCGGGGCCCTTGTCCTCGTGTGGAGCATCGGGAGGGACCCCGAGCCTGGGACACCCCGGATGAGTTCCGGCCCGAGAGGTTCCTCGGGCGGGACATCGACGTGAAGGGCCGAGCTTCGAGCTCCCGCCGTTCGGGTCCGGGAGGAGGATGTGCCCGGGTACAGCCTCGGGCTCAAGGTGATTCGAGATGAGCCTGGCCAATCTATTGCACGGGTTCAATTGGAAGTTGCCCGAGGGGATGAGTAAGGAGGACTTGGACATGGAAGAGATCTTTGGGCTCTCAACGCCTAAGAAGATCCCACTCGTTGCTGTGGTTGAGCCTAGGTTGCCGGATCACATGTACTCCATGTGACTTTGTGCGGGTCTTGTTGTTGTCGTTTTGCTTTGTTCGAAGCTAACGAGGGAAGCTTCGTGATGTTAAGATCTTGTCTTCAATCGCATTTGTAACTCCTAAGTAATTAAGCATCACAAATAGCTAATAAGACCTGCTCGTCGATGCCATCATCATACAGTAGTTCGGTTAAGCTCTATGGCGTTATCTTTACGATCGACACATATAGATAATGGCATGTGTAAGGCCTAGTCCCGCTCACAACGATATTATCCGCTTTGGGTCGGAGCCCGCATAGTTTTGTGCTTCGGGCTTCGCCTAGAAAAAGCTTCGTTGCAAGTTAGGACAATGTGTCTGCCCCATTTGGTTCAAGATTTGGCTAAGGAACTTTGAAAAAATGCAAATACCTTTGAGATAAAGATATTTTTCAAAATGCAAGTAGTGTTTGGTAAAATATATTTTAAAAACACATTTGAAAAATAACTTTGACATAAATGTTGTTTGGTGAAAAATGAACTTTGTAAAGTATTTTTTCTTTTTGAAAAAAAAGGCGGTGGCGATCGGTGGTGGCGGACGGCCCGCGATGACGGGGTCATGGGGGGCGGCGGGTGGCGGGGGCGGGGCCGAGACCGGAGGCGGCGATCGCGGCGGCGATTATACTATAATGTGACAAAATTAAAATAAAAAAAAATAAGTTGCATTTCACCAAAGTCCTTTAACCCAAAGTACCTCTACAAGTACTTTGGGCTAAAGACTTTAGAGAAGCATTTGAGATGCAATTGCATCTCCCCAAAGTGACTTAAAAAAATAGTCAAACAACATTTGCATTTGGCCAAGGGACTTTAGAGCTCCAATGCTCATTTGCAATGCTTGAAACAAACGGGGCCGTCATCCTATATATATCACTTCACCTCACCACACTTAGGTGATGTGAGATTCGATTCATTCCCGTCCCCTTCGACATCCGCATGAGTCGCGGCACTCCCGTTACGTTTCGCCGTCGAGCTCGCATGCCCTCGTCGGACCGGGTTGTTAGAGCATGTACTACGCATTTAATGATTCACGTAATTTGAAAGACATGCAATTGCACGAGTTAATTTATTAAATGCGATTTTCAAAGAAGATCCGGTACGAATATTTAAAAGAATGGGTCCTCATTGTATCTAGCTAATGATCCAACATAATGGAAACCACTATTTCAAGATGTACAAAGTCTCACCGTAGGGTAGTTCATATTTTGAAGGGATAATGACACAAATGGTCCATTATTTCAATATATAATGTGGTCCATGAACTTTAACCCAATATGCAATGAGGTCCCTGAACTTTTAATTTGACCAATATGAACTACGAACTTTTGAAATATGTTCAACTTAGTCCCTAAATTATAGTATGATGTTCAACGTAGCTCTTTTCGTTAGCGGTCCGCCCTAAGAATCAATTATGGTTGATACTCTAATATTAGTTGTGACTTAGGTTGTGTCGGAAAATCGACATTCACTATACTTAGGTAGTCATAATGTCTTGCTAGAGACCGCTTATGATTTGTGGGCCAAAAGAGTTTTGAGCACACCGCTAATGTCTAGTGAACCTACAGGGTCGCACACAATAGCGAACCGAATTAGTAAATTTTCTTTGCGCCTAAATTTACTTGAGAAGTAAATTGTATTTTCCTAATATCTATGCGATTGTGCGCGTTATTAGATAACGAATAAACGCAAGATCAAGTGGACGGTTTAATAGACGTCGTGGGCCCGGATCGCGAACTCTAGGGTTATGAATAATAACCCTAGAGATGCCCTAAGATTAAGTGAATCGTCGATTTTCGAGCATCTTGATAGGAAAATACAGAGAACGGTTCTCCGCCCACAAGGTTGCAAGAGTTTCTCCGAGATCGACGAGCTAGCACTCGGATCGTCGAAAATTCTGTTCGTGTGTGTGGATACCGATAGAGGCGCAACGCTTGGGGCGCCGATCATACACGACCGACAGTCAATCTCCTCACGATTCCAAAAGGTACGCATCGAATTCCCAATTCGATTTCAATATACACATGGATCTTGCGTTAGGGTTTCGTTCGCTGCGTTTTAGATTACTATGAAACCAATAGAAACCAACACTTTCATTAATTCAAGTTTAGAAACGACCTTGAACATTTTCTTATAGTTCATGGATCAAGTTGAACATGTTCCAAAAGTTCGGGGACCACATTGCACAAATTGAAAGTTCATGGACCACGTTACATATTGGACTAAAGTTGAGGGACAATATTGGTCAAATTAAAAGTTCGGGGACCACATTGTATAGTGGGCGAAAATTCGAGAGACGATTTGTGTCATTTTTCCTAGTCTGAATTGCTTCTAGCTCTAAGTTTATGTTGCTTGACTAATTTATCAACACCAGGACAAAAAAAAAATGGCAAAAAGAAGAGAGGAAAAATTTTCAATGTTGACTAATTCACCCACTAGAAGCCAACGTTATTGAATCGACATGGCCGTAACAATGGTAAATGGAAGTTAGGCAAGGCTCCATTTATTTTCTGAAAAATAAATAATTTAAAAATTTCTTTTAATAATGACTACTTATATAACTTAAATATTTTCTTATGACTAATTAATGAAAAATATTTTCTTATCTACATCAATTTATATATAATTATTTTCGTGGACGATGAAAATATTTTAATTTATTCACTTTTGTAAAGATCATTTTCAGAAAAATGCTTTTAAATCGTTCACTTTTTGCGAAATAAATAAGATCATGATTTTACCATTTAATCATCATCAATGGGACTTAATTAATCGAGAAATAAAGAGCGTCGTTGGCATACTTAATCCATAATTACTGCACGATTAACCATACTTTTTGAAATGTACGTCGAAAAATGCTTTGAGTTTGGTTAGCGGGACCAGATTTGGTTTCTAAGTGTTAACCACTAACTAGGGGTGGCTATTGAGTGTTCTTCTTCGGGGCCTTTTTCGTCCAACTAAAGTTGTGGGGAACTGTTAGAGATATACCCTAAAGTAACCATGTAATAGTTACATGTTAGGGATTTCGATTGTATTTTCAATTTATTATTTGATTAATGGCAAAGACATATTTATTCATTTGTCCAATTATTTAAATATATGAATAAATTCCATAAGATCGGTTGTATTTGGACCTATTCTTGAAATGTTGAGAATATGTGTGACGGGTTCACGGTTAGGACTGGATCTTTAAATTGTTCCGGTCGATGGATCATTGAATGGATATCAACGATCTTGTTGAGACCGGTGTGTTCTTAATTTCACCAATAAGTATTGGATACTTAAGGGAATGACGAGTCACAAGTCATTGGGTATTGCGATGCCCGAGTTAGAACACAAGTGCTTGTGCCGGACAAGTTCACCGAACGTGACACAAATTGAACGATTAGCAACATGGAAAACTTTTAGCGCGGTCAATGTCTAATTGTTCATGTTTTGGTCTTGTATAAATAATCCTTAAACCCGAGGCACAGTATTGACTTATGTGTTGGATGGCTATGGTTCACAAGGACGCATATTGGCGGTTCATCGATTCGTCTCGTACTTGATGGTCATAGTTCATGCACATACGAAGTCACACGTGTGCGCAAAATGGAATCTGTCTCCTTGTTACATGCAAGGTATGATGTCCTATGCGATCTAATTATGGTAATGTATTGAAATCCTCTTTGGGGTTGTAACCGAGAATGAAATGTTCATGTCTCGTATAAATGCATGTCGATTAGATTTGTGCATATGATTGAATTGGTGACTTGACAAATGTTCCATGGTCTTTGTTCGATCGGGATATAGTCGGACGGAGGGATTGAATTACATCTGTAGCCAAAAGCGACAGGTTCATTATATTCTTAAAGCATTCACATGTCCTGGGTAGCCATGAAATATTGCTAGATGTCACTCATGGCTCGTAGGGACGTGGAGATTGATCGGGACAATCAATTCTCTTGGATGTTCTAATGTGTTAGTGTATGTCTTACTACTAGATCAATGATGAACCTAGGAATGTCACACACCATAACCAATTTAGGATGACGTTGAACGGGAAAGATGATATTGCAAATATGTTTGCAATCACGACTATTGAATTAGTCGGACTGAAATTAGATTAAATATGATTTAATCTAATTTTTATTTTGGTCATGGACTACGTGCATATGATGCACACGCACGTCCTAAATCGACACATATTGATGTGCCCGAAATTGCGCACATGATGATATATATATTTAGATATATTGATTTGTCTATATATATATATATATATATATATATACACGATATATATATCAAATATATATATTGAGAAATAAAATAAAAAATTAAATTAAAAGGTTAATGCACACGGTTAGACCGTGTGCATTAACTTGTGCATGTTCTGCACGGTCAACAAGCGTTGACCGTGCAGCACTCTGCACGATCAGCAAGTGGTTGCTGATCGTGCAGCGCTCTTGCACGATTAGCAAACGGTTGCTGATCGTGCGATTGTGCAACGCACAGTGAGCGAGATAAAAAAAAAAAAAACAGTTTTCTCTCAGGATGGCGTGCGTGGATGTGGGTTAATACAAGAACAGAAAAAGCTCTCTCTCAATTTTAGTTCGTGTGGTGACCAAAAATATCGAGAGCGCGGAGAGTCTTCTTCATAAAATTGCTAGCACAATTGTTGTGGAAATTATCCGCGTCGTCTTTTCTCGTTCGTCGTACGATTGGTGGTGTGTCTGAACTAGAGGCTCGACATTTGTGGGGCTCGAGATGGAAGAACGTCCGAACCATTTTCGTTTCAAGCACGCTTTGAGAGGTAATCCGTTAACTCCATTCGTTAATTAAGATTTTCGATTGAAACGCACGAACTACGCCTCCGGAGATACGTGTATAGGTATTTATTTATTTCCGCTGCGTATTTTATATGTTTTATTTGCCTATGCATGTTATGCGTATCCCAACAGGAACCAGATTCGCACATGCGAGTTTCCCCGCATGTGGCCCGCTCACGACGCGCACACCTCGGTCACCCTATTCACCCCTCACCACCGAGTTTGGCCTAAACCAGCGACTTTGTTGACCGAGAAAACTCTCGACTTTGACCACGAAACGGAAAGAAAGATGAGAATGATGTTTGGTGATTGGATCACAATCTAACTAGATCGAAACATGACGGAAATAGATCCCCTAACATTGCCAATTCAATATTAGGGATGACATTGATCAAATCGGGATGTCCAAATCAAAATGGACGTCTTAATTAAATCCATGCCACCTCTTCAAAAGGGAGGAAAATTTTTTGGCAGGAATTTTTAAAAATTTTGAAGAGGTGACATGATCAAATCGAGCCATCCATTTTGATTTGGATGGCTCGATTTGAGCAATGTTACCCCTAACATTACAATGGAAATGTTAAGAAATCCGGATCCCAAAACATGATCGGAGCCGAGTCGGCACTCGCTTTGTCGATGCCTTCAATAGCTGTGGGTGCTACACAACACGTGCTTTCGATTCACGCACGTAAAGCACCATGTGGCAATCACAAATTTTGTAGCACCTCAACTTAAAAAAAATTCGACTAAAAAAAACTTAAAAAAAAATTACGGGTTCAATAAATTCATCGATTCGATTTGTGAAACATAAGATTTTACTCGGAATGAAGACATTTCCTCATTTGGAGTTAAGTCCGATTGATTTTTGTGAAAACATAGCACAAGTATGATATGTAAAGGAGAGAGATGATGAGATTAAAATTTAAAATTTGTGATGTGACCACCTTATTTGAAGAATTTGAGCAGATATTCTTCTTAAGCGCTTAGGTATTACTTAGGTACCCTATTGACGTCCGGATCAAAATTGAAAGAAGGTGTTAGGCCTCAATTACGTAACAGCTAGAAAAATTCCACAATCAATAAGTACAAAGTTCAATCACTAACACGCAAAAAAAAAAAAAAGATCAAGATTCAATAAATATCGAATGCAAATTAATTTGTCATTGTCCGAATTTGATTCAATTGGGAATTTCCAATTTTCTTTTGAAATTACCAAACAAATTTTCCGAGGTTGTTTTCTCGTTACGCGAGTGACGAAATTCTCTGTAAGTTGAAGTCTTAATACAGTTTTATAGTTTTGATTGACATTTTAGGGCGGGTTTAATTTTGGGAAATTTTTCGGTGGCCTTTCACTATCCAGTCCACTCAAAGATTTGCCTCTCTCGAACAGTGGGCCACCTGCACAAATTGAAGCTAGACCAATAAGCTTCGATAGTCTTCCACCCAAGCCCGCATGTCCCACGACGCAGGAAACAACGACGTCGTGATGGGTGGCTAGTGGTCGTGGCCAACAGAAGCGATGGTCGAGAGTCTGGTGAGGCTTCGCGGCTGAATCGCTTCGTCGCAGTGTAGGGACACTTGCGGCTCGGTCGGAGGTTGTTGGAGTAGAGCAGGGGTAGCAGATAATTCATCGGGAATCGCGGCTAGTGATCGCCTTGGTTGGTTGGCGGGTCATTGAAGGGGTCAACCACATGAAGCTTAGCTCGGCCAGGCAGGAAGCAGCACGGAAGACGTCGAAGCGGAGTTGAATTAATCTCAAATTAGGGCAATTAAGGCATTAAGCCATATGATTTTTCGCTAGCCCTTGGTGTTCATGGGCTTGGCCTAAAATTTGCATTTTATAGACTTAATCAGTCTAAAAAATTTTAACAAATTTCAACTCTAATTAAACAACCCTAACCCATATCAATTAAAAGTTCGGAACCCTCTATCTTAGCATGCAAATTTCTACCATCATCACTCCCTAGCTTGATCGAATTTCTTGTAGTACAAGTCCTGGTCCATGTGGTCGATCCATGTCCGTTTACCGCCGGTTCAATTAAATGCAATGAATGATGAATACTCCTAAAGGTACATCCAAGCTAATTAAATGTTTTTGTTTAGGGGTCGATGTTGATCCCTAATTTCGATGCAATAAAATCCTAAATGGGCTTGCCAAAATTTAGATGTCAATACCTTCCACGGGATTTACACGGACGAAGGAGTCTCGAGTATGTTGTTTTCGTAAATCCCTTTATGAACTTAAATAGGCTTCTTGACAATGGTATGCTAAATTCACCACTACACTAATAGCAAGTGGGATTCGGATAGTCTAGACATGATTATGCATGATTCACATGGACAAAAGGTACACTATCAATTTACATACTAATATACATTGATATACAAATTATGGACAATGATGAATCTGCTCTTAACGAATTTAAGTAGCATTTGCAGTCTACCTCTCACATTAAGACTTTGAGACTTTCAAAATATTTTATTGGCATTGAGATTGCATGCTTAGATAAAGGAATATGTCTTAGCCAATGAAAATTTATCGTAGGAATTAAATTAGAAGCAGTGTCGTCGACTTATAAACTAGTAGGCATTCCAATCGAACGGAATATTAAGTAAAATGAGGATTGAGTATGATGCGAGATTGCCATTTCTAGATGATGATCGGTTTCGAAGGATCCATCGAGCTTTCAAAGACTCGTCGGAAAACTCATTTATCTTATAATGACTAGTTCGACATATGTTACATAGGGCATATCCTTAGTCAATTTATGCATAATCCCAAGCAATCTCATATGAATGCAACGTTGAAAGATGTGAAATACATGAAAGGATGTCCGGGAGTGGGAATATTTCTATCTCGAGATTGCAACATTGAGATGGTGGCTTCTTGTGATATGGATTGTGCCACTTGTCCCATGAGCAGGAGATTCGGTATTGGATTTTGTGTTAACTTGGGAGAATCATTGCTAAAGTGAAAATAATTAAACAATAAATTATTTCATTGTCTTCGGTTCAATCTCGAATATTGAGCCATGGCTAAGATTGTTTGTGAAATAGTTTGAACACGAGGCTTGCTTCAAGCCCTTGGCGTATGGGTAAAAGGACTGACTACCTTATTTTTTGAAAATGATGATGCTCTCAAACTACAGCAAATCCGATCATCCATGAAAGAACAAAACATATAGATGTTGATTGCCATTTTGTTTGAGATAAAATCATGAAGGAATAAGACAAGAGGAATAGGAACTTCCGAACGACTGCGAATATCTTCACCAAACTTTTATGTCAAAGACAACACACGTATCCACTAAGCAAACTTGGCGTTTTCGACATATATAAGCCACCAACTTAAGGGGAAGTGTTGGATAAACGGTTTCTTTCATGGAATGATTGAGCTAATCAATTTAGTTGGGAATTAAATCATGTACAACTAGGAAAGTATATTTTGTATATCTTTTTCTTTATTATTTCTATACATTGTATTATAAGTAGAGTTCTCAAATACTCTCTTTGTTCTTTATTTCACGTCATTTCTCATCGGTGATGTCTAGACAAAGCTGCTCAAGACTGTCAAAGTTAAAATGCAAATTAGGATATTAACCACACAACACGCTCAACATCTTAAATCGAAAAAGTGTGCTCCTCTCTTGCAAGCATCGTGGAGGATGTTAGAGCACGGGTCTTATGGTGTACCGTCCATGCGGGGAACCACACCCAACCCATCTGCAGATAAGCGCCTAAGCGCCAAGGTAGTTATCGCAGTTATTTTTTAAAACGTGAAAAAGTCAAGTAACTTCTCCTCCTCTCCTTTTCCTTCATCTGTCGTCGATTAAACAATATAGACACCAAGAAAAAACGGCACTCTCCCTCTCTACTATTGATCCGCAATCGAAGCGAGGAAACTCTCGAGACTACAAAAGTGACATCTATTCTGTGGACAATATGGTACGTCCCTCGTGTGATGTATCGTTTGATCGGTGATTCAAGTTTTCGATGTTTTGGGCATGTTTCCGCACGTTTGATATTTAGAATAGAGGATTTAGTATCATTCATTGGTATCATAGCCTGTTCACTTGTTTTCATGATCATACACTCACTAATTGAACCATGTTTCGTACACTATTGTTGGAAGCGTTCTTGATTAATTTTCGTTAGTATATTGTTTATGCTTTTTCTAGAACGTTGGTTCAATGTATATATGGTTAGAATCTACTCGTCGATATGAGTCTAAGAGTGGTTGCCTATTGCCGAAAGAAGTCGGACGGCGCAAAGACATGCTTGTGATGGGGCGAGGCTTCTCGAGGACCGTAGCGAATAGTCACAATTTCGTGAACTTTCATTCAACGAAAATACATTTTGATCATACCATCGGGACGGTCTTGACCATACGAGCATTTTGAGGGGCGAAACGTTGCTGTCGGACGACGGATGGAGCTGCACGTGCGGACACGCGCCGGTGGAGGCGGTCCGTATGTAGGCCTCACGCGCCCACGCGCATCACTTGTGCTCGGAACCGTTTGCAATTTCTCAATGATTTGAAAAATATTTTCCTAAAAAAATTTATTTATATTATTTAAAATAATTAATTAATAAAAAATATTTTCATTATTGACATCAATTTGTATCTAAATATTTTCTTGGACCATAAAAATATTTTTTTCATTATTTTTTAGTTTTTTTTTAAATTATTTATTTTTCAAGAAATAAATAGAAGCTAAGTGTCTTAACTAGTTGAGACCGAGTTTTTGGTCAATGTCACCAAGATGATTAGAATGTTCACCCAATTTCCTTTGAAGAGTCGCCCGCCCAAACCGATTATTCAGGTCGATTTATGTAGACGATGTTTTTTTTTTTCATTAAACCGGTATAGTCGGATCATCTTTGTTATTCGTACATGTTGCGGCTTAATTAGGTCACGTGCAAACAACTATGATCTTTTCCTCGGTGCGAGAATTCAAAATCTTGTATGTATAACTTTTGGGGCTGGCTATTAAAAAAAATTATCAAATACTTTGCGGTGATTTAAATTTACAATACGTGACATGAGTGTGATTCATTTTCACTTTTGGGGAAGTTAGATTAATTTTGGATTTATTGCATTATGTTGTAATAGTGACTTAGTTGGATCACGTGCAACAAGTACACTATAGAATCGATCAATCCATCCTATCTATACACTTCGTCAATTGCTGCCGACGTGGCTCTTGCATGGCAACGACGTGTTTGCCTACGTGGGTGATGACGTGGCAAATTGATCGACCCAAAATCCGACCCGGTCACCCATTGACCATTGAAGGGGTGAGGCTCCTCGGGGACAAGCAGGTGAAAAGTCACAATTTTGTAAAGTTTAGTTCAACAAAAATGCATTTTGATCATACCATCGGGACGATCTTGGCTATACGAGCATTTTATGGGGCGGAACGTCGCCGTTGAATGACCGATGGAGCCGCACGCTCCGACATGCGTCGGTGGAGTTGTCTCGCGCATGGGCCTCACGCGCCCACATGTATCGTGCATGCCGGGAATTGTCTACTATCGCTACGACGTGGCGCTTGCGTTACGATGACGTATCTGCCTATATGGCGAGGCTACGTGGATGATGACGCGGCAGCACCGACTTGACCCGAGATCCGACCCGATTTGTGGCCCGACCCGATCATCCGTTGACCATTGATCGTTGACGCAAAAAAAAAAGAATCTTGTCGGGGTTCGTGCCGAGGCGTACGTCATCCGGTTGGGTAACTTTGGCACCGATGTGTTCGTATTAAAATTTTCTACAATGTGGTATATTTATTTTACCATATAATGCTTCATAGATTATGATTTTTTCCGTATTTGTTATAGGAAAAATGCCTTGGATATTGCGAACCCCTATAAGAGTGAAAATTGATGAACAAGCGAGAAAAAATTGTAAGGCTCGGGAGTGCCTTAGCTCTTTACCACTCGGGATGCTCAATATAACGGAATGCCACATATAAAGAAGGTCAAGGAAAAGATTCAGAAATCATATGGAATGGTCACATAATGCGCAATGACATGAGGGTCATAGCGGCGAGAACCACTCTTCCTATGAAGTGGCATGGGGTCATCGATTGTTTAAGGGATGCCAACCCCCGTTCTTTCAAGAGTCTTGGGATTAGTTCCTAATGAGTATGTGTGCATGGGGATGCAAAAGACGTCAACCCTAGCAATGAATGGGTCTTGGCGAAGGCAAAATGCATCCTGGCCTAGAGCGAGTGGGACCCCGAGAGCTTTTATAAAGGCGCCTTGTAAACTCAACGATTTTTTTGGCTTTGACGAGTTTGTGGAGTCATTTTATGTTATTAGGAAAGCGTTCTTGGAGAGAAAATTGACGCTTTGTTTCAATTCCTTTAGTTTCTAGGTTTTTCATTATCTCAATCATGTAGTTGTTGAAGTTAGTTTGTAAGTGTGTGAGTACTTCCTACTATTGTTGGTTGTGAATATTTTATGAAATATTTGTTTGTGAGTGAAATATGAATTTCTATTTCATAATGCTTTAGTAGTATTATATGTTTGAGTCGGGAGCTCTAGAGAGTTTTAATGACCTTTAAAGAACTCGGTTTTATCTAAATAATTATATTAATGATAATTTCAAACGAGGATCCTTAGAAGATGATTGAAAACTTAGTGAACTTTCAAATCTAAGTCATTATGTGAAATTGTACATTAGTATAATTAGTTAGTATAAAACATATCCATAAATATTAGGCATTAATAATTCCTGCGAAATATCTAAATTACCTCATATTCATATACAATGGCAACTACTTCAAAGAATATCGTGGCTGAGCTCAATAATGGTAAGAAATTAAACGGTGAAAACTATGAGATCCGAAATATGAAAACCCAATATGTCTTGGAAGAGCTAGAGGCAGTGGAAGCTCTTAACCTGGTCATGAACTCGAGGATGGAATCACTACGCAGCACAAAAGAGATAAGGATGCCTTTCTTTGCTTGTAAGAAAAAGAATTCAACTGCTCGCATTACGTTGTTCAAGGCAGTATGGATAATGATATCATGCGTGAGTTGAGGCAACACGAGAATTCAAAGAATATGTGGAATGCATTAAAGATTAGGTTTGGTCAAACTTCGATCACCAAGCGAGGCAGCTTACAATTAGATTCGACACATATAAGATGTCACGTGGGCATAATATTAAGCAGCATTTGAAGGATCTAATCGCGAGGCGGGACCGAGAGCTCATCCATGACGGTGGAGTGGGTGATCTCGGAGCTCCCGAAGAGGCCGGAGATCTTCAAGAAGGCCATTGAAGAGGCTGGGACGGGGTGATTGGGAGAGACAGGTAGGTGTGCGAGAAGGACATTGCAAGCCTCCCCTGCATCGATGCCATTGCCAAGGAGGCCATGAGGCTCCACCCGGTGGCGCTAATGCTCGCGCCCGGGATGACGAGGGAGGATTGCAAGATCGATGGCTACGATGTCCCCACGGGCACTCACGTCCTTGTCCTCGTGTGGAGCATCGCGAGGGACCCCGAGATTTGGGATTCCCCATATGAGTTTCAGCCGGAGAGGTTCCTCGGGCGGGACATCGATGTGAAGGGCCAAAGCTTCGAGCTCATGCCGTTCGAGTCCGGGAGGAGGATGTGCCCGGGATGCACCCTCGGGTTCAAAATGGTTCGGGCGAGCCCGGCCAATCTATTGCACGGGTTTAAGTGGAAGTTGCCGGGAGGATGAGTAAGGAGGACTTGGACATGGAGGAGATCTTTGGGCTCTCAACACCTAAGAAGATCCCCTTCGTTCTTGTGGGTGAGCCTAGGTTGCCGGATCATATGTACTCCCTGTGACGTTGTGCACATCTTGTTGCTACTCCTTGATTACGTTGTTGTCGTTTTCCTTGTTCGAAGAATTGCCACCGGTAGTTGGAGTAAGCTTCGTGATGTTAAGATCATGTCTTGTTCGTAACTCCCAAGTAATTAAGCGTCATAGCTAATAAGATCTGCGTTTCGATGCCACGATCATAGAGCAGTTCGGTTAAACTCTATGGAGTTATATTTCCCTTCCCGACCATCCGTCGACACATATAAATAATGGGATGCACCACGCATTTAATGATTCACGTAATTTTGAACGACATGCAATCCTACGAGTTAGTTTATTAAATGCGATTTTTTTTTAAAAGACTAGATCCTTCCGTGCCTTTAACGATCCATAGTTTGAATTGCTTCTAGCTCTAAGTTTATGTTGATTCACTAATTTATCAACTTCAGGACCAAAAAAAAAAGGGAAAAAAAGGAGAGGAATTTTTTTTAATGTTGACTAATTCACCCGCTAGAAGCCATCCTTCTTGAAGTCTCCATTCATTTCCCGAAAAAATGAACAATTTCAAAAAATATTTTGTTAATAATAATTACTTATATCGATTGAAATAATTAGTTAATGTAAAATATTTTCTTATCCACAAAAATTTGTATCTAATCATTTTCGACAACTAAAATTGTTTCTCATTCATTTTTGTAAGGATCGTTTTGGGAATTTTTTTAAATTGTTCATTTTGCACGAAATAAACGGGGATCATAATTGTACCATTTAATCATCACCAACGGGATTTAATTAATCAGGTCGTCATCGTATTTAATCCATGATTACCGAACGATTAACCATATTTTTTGAAATGTGAGTCGTTCGAAAATGCTTTGAGTTTGATTAGCCGGGACAAGATTTTGTTTCAGAGTGTTAATTACCGACTAGGGTGGCTGTTGAGTGTTCTTCTTCGGGGGTTTTTTCGTTCAATTAAAGTTACAGGGAACCAAAGCCGCACGTGCGAGTTTCCCCGCACGTGGCCCGCTCATGACACGAGCGCCTTGATCACCCGTTTCACCCCCTACCACCAAGCTTCGCCTCTAAAGCTTCGCCTCTAAATCAATGACTACGTTGATCGAGTAAACACTCGACTTTGACCACGAAACGGAAAGGAAGATGACAACGGTGTTTGTTGATTGGACCACATTTGAGAAAATATTGCTTACCTAGGCGGTAAAGCTTACGTGGTCCCTAGCACCATTCAACGCTCGACACGTGGCGATTGGGCCCACTTGTCAAAAAATTTTGAAACGCGCGGGCTTAACTCTCTCTCTCTCTCCAATCGCCCTCTCCCTCCTTTTCCAAAAACCGATGATGACACCATTCCCCTCTGTTCTCTCTCCCTCCCATAGAAATCCCAAAATCGATGTTGGCGCTGATGTTTCTCTCCCTCACACCCAAATCAATGCCCGATGTCCCGGGTTTTTACGACGACGGCGTTCTCTCCCCTCCCACCCAAATCGACACCCGGTGCCCAAAACCCAGTAGAGACAACGCCCGCTCCTGCGGTCTCTACCCCAAATCGACTAATCCGACGAATGTGGCCTTCGCCTCCGCATCCGCCTCATCCTTTGCCTCCGCCGCCAAATCAACCGGTATCGAATAAAAAAACTTATTCTGTTTTCCTTTTGATTCTTTGCTCGTGTGTCCGGCTGAATCGACATGGTTGGCAAGTAGGAAGATTTTCTATATAAGTTGAATAAACTCGAAACAGAGGAACTTTGATAACTGCATGATAAAAAGGCCCGGATTGGTTGCTATTGTCTCATTTGAACAGTTTCTCCATGCCGAGTGCACAAGCACTTAAATGGATTCTTTGTCATTGGATTTTGTGTTGTCCTTGGTTTGTCTTTTCTATGTTGAAGTGATCTCATTGCAAAATTGAGGTAGATGAAAGCGCTACAAAAATTGCCAGTTGAATTGTTTGTCATGCATAGGAGATTACAATCTCTATTGGGAGCAATCTAGACATTGATTAGTTGAGGGACTGCCTAGTTAGCTTAGCATTCATCAACTACAAAGTTTTGGAGCCCTTTACCTATCAATGATTGATGTGCAAGCAAGTATAAACTTCTTCGTATCCCGGAAATGTATGCCTTCGGATCTATGATATTCCCATGGCAAGTAAACTTCAAATGTCATCAATCGAGTATATATGTTCGCATATGTACGCATAGATGAATCGCCCATACTTCTCCGGATTGGAATGCTTTATTTGGATCGTATTCGGTCTTGAACTTATTCAATTGCCATTGCTTCTCTTTGTAGTTTGGCAGCTTAGTAATATATTATGATCGGGTGTTTTGTAGTTGAGGCTACTCTGTTGACAATTACTTTCGAAAAGCCTTTGGAGAAATATGGCGCTGGTGACCTTCCAGCGGAAGATATGGCCAATAAACCGATGATGGACACAACTAAGGCCGACAAAATGACACTTCCCGGCATTTATTCGTAGAGTTGAGTATTTGCTTAGTTCAATTCTTGTTGAGGCAAACACCAAACAGGTAAGATTTTAAATTCCTCCTCTCTTTTTTTCGTGGAATGTGAGCACATTGTATGACATTTTAACAGAATTTTAATACAATTGTTATCTTGCGGGTATATGATGTCTCCATCTAGTATGAATGAGATTGGTTAGAGCTGATTGATCTTTGAAAATAAAAGGTGTAAGTGTGATAAGCATGTTGCCATGAGAATATTGAAATCTACAAGAAATAGACACAAGGTCTACTATAATTGTGAAGGCAGAACATGTGACTTCTTTTCTTGGTGTTTTCCTACAAGCGATGTGCCTTACTCTATCACGAAAGCTCCGCTTGTGATACTTGAAGATGACATAAGATACGAAACATTAAGTATTTGCTTGAGCATTTGAAAGATGGACTCAAGAAGGCTGATGAGAAGGCGCATGGATTGAGGCATAATGTGCACCGTTTAAATGTCTTGCTAGTTTTTGTTTGTCTATTTTTTTTGTTTTAGTCGAGAAAAAGTATATGGTTCGAACTTGTAATTTTGCTAGCTTGGACTTGACATTATATTGTGCTAGCTATAATGGACACAATGGCATTATCTTTTCGTGAACTTTCTTTTTCTAATTTTTCCTCGATTGCTTTGCTACGAATGGATATATAGTTTAGCATGCGGTTGTGTTGAATCCGATGACACATTGTTCGCCAAGCAGCCAAAGGTGAAAATGTGGCTACTTGGTGCCATGCTTGGTGGCTGCATGAAGTAGGGTACAATGCTGAATTTATCGTATGCTATCTCACTTCTTATCCGGATTGTGCATCATGATATAAACGCTGGTCCTATATTTACGTATAAGCAAATGCTTAAGGAGACATAACCTTACAATTTTTAAGCAATGGTCTAGTATAGTTAGCTAACTGAAAATCTTACAAAGGCACCGATTTCTACCACTAGCAAAGTAAGGCGTCCAAGGACGAAGTGAAAGCAAGAACAAGTGTCCACGACATCAAACTCAAGTATGAACAAGTGCCACCCAAATAACAATTATTTTGGTGAGGTAACTATCACGGGGACAAATCTTGGGAAGACAAGAAATGGCATACTTGATGATATAAATGCTGGTCCTATATTTTGTTTAGACAACAAAAAAGAGAGAGATTTCACTAAATTCTCGACATATTATCCGACGCCTAATTGGACATTGCCACTGCAAGAAATGGCATGCACAAAAGGGTTCTAAAAATCTCAACTTGCTATAATCTCTAGTCTTTCAAGCATCGCAATCCGCACAAATGTTGAGATGCAATCCGGCTTGAATAAGCAACCAACCAAACCACATCGACATGCTTGAATCTATAATAGACAATGTTACAGTAGGTATCCGAAATCCAATGAGCGATTTCAAAAACAAAAAACACAAAGGAAGACTCAATCAATTATGCTAAGATATAAGAAGCATAAGTTTTTATACTTCTTAACATATAATAGATTAATCCGAACAATCAATCTATCACTCGTTTTAAAGACAAACAAAAATCTCCCACTAGATCAATTTCCGTGCATGTCCGTGTAAAGAGTGGGAAGATGCGCACTCTCATGTTGAAGAAGCATAAGTATCCGGTGAATCATTCAATTGCTTATATGACTCAATGAGAACAAATTCTTAACGTCCCAAGCTTCCTTTCAAATATACGACGGAGGTAAACTTGAAGAATACTTGCTCCATTGAGTGTCGCCAACTCGAAAAAGGCCTTACCAATTGCCCTTTGTCTCATCAAATCGTTCCATTGCATCACCAAGAGATAATAAGGATTAACAACTATCGACTCAACTACTAAAATAAAGGAAGATGGACATGCAGCAATTTCTAAATGCTTGGTATTTTCATAACATCCCTCCAAGAATTATACTTACCATTTCTATTATCGCAAGAAGATAATCCAAACACAGTATACATGAGAAACAAGTACAACCAAGTAAAAGATGTATTTTGCCTTTTTCCCTTTGGTAAACAAAGTGCAACCTAAGTTATGGCTATACAAACATTTCTTAAGGCAAGATGGTCCATTCGAATACAACCAACTCCCATGAAGACAGGTTTATAATATAGTTGATTGTACAGCTCAAGAATTAGACGTAATTACGATCCCAAAGATAACAAGATTACATCTAGAGAAGACAATGAACAGAGAAATTGCTACAATAATACACTATAGTCTCGAGTTTGGTCGACTCTTGGGTTTGAATTGCAACTTTTTTGTTGATATGAAAGTATCCGAATTTCATGATGCCCAACCCGACCCCAATAAGTATTGGATTATACTAGATTCGACCCGGTCCAATCCAAATGATATATAAACCGAGTGACCAAGGGTTTTTTTTTTTTTTGGGTGGGGTGGGGGGACAAGGCAACATGTTTCCTTTACAACCCAAGACAATCTGCTCTATCTCCAATCGAATCGCAACCCAATACAGTAAGATCTCGATCATTCATGATGATCAAGATGTTCATTGCCTTTGTTTTATCAACCAAAAGGACAAGAACAAGAGCAAGGGCTTAGACAAACTTGTATTCATATTTTTCAATCTATACTAGAAGCAGCAAAAACATCCAACAATCTAGAAAAGGAGCTCAATGGTTATAATAGATAGACAAGACAACAATGGACAACGACTGAAGCCGATCATTGCTCAACCACCATTAATATACCAAAAGTTAAACTTACGAACGCATATACTCTCACCCACTTGTAGGCCTCTCGCCATCGGCCACCATCCTTCATTGGAAAACTAGAGTCTATCAACAATGCCATTATGAACGACCAATTAATCAATGCCGACCGTCAACCATTTTCACCGCAGATTGCAGAAATGCATAGCAAAACACCTATGACTTCCTTGGGTAACAACTTCGACTCCAAGCCATGTCTCGAGACACCATAACGAGAGAAACATACTAAGAAGAAATGAGCAAGATGCACTCATAGTAACGAAAAAATCTAATCGAAAAGCGCTCACCGTGATGGCATCCTTCTCACTATTCGAGACAACACAAAATCCAGGTGACAAAGAATTGTTTTAAGTGCTTGGGCATCTTGGCATGGAGAAATAGTACAAATAATATAATAGCAGTCCATCCAGGCCATTTCATCTTGCAGTCATCAAAGTCCCTCTGTTTGAGTTTCTTCAACTCGTATAGAAAATCATCCTACTAGCCAAACATGTCGATTAGGCCGGTTACACGAGCAAAGAATCAAAAGGAAAAAAGAACAAGTTTTTTTTTATTCGACACTAGTTGATTTGGTGGCGGAGGCAAAGGACGAGGCGGATGTGGAGGCGGAGGCCACATTCGTCGGATCGGTCGATTTGGGGTAGAGAGCGCCGAGCAAGGTATCGTCTCTGCTGGGTTTTGGGCACCGGGCGTCGATTTGGGTGGGAGGTGAGAGAACACTGTCGCCATCAAAACCCATGATGTCGGGCGTTGATTTGGGTGGAAGGGAGAGAACCACCGGTGCCGACGTCGAGTTTGGGATTTTTGTGGGAGGGAGAGAGCACTGAAGGGAATGGCGTCATCTTCGGTTTTTGAGGAAGTAGAGAGAGAGAGAGAGAGAGAGAGAGAGAGTTAAGCCCGCGCATTTCAAATTTTTCTCACAAGTGGGGCCCAATCGCCACGTGTCGAATGGTTCTAAGGACCACGTAAGCTTTACCACCTAGGTACGCAATATTTTCTCCAATCGACCGGATCGAAACGCGATTGGGCCGAGTCGGCACTTGCTTCTTGATGGCCTCCGGTAGCTGTCGGTGCTACATGACATGTGGCTTCGATTCAAGTGCGTAAAGCACCATGTGGCTACTGCTGCCATTAGGAGATTGAACGTAACGGGAGGGAAAATGACAAAATAGAATCCGTTATTTGCTGGAACACCATAATCTCTCGAATCATTGATTGAAAAGAATATCTTGATTTCTATTAATTAAATGCTCCGATGCAGCCTTGAGAAAGAGTTTGTCTACCGCTCGGGGAAGAAGATAAAAAGTACGTCCGTAATTTTGTTCTATTCTTTATTCTCAGTCAATTAATAACGTGGTAGGAAGAACTGACTTAAAAGAATGTAACAAAGAGCAAGTAACTGCTTTAATTGCTCTTTTGCATACATAGATGATTTACGAGTTATCGTAACGTGCCTAATTAAAGTTCCTTTTTGAGTTTTTCTTATACCTAGCTTGAAGAGAATAGTTAGACTTTTTTCCCCTTCAAAAAGAGAGAAAAAAATCACCAAGAAACGATCTCTAGCGCCCCAAGGTAAAAATATTATGGGTTCAATAAATTCATCGATTCGATTCGTGCAACATAGATTTACTCGGAACCGAAGACATTTCATCATCGGCAGATCAATTGATTAATTTTTGTGAAAACTTAGCACAAATACGATATGTAAATGAGAGAGATGATAAGATTAAATTTAATACTTGTGATGTGACCACTTTATTTGAAGAACTTGAGCGAATATTCTTAAGCACTTAGGTTTTTACTTAGGCCCTGATCAAATTGAAAGAAGGTGTTAGGCCTCAACCTGCGCAATGACTAGAAAGATTCCAGAATCAAGAAGTACAAAGTTGAATCACTAACGCGCAAAAAAGGATCAAAGATCCAATAAATATCGGATACATATTATTTTATCATTGTCCAAATTTGATTCAATTGGGAATTTCCAATTTTCTTGTCAAATTACCAATTTTTTTCCCGAGCTTTTTTCCTCAATCACATGAGTGAGAAAATTTTATGTAAGTTGAAGTCTTAGTAGAGTTTTGTACTTTTGATTGAAATTTTAGGGCGGCTTTATTTTTTGGAAAAAATTTGATGATAAAGAAAAATATTTTCCTCTTTTCAAGACACGGAATTCGTTTTCTTAACCTTAAGAATGCATCTTTTCTTTTATCGTAAATAATTTTCAGTCAACTGGTTATTTTCGGCGAATCAAACGCGTGAAACATGCTTAGCAAGATACTAAACACATACTAAGAAATTTAATTTTTCTTTTTCCCACTAAACATTTTTCCCTTGATTGACCAAAACAAATCATCGAACAATGATAGGAGTCATATGCTCAAAAAGCAAATCGATAAGTTCTTTGAACCAAAATCGACAGCCGATCACCGAATCCGTTTTTCGTAATGAGCACACACCGATATCTTCATCTCGTAACTACGGCTTTGTCTTTCGGCAGTGCGCGCCTAGATTTGGCGCCCCCAATACCATCGCCATACAGAATAGAAAAATTGAACGAGCACAAATATGATAATGAGAGCGAAATCTTCACGAAGCTCTTCTTATCTCCTTTAAAACTAGATTTGTATGCCAATGAAATCCGAGGAAAGCAAAATCTCGAAAATATACACTAAAAAACTCATCGAAACGGGAGAGAGAAGCTGCCAGATCTAGACTAGAACAGAAGAAAAAAGCTCCATAAACGGGAGGAAAGACAAAAAAAGAAACAGAAAACTAAATCAGTTAATGAAGATGAGAGGGGATGGAGAGATCTAGCTCAAGCACTCTTCTCCACAAAAAGAAGAAAGAATTGTGTGGAGTTGAGAGGGAGAGGAGAGAAGGTGGCAGCTAGGGTTAGAGATTGGCGATTGTTGATAATACCCATCTCATTAACTAGAAAAAGTTCGTAATCCGTCTGAACAAAGCAAATGTAAAAGAGAGCGCGGGGGGATTATAACTATATAACCAGGAGGAAGGAAGAGTATTTTTTTCGGTGGCCTTTCACTATCCAGTCCACTCGAAGATTTGCCCCACTTGGATAGTGGGCCACCCCCACAAATTGAAGCTAGCCCAATAAGCTTCGGCAGTCTTCCACCCATGCCCGGATGTACCACGACAGGGGAGAAGGCGACGCCAGGATGGGCGGCTGGTGGTCGTGGCCAACTGCAGCGACGGTCGAGAGACTGGTAAGGCTTCGCAGCTGACTGCTTTGTCGCGGTGCAGGGATACCGCGGCTCGGTTGGACGTTACTGTAGTAGAGCCGGGGCAGTAGATAGATCACCAGGAACCGCGGCTGGTGATCCCCTTGGTTGGTTGGCAAATTATGATATAACCCCACAACATGCTTCCCAACATGCTTGACATCTCAAATGATCAGTGAACCTACCCATTGGCATCCTGCCCGATTGAAAGGTTAATTTTTTCGACAATCCTGTAAAATTATGACTTCTTAGAGTGCAATAAGTAGCAAAAGGGAGTACCAATTAGGATTAGCCCAATCAGCTAGAGACGAAAAATAACATGATGCAAGCTCATTACCAATCAAAAAACAAGCGATAGTATGGTGTCACGGACTGTGTGGCATCTAGTGAGTCGAGTACGTTAGGCCAACCTTCCTTCCTTCTATAGTTGTTTCTAAGAATAGTACGGCAAATAGCATGCTCATATCGGATCGTACCATGCCAAGCTTAGCTCCGGTATCGAGTCCTTCGAGCGAGACACTCAAAATCCTTAAGTACAACAACTGGTTTCGGTCCGCTATGACCTCATCGGGATAGTGACATCGCTCTCGACTAGTTTGTGCATGAGAGGGAGAACAAAATCATTCTATCTTAGAACTCCTAGCACAAACAACCCCGACACCACCCTCACGGACCAGTTGTATCATCTCATCTGTATCCCCCACTCTTCAACCCGACACCAAAAGCTCTACTCACAAGGGGACATGAATATGGTTGGGTCACGAAACTTCCAGTCCGCGACAATAACGTCTTGGCTAATGCATCTCTGCTACCAACTGCACTAATAGGATCAAGAATTCTCGTGATTACGTCTTCGGGTCTCACAATATCACGTTTGATCAGAGCAATACTATGATAATTTCCAGCGGAGTAATAGAAAACACCTAAGAAGTGAACCCATGTTCACCTCCCCTGTGTGAACTCATGTTATGGGCTTTAACCAACTCCCTCTTTTCCCCATTATCATTTCGTCGCTTTCGTGCTAACGAATGCCTTCGTTGGAGATGATAAAGAAGTTTTCTTTTCTCCTATGACTTTGCGTTCAAATCTCATCGGGAGTTGTCCGGAGTGTGCGCCGTCAAGATTCTTCGAAAAGTGGGCTCGTCGAGGTACCGCGAGCCCGATCCGACTTCCATGCTGACCTGCTGTATTTAAAACGGAACACTATGACAAAACGTGTAAAGAATAAAGAAAGCGACTCACTAATGTCTCCTCCCCGTACCTTACATAGATTGCGAAACTGCAACAGCCTCCACCACCGCCACCACCAATGGAGTCCCCCTCTTGGACCACCTATGCCGCCGCATGGCTAGCGACCCTAGCCCTCCTCCTCCTCTCCAGGCGCTTCCGCCGCCGCAACTACAACCTCCCTCCAGGCCCGAAACCCTGGCCTATTATCGGGAACCTCAACCTCATCGGCCCCCTCCCGCACCGATCCCTCCACGAGCTCTCCAAGACCTACGGCCCGATCATGCAACTCCGCTTCGGATCCTTCCCCGTAGTCGTGTTCTCCTCGGTTGAAGGGGCCAAGGCCGTCCTCAAGACCCATGATGTTGCCTTCGCTGGCCGGCCCAAGACCGCCGCGGGCAAGTATACCACTTACAACTACTCCGACATCACCTGGTCGCCCTATGGCCCCTACTGGCGTCAGGCCCGGAAGCTGTGCATCGTGGAGCTCTTCAGCGCGAAGCGCCTCGAGTCCTACGAGCACATTCGGACGGAGGAGCTAATGTCCCTCCTCAGGAACCTGTACCACTCTAGGGGCGCGCACCTCCCGTTGAAAGACCACCTGCACAGCCTGAGCCTCAACGTGATAAGCCGGATGGTCTTGGGGAAGAAGTACACCGAGGAGACCGAGAACCCCATAGTCCGGCCAGACGTGTTCAAGAAGATGCTCGAGGAGCTGCTCATGTTGAACGGCACGCTGAACATCGGGGACTCAATCCCGTGGCTCGATTTCCTGGACCTCCAGGGCTACATCAAGAGGATGAAGGTGCTGAGCAAGAAGATGGACGGGTTTCTAGAGCACGTCTTGGAAGAGCACGACGCGAGGCGACGCGGGGTTGCGAACTACGTTGCCAAGGACATGGTAGATGTGCTCTTGCAGTTCTCCGAGGATCCAAATCTCGAAGTGAAGATCGACAGGATAGCAGTGAAAGCGTTCACTCAGGTACTATATATGCGCGCATTTGCACCAATTCTTCTCTTTAATTTGCAGATTCAATCCAGCATAAACTAGTTAAAAAGGCAACATGTGTTGAGCTTGAGGTCAATTCCAATTGACTTGTTAATCTGGCGATTCACGCAAATATTGGAGGAAACTATACAACGAGGGGGAGAGGAAATGTTGCTGCATATAAGTAGGACTGCATTCAATTTATGTTGCCGCAGTGACTCAATAAGTTTGGCAATAGTTCTCAAAAAGTATGCACAGTCTAGTTGGCGGAGATAAATACTTCCGTATAAAGTCACTTTATTTAGTAATTTATTCCTTTTTTTTTTCTTTCTCTTTGTCTTTTCTTTTTCCTTTCTTCCTCAGCTGGTCGCTCGCCAGAGACTAGGTCCGATGAGGCCGCCCCGACCGGCCTCGGCGAAGCTCACGCTCATAAGCCATTGGCGAGGTCCTGTAAAAAATTAAATGAAATTAAAATAAAAAAATTAAATTCAAACAAATAAATATATAAGTTAAGTAATGTTAAAATATTATTAAAAATTATCTACATCGGTGTCGTTAACGCCACATTAGCGATTTTAGGCCAAAATTGGTTGAATGGACTGCATCGGCATAAATACAAAAGGTTTAGGACTCAATTGGTAAAAAAAAAAAGGTTTATAACCGAATTGTCACAATTCAAATAAATTTAGGACTTTTTTGATAAGTTTCTCTCTAATACTCTTGTATGACTTAATAATCGCTTGTAGGACCTAATCGCAGGCGGGACCGAGAGCTCAACCACGACAGTGGAGTGGGCGATGTCGGAGCTCCTGAAGAAGCCGGAGATCTTCAATAAGGCCATGGAGGAGCTGGATAGGGTGATCGGGAGAGACAAGTGGGTGAGCGAGAAGGATATTGCGAGCCACGCCCTACATCAACGCCATCACCAAAGAGACCATGAGGCTCCACCCGGTGTCGCCGATGCTCGTGCCTCGGATGACGAGGGAGGATTGCAAGATCGACGGCTACGACATCCCCAAGGGCACCCAAGCCCTTGTCCTCACGTGGAGCATCGGGAGGGACCCCGAGATATGGAACGCCCCGGACGAGTTCCAGCCCGGAGAGGTTCCTCGGGCGAGACATCGACGTGAAGGGCCAAAGCTTCGAGCTCCCGCCGTTCGGGTCCGGGAGGAGGATGTGCCCGGGGTACCCCTCGGGCTCAAGGTGATTCAAGCGAGCCTGGCCAATCTTTTGCACGGGTTCAATTGGAAGTTGCCCAGGGGGATGAGTAAGGAGGACTTGGACATGGAGGAGATCTATGGGCTCACAACGCCTAGGAAGAACTCACTCGTTGCTGTGGCTGAGCCTAGGTTGTCTGGATCATATGTACTCCCTGTGAGTTTGCGGGGGTCTTGTTGCTACTTTCTTATGTTGTTGTCGTTTGCTTTGTTCGTAGCTAATGAGGGATGCTCTGTTGAGATCTTGTCTTCATGTCGTTTGCTTTGTAACTCTAAGTAATTAAGCATCAAGAATAGCTAATAAGATCCCTCCCTTTGATGCCACGATCATGTAGTGGTTTGGGTAAAATCTTTGGCATTATATTTGCTTTCATGATCGACAGTCTGACACATAATCATGGTATGCACTACACATTTAACGATTCGCGTAATTTGAAGGAAATACAATCGTAAGAGTTAATTTCTTGAATGTCATTTTCATTGAAGAATCTGGTACAAATATTTAAAAGACCGGATCCTGCCCGTACCTTTAATGATCCAAACACTAAGGAAAACTCCATTTGGAGATGTCCAAAAGTCTGACCGTGGGGTAGTCCAAAGTTTGAAATTCAAGACAGACAAAGAGGGGACTAAAAGAGGAGAAGGGAAAATCCGACTTGAAGTTGTTATTCTTGAAGCGGCATAGCCGTAAGTACCGAAAATAGAGTTAATTTCGTTTATTTTAAGAAAAATACATGATTTGATTTTTATTTATTAAAGTGTGATTCATACCCTTAGGAGTGTCCATCGTTTAATTCAATTCGATTTTCTTGAAAAGTCGAGCCGAATCGAACCATTAGCGTGCAAGCTTGAACCGAACCGAGTCTCTCCTTAATTGAATATTCAATTCGATTTTGAATTTTTCTTTTGTCATCTTGATTTTGATTTTGATTTTTGCTTTTTCTCTTTTTTGGGGCCGAGGGCCGACCCCGGGCGATTGCATTCTAGCCTTCACCGAAGACACGAGGGCCTAGGCGAGGGCATCGCGGCCCTCGACCCCAAAAAATTTTAAAAAGGAAAAATAAAAAAGGTTAGTTTGGAGATTTTCGGTGCGATATGGTTAATTGAACAAAACCAAGCCAAAATAATCAAACTGAAATTTTTTTGTCATATTTCAATTACCGAACCGAACCAAAATGCATGAAATTCTTAATTTAGTTCGATTTGGTTCGGGGTTGATTCGTTTCAGTTCAATTTTGACACCCCTACATACTCCATATCGATAAACGGTACGAAGATTCCTATTTTATTGGTAATTGGGGTTGAGCCTATGAATAGCTATCATGCTATCTATATTTTATCTATTTCTCTTGTAATATAGTGGATCCTTATACTAGATGTAACCCTAGTTTAAGGGTAAATTGGTATTTACTTGCATCTCGATATCTCTTTCTCGCATTTACTCTCTATTTTGTTGTGTTTATCCTTATATGCCAACTTGTGCATTTAGTCCTTCGAGCGAGACACCTAGAACCCTTAACTATAATAGCCGATTTCGGCCCGCCATGGCCTCATCGGGATAGTGACATCGGCCTCCGATCGGTTTGTGCACAAGAGGCCAACCCATGTCTTCGAGCTCCTAAGAGGAAAATCTTTTTATACTAGAACTCCTAACACAAATAACCTCGACGCCATCCTCACGGACCGGTTGTACCATCCCATCCGCATCCCTCACTCTTCACCCCGACACCATAAGCTCCACTCACAAGGGTCCATGAATACGGTTGGATCACGGAACTTCCGGTCCGTGACACTAACATCTTGGCTAACGCATCTCTGCTACCAACTGCACTAACAGGATCAAGAGTTCTTGTGATTACCTCTTCAGGTCTCACAATTACATGTTTGATCAGAGCAATACAATGATAATTTCCAGCGAAGTAATAGAAAACACCTAAGAAGTAGAACCCATGTTCACCTCCCTTGTGAACTCATGTTATGGGCTTTACCAACTCCCTCTTTTCCCCATTATCATTTCGTCGCTTTCCTGCCAACAAATGCCTTCGTTGTAGATGATAAAGAAGTATTCTTTTCTCCTACGACTTTGAGTTCAAATCTCATCGGGAGTTGTCCGGAGTGTGCGTAGTCGAGATTCTTCGAAAAGTGGGCTTGTGGGCTTGTCGAGATACAGCGAGCCTGATGCGACTACGATGCTGACCTGCCGTATTTAAAACGTGCAAAGAGCAAAGCAAAGCGACTCAATAGTGTCTCCTCTGGACTCAATAATTTGTCTCCTCTGGACTCCGCACCTTGACTCAATAATATCTCCTCCCTGCACCTTTATAGATTACGAAACTGCATCAGCCACCACCTCCACCACCACCACCAATGGAGTCCCCCTCTTGGACCACCTATGCCGTTGCATGGCTAGCGACCCTCGCCCTCCTTCTCCTCTCCCGCCGCCTCCGCCGCCGCAACCACAACCTACCCCCGGGCCCGAAACCCTGGCCCATCATCGGGAACCTCAACCTCATCGGCCCGCTCCCGCACCGATCCCTCCACGAGCTCTCCAAGACCTACGGCCCGCTCATGCAACTCCGCTTCGGATCCTTCCCCGTCGTCGTGTTCTCTTCAGTCGAAGGGGCCAAGGCCGTCCTCAAGACCCATGACGTGGCCTTTGCCGGCCGGCCCAAGACCGCGGCGGGCAAGTACACCACCTACAACTACTCCAACATCACCTGGTCGCCCTACGGCCCCTACTGGCGTCAGGCCCGGAAGCTCTGCATGATGGAGCTCTTCAGCGCGAAGCGCCTCGAGTCCTACGAGTACATTCGGACGGAGGAGCTAATGTCCCTCCTTAGGAACCTGTACCTCTCTAGGGGCGCACAAATTACGTTGAAGGACCATCTTTACAACCTGAACCTCAATGTGATAAGCCGAATGGCCTTGGGGAAGAAGTACACCGAGGAGACCGAGAACCCCATCGTCCGGCCGGATGTGTTCAAGAAGATGCTCGAGGAGATATTCGTGTTGAACGGCAAGCTGAACATCGGGGACTGGATCCCGTGGCTCAATTTCCTGGACCTCCAGGGCTACATCAAGAGGATGAAGGCGCTGAGCAAGAAGATGGATCGGTTTCTAGAGCACGTCTTGGATGAGCACGACGAGAGGCGACGCGGGGTCGCCAACTACGTCGCCAAGGACATGGTAGATGTGCTCTTGCAGTTCACCGATGATCCGAATCTCGAAGTAAAGATCGACAGGATAGCAGTGAAAGCGTTCACTCAGGTACTATATATGCGCGCGTTGGCACCAATTCTTCTCTTTAATTCCAGATCAATCCGCTAGACTTAAGACCAAAAAAAAAATCCAGCATAAACTAGATGAAAGGCAACTTGTGTTCAGGCCAATTTCAGTTGACTTGTTAATCTGGCGATTTACGCAAATATTGGAGGTAACTATACAACGAGGAGAGGGAAAAGAACTGCGTGTTTTCGGTGAATTAGCTACTCGACAAATAGGAAATGTTGCTGCATATAAGTAGGACTGCATTCAATTTATGTTGCTGCAGTGATTCATGAGTTTTGGCATTAGTTCTTAAAAAGTATGTACAGTCCAGTTGGTAGACATTGGTAGTTCTGTAAAAGTCACTTTATTTATTTTTTTATTTTCATTTTTTTTTTCTTTCTTCCTCTAGTTGATCACCGGCCAGAGACGAGGGCCGGTGAGGTTGACTTGGCTGGCCTTTGGCAAAGCTCGCCCTAGCGGGCCGCTAGTGGGAAAGCCTCACCCACCCTTGGGGAGGTGCGACCCCGCGGTCGCTAGGCAAGGGCATGGCGAGGCGACCACCCCACCATATCATTAAAAATTAATAATCAGATATAATTAAAATAAATAAATAATTAAAAATTATTATTAAAAATTATCTACGTCGGTTTCGGCCATGCTATATTAGTGATTTTCGGTCAAAAGCGATTGAATGGATTGAATTGACATAAATATAAAAGGTTTGAGTCGGTCAAAATTGGTTGAATTGACATAAATATAAAATGTTTGAGCGAATTGGCGCATTACAATAGGTTTATGGCTTTTTTTGGTAATTTTCCCTCTAATAATGCTTGTAGGACCTAATTGCGGGCGGGACCGAAACCTCGGCTACGACAGTGGAGTGGGCAATCTCGGAGCTCCTGAAGAGGCCTAAGATCTTCAAGAAGGCCATTGAGGAGCTGGATAGGGTGATCGGGAAAGACAGTGGGTAAACGAGAACGACATCCCGAGCCCGCCTTACATCGACGCCATCGCCAAGGAGGCCATGAGGCTCCACCCGGTGGTGCCAATGCTTGTGCCCCGGATGACGAGGGAGGATTGCAAGATCGACGGCTACGACATCCCTAAGGGCACACAAGCCCTTGTCCTCGTGTGGAGCATCGCGAGGGACCCCGAGATATGGAGCGCCCCGGATGAGTTCCAGCCCGAGAGGTTCCTCGGGCGAGACATCGACGTGAAGGGCCGAGCTTCGAGCTCCCGCCATTTGGTTCCGGGAGGAGGATGTGCCCGGGCTACCCCTCGGGCTCAAGGTGATTCGGGTGAGCCTGGCCAATCTATTGCACGGGTTCAATTGGAAGTTGCCCGAGGGGATGAGTAAGGAGGACTTGGACATGGAGGAGATCTATGGGCTCTCAACGCCTAGGAAGATCCCACTCGTTGCTATGGCTGAGCCTAGGTTGTCGGATCATATGTACTCCCTGTGAGTTTGTGGGGGTCTTGTTGCTACTTTCTTATGTTGTTGTCGTTTGCTTTGTTCGAAGCTAATGTGGGATGCTTCATGATGTTGATATCTTGTCTTCATGTCGTTTGCTTTGTCACTAAGTAATTAAGCATCAAGAATAGCTAATAAGATCCTACCTTTGATGCCACGATTATGTAGTGATTTGGGTAACTCTATGGCATCATATTTGCTCTCATGATCGACAGTCCCACACATAATCATGGTATGCACTTCGTATTTAACGATTCATGTAATTTGAATGAAATACAATCGTAAGAGTTAATTTCTTAAATGCCATTTTCATTGAAGAATCTGGTACAAATATTTAAAAGACCGGATCCTGCCCGTACCTCTAATGATCCAAACACGAAGGAAAACTCCATTTGGAGATGTCCAAAAGTCTGACCGTGGGGTAGTCCAAAGTTTGAAATTCAAGACAGACAAAGAGGGGACTAAAAGAGGAGAAGGGAAAATCCGACTTGAAGTTGTTATTCTTGAAGCGGCATAGCCGTAAGTACCGAAAATGGAGTTAATTTCGTTTATTTTAAGAAAAATCCATGATTTGATTTTTATTTATTAAAGTGTGATTCATACTCTTAGGAGTGTCGATCGTTCGATTCGATTCAATTTTCTTGAAAAATCGAGCCGAACCGAACCATTAGCGTGCAAGCTTGAACCGATCCGAGTCTCTCCTTAACTGAATATTCAATTCGATTTTGAATTTTTCTTTTTTAATTTTGATTTTGATTTTTGTTTTTGCTTTTTCTCTTTTTTGGGGCTGAGGGCTAGCCCCTAGGCGATTGCATTGCGGCCTTCACCGAAGACACGAGGGCCTCGTGGCCTTTAGCCCCAAAAAAATAAAAAAGGTTAGTTTGAAGATTTTCAATGCGATATGGTTAATTGAACCGAATCGAACCAAAATAATCAATCTGAAAAAAAAAGGAATTGTTATTTTTCAATTATCGAATCGAAAACCGAACCTAACCAAAATGCATGAAATTTTCAATTTAGTTCGATTTGGTTCAAGGTTCGGTTTAGTTTTCAGTTCGATTTTGACAACCCTACATACTCCACATGGTACAAAGATTCATATTTTATTGGTCGTTTGGGGTTGAGCTCATGAACAACTATCATGCATTTTATATATAATCTCTTTCTCTTGTAATATAGTAAATCCATATACTTGATGTAGCCCTAATTTAAGGTTGAATCAATATTTACTTATATCTCGATATCTCTTTCTCGCATTTACTCTCTATTTTGTTGTGTTTGTCCTCTTAATCCCGACAATTTTATTTAAAATGATTGCTCGTATCACTCTAAATAATTAGTCAATAGAAAATATTTTCATCATCGACAACAATTTCATTATTTTCCTGAATGATGAAATTGTTTTTTGATTATTTTTTTTTTGTAAAGGGTCATTTTAGAGAATATTTTTTAAATCATTCATGGCGTTATCTTAAATAATCCAGAATTACCGAATGATCGAATATTTCTTTTTAAACTTAAGTCGGAAAATGTTTTGATGTTGATCTCATTAGCCTGGACGAGATTTGATTTCGGTGCAGTAACTAGGGGTAGGGGTGACTGTTAAGCTATGGAGCATGGACACTCCCCCAAAGGCATTTTTCGCGTGCACGCAATCAACGAATGGAATATGCTGGGACATGCATGTCCCAAGTATAATTCAAAGCCAAAATCTGCCCCAATCCAATAGGCCTTCCTGATGGCCGATCGACCCAGATACGTATGTTGTCTCGAGAAAATATTAGGTACCGTCGAGGAGCCACGTCAACAATGCCCACTTCCACTCACCGTAAGACACGTGTCGCCCGGGCCCACCGGTCAGAAAAAGAAGATCATATTTAGTGCCAAGTGTTCAAGCTAGACTAGAACCTGTCCATATGCAGTAGGTCCCAAGTCTCTTGACCTTGTGTCCTTGTCCCACTTCCTGGAAGATTTCATTAGCCGTGTCAGTATAATCTTCTGCCCCATCTTTCACCAGAGATTCGCGTAGCTCGTCAGGTTCGATGAAAGGATTGCCATCCTTGTCAAAGTAGGAGAAGGCTTTCTGCAGATGCTCGTCGTTTGCCATCCTCTGAAGATGGAGTGAAACAGCAAGAAACTCTCCGTAGTCCAGAGACCCTTTGCCATTAGCATCCACCTGTTTCCAACAAGCTTGCTCGTTCAATAGGTAACGAGACGTATAATGTACTTAAGAATGATGATTGAGACAAGTACATCAATCCTTTCAAGGCAAATGATAGGGATTGCATGACCGAACATTTTTTTTTTTTTTTACGGAGGTACGTGGATGCTACTGGCCATCAACGGGGAAACAGATCAGAGTCAGCTTCAAGAGAGAAACGAACGTCGTGAATCAATCACCTCACAAGCTATTATGAACCCATTTGAGCTGGATTAGGTATCACTGTTGGTGTAAATTCATTCTATGGCTCTTTATTATTATTTATTTGTACAATCTTAAAAAATTATAATTTATTAAGTATATATAAAAATATATATTAATATATATAAAGGTGTGTTAAATTTTTATTTTTGAAAAATTATTATTATTATGTCGTTCTGTGCGTTAATACTATATACTATCGAATGTTCTTATTCAAAGGTTTTTTGTCAAATAAAAAGTTACAGGACCCGAACTGCACGCCTGCACGTGGCCCTGCTTGTAATGCGCACGCCTCCATCACCCCGCGGTGAGCTTCGCCTGAGCAGGCGGCTCTGTTGACTGAGAAAACGGTGTTTGCTGATTGGACCATAATCTTGACCGGTCAGAAACTGGTTGGAGCTGAGTCAGCACTCGCCTCCCGATGCCTCCAGTAGCCTCTCGTGCTGTGATCACACGGGACAGCCCCTGGCAGTCGCAGCCATCAGGAGATGAACGTAACGGAGAGAAATGGCGAGTCCTAATTAGAGTTTCTTTTTAAGTTTTTCTGCACTTAGCTTGAGAGAACAATTTGACTATTTTTCCTCCAAAAGAAAATAGAAAAAACACCAATGAACGATTTTCGAATGCCTCAACTTAACAACATTATGGGTTTACAAATTAATCGAGCCATGATCGCGAAACAGAACATCAGTTTGTTAGATGAGTTGACTAATTTTGTGAAAACTCAGCATAAATACATTAAAGGAGAGAGATTATGAGATTAAAATTTGATATTTGTGATGTAACCATCGAGTTTGAAGAATTCGTGTAAATATTCTAAAGCACTTGATAATACTTAGATGCTCTATCGACGTCTTGACAAAATTGAAAAAAAGGTGCCATACCTTAATTGCGCAATAACTAGAAAAATTTCACATTAAAGAATTACAAAGTTAAATCACTAGGGCGCGAAAAAGGATAAAGATTCATAAATATCAAATACAAAGCATTCTATCATTGTTCGAATTTGATTCATTTGGGAATTTCCAATTTTATTTTCAAGTTACCAAAATTTTTTGGTGCTTATTTTCTCAATTATGTGAGTGAGAAAAATCTTTGCTAGTCGAAGTTTTAACCTAGTTTTATACTTTTCAAGCTAGAGAAATTCTTAATATAAATAATGCATATTTTCTTTGATCGTAAATGATTTTAAGTTAATTGATTATATTTAGCTAACTAAATGCATGAAATTTGATTAGAAAGAACTGAAATCATGATTAAAGACACTAAATACTTATAAAAAATTTAAAAAATTTTCTTTTCCCTGCTAAACGTTTTTCCCTTGATTGGCCAAAAATGTTTTTCTCGAAATTGTGTTCGTTTGTTCGGACCTAAGTAAGTTTTTAAACCGCTCGATCTAAATTCGAAATGTAAAACTTTAAGGGTATTTCATGAAATGAAGAGAAGAAAAATATTTTCTCTCAAGTTTTGGAGATGACGGTGAGGAAGGTAGGCTGCGCGTAATTTTCGGATGGCTACTTTTAAATATGCTCGAATAGTAACGACTGTGCCTAAAGCGAGTCATCGGAGTTTCGACTCATGTATTGCCATCTTGTGCTTAGCATAATACTTGCTGGCAACGTTTTGAAAAAAAAAAAAAATTAACCTGCAACGTAGCCCTGGTTAACAATTTTTCCCTTTGATTGGCCAAGAACATTATTTTCGGAAATGTGTTCGTTTGTACTTTTAACAAAGAAATTCACCCTTGGCGGCCGAAAGTTCTTCGTGCAATCCGAGGACAGCGTTGTAAATGCCCGATTATGTTGTCTCTTCTCCGGGCCACAATTTAGAGAGAGAGAGAAACGGAGAGAGAGAGAGAGAGAGAGAGAGAGACTCAACCTTCTGGAAAATCTGAGACTGGCTGACCTCCATTTCTCCCGTACATTCTAATCCTCCTTCCAGAAAATCTCTCGTGAATTCTCTCAAATTCCCGCGTCCAGAGCTTCTTAACACGTACGACTTGGTCCGCATCACAGCCCTCAACTGTGCTTCGCCGTCCTCCTTGGTCGTTTGCTCCTCCTCTCGTCGGTCAACAGTTTCCCTGAGAAAGAAAGTACAGCTTTTCCCGGGAAAATTCGACTCCTTTTCCCGAAGAATCGTCCCATCTGGCGGGAAAAGAATCTGGGTTCTTGAGAAACGGCCTCGGTTCCGACGGAATTGGTTGCGCTCCGTGAACTCCCGCGCGAAACCCCAGAATCCAGCCCGCCCCAGATGTCCATGGCCGTCCCGACGGTGACTCTGTACTCCAGCCCGCCGAGCAGCGTCTGCTCGACGTCGCACCAGATCAACGCGCACGTGTCGTGCGATTTCGAATTCAACTCCAGATCGTTGCCGCCTGCCTCGTCGACCGCTTCTTCGGCTCAGAAGACAATCGTCGGCGGTCTCTCGTGCCTCTTCGCTTCGCCGACGCCAACGGTGGCGAAAGCACTCGTCGTCTTCGAGTTTCGGTGGGGGCGGAGATGAATTGGTGAGGCAAGAGAGAGGTGAGGAATTTAGGGAGCTGAGCAGCTCCTTTCGCTATTCGCCGAGTAAATTTGTGGGTTCGTGGAAGCGAGATCATCAGAGTCCGGTCTCAGTTCTTCACGGACCTGTTTCGTGTAGTAGCAATAGCAGTAGTGGAAACGGTTGTGCAAAGAGCTTCCCAGTGAGAACTTCGCGTGATAGAAATGACGTTAACGCACTAGGCTCGATTCGAAGAGGTTCTAACGGGCTGTTCAGTGGGTTCGTTAGGAGGGCGGTGGCTTCTTGTGTTGAGCTAGAAACGCCGGCGGTTGAGGTGCGTGGTGATAGTGGTGGAGGTGCTGATCTGGAGGAATTGGCGTTTAACTTGGAGGATTGCTTTGTGGAGAGTGATCTCGAGCCGTATGCAAAGGAATTGTTGGTGAATGCACAGTTAAGGCATAAGATCTTCTGCCAGGAGTTTGTCATTAAGGCATTCTATGACGCCGAAAAAGCGCATAGAGGGCAGGTATAGTTTAAGTGTGCAAGGGCCTTTGTTCATTGGGGCAATTTTGTTTTATGATTGTTTGATAGGTTTTGATGTGTTTGTAATGTAGATGCGTGCCAGCGGCGATCCATATCTGCAGCATTGCGTTGAAACAGCTGTATCACTGGCACTTATTGGTGCTAATTCTACTGTGGTTGCCGCTGGGCTGTTGCATGACACCCTTGACGATACCTTCATGAGTTATGACTATATATTGAGGAACTTTGGAGCTGGTGTGGCTGACTTAATTGTAGGGGTAAGAAAGAATTTCCATCTTGATTCCTCGTGTGAACTGTTTGGACAATCAAGAATCTCGAAAGAAGTTAAACATTTGCCATTTATTTTTCTTATGAGCTGTTTCTGCTGTTTGTCTGTCCCCGGAAAATGGTTAGGAGGCGTAATAACAAGTGCATAGCATACAAAATTTGCAATATGCCACTTGCAAGTATTTGTTAGTGGTCAAGTCCTTGCACAACTATTCGTAGGCCACTGGAAGAGTACAATGCCTATTCATGTTATTGACTGAACTAGGTAGATAGTTACTTCCTGATTGAGTAAGATCCAGTTCAGGGTGTCCTTGAAATGGCTTCGTTAGGCTTGCTGATACTCTGTTGTGTTATCTGCAGAGAGTCCTGAGTTCTCTATTATGGATATTTATGTAAACAGAGTTGCAGGATTGAATTATCTTGTCACTCAGAACACTATTGCGAATATAGCTGGTGGTAGCTTTTGCAATTGCTTCTCTTTTTTGGGAATTGTTGTCCATGAATAATGTGTTTGCGATGTAAGAATTGTTCTCTGTAGACATCTTGGGAAGTTAACAGTCTCTTCACTCTCTAATTCAGGAAGATTAATGAAAATCCTAAATGAATTTTTCTGATGGTTTAGCCACTGGTAATGCTGCAAACAGGGATATTTCTTTCTTTCCCATGTTATGCTTTTTCAGTGCAAAAAGAATTTGCAAATTGCTTTTTATAATAGGAAAGTGACATTTGAGCATTTAATGTTATGCTTTGGGTTTTGATTCTGACAGCTCACTGTTCTTTAGTCAACACTCAGAAGCTTACTCTTTTAATTTGAAAGATAACAGGTCATCTATGGTGCTTGCTTCTCCGTCTAGATTGTTTCGTCTCTTTTTACTTTTCCTTTCCATGTGGTTGCTTGTCTGAAGTAATGTACTCTTGCTGTTTTGAGCTCTCTTTGTTTGCATGGCGACTTATGCATGCATGTTTTACGAGGATCTTTCAGTTATGTATGGTATTGTAGGTATCAAAGCTAAGTCAACTTAGCCAACTTGCACGGGAAAACAATACAGCAAGCAAGACTGTTGAAGCAGATCGACTTCATACCATGTTCCTAGCCATGGCAGATGCCAGGGCTGTCCTCATAAAATTGGCTGATAGACTTCACAATATGGCGACTCTGGATGCATTGCCTTTGGTCAAGCAACAGCGGTTTGCTGAGGAGACAATGGAGATATTTGTGCCATTGGCCAACCGTTTGGGGGTCTATAGTTGGAAGGAGCAGCTAGAGAATTTGTGCTTTAAGCATCTCAACCCCGACATGCACAAACAATTATCCTCGCAGCTTCTTGAGTCCTTTGATGAAGCAATGATTGCATCTGCTGTTGAGAAATTAGAGCTGGCTCTGAAGTATAAGGCCATTTCTTATCACTCTTTATCAGGAAGGCACAAAAGCTTATATAGCATATATAGCAAAATGTTAAAGTATGCCCCTCCCTCCCTCCCTCCCTGACATATCCTTTATGTGTTGTTTGAGGGAATGCTTTCCTTTGTTGACAGCTTCTACTATGTGATTTTCATGGACCAGTTGCTAATTCAGAAACCTAGGGAGCAAAATAAACAATTGCTGTTTATTACGAAGTTTTTGGTATGTGAGCTGCTATGGGTGTCTGGCCAAGAAAAAAAAATTGCCAGTATGATGTTGCATCTTTCTTTTACAAATTATAAGGTAATTTATTGAAAGATACACTGCTGTAATACTTCTGAAGTAAATGAAAACAGGGCACAAGAAACTAAATAACACAGCCTAACTAACATACTTATAGCATGGAGAGTAGAGCATGAATCCCAAAGATGACTAAAAGCCAAAAAGATTGAAGAAGCTGATGACTTGGATCCTTGGAACATTTTTTGGTGCAAGCAATAAGCGCTGCACATATTTCAAAAAATTATATACACTCTCAGCGGCAATGGCAACACGCACCTAGAATAGATTTCCAGTATCTCTTGTAGCAAGTAACTTGGCACTGATTGGTGTATTAATGGAGATTGTCATTTTCATGCAGGAAGAAGCTTACAATGGATGAAATCCATGATATACATGGTCTACGATTAATTGTTGAAAATGAAGATGACTGTTACGAGGCACTGAGAATTGTCCAAAGTTTGTGGCCTGAAGTTCCTGGAAGATCAAAAGACTACATTGCCCATCCAAAGCTTAATGGGTATGTTTGCTAAAATACCTTGGTTGAGTGCTTAAGAGCCAAGGCCTTTGCTTTCTTAATGTTTCGTCATTATCGTTTAGGTATCAATCGCTTCATACTGTAGTGATGGGTGATGGGATAGTTCCCCTTGAAGTTCAAATCCGAACAAAAGCAATGCATTTGCAGGCTGAATTTGGATTTGCTGCTCATTGGAGATATAAAGAAGGTGAGTGTAAGCACTCTGCTTTCGTGCTTCAGATGGTTGAGTGGGCTCGATGGGTTGTTAGCTGGCAGTGTGAGGCAATGAGAAACGATCAGTCATCAATTGGCCATGTTGATTCTGTCAAGCCAACCTGCACGTTCCCAACTCACACAGAAGATTGTCCGTTCTCGTACAAGCCTCTCTCTGATCAGGATAGGCCTATCTTTATCATTATGATTGAAAATGATAAGGTACTTCTTCAACTTCCATGTTGTTTTCTTCTCCTACAGTGTTTTTCTAATGTCGGTGCTTATGCTACCTTATCTTCATAGGACAGTTGGAACAAATTTTTCTCTGGTGCATTAAGTACTTGATGTCTTGGGTAGCGCATTTGAAGTTTGGTTTGGCAGTATGCTAATATATGATTACTCTGCCTTGCTCAATGATGGATGTGATGAAGGTCTCTGATGGTTGGATTCTGCAGATGTCGGTCCAAGAGTTTCCTCCGGACTCTACAGTCATGGATTTGCTGGAAAGGGCTGGGATGGGGAGTTCAAAATGGACACCTTACAGGAGCCCTCTCAAGGAAGAACTGAGGCCAAGGTTGAATCGCGAACCGGTTGGGAGCCTATGTGCAAGTTGAAGATGGGGGATGTTGTGGAATTGACTCCTGCATTACCCAATAAGTCATTGACGGAGTATCGGGAAGAGATCCAGCGAATGTATGATCACGGCCTTCCCGTATCGAGGCCGGGGCAGTCTACTAGCACTTTGGTTGGCTGGAGGAGTTGAACCTTACGAGATGATACCTTTGTGATGATCATTTGTCAAAATCAGGTTTGCTTGCAAATATGTTTGTATATATAGGACAGGATTTGGACTCTCATTCTGTTTGGAAAAGTTTTTTTTTTTTTTCTCATTTTATTTTTCTCTTGAATAGACACTGAACAATTTGATTCTCCAAAATCCAGCATGTATGTAATCTGTATCTGCGTTGTCGGCTCCATCTTTGTCAGTTCGAAGATGCACTGTCCAGAGTGTCATTTGTTTTTTCCCCACTTTTGCTAATATTTGGTGATTGTTATGATCTGTAAAGGAATTATTGATGTTGTCATCATGTGTGGCTTCTCAAGAAACAGAAGAAATAAAGTCTCATGCTAATGTATTATCAATTCATATTTGGTACTTTAAAATATTTATTAGTCGCATGATAAGTACAACCACTAGCACCATTACAGAGAAAACAGTCATAGAATAGCATAATAATGCATTTTCATTCTCTATCTCCACAAGAACTCTTGAACAGAATGTTTCCAAGTGAGCACAAGCATCAGCATCACCAGAACCCCAGCTAGTCCCCAGGCTGAGCTCCCAATTCTCAGCACCCATGAAGGATCAGGAGACGGAATCGCCGAACCTCTCCCAACATACCCTGAAGAAGAAGAAGAAGATGAAGAAGTGGTCTTGATGGCGATTATGAGCCCGGCAAGAACCACAGGAAGCACAAACCCAGAACTCCATTTGGCCTCATGGTAGTTCTTAGCCTCACTCTTCCTGTCGACATACAATGGAGAAAGTACTATTGCTGATACAAGAGCCAACACCATGGCCACTCCTCTCTGCGACGAGCTATGAGCTGCGTAAAGATGAGCAGCCATTGATGGGGGCTTTGAAGGGGAACCCTAGAGCCAAATGGAATAAACAGGTATTGTAGAGAAGGGGCTGAGTTTGATGGGAGATTTATAAGAGGGAAAAGGGAAGAAGATGAACCTGGTGAAGGAAAGGAATCATGGTGGGAAAAGGGCCTGAGAGTCTCTATTGGGTGACAGGTAATAAATTAAACAGCCGTCCATAAAGTTCAACAGGGAAAAAGTGTGAAAAAGTGGTGGAGGGGCTTTGAAAATTATTGGAGGGAATGAGTGAGATAGATGAGATTGGAACGAAGTGGAGGCAAGGTATCGGATGGGCGTGTGCGTTCATATGTGATAAGAAGTGATTCTGTTGCTAACGCTAGCTGTACACATATCTTGCTGGAGGTTAATGCCTTTCTTTACTTAGCCATCTTTGTCTTTCTTTCTGCATCTTTGAAACTTGTTTCATCTGCATTCTTTACCCCTTTCATTCCAACTTTTAGCAGAATCTCTTTAATGGATTCTGAATTGTAACCTAAGAAATGGGTGGAACTCATCATCCAGCTGTCATTGGATCTATTAGGAATTGATGCACAACCGCAAAGAAATAAAGCTTAAAAACGAGAAAGAGAAATCGAAGCAATAAGGTTTTATTCTGGTTCATCTTTTCTTCTTCTTTTTTTCGATTCACTTTTAAATTAGGGTTACATCCAAAAAAATTTATTATAATAAGCACATTGTACCTCTATGTTATATTACTCAATTATAAATGAAAAAAGAGTAAATATATAACAGCTGCTATTTATGGGGTTAAGCCCAAATAATCAATAAAATATAAGCTCAAATTATAAAATCTCTATGACTTTCGGGGGTGTTGCCCCCTAAAGTCCCTCGCGAGGATGGCTCTCGTTCACTTGAGAACCAGACCCGATGCTTTTTTGTTGATGGAGAATATAAACCATGGCCAACTAAGATCTCCTAAATTGTAATTAGATGTTCCGTAAAGATCTCTCTCCCAACTCTCACATGACACGCTGGGAGTAGATCACATCATTGCACTGTTTCCTCAAGGTGAAAGAGATGTCAAGTTAAGCCATGCACAACAATTAAGGATTAATACCACAAAAAATTTCAAATTAATATACTTGTGATGAATTTACTTAAAATTATTTTTTAAGTATAAAAAAGCCTCAAATTGATACACTTGTGATACATTTATCTTAAATTATTTTTTAACCACAAAAATCTCGAATTGATACACATATGATAAATTTACTCAAAAAATTTTTTTACCACAAAAAATTTTTAATTGGTACACCAGGTGATAAATTTACCCGGAACTAAATTTTTTGATAACCAAAAATTTCAAAAAATACACATGTGATAAATTTACTTTTCGTTAATTCTTGTTAAATCGGATTAATACCACAAAAAATTTCAAACCGATGTATTTATGATAAATAGAGGGTAAAAACCCCAAATTGGTATACCGAGTCAATTGCTATGCATCTCGACCCAAAAAAAAAAAAAATTGCTATGTGTTACCTAATTGAACAAGTTGATGATAAAATGTAACGAAAAATTAACGGAGGGGTAAATTTATCATAAATATATCAATTTGAGTAATAAATTTTGTTGAGATTTTTTTATGGTAAAAAAATAATTTGAGATAAATTTATCATAAATATATCAATTTGAGATTTTTAATGATATTTAAACATGCTTACTTGTGCTTAATGACAACCTTGGCAGAGAGAGTCGACGTTAAGGACAGGCAACCGGCAGAAAATTGGATGGGTTTATCGAGCTAGACAAACATTTTTAGTGACTAAGACGTGTGATTAGTGTTAATCATACGTCAACCTTGATAAGACATGTTGCTCCCATAGGCGATTGCCCATCGCAAAGCAGTTTTCCTCCACAGTAAAATCCAATCCTTGCAAGAAACAACTCCAGTGACTCTTCAAAATCACTTTGCCTATGTATCTGTTTGCCCATTCTTTACTATGCTTGCGACGGAACGCACTAAATTAAGACAATTAGCTCATATGATGAGCGTAACTCTTTAATCCATCTATTCCTTGAATTTTCTTTCATAATCTATCTACTGCTGCTACAAGATATTGAAGAAACACGACATTCAAAGCATTGTCTATGGGCACTACGGCGGATGCATTAAACTATGATGAAATCCAGCTAATACGACGTGAGCTACGGTGTGTTGCCTGAAATTACCTTAAACTTTTCTTTGTTCGCTTGTGTTTGAAAGAGAATATTCGATTTGAAAAAAATCGTATTCATGAGTTCGAATTGTTCTTAAATATCAAGTTCTTGTTTCGAAATCACCATGAATCATCGATACTTATAGAAATGATTTTTGCTTGATTGCTATCTGGTACGAAGACCCTCATATAATTATGCAGCGTTGAACATCAGCTTTTGAAAAACATGAAAAAACAACGGGCAGCCCCATTTTACAAAAGAAGAACAGAAAGATCACCTTGCCCTTCTCTTCCTCCAGGCTTGGCCCTTTCTTCTCCGATGGACAGCGACATGTGCGTCTGTTGCGTCGAGAAATTTAAGAATAACGAAAGAGGAAAGAAAGAATGTACAATGTCCTGTCATGTGTGTCTCTCGCAGTCTTGTTCTCTTGTTCCTTCCTCTGCATGTGATTGCGTACGCTTCAAATGCCAAGAATCATGTCTGAATGAACACTGAAACACCATTCCCAAGCACCTTCATACCCACCTCAATGGCCGCCTCCAAACTCCTCCACCTCCTCTCCTTCTATCTCTCCACCGCCATTCACGTCCTCAGGAACCTGCTCTCACACCTCACGACTCTCCACAGGACGCCGCTTCTCGTCACTCTCGTCGACCTATTCCTGTCACTCTGTTTCTGGTCGTGCGGCCTCGCACCCTGCGCTGTGGACTTGGACGACGGGCAGCCCACCATCCACTTCTGGGGCTCCGCTCACCGGAGGTCCAAGAAGCCATATTTGGTCCTCATCCATGGCTACGGGGGCAACTCGAGGTGGCAGTTCCTGGCCCAAGTGGGCCCTTTATCTCGAAGCTTCAACGTCTTCATGCCGGACTTGCTCTTCTTTGGGAAATCGCACACGCTCAGTCCTCAAAGGAGTGATGCGTTTCAGGCCACATGCATTGTGGAGGGTCTGAAGAAACTTGGGGTTGATAAGTACTCAATTAACGCGATCAGCTATGGTGGTTTCGTGGGGTACAGGATGGCTGAGATTGGTGGCGATGGAGTTGAGAAAGTGGTGATTGTCAGCAGTGGGTTTGCGTGTACAGATGAGCACAAGTTTGAGCAGTTGAGGAAGATTGGCAGGAATCCTTTGGAGTTTCTTTTGCCTGAGAAGCCTCAGGATTTGAGGGTTCTGGTGAATTTGTCAATCTATAAGTTCAACCCTTTCAAATGCGTCCCCAATTTCTTCCTCCAGCTGTTCATTGATGTGAGCTAACATTTACTCTTTATGTTGCCCTTCAAAGTTGTGCCCTGTTTATTGCTTGATGCAGTTGCTGGTCTCAGGCTCTGAGCTGTCTACTCAAGTTGTGTTTGCTTTGCTACATAAATCAGTTTATAGGAGAATTTGACTGGTAATCTCATTGTGTCTCGCAGTAATATGCTGGTTTGGAAATAAGTGATAAAAAACAAAGTGAAAAGGAAAGGGCCTGAACCCTCTAGGAGTTCTTCCTCAACTAAAGAGAGGACATTTTGAGAATCTTGGCTTTTAAATGGTAGAAAAGGAGAGAATCGTACTGTAGTGAATTTTGGCTTTCAGAATCCAAATGTCGTCATTGGTTATATTATCGTGGAATTATAATTTACCTTGGTTTGGATCCTGGCTTTGACAGGTTGAAACTAATGGACTTCCTCGAAACAGAATTTTTTTCAATCTGTTTACTCTACTTGAATTGGAATCTCTCCATAGAATTCCACAACTTTTGCTACCAAGCAGTGTTGTTTGAGGGAGGAGTCTCGGTCCTGAGTGGGTTGTCTAGAATCGGCAATGTGACTATCGGCTCCAAAAGATTGGAACCGAGAGTCGAACCGGTCGAATCTAGACTGGCCGGGCCCTGCTTACCTTTTTGTTTTGCATTGAAAATCAAATCTTTACAGTAAGTTATAAAAGTATATCACTGTCAAAATATGTTGTTGTCTCTTCATGTTGAAGACCTAGTTTGACTTTCAGAGAGTTGCAAACCTTTTGTTTTCCTCGTAAAATAATGCTTCAAAACTGGTTCAACCTGGGAACCAAACTGGTTGAACCGGTATGAACTAGTTCCCCGATTGAACCGACAGTTCAAGCCTTAGAACTGGGACGGAACCGATTTTCCCTATATTTGGCCATGCAGCGGTCGGTCCAAGTTGATTTGGTCCGCTTCTTGGGCTGAACCAGACCCGGTGCACACCCCTAGTTTGAGTTGGCTTTGGTGATTCATTGTGTACGTTTGCTTCTATGGTTAGTTCATAGGTTAGCACTGAAGGTAATCAACAGCAGACGGCTCGCTCACCCCTGAGGCCCGAGAGGTAAATTGGCAAGCTTGGGCAAAGGTCTTACATGAGGAAACCCGGCCCACATATTTTTCGCTCGGCCAGCCAAGCACCCCTTCTCTATAATTTTTATGATATGGGTGGGTTTGAGCAACACATTGGCCTGACGTTTGGGTCCGCTCCGAACCTGCCCAATGATCAGCTTTAGTCACGACCTAGAGGTCACTTCATTTTCCTGTATTCACGGGCATACTTTTTCAGGTCATGTGCAACAATGACAGGAAAGAGAAGTCGGAGCTAGCAGAATACTTGCTCTTCGGAAAAGCAGACAGCAAACTTCCTGTTTTGACTCAGGTAGTTCATTCACATGAGCATTTGGACTACTTAAGAACCAATGTTTTCAAAGACTTCATATGTGAGATGTATGTGCAATCATATCAGTATAAAATGACTGTAACTCTTAGCAATTCATTTCTTGGGTGTTATTTGCAGGAAACGTTGATTATATCGGGGGATCAGGATAAGGTCTTCCCATTGAGCTTTGCACATCACTTGCAAAAGTAAGGTTTTCTTAGTGTGTATTCTATATATCAGTTTCTTGGTTTGCTTAAACATTACCAATGTTAAAAACCGTACATCTACAATCATCAGGCATTTGGGACCCAAGTCGAAGCTAGAGATCATCACGGACACTGGTCACGCTGCAAACGTCGCATCCCCTGGAGCTGTGAACAATTTTATAAGAGCCTTTATCCTTGGTAAATGAACGTGATAAAAGAAGTTATCATTCTGATTGCAACTTTCGGTAGAATTTGCTGCTCTAATAGATCTGAACTTTTGCTGATGCTCTCTGATTCAAGTAATCCTTCAAGTATCTATATAATAGCAAATGATTCCTATTGATGCATCTTCGTTTACTTCAGGAAAGTCGATTAGAAACAGCAACACAGAGAAAAGATAAAATGCTATGCATATTTGAGACTACTTCATTGTCCAACCATGGGTTTTGGGTTTGGTTAGTTCTTTTAAGACGAAATATAATACAAACCTAGCTAGTACATCTATGAACTTAGTTTTGCTTCTGGTGCTCACCCTACGCATCACTTTTATCATGACCCAGTGAAACTATTACAGATCGATAGGTTTTAGATCATTTCTCTGAGTGATTGCATCTGCACGACAACCTCCTTCATGTCGAGTCGTTCTCCGGGTTGTTCAGCGGAGCATAAGATGCCAATTTTCAGTATCGAGGTCAAGCTCTCTTGAACTTTGCTTTGCTTTCTCGTCGCGGTTGCCCTGTCGATCTCTTGATGGTGGAAGACTTCTTCGAGTAGTTTTGAGTCCACTATTTCGGCCACTCCATCTGGAATAGCCCTGTTCACATAGCTATGGAGGCTGAGATCTTCCATGAACATCTCATCAGTTGGCTGCTTCCCAGTGAACATCTCCATCACTAGAATCCCAAAGCTGTACACATCCCCCCAGGTTGAAATCTCACCAGCCATTCCATATTCTTCACCAAAACACAATACCAGTTTGGCATAAGTTCAACAAATATAATCCCAAAACATTTGTATATGAGCATTCTCGAAATGAAAAGAGGTTGAATCCTGCAGTCCAATTTTGAAATGTCTTTTGTTCATTTTTCACAAAAAGGGTCCTGACAAATGAAGGATATATGAGATATCTCTCTCCAAGATTATAGGGCAAAAAAGAAGTTACCTGGAGCTACATATCCAATAGTACCCTTAAAGGCACCAGTACTCAGGCTCGATTGAATCTGAGGGTTCTTATCATAGAGGAGCCTTGCTAATCCGAAATCGCCAACATGAGCGATCATGTCTTTGTCGAGGAGGACATTGCTCGGCTTAAGATCACAGTGAACAACTGGAGGGTCCGCATGGTGATGGAGATAGTCCAGAGCCTGAGCTATGTCAATGGCTATGCTAACCCTCTGCACAAAACTGAGTTGCTTCCGGCCAGAATTCTGGTCATCTGCATTATCTACATGCAACCACTTCTCCAGACTCCCATTCGGCATGTAGTTGTAGACCAATGCCTTGAACTCGTTCCCAGCGAAATCAATGCTCGAGCAAGAAGTGACTATCTTCAAGAGATTCCGATGCCGGATCAATCTTAATGCTTCACATTCTGCTATAAAGCTCTTCGAAGCTCCACGTTGCTGGAGGTCGAGAACTTTCACTGCAACCTCCAATTCTCCGCTGCATCCTTTGAACACTGAACCGTAACTGCCGGTCCCTATCTTTTTAGCTGACGAGAAGCCATCTGTTGCACTGGAAAGCTCAGCATACGTAATCTTCTGAAATTTCTTTTCAACCTCTGTAGGAGTCGTCTCTAAGGATTTCTTCCTCCTAACATTTTTCCTTCTATAAAGTATGAGAATGGAACATATCAAGATTGCACATGTTCCACCAGAAGCTGCGAGGATTATCATTATCCTGACATACAAACGTCGCCACAACTTCCTGGAATGAACTCTCGGGGTTGTGCATTTCTGTAGATGCAATGCTGCCGGGCCCCCACAAAGATTACTGTTTCCTGCAATTGAGATTTCACTCGCGTTCTTGAAGATTCCACCTTCCGGGACCTCACCTTCCAGATGATTGAACGACAAGTTCAGATTTTTCAGGAAGGTGAGAGAGCCGAGGAAATCGGGGATCTTGCCTGTGAAGTTGTTGCGCGAGAGATCGAGTTCTTGAATCCCTTTGAGGCTTTTTAAGGAGGAAGGAATTGATCCTTTGAGGAGATTTCCGCTTAGATACAAGAATTCCAAGCTAACGCAGCTTACAAGGGAACTAGGTAGCTCTCCTGATAGTCTGTTGTCTGATAAGTCTAGATATGTGATCTGTCTCATTTTTCCTAATTCTAACGGTATCGGACCGGCTAGCTTATTTGCAGACAAGTCTAACCAATCTGTTATGGAAGGAATACCAACGACCTCTTTAGGTATAGTACCTGAAAGGTTATTATTTGCCACAGAGAGCCTCTGAAGACTCTGACAGTTTCCTAAGGTTGAAGGTATGTTTCCCTGGAGAGAATTATTATTTAAGCCGAGTTCTACCATGGAAGTGAGATTACCAATGGATTGAGGAATTTCCCCCGAAAATTTGTTGCCGAAAATTGACAAAACCTGCAGGGTCTTCATAAGCCCAATGGAGGCAGGGATTTGTCCGGTGAAGAGATTCTCCTCCATGCCAATCAAGATCAGGTTTTCGAGCTTTTGAATGTCGTTTGGGATGCTACCGGAAATCCTGTTTGCTCCCATCAGAAGGTAATTGAGGTTTGACGAGAGATTGGTTATGTGATTTGGCAAAACCCCACTGAGACTGTTGTTGTTGAAGGCAAGGACCTCAAGTTTTGTGCAGTTCACTAATGAGGAAAGAAATGCAAGGTCATTCCCATCCCCATTTCCAAGCTCGTTCATCCCGAGATTCAACTTGACGAGGTTAGTCAACTTCCCCAAATCTTGAGGTATCGAACCGGTCAACTGGCCAAATGGAAGGAAGAGCCACTCGAGCTTACTTGCATTAGATATGGAGCTTGGAATTGAACCATAAAACTGGTTCTTTCCAAAGAGAAGAAACCGAACGTTTGGAAGAGTAAATCCTATATCGGGTGGGATTTTTCCAACAAGTTGGTTCTCAGCAACAGCAAAGTACTCCATAAGAGAGAGATTGAAGAGCTGGGCAGGAATCGAACCTGTCAAGAGTCCGTTTGATGAGATTTGGAACATGCGGAGCTGCCTCAGCTGGCCGAGCTCTTTAGGAATGTCGCCGCTCAGTCTGTTTTCAGATAGAGAAAACTCGCTGAGAAATGTGAGGTTCGCTAGCGATTTCGGGATTGGACCTGTCAAGTTGTTGACAGCGAGTCCTAATTCCGTAAGCTTATAGAGCTCGCCCAGCTCGGGTGGAATTCTTCCTTCAAGGCTGTTTGCGACTAGATCGAGAATCCTCAGCTCCGAGCACTGAGCGAGATGTACAGGAATCTCACCTTGCAAAAGATTCTGGGTGAGTCCGATCGCTCGAAGCCGATACAGACGTCCCATTTCTTTCGGGATCTCGCCGTGGAAGTAATTGTACCGCAGATTGACTCTCCTCGCGAATGTCAAGTTTCCTATATACGGTGAGATAGTACCTGTCAAGTTCCTGGACTGGAGGTCTAGCACCACGACCCTCTCGTGTCGACCACCACAAATAACCCCGTTCCATAGACAAAAATGGACCGAATCGTTCCAATTGCTCAGCGTGGCAAAAGGGTCGTGGGATATCTGGTTCTTGAAGGCCAACAAGGCAAGTCTATCTGTGTCATTCCCAAGTTTAGCAGAGTGAGAGAGAGTGAAGTAACTGCAAGGAAGCAGGAGGTAGAGAGTGAAGATGACAGGGCGTGGAGTGAATGGCAAAAGCTTTCTAGATTCCATTTCGACACAGTTCATGGTGAGATTGCTTAGTCTGCCATATCCTGATTTTATAGAGTCCAGGTAACCTAGGAACGAGACCTGTCCTGGAGAGAAACTAGGGTGGTGGAAATTCTTGCAAGAATGGCCAAAAAGCGTTCACGGGAGAGAGAGAGATACGTATATCTTGGCACAAAATGAGGTGGACATTGACGTGGAAAAGAGAGAGAATCTTGGTCAACTTTTACTATGATCTGTAGTCTGCAGTTCACCAGTGTGCTCTCTTTCTGGCTGTCGCCTTCAGTTTTTCTGTTGACTTTGGAGTTGCATCAATTGACTGATGTGGTCTGAACACAGAATATGTCGAATGTGAACGTGATCAGTTCGGAGGTTTCCTGGAAAGAGAGGGGGTCATTTGCGATTGAAGCAATCGGTGGGTTAGGTACCGAGGTTCCATGCCCATTGGATCATATGTACGGAATGGATTTGAGTTGTCTAGGAAATCATGGCATAAGACCAGGACTGTGATGTGATTCCCACTATGAATCCCTTCGAGCTTTGTCGGGGCTGCGCATGGTCAGGAATCTTTTTGCTTCTCATGAAATTCCTCCATTGGCAATCAAAATCAAGATGAACTTCGACTTGAATACTTGCCGTCTTGGGGAGGACGGACAACTTGTCATCGCAGCGTATGATTATCATTAACCCTTAAGTACGTTGTACATTCAAATCCATATCGAGGGGTTGAATCGCGTTCCAGTCGAGCCAAATACAGTGCAATCTTGAGCTAGATCAACATCAACATCAACATCACCTTTAACCCAAACTAGTTGGGGTCGGCGGTCGATGAACCCAAAAAGTAAGACCGAAAGAGCTATAAAATAAAACAAAATACAATAACAATGCTTATAATAATATAAGGAAAACAAAAGGACTAGGATTCGAAACAGCGATCGGGAACATAGGAATTTTTGCCCCTCCACAATGTTAATCGCTTTCCTCCACTCTGTCCTAAGACAAACAAGACGCCAATCTATGTCCCACGCCAACAAATCCTGTTTTACTACTTTTCCCCAGGGTAAGTTTCGGCCGACCTCTCCCTTTCCTCATGTCATTCTCCCTATAACACACTTCTGTTCTTACGGAGCATTTAGGGGTCTTCAATCTTGAGCTAGATGAATGATTAAAATTCGTTCTCGAGCTCGGTTCGATTCGATCACAGTCAATTCCTAAAGGAACTTGAACTGAGCTTTATGACCTAGAATATTAGTGTTCCTGTGCATAAAATGCATTTAAAGGTTTCTGGTGAATAAGTTTTATGATTGTTAACTATTTGAGGAAAAAACAATGCAAGCTTGATTAGGAGATCAGGATCTTCAGCCCGTCGAGCTGATTATGGGCGAGTTCGAGCTCAATTCGAGGAGGTACTAGATCCAGTTCGATAGTAACTTAAGATCGAGTTGCCTCGGATGAGTCCATCTCCGATGATTATGTACCCAATCTTGAGATACTTGCGCGTAACTCAACCCGGTTGAGTCCCTAATCACGATTGCGTACCATTAGCAATCCAGAACCGCTACTAATGAACTGTTGTCAATTCGTTATTGAAACATAGATGTAAAACCTTTTCGATTTATAAGATAAAAATCTAGGCGTTTGCTAAATCCAAAACACTTATCATACCCCCTTTTGATGCTCTTTGCATTTGCAAACGCGTAAGTGAAAGCAAAAATATAACCAAACGCACCGAATTTCACTATTTTACAAACTGATTAATTAGGCAAGATCTGAATTAATAATCTCTAAACCCCAATTTCGCTAATTAATCATCATCATTTCCCGCCACCACTCAACTTCCATAACGAACAGAAGGACACGGGCTGACCTTTCCACCCCAAGCTCACGCAGCAATGGCTCCCACCGTCTTCCTCCACCTTCATCTCCCAGTTCCCGTCGTGCTTCCTCAGCAGCGCTCGGCCTCCGTCGATGGCATCCTCGCCGAGCCCCTCCCCCGCGAACCCCGCCGCCCTCATCCGCTCGCACCACCTCTCCCTCCCCTCGTTCATCTCCGCCGCGCTCGTCAGCGCCCTCGCTGCCTCACCCTCCATCATCCTCCTCTCCTCGCTCTCCCTCCCCTTGAACGCCGCGCTCGTCGAGTCCAGGAACCGCCACAGGTACTCGATCCGCCTCGAGAACCCTGTCGCGAAGTCCACGCACCCCGCGCATGCGCAGTCCCCGTTGTTCTCGCTCAGGATCACGCCCGTCGGGCTCAGGGCTCGGAGGGATTTGAGGAACTCGGTGCGGTCGCTGTGGCTCAGGTGGTGGAGGCGGAATTGGGCGGAGATGATTAGGGTTTCGTCGGGGGAGGCGTCGATGCATTGGGGATTTAGGCCTTGGAGGGGAACGTTATTGAGGCGGTTGATTTGGAGATTGATGTTGAGGGTCTTGGCGAACCCAAGGAGGAGTGGGGACACGTCGTAGCCAGGGGGAGCCATGGAGAAGGGCGTGTCGGCATCTCCACCATCCCCAGTGGGGAAGATTGCGGTGAGGCGGACCAACGGAGGGGCCCGCCAGGGCGGCGGCTTAGGCTGTCGAGCAGCGTTGGCCACTGTGCGCCGTGGGAGACACCGATGTCGAGGATGTGGAGGTTCCGCGACTTGTCGGGTTCTTCGCTGAGCACTTGAAGGATGGAGGAGTTCACGATGTTGCTCGGGAAGGCGAACCAGGGGCTGCTCTCGTTGAACCTGAGGATAGATTTCTGGAAGAAGCGCGGCTCTGCGGATGAGAATGTGAAAGGAGCTGACGATGGCAGAGAGGTGGACGAGGATAGGTGGTAGGTTAAGGCCCGGAGGCCATGCGAGGCGAGGCGGTGGTTGGGATCACCGGTCGGAGAGGCGAGCTCGTGGAGAACATAAAGGAGGTGTTGCACCCGGTTAAGGTTGTTGGCAGCGATGGCGGCTGCGCACGGGTTGAGCAACTGCTCTGCCCACCTCCCTTCCTTGTTGTTACAGTTGTTGCCGTTGTTTCCCGAGGACACAGCTGAGCGTTTCTTGCCAGCAGCTCTCTTCACTCCCAGCACCGGTTTTGCTGGCTTCACATCCATCGATCCGGAGTTCTCGATGGCACTAGGACATTGGTTTCTCCTCTGGGTGAGATCTTGATTATCCAATGATGCTTTCCTCTTCTTCGACGTCTCTTGTTTGACCGACTCCTCCGAATGGTTAGCGGCAACGGAAGGATCCGTGGCTGTGGCTGTGGTGTCGGGGGTTGCATCGGTGTGAGCACTACTGTCTGCTGTGGTGACGGTGCTGGTGATGGAAGTTGCACTGGTGTTGATAAGATCCAGCATGAAATCCTGATTCGGATCCCACCAGTTGTAGCTATTGATCTCGGCGGAGTAGTAAGGGTCGTCGAGAAGCGAAGGGAAGAACGAGACTGAATCCTCTATCCAGCCTAGGATGTGAGGATTCGGCTCTGCTTCTTCAATGGTCATTTTTGCTCGATAGGAACGATGACCTAGTGCCGGGGAGAGAGAGAGAGAGAGAGAGAGAGAGAGAGATAAGGAGGAGGCTCTCTGCGTTTAAAAGAGAGCGTCTGATCATTGACCAAGCCGGAGGAGGATAGAGATGGCCATTAACAAATCGCGCTTAAACAAACACTTTGGGCAGTGATTTTTTTACCAGGGAAGAGGACGGTGGCGGGCATATTCTTTATGTGTTGGTGTGCTGTTCATTCGGAAGTAGCGATGTTTTTGATATAGGTTCTTTCCAGGGTTTTAAAAAAAGGAGCAAAAGACACAAATCCTTCATGCTCCTTTTGTTCTGATTATTAACTTATTCTCTTGGAGGGCGTGGTGGTTGAGATCTACAAATGACTGTGGGAGAGAGAAAGTTTGGAGACAGAGATGGGTTGAATTTGAATTGTCAAGAGCCGGCAAAGCTATAATTAACATTTGGGATGCTCTGTTTTGTTATGCTCTGCTTTGTCCATTCTGAAGGTTGGCCTCTGCATGACAATTTTTATAGGTTAGAATACTATGCTGATTATGATTAAATTTAAGGAACTTGTTTGTCCCTTGTGTTGCTATCTCCTAAGTCAGGTCACCACCACTCACACTGCTCCATGTTGACTCGATCCTATTGGTTCCCATCTTCATTTTTGTAATCGTGTTTGCTTGCCTTCTGTTTTTCTCTGAGATGGTGCTGATGAAAACACATCAACAGTTCTGCAGAAAATAGTTGTCCTCTGCAAATTTACGGAGGACAACTAGGTAGGTTTGCAGTATGGAAGACAAACAATTAACTCGTGAATTCTATACCTATATGGAACTGATTCCTGGCTGAATGGCCAGAGATTAATCACTCTGTTGTGTCTTTGAATGGGGACCTATTGCAGTAAAGCAGAAAGATTTAGGAGGTGGAAATCCGGGTGGCCTCTGTTTTTGAGCTCTGTTTCATAGTGAAGACTCGCTCTGTTTTGTTGGTGTCCAATTCAAGCCCAGTTGATGACAGTAAAATGTTGCAGAATTTGACCTCTCCAGGGAGCACATCAAATATGCAGGATCCTTGCAAAGCAAAAGAAAAAAGATGATAGAATACAAGATAGTCTCCTATCTGGATTGACTTTAACGTTTTTGCCTTTTGCCTTGTCCAACTCTCTCTCTCAATTCACGCACTTTAACTTTTTCTAAATCTGAAATTCCCGAAACTTCCATTTCACATGTAAAATTCACGTATGATATTTTCTTAATCTTTTTGAAACTGGAATAATATACTTGAAATTTTGCCTGAAATAGAACAGGACTTTTTCTTTTGCTTCAGGGTAAACTACCAGGCTTGAGTGAATGATGGTAACAGCCGGCGGAAAGAAAGAACATTGAACTTCAGGCATAATAGTAATAAAGCTGAAGAAGAGGGATTGGTATCGCCCACTAGCGAGGGGCGACCAGATCCGGAGCCAGTCCTATCTCCAGAGGTGATGACTACCCAGCTCTCTCTCCTCATCTGCCAATGATGTGGACTGCATTTTTGTCTTGCGGCATCCGCATCATCAATTTGCAGGCATCTTAAAAAACAAACACATTAAAGTATGAAATGTAAAAATTATCTGTGTCAACTTTCTATTTAGATCATTTCTGAAAATTCATGTGAAATTCGAATTTAGTAGCAAATTTGAAGAGGTGTCAGTGTCATATACGCTAAATTTTATATGTCAAAGAGGTCGGCATGGAGAGGTGATAAATCCAGAAAGCAAAGCAAGTTATTGATGAACTAGCAGAATTTCCAGAGGAAAGGAAAATCTGACAGTGAAAAGATGAAATCTGTACCTAGAACTTCAGAAACTAGATTAGAAGATGATAACATGTATTTTTTACGAATCATTCATTGATTGATATGTAGGAATGTGACGGCCAAGAGATTGAAACAATTAACGAGTGCTGTTCTTCCTTTTGATTATGCAGGAAATACGTCGAACGTGGGATCGTCTATGCTCCTTCCTGCAAGATCAGGAACATCCATCCTTTCTGGGACTTTAATGTTCACCAGCTTGCCTTGGAACTGTTCTGCTAAGCCGAGATGCGCCATAAGGAGGCATACGTGAGTCAGCAACTCTCCGCCTCGTCGGAGTTGCTGCGCGTGGTTGTTCCACTCGCATTTGCCTGCTGCGTAAATCAGCATCTCGACCCAAAATTCACATACCATCTCCCATAATTGCTCCTTCGTCCAACTGAAATCCGTCACAAGTGACTGCAATCCTTCGGCGAGCCTACGGCTATTTAGCAGCACCAAGCTGCTCGTACTCATTTGTAGAGAATGCAAGGTTTGCTTGTATTCCTTGAACAACAGATCTCGGGCATCTCTTCCACTCTTTGTTTTCAACCCTTTCTGGCGAAAGAAAGCCGTCGCCTGCTTGTACGTTTCTTCAAGAAATTTCGCCCGACCGATTGATTTAGGTAGCAAAATGGGACGTACCACTAGGATATGCAGCATGTAATCAGACAGTAATTGGCTCATTTCGCAAGCGGGTAGGCTGTTGTCGTTGAGTTCGGAGTAGTAGCAGAGATCAGTAGCTATGTGCCAAAGGAGGAGGCTCTGATCGAAGTCTATACTAATGGTGCTCCACTGGAGTTCTGGGAGACAATTCCTCTTCCGGGGAGCGAAATCACCTCTTTCACCAAGCAACTCCTTGATGATTCTGGGATCGAACCCTGAATCTCGACACCTAGAATGATTCTCCATCAGCCGCTTGAAGATCTGTTCTTTCAAAACGACACTCGCTTCCGCCTGCATCACTCGCCAATATGTTTCTAACATGAAATAGAAGCCAAACGGCTTGTCTTCGATGAACTTCATGAACCTGTTAGTTGAACAATAGCTTATTAAGTTGAGTTGTCCCATGGATCCCGACCACCTCTTGTTGTAAAATGAATATAACCGGGAAGACGATGTCGTTCGATACAGGAAATCCGCAAAAGGCCTCCTCAGCTTTATCAGCAACAGCATCGTCCAGTCAGACAATGCAGCAGTAAATCCCGCGTAAACCTCCAAAGCAATAGCACCCACCAATAGTAACATAGTTATCGCCACATCGAGGTGCGAGTAAACACGCTTGTCGGTGGCAATGCAAAAGATTATCAGCACAGAAACAGCGGAAGCGAAGGTAAGGAAACGAAGGAGGACACCGGGTATCGAGTAGACTATTTTCGCCTTCGTGTAGAGCAGGTCATACATTAGACTCAGCTCGACTTCGACCAATTTGAATGCTTCTTCGGCCGACTTCTTGCAAATGATGCTGTAGCTGTATTCGGCTTCATCAGTGTTAAGTATGACACCAGTGAACAGATGCTTGAACATGCTGAACAGGTAAAACGCTTCATGAAGGTACTTCCCATCAGGCCCTAGATTCATGACTAGTAACTGAGTAGGCGGCGATAGTTCGGGGGCTTGAAAGTGGTCGGAGCTCGCGGACCTGAGCGCCCAGGTCCTCTCTCCATACTTTACCACCCCAGAAATGAACACGGGGATCGTTATAAATGTGAGAACACTCGTGCTCCAAGAAGTCAGGAAGACGTAAAAGGCTGCGACAACTTGGGTTACTAGGCCGAGCAAGTGCCTCGACCATAACTCGTTGTCCTCGGTTGAGTAAGCGGTGATGGTGTCGGGGCCTCCAAGGTGTAAGAGGAGGAACGGGGACCAAAACACCAGCAGCCCATCGCTCGGATCTTCTCCACTGCTGCTTGAGATGAGCCCCAGCAAGAGGGTCGCGACGGAGTCCGCCAATAAGTATGATAACCAGATGACGAAAGCGATCCAGCTGGCTTTCGTCAATTTCCGCCTCGAACCGAACATTACAAGCACGATTTGCAAGACAAGGCTCGCTATGATCATCACCCGGAGCTCCCATTTGCTCCACAGCTTCTTCACGTTTTCCGGGAAAATCTGGATGGCCTTCCTCGCGGCGAGAAAGACTAGGCCACTGGCAACTGAAAGCGCATAAGATCTCCGTCATTCATCGTAGGGTTTCAGCAGTGAATCAAAGTAGCTAACGATCATCCGGGTCTGGACGCTAACCTCAAACAGTTCAATAGAAAGACATTTACCAGTAGACATTGGAGAAACTGGGTGGGCTCGTAACTGGGCAGCAATTAGGAATCCATAGTTACTGTAAAACATGGAGTTTCCATTACAGCAAGTACTATGTCAGAAAAGAACAGGTGAGATCATCATGAGCATTACCTGTACTAAGGAAGCTCAAACTCCCACCGCCTTAATACTGGTCTGGATTAAAGCACGACTGTATTTGCCTGGTGAAGATTTTCCATGTGGGAGTGTGATCGGCAACGTGTAGATGAGAGTCGAAGTTTATACCTTGCTTCCTTCCAAAGTGAAAAGTAAAGGCTTAAAGTGCAATGGGTAATGACAATGCAAGCTGAATATGAGCTTACATAATAAAAAAGTGCTGAACTTTTTCCATTAGTGCTAATTTAGTCTTACACTTTTCAACTAGACCAATTTAGATGTAAACATTTCTTTATTTATGCCAATTAAGTCTATTCGCCTAATTTTAGCTGAAAATTACTTACGTGAACGCCAATCGTCTTATGTGGCACGATCGGCGGCGATATTGACATTTTTTTATATAAAAAAATCAATATTTAAAAAAGATTATTACTTTTTTGCCCTTTCATAGGCCCTCGCCTAGTGGCTAGTGACACTTACCGGCCAAATTGAAAAGAAAAAAAGTAAGAAAAAAATAATTAAAATTTTATTTTTTTAAAAAAATATTTGAATGTTCATGTCGCCAACATCCACGTCGCGATTTAAATTTAAAATTAGGCATTGATGAGCTCAATTGATACAAATAAAAAAGATTTATAATTTTATTAATCTAGTTAAAAAGTTTAGAACGACATCGACGCAACAAGTTTATACATATATATATATATATATATATTTTGTGGATACTTTTCCCCGTCGCATGACTAACTGATGTTGCTTGTGGCAATATGGGTCGTCAATCGCAAGTGACGCATTGCTTTGGAAGGCCCAACGGGAGCCGCGTCTGCAGAAAACATTGCCAAAATGGGACGTCCTTTCCCCTTTCTTTGGCAAAAATTAAACTGTGGCGAAGACAATAGAATTAGATACGCTGATTTTGGATCTACTGACGAAATCCTTCATGAAAGATGGATCCGGATCACCTAACATTAGAATTTCCGTGACATGCGTGGCATTTACTCAAATCAAGCCGTCCAAATAAAAACGGACGGTCCTGATTTGAACCACGTTGGGATTCAAAATTTTTCAAACCTCAAAAAAATTATCGCACATATTTTTTCCTCCCTTTCAACACATGACGTGGCTGCTCAAATCGAGTCGTTCATTTTCATTTGAATTGCTTGATTTGAGTAATGTTACGCATGTCACAAAAAATTTCAATGTTAGGCGATCTAAATCCAGGGATACGCAAGCAATGCTCCATCGAAATCGATGGATCAATGACGTTTTTTTGTGAAATACATAGGCGATAGATCACAATTTATGTTGTCGGCGAGTGCTTTTGGCCAATGCACTAGCTTAATATAACCGAATAACCGGTACAAACCGTCATTTCAGAAAATCCTCCTTCGACATTGAGGAGGACCAGCACAGTAGCCACTTTGGGATGACATAGGAAAGTTACGAATGATATAACCGAATAACCGGTACAAACCGTCATTCAGAAAATCCTCCTTCGACATTGAGGAGGACCAGCACAAGTAGCCGACTTTGGGATGACATAGGGAAAGTTACGAATGATACAATGTGCGCTTATCTTTGCTCTACACTAGGTTGCTCCTTGTTGACAGAAAATTCATTGTCTAACATTTACGTCGCGTGATGCACTGGCATTATGACGCGATATATGCTCTCTTGATCTTGAAAACAGTTCAATCTTCGTTTAAATATGGACTTAGAATCGATAAGTGGTCTGACTTTATATATACATTCTCACCTCTGGCTTTTTTGTCGGACTATATGAAAACTATGACTGCAAATTAACAAGTTGTGATTATCAGGGCCACACCACACATGCGCAAAAGTCCTTTCAATATAGACGAACAAGATTGCAAGAGCATAATTATCATAATTATGATCACTCGTTCGTGGGTGTGCCAAACTTCTCAAGTAGCATGACTAATCTTTGTTGCAGGTGACGCTTTCTCGTTCTAGCTGGGTAATTAATTACCTTAGTCATGCAATGACTTGATCGTTATAGCATTTCCCGACACTCTAAGCGGCTCAATATGCCAACCGCGCGATTAAATCTTAAGCACGCGATTACATATTATCTCTCTAGACGAGACAGAATTCGGGCAGCAACCTTTCTTGCGTCAACAATTCGTAGGAACATGTTCTTGGACAAGAAGCAAAAAACCTCCTTGCTCAAATCGAAGTGGCCCACAAAAGAAAGCAGGCATCAAGTTGACTTTTTTGAGGATGTGATTTTTCTCTTTGGGGCTTAATGTTTGCCTTTTTGCATGTGAGGACAAAGGAAGGATGACCTAAAAATGAAAATAAATTGGCCTCATCTACCCCACAAATAGAAGTATTTGTGGTCCAGGACCTGGGAAAACCGGGTCATTCAACAACAGCACGTCACTTTCGGATATTTACGGGTCCACCCCACAGTGCCCATTCCTATTTCAAGATTTGCTCCTCCATTTCATGAAATAGGACAAGACTCTTTTTATAATTTGTTTACGAAAAAAAGGGCGAAGCCCAAATGTTATGCGAGAACTCGCTTAATGAAATTTGATCCACGAGAATTCGCTTAACGAAATTTGATCTAACCTGATCACCTATCAATGAAGGAATCAAACATCTCGATGGCCTATTTAAAACTAAGGTATCATTCGTATCACATGAGCGAATGACCTAATTTGTTAATCAGTCAAGACATAAATTTCTTATCCTAAAATTATGCACAATTTTGACACGTTGGAAATACATAAAAAAGTTTTGAAATATGAGAATTGAGTAAGATTAGGTGATGCCTTAATGAGGTTAAATTTGGTGATTTCACGCTAATTTGTTGCTAATATCCTAAGAAGTTGGTGCCTGCCTGTTTGTTTTTAAAACAAAAACAAAACATATTTTTACTTACCCCTCAAACTTTAAAACATTATTTAAATTTCAAAAAATCGTGCAGAAAATGATATATTAATCTTACCAATAGATATATTAAGACATTGGAATAGTAGAATTCTGCTACATGAACCGAAGATGGGTTACAGATTTCCCCGACCAGCCTAACGGACCATATTATTGGAACAGGAACAACATCCCATGAAATAAGGTTTACCCAATTAAGATTTCGATCTAAACAGATTATTTGGTCGGTCCTAATTATTAACTTGCTCATTTAATTATTTTTCCAGAAAAAGGAAAGCCTCAGAGCTCCATCCATTCATCTAGCAAATCAAGGAAGGAAGCCAGTTTCTTCAGCTCCCCATGACGTGTCTGGCCGCTCATCAACCGGCTCTCAACCTTGACTTGATCATGTCCTGAGGAGTGTGATGAAGTATGTCCACAAGGAGACGATGAAGAGATGACATCATTGCTATCGACTCTGCTAACAATGGTTCCGCCGTTATCGTTTTCTTGACGAACTACAGCTCGATCGCCCCGAAACCACTGCGGATCGAAGTCCGAGGCTCCCAGTCCGAAATCCGTATCAGTGCTCATAAAAAAGGTTAGATCATCATCATCTCCAACCAGAAGTGAAGAGAACACGTCTTGATCATGATCATTGATTTCATTATTCATGAAGCCCGTGCTTTCCTTCACCAATAAAGGTTTCCCTTCTTCTTGCAAAATGGGAATCCCATCTATACCCTGTGGCTCATTTGGATCGACCGGAGAATGGTTCATCATCCTGTGATTTTGATATTCCGGAATCCCTGGCTCCTAATCGAATTTCGTCGCCCATGACGACAGTCACGAAAAAGATCCGAACTTTTTGGCCAGATTGGCATTCCAGTAATTCTTTATTTCATTGTCTGATCGTCCAGGAAGTCTCCCCGTTATTAAGGCCCACCTGGTTAGATCGTGAAGACCGTAAGCTTGATCAATCTCTTCTGATTATATCGTGATCGACAGCTTATAGAAAATAGTTTGGTGGCAGGACTTCGGAGAGGGACTTGAATGATATGATAATGCATTCAGCTAGCTAAGAAGAGGTTTAAGGTCCGTGATCAACATGTATGGACAAAATCGAGCAAAGAATCTTCACCAAGAACCCTATCTCGTGCACCATATATACATGAGCAAATTAATTAGCGCCTGAGTTCGGCCAAGAAGGCAATAATAAGGACCACAATTTGCGGGGTCATGCTCTTAATCGGATTCACCCTTGCTCAACGACCCCGCGAGAACCACCGTTCGTGGGGGGTTTCGTGGAGGCTCGTGGTGGATCAGATAAGTAGTATAACGAAAAACCACCAAAACCTAATGAACCTCCTTGGAGGATGATGTGCATTGCTTTGTACTGCTTTTACATTATACGATTTATAAGTTGTTATCATGAGCGTGGATTGATCCAACGAGTATATAATTGAAGTTATTTTTATGACCTACTCACACATATAAAATACAAAACACTTGAGATTATCCCAAAATTTTAACTAGAATGAGTGCACTCCAATGGGAGTCCAACATATGCAGAGGCATCTTTGGATCCTAACCACAATTAGATAATCGACTTGATCATGTCAATTAGCTGAACAAGCGCACAAATGACATTTTTCATTTACTATTTTCCACATGAACATGCGAGATTCGAAGATGCACCTGTTGCCAAGTAGCCGGTGGAGTCTAAGGATGAGATCCTCTTCATCCTTGGTTATGTCACCTCGTTTGATGCCGGGCCCTAAGTAGTTCAACCACCTAAGCCTGCAGGTCTTGGCACATCGGTTCAAACCTTTTCGACCAACAAAAGCGAACGGCAAAAGAAGATCATGAAAGACGAATAAAACCCGGGCGCTACACAAACTGTTATGCTTTCACTTGTGAAAGTCATCCATAGAACAACCTCAAACACATCATTTGATTTATCAGAGTACCTGCATTCTGGGCAACTTTTCTCCCCTTGCCTTCTCCATGAATCCTGACATAATTAATGAGGGTTTCATCCTCTTGGGAAGACCAAGCTCCCTTGTTGATCCCTACCTTAGCACAACATGGACTTCTCACCATTTTTTTTCTTGTTGGTGCTATCTTATTACTGTTTTCCCTCAATACGATTTCCAATAACGCACAGAGAGAAATCACATACGGGTTGCAGAACTTTTTTGATGAGTAGGTTGCTTCTAAATAGCTCGAAATTTATAAAAGTGGTTCGTCTTGGTTTGGGGTCATAGCTGCATTAAACGACCGTGCATAGTCGAAGGGGCAGAAGTTGGAAATATAATAATATGTGGCGAGGGAGGGAAGGGGCAGATTGGGTCGGTTGAGTTTCTTTTCCCTAATTTCATTCCACAGAGAAGAAGAAGTTATGGAGTAGTATGATCGGTCCTTTGGAGATTTGAAGAATGTATCGTTTGTCATCTGTCATCGAGTGCAGTTGAACCCTAAAACGCCTATATCAAGGGAAGGGACAAGTTCATACGAAAAGCTCCATTGTTAAGGTCTTCGGATTTGCTTTTTTGTTGAGTGTTTCATGGAAGGATGCGGAAACAACAACGAAATTAAAACTGAAAAAGAAGAAATGAATACAGAGATTTATGTGAAAACTCTAGAGATTTACTTGAAAACTCTTGCAAAAAAAAAAAAACCATAAAAAGACTAGAAGGAAAATACATTATACAAAAGATGGCTCAAAAACTAAAAACTTGTTCTGTCTCTGCTTTTTAACCTAATGACTTGAGAAAAGTAATATGTCCCAAAGCCTAACGTCCTGCTTGTTTAGCAAATTAGTCTTGACATGTTCTTCTACATTGGTCGTACCTAGGCTAGCTTTATACAGCACGAATAAAAGTACTTAAGTTAGCATCCCAACAGTGGGAGAATTCTTGTCTTTCCAGGGCACTTCTCGTGAAGTTAAATGGTCTTAAATCTAAGGTTTGCAGTATGAACGGGACTCTCGTTGGTCATCTGCCTCTGCAGGAATTCCACAGAAGGCATTGATGCACACGGATTTCTAGGAATCAATGACAGAACGTGGTTCTTTTCTTGGTCACGTAGCATCCGGCCGGCTGAACCCTAATCAATGGTCAATTCACGCACATGCACATGCACATGCAATAAACCGATAAATATTATAGCGTAAGGACATTTGGATTGACCTGCTAAAGTTGGCCATGATCTTTATGGTGATCTTGTTATTCCTCGACGTTCGTCAATGATCCAGAGGCGTGGCCTATTTTGAGCTATACCCTCGACAATTACCATTGAAATTTAGCTTGCGTTTTTAGTGTTTTCGACTTATTAGATGTGCTTTACTTCCTTTCAACTAATTAAAAGCGTCGATATATATATTATATATAATGGTTATGTGTTTGTGCTCAAGCCCTTTAAATTATTTTGAAAAAGTATAATTTCATTTGTAAAATATACGAAAGTAATTTTCACACGGTTTTTGACAGCGTTAAATGTTAGCCAAGTTCTCCAAGTTGTTTAGTGTTAAAATTATAAAACCCAAGTCTATGATCATGCAAAGACGAAAAGCCTGAGCGAGAATTAGGGCAATGCTAATCGTGGATCACTTCTTTTGCCCTCTTGGGTTTAAGGTGAAATAGACCTTTCACTGTTTTGATTCTTAATTTCTAAAAGCGCGCTGTGGGACATAGTTAGTTGCTTATCAAAAGGGAGAAAAAAAAAAGGCTTAGTCTTTTTTCGGTCAAAAGAGTTTAGTCAATTAAAGAGGCCTTTTACATCACTATGATTGCATTTTTCATATTCTGAGCCTGTAAATTGTAGCAACTCTATGCTATATTTCTCAATGCCGTCCTTTCATCAAAATTTCTAATATCGTTAGCTGATGTTTCGTAATTTATGTTGACTTGACCTTTGATTTGTCACGTTGGCTTCCACGTGGCTCACACGTGGCTTTTGCGTGATATCTCTCTTTGTCTCGTAATTTTGGAATAATAGGAGACGCGGAAAAAAAAAGAAAAGAAGGGAAAACAAAGATTTGCTTGACTTGGGAAGACAATATGGCAATTTACATCATAATTTTGGCCAAATAAACCTTGACGTGGCAATTGATGTAAGAAAAGCTCATACGATGTTGATAAAATTAAGCAGATTTCGAAAAATTAGATTGAGCAACAACAAAAAAAAGTTTAGAGACCGCCCGGGTCAATACCAATACTAACACGATGTGCGTAATCGATGAAATACGTATGGTAATTAGGACTACATTAGTCTCTTTAAAGGTGGGACTATTTCCACACGCTATTTAAGTTAAATCGTATGATTTCATGTAAACAAATCAAAATGTCGCAAGTTTACCTACTCCGTTGATTAAGTTTGCGAACATGGCCGATTAAGTAAATTGACACTACTTCTTTGATGGGTTTACAAATTACGAGCATTACCTCAGTTAAATAAAACTTAGCTTTGAGTAGAATTTGGACAGCTCATAAAAAAAAAACATAAATGCTTTTAGATTTTCCATGATGCAAGCCCCAATCAATTAAAGCAATAAAACATTGCCTGACTTTGGCCCCCACTACAAATGTTGCGTGATCCTGAGTCTCCGTTAACATGAAGTGGTCCCGGGGAATAACATCTTTAGCAAAAATTCCGTGATTAATTGTCAATTGCGAAAGTTGGTGGAAAGGTTCCTTCTGTGGTCAAATTCATTTGTTTTGAATCGGCAGCAATAACTCCAATTGGACCCTGCCAATCCTGGCAAACACTGAGTATCATGCCCAGAGGTTATGGGGAACCATCCCATCGAGTTGAATAGAGGGGATCTTCAAATCTTATTAATGGTAAAAGATTGACAAGATGCACAATTCGAAGGAACGGTAACAAAATAAAAGTTCAAGAAATGGTTCATACAATGTGGTAGAGTTTGAAGGTGCTCCTGTCGAAGGCCGGCGACCTCCTGTCGGCCCTAACCCAAAAAAAAAAAAGGTAAAGAAAAAAGATAAAAAAAAGTTACGAAAAAATGAAAGCAATAATTAAAAATTTAAAAAGCATAAAATATTATTAGAAATGTCCACGTCGGCGTCGGCCACCCAAATGTATCGAATTGGCATAATTCAAAAAAATTTTAGGACTCGATTGGTAAAAAAAAATATATGATTGAGTTGGCACAATCGCAATAGATTTATGTGTCTTTTGATAATTTCATGGTTAAAGTTCTTAAGAGTGAATTGTGTACATTGAGTTTGAGACAAATTAGGAAATTGGCAGATAGCGAATTTTCGAGTATTTTTCTATACATTTTTTTTTTAAGTGTGGTAGATTTCTTAGCTGGTGATAGAATTGTTACATCTTATCTTACAGAAAATGGTTGTGGGTGGGATCAGATGACTATGCAAAATGACCATGTCATTCCACTACAAATTAATCAATCGGGCTACATTATTAACTCAAGAGTAGATTTTCTATCCTCATTAACAATTTGACGAGGAAGAACAACTTGAGCGCAAATCTAGACGATGCAAATCAAAAAAGGATCGTTTTATACATGTAATTTCCCAGGAAAATGGGAACATTGCCATAAAAAAGATTAAAAAGAGATTGAACCTCATCAATTCGGATATTGTGCACTATTCTCTTAAGCAATTGATTATACTATAAATTATCTTCATGGACATGCTATTAGATTATATGCCAAGATCTCTCAGCCTAAAAGAGCACAAGACTCTAGAGAAGTCACCTTTAAAACATGACAACGAATATCTATATTTTCCATTTCTGCTTGTGTAACATACCCTAGCTAGCCTCATGCAACATTCTCCACGTACTTCTTATCAATATCAAACAGAGCGTTTGTTCTCTCTTGGTCGACGGCAGAATTTCAATGGTTGCTATCTACCCGTCTTCTTCCAAATTACTGCTTATCAAAAGTCGGTCCGAGGCCGACCCCGAAGCCCTCCCATTCCCTACCATAATATTTTTCCTTTCCTTAGTAAGAGGGAAGCACCGGAAAGTCTTACGGAAGCAAGGCTTTAGCTTTCTGTTAAGCCTTTTAAGGACATGCTCAGGTCCAAAAGCATGGCTTTATTCTTTGGCCACTCTTTCTCTAACATTTCTTTTGTTTGCCAATACTTGATCTACTCCAATGCAAGTTGCATTATAGTCATGAGCACATGCCCATGCCTGAAATAAAGACATTGGATGAGTTAATATGTGGCCCTGTGTCCTAGCCTCCTAGCGCTCCACTTCTATAGTTGTCCTTGTCTCCTAAAGAAACGCTGCCCGCTTCGAGGGGGAAATGTCCAAAAAGTACTTAACATTTTTACGTTTTGCCAATTAAGTTCATCCGGTCAATTTTGATTGGAAATCGCTTTGAAAGCTATTTTATTTTATTTTTCAGCAAGGAAGGGATACAATTGTTTGAAATGGTGAGGCGTTCCTATGTCGGCACGTACATAGGGACATCATTCGGTTGCATGAGAAACGAATAGATTGCTATATTAAAAATTCATTAACGTCGTGATCGAAAAGTTTAGGACTTGATTATAACAGGCGGTATATAATTGATCGAGAAAAGGAGGTTTAATGCAAGTAAATATGAGTTTTTTGTTCTCGGGAAAAGCGTCTATTTGTCTACTGCCTAAAAACGTTAATCCATCAGATACATCTCTCTCTCTCTCTCTCTCTCTCTCTCTCTCTCTCTCTCTCTCTCTCTCCATTGTCACTGAGAATGAGAAGGCGAAGGGGACAAGCTTGAGATCTAGGGCTCGAATTGAGCACGACACTTCTTTCAATCTACCAGAGGGCCTACTGACAGATGTTAAATGTTGCTATACGACGCTGCATTTTATTTGAATGTGTACAAACGCATCACTTTCCACCTCAAACTATACGGGATAGTGGCAATAATTCAGCATTAGGATAATAATATTTGTAGTTCCGAGCTATTCCATTTATGTAGGTATCATCCTAAACTTTGTCTAATCGAATCAGTTGGGTTGCCTTGAATTTTCAAAGTTGTTAGCTTTGATGGTTTCTATGTTAGATGTTATGCGAATTTCGACAAAAGCAGATGACTTGATCAAAAGCAGGACACAAATTTCGACAATTTATTGGAAGAGAGACAACAACAATCCTCGTGTAAAAGTTAGGTGTGTTAAAACATGTTGTATAGTTTTGTAGGTTTTCCCTTACCTCTCTTCTTTCTCTTTAGTCCCACATAGGAAGAATGCTAGGCTCCTTTTCTCCTCTAAGCCTATATAAAGGCTTCTCATGTACAATGTTTATCACACTATTATTAGAGAGTAAATATCATTCTCTTTTAATCTTTTTTTCTTATCATGGTATCAAAGCAAGGTTCATTGTCTTGAAGAGTATGCTCTGCGGTTGCCATCAATTGGATCTTCCGCATCGGAAAATAAGACAATGAGCTCATTATTTTTTAAAGTATGCTTCTGCGGTTGCCATAAATTGGATCTTCCGCATCGAAATTAAGATAATGAGTTTAGGGCCATCATCCTTGCTCGTTCTAATCCGTGCTTCTTCTTTCTCGATCCTTTCGATCAATTTTTCCACCTCAATCCATATTTCTAGCTTTGCTAGTGATTTCTTTTTTTCGTCGTCATGGGTGATTCTAGTGATCGTATTGACATCAAACTCGATGGTTCAAACTATTCTCTTTGGAAACCATCGGCAATGACAAAGCACTTGTTTATCGCGACTGTTTGAGCATGTTGAGGGACTTTGTCCTTGTCCTGGTGGTCTTCAAAGTGACTCATCCGATGAAGTTGCGAAACGTCTTCGCTGAAATTCGAGCATGGAAAGTTGCTTGATCGGAAGGCATGGGCTATCATTTTTGGTTCCATTGATCTCGCTCTTCGCCCACAATTTTCTAATATTGTTGACGCAAAAGTTTATGGGATCGGCTTGTCGAGATGTTCACCCGCACAGGGGACATTCGAGTTTATCGGTTGGAGCAAGAAGTTTACAATGCTACGCAAGGGTCTCGCTCTATTCGAGACTTCTACAATTACATGCACTCACTTTGGAGTCAACTGGATATTCTTGCTCCTGTTCTCTCGCCCATCATGCCCGAACCGTACTCGGTGTCCATCTACTCGGGCTTCGGACTCAAGATATGCACCGTCTACATTCTTTTCTTATGAAGCTTGGCTCTCCCCTATGAAGGTGTTCGCAGCCAACTTCTTCACCGCTCTCCAAGACCATCCCTCCTTCGTTGTCAAAGAATTCTGATCCGAGGAAACTCGTCTTGGTCTTCTTTCCTCCTCGGCGCTTCCGATTCAATCGCTATTTTGGTGCTCCACCACGTCCTTCGCCTATTCGTGGTCCTCGCCGCCTTTCATGTACGTATTGTCATCGTCTTGGTCATGACGAGTCACATTGTTGGAAGAAGAGGAATGCTTCACGCCTTTCGCATCACCACGAGTCACTACCGCATCTCCAATCTCTCAGCCTATTACTCTGGTTTCTCCTCTACGGATGACCGTATTCTTGCTCTTGAGGCCCAACTTGCCCGATTGAGTCCTTCTCTCGCCCAGGTCTTTTTCCGATTCCTGGTACTTCTACAACTCTCTCATCTCTTTGGAAGCACCGCCGCAGCCTACTCCACCTTCAGGTGATATTTCTACTACTTGGGTACTTGACTCAGAGCTGCTAGACATATGTCTACTTCCGCTATTTTTCTCACTAAGCTCTCTAATCTCAAGCAACCAAAGACATTTTTTTACCGCTAATGGTTCTCCTCTACTAGCTACTCCGACAGGTACTCTTACCATCTCCGAAGGTTTCAATGTTCCCGATGTGTTACATGTTCCCTCTTTGGCTCTCAATTTATTATCCGTTAGACAACTCACCGATGATGGATGTACCGTAAGCTTTACAAATAGCTCTTGCTTTGTGCAGGATCGTTTGAGTGGCAAGATGATTGGCAAAGTAGACGGGATGGACTTTATATTATGCAACATCTCCATCTTCCAACTTCCTCTCTTCCTCATCCCGTGTTGGCTACCCTCGATCTTGCTCGGTGGCATCAGCGTCTTGGACATATTCCGTCTTCTCGTCTCACCGTCCTTCACCAACAAGGTGCTTTGGGTCCTATTTCGTCTAGTAGTCTTCCTCCATGTTCTATTCGCCCTTTGGCCAAGCAATATGCTAAGCCTTTTCCCGTTAGTAACTCTAGAACTAGTGCGATTTTCGATCTTGTTCATTCCGATGTTTGGGGTCCCGCCCCGCTCTCTTCCAAGAGTGGTTTCAAATATTATGTATCTTTTATTGATGATTATTCTCGTTATATATGGGTCTATCTTATGCGTCAACGTAGTGATTTCTTTTCCATCTATCGGTCTTTTACTTCCATGGTTTCCACACAATTTAATACAAAAATCAAAATTTTCCGTTCGGATTCAGGGGAGAATATCTCTCCGGTGTCTTTCGTTCCCTCTTAGCTAGTGATGGTACACTTCCTCGTTATCTTGTCCTGGGGTTCCAGCTCAAAATGGAGTTCTTTGAACGCAAGCACCGTCATATTCTAGAGACCACTCGAGCTCTCTTACTTGGCACATCCGTTCCCACCGAGTTCCGGGCTGAGGCTCTTCTCACGGCTATTCATCTAATTAATCTTTCTTTCTTATCAAGGTGACCCAACAATTTGTCGGTCAATCTTTACAGCAACTACTTCTACTTATCAACTTTTAGTCAAATCTGTGTACCCTTCATTCATCTTCCAAATCAAGAAACGAAGCCAGCTTCTTCAGCTCCACATGTAGCCACGGTTGCGGATCACACATCACCTCAGTTTCAGTTTCAGTTTCAATCTTGACTACTTGATCATCAGAAGTGATATCAGAAGGAGATGAAGACATGGCATTCTTATTGTCGAACCCACCAAATATGTCATAACTATTATCTTCATGCGCGGTTTCGTTGCCGGGAAGTAACTGTGTATCTGACCCGGTAACTCCCATTATGAAATCCTTATCGACGTCGATGCTCGTAAAAAAGCTCAGATGATCCTCATCGCCTTCATCTCGGCCAAGAGGAGAAGAAAACATGCCATGATTGTCAATGCTGCAGCCGTTAGTGATCAAGCCTATGCTTTTCTCCACCAAACACTGCTTTTCTTCTTGGATAAGATTTGGAATTCCGCAGACACCGGCCCCCGGTGGCTGGTCTGCAATGACTTGATCGGAATTATTCTTCGACCCATGATTTGGGCAGTGCAGAACCTCCCCTTCGTGGATCGATTTTCTCGCACAAGACCGCAGCGAGAAAGATTCGCATTTCTTGGCGAGGATGGTGTTCCAGTAATTCTTTATTTCATTGTCTGTTCGTCCCGGAAGCCTCCCCGCGATCATGGCCCACCTGCATGTGCATTAAAGTTACGTGGAAACAAAATAATCACGACTTAAATCTTCTGGTTATATCTGCAATTTATGAAGAGTTTAGAAGATAGTTGAGACTTCTTGACAGGGAACAGGGCAATAATTAACGAGGAGGACAAGTTTTCCCCCATCCATGAAGCGGTTTAATTCTAGTGGACCACATGAACGGAGCATGCACAAAAACATGGAAGTAAACCTACACACACGTCTACGACCAAAAAAAAAAAACCTCCACACATGTCATACAATTCATTTAGCCAGAAGGGTTGACATGAACATGAGATCTATCTGGACATCTAGAACAACCGAGGGCGGCTAAGCGGCGGAGCACTGTAAATATGAGGATTTCGACATAATAGAGAGAGTCAGCAAACGAAGCATTGCAGAAAGCAGTTCAATCTGAATCTCTAAGCTTAGATGAAGTATTCAGTTTGTTCACGAGAACCTTGAGATGATAGTCCATTGCACCGCATCTTGCACCATATTATTCACATAAGAAACAATAATATAAACCCTGATGTCATGATTCTTGTGTCTACCGCTTCGAACAATTAATAGGGGAGCACGAGGTATACGCACCGGTTGCCGAGAAGGCGGTGGAGCCGGATGATGAGATCTTCTTCGTCCTTGGTGATGCCGCCTCGTTTGATGCTGGGTCTCAAGTAATTCAACCATCGAAGCCGGCAACTCTTGGCACACCTATTCAAACCTTCCAAGCAAAATCCCAAGACTCGAAATCTTAAAAAGATTGCGAATTGAACGAACTGAACTCAAATAAACTCACATTTTGAAGAAAGGAAGGAACCCAAAAGGAGAAGGAATGCACCCATACAAGTTTGCATTCGCACCAACTAAGCTCTCTAAAGAGTTCAACGCCTTCTATTCATAAAATTGAAGAAGGGGTGGTACCAGCATTATGAGCAACACTTCTCCACTTGCCTTCACCATGAATCTGGACATAGTTGATGAGGATTTCATCTTCTTCAGCAGACCAAGCTCCTCTTTTCATCCTTTCCTTTTCACAACATGGTCTCCTCACCATTTTTCCTCCCCAAAACTCTCTTTTCTCCCACAAAAGTTTTCAAATCTGGAGTGGAGATCTTCGGTGGGTACGTCGGTTCTAAATAGTTGGCATTTTAGAAGCCGCGCTTGATTTTTATCAGATGCATTGAATGGCCATGGCCGGAGCAGACATATGAGAAATAATACGTGGAAGAGAGAGAGAGAGAGAGAGAGAGAGAGAGAGAGAGAGAGACTGTTTGGTTTCGTTGGGTCTTATACGGAGAGAAAGGTAAGTTTGGTTTTATGCATGCGGCAATTGATTGTCTCGGACCGATCATTTTACTAGCAAACATATATTCTGTGTAGAACATGTATTGTCCATGCAGACACGAACCCGGTTCATATTTTCTCCTCCATTTTTCGAGTCCTCCTCTTCACTCGCGATCTATTTCAGTTCTAACTCACTAGTCCGAGATTCCATTTACGGTACGTGGTGACATAATGAAGCCTTTGTCGGAGTGCGTTTTGCCTCGCGACAAGAAAAGGGACGAAACTGCATATTATATAAATTCAAGAGCTTTGTCTCTAGGGCAATAGCTTCTTGGGTATGTTGGCAAATCCCTCTCGCGGTCCTTGCCTAGTGGCCGGCAGCCTCCTGCCAGCCTAAGAAAAAGAAAAGAAAAGGACAGGAAAAAAAATCCTTTAAAAAATGAAAACTAAATAAAAGAATAAAAAATGTATTAAATTAGTATTAAAAAGTATCCAAACTAGTAGTTTTCAGCCAAAATTAGATAGATGGACTGAATTAACATAAATATATAAATTTTAGGACTCAGTTGGCAAAGGAACAAGTGGAGCATAATAAGAAACTTCCCCTTATCATAAAAGAAACATGCTCAAGCCGAGAGACCGCTTCGCTTATGGACTGATCTAAGACTCCAAGAACTGCTGTGGCATAAGCAGGGTCAAAGTCAAAATTGCACAGCTGCTTATCAGCTAAGAGCGGACATGCAGCGAATGACGGGTGAGGATGGATACGGACCTTCTACGCCAGCACCCAAATCAACCTTTGAAAATGTATAACATGCTTCAAAGGCCGTCATCCGAATCTGTCCGTAAGCGAAATTAGAACCAAGAGCCAAAAGGGTCAAAAGAAGGACGTAGCAAGCTAATCAACTGGGAAAAACTGTCCAAAAAATCTTAAATCTAGTATACTTTTGCTAATTCAATCATAAACCTTTCAATTTTGTTCTAAACATTTTCCCGTTTTACCATTTAAGTCCATCCGGTCAATTTGAGTCGAAAATCACTAACGTGAAAGTGCTTAAGTGGACAATTTTAATAATACTTTAATTTTAAAAAAAAATATTTATTTTTTCCTTTGCTTTTCTTTGTTTTTAAAAATTAGATCAAAAAACTAAAAAAGCAAAGCTAAAATTCTATTTTAAAAATACAAAAAAAAAAGGAGTATGGTAGGCTAGCCGGCTAGAGCTCTACGCTTGCCGCCGCTTATCGTCGAAGGGGCCAATGGAGGTCGTCGGCCCCGGGTATGGGTGATTGGCCTTCCCCAAACTAGGGCGAGGCATCGCCGGCCCCAAGCGAGGTACGGCAACCCTCGCCCAGGTCTAAGCCAAGGCACTTGGATTTGGGCGATGTTCGCCCTCCTCTAGTGCCAACAACCATCGTTCGCCTTGAGCAAGGTCTCACTAGCGACCCTCACTAGGCCCGGGCAAGTGCTTGGGTCGCCCGGATCCGGGCAACCTCCGTTGGCCCCTTCGGCCATGGGCGACAATGACAATAGCACTCCAGCCATTCTTTTTTTAAATTTTGTTCTTTTTAAATACAATTTTAGCTTTTCTTTTTAGTTTTTTAATCTAATTTAAAAACAAAGAAGAAAACAATAAATAAATAATTCAAAAAATATTAAAATTTGTTAACATTAGCATTTGCCATGTCATTTAGGACTAAGGGCGAGTATGGTTCCAGGGTAGAACATGAAATTTAGAGAACCGGACTGGTGAAAACCGATTCGGTTTTAGATTCCAAAGTATGAAAGGTATGTTCCGGATTCCAAAAATTAGGGAACTTGTTTTGACGGGTAGGCTCCAGGGTTCCGGTAGGTAGAACTTGAAGTTTTTATATATTTTCTTGGTATATGTCTTCACATCATCTTGCGGTATTCCATGGTGTCCGACGATAAATATATAATCTGGAATCACTTTATCATTGAGACTTTTACTTTGTTAATATTTCATATTTTTCGTATGTATAAATATGAGTTGTGGCTAGTGAATTTCAGCAACAAGTGATGGTCATTAAATGTGATTATTCACTGCAATTGTTCAACTAAGAATATATGTGGAACCTAAGTGGAACCTGGAACCGACCCTAGCACTTGTGACAGAGTAGACTCTAGATTCCAAAATATGCAGGGTAAGTTTCAGGGTTCTAAAAAATGAGAAGCATGTATAGACGGTAGGTTCTAAGTTCTAGATGGAACTTGTACGGAACCCGAAACCGCTCACTCTATGAAGAACGATCGACGTACACATCGGCGGTTTCAAGCCAAAATTGACCGAGTGTTCTCAATTGACAAAATTAAAATGTTTAAGACTGAATTGGCGAAGTGCAATAGGTTTAGGAATTTTTGGACAATTTTCCCTATTGAAATGCTTGCCTAAGATATTATTAATACATGGAGTATAAATTTTTTGTATGTGTTTTTATTATCAAAGTAAAGCAACCTTTAAAAAGATGCCAAAATATAGAAAATGTAACTCATTAAAAAAAAATATTCTCACATTGCTTATAAAACTTCACATGCAATGATGGAAATAGCTCTCCAATTTTTGTGAGCACTTATGTTGAAAAAGAGTTTGGAAATATGATTTCTTCTTTTAGAATGGGGAAATTATTTTCCTCAATTTTAGCCACAGCTTGTTTTCATTAACAATAAAGTATTTTTCATTGACTATCCATTTTGGGTGAACCAAACTCACGAATCTTTGGAAAAATTATATCATGAAAATCGCTCTCATTATAAAAATAAAAATATATTATGTTAAAGTTGTTGTCCCACATCGCTTAAGAACGGATCTTATATGCTTCTTTATATTCATGCGGTCTCCCTTCACTTATCGTTTAAGCTTTTGGGTGAATTTTCTAACATTGTATCGAGAATCGGTGTTATCCATTTCAAAAATATGAGTGCGTCCACCTCTATTAGTCAAATTTCACGTGTCTCGCTCGTAATCCGACTTGCACGTGAGAGGGAATGTTGAAGTTGTTGTCCCACGTTGCTTAAGAAATAGTCTTATATACTCCTTATATTCATGCGGTTTCCTTCACCTATGAGCTTAAGCTTTTGGGTTGGATTGTCTAACAAATTCTTATTGTAGAACCCATTGAATTCACCATAATCATTATCTTCATGCACCGTTACCTAATGTAACTGTAATTTTTATTAACTCGACGTTAGTGTTGTATGTTGGAATTCACGTGTGGCTTTTACGCAATATCTCTCTTTCTCTGGTTATTTTGGGCGAAGAGGAAACGGAAAAAGGGGAAAAAATAAAATAGACATGTTAATTGATGAAAATGATATGACAATCCACGTCATTATTTTTGCCAGATAGATGTTGACGCGACATTTCATATCAAAAAAATGCATGTGACATGGCAATACACTTAACGAAAGGATTACTTTGAGATTATATTCGAAAAAAAAGTGTTTAGAGACTAAATTTAGGGACCACCAATGTCATTGCCCATTTTCAAAATGACGTGCATAATTGCTAAAGTACGAATATGTTTCATGTTATTAAGACTAAATTAAACTTGGGAAAGGTTGGACTGATTCCACGGCCTACTCCTAGGGGCTAGTGACATATAAACTTAGGTACAAGAACCATGATTCCAACTTAGGTCTAGAGCATACAAACAATAAAACTAGGTGTTGAGTATACTTGAGCAGCTCATAATAAAATGAAAGCTTTTCATTTTTCATAATACAAGCTATTTAAAAAAAAAAACCCTTTTTGACATCATCAATGACGAGCCCGAATTAGTACGTGCCGTTTAATATAACGTGCGTGATACCAAGTCCCGGTTAATATAATGTGATCGAGGCATAGTATTGCACTATTGTGTCACGTGTCTACAACCTTGGTTAATAAAATGAGGGACCATTTTGTGGGCCTAATATCCAAAAAAAACTTTCAATTTTAGCATTTGTGACAATTATATCCAAAATTCTTTTTTGTCTCATAAAAAACCCCCAACTTTTACTTTGTCCCAATTCTACCGGCTTAGTACCAAAAAAACCCTTCAACTTTAGCATATGTCCCAATTATGTCCAAAACTTTTTTTGTCTCGTTGACACCTAAAATTTTGACTAATCTATTTCTTGCATAAAAATTAGAACTAATTTTAGTTCTAAACAAAAATCATCCCACATAGCATTGGCATATAATTCAAACTTAATTCAACAAAGGCCTGGACTAGGCATGGGGTGAAAACGTACCAAGAATATTTGGGCTTGAAAGAAATATTTTTTTTCGGGGACCGTATTGTAAATACTAGAACCTCGGGATCGCATTGCGAGATACCAAGAGAAGAGGATGAAGAGAAGATGGAGAAAGGAAGATGATGAAGAGAAGATAATGAAGAGAATGTGAAGAAAAGAAGATGAAAATGGAAGATGGAGAAATGAATGTGAAGAAGAGAAGATGAAGATGAAGAAGAGAAGATGAAAATGGAAGATGGAGAAATAAAGGTGAAGAAGAGAAGATGAAGATGAAGAAGGGAAGATGAAGATGAAGAAAAGAAGATGAAGATGGAAGATGGAGAAATGAAGGTGAAGAAGAGAAGATGAAGATGAAGAATGAAGGATGAAGAACTTTGCCTATAAAAGAAGAAGAGTTCTTGAAGAGAAGAGGAGTTTTTTTGGGGAGTAGGAGAGAATTGAGAGAGTTTTTGAGGAGAAAAGAATTGAGATAGTCCTTGAGAAGAAACCGGAAAAGAAAATTGAAAAGTGAGAGAAAAAGAGCTTTGGTCGAGCATCATCTTCGACGAGTCCCGTTACATACTTCGCCTCGCCACCCAACAACGTTATCGTTTGCCATTTTCGACGACAGCCACGCTCTTCAAGCTTCGAGATCTTGAAAGAAACTATAACGTGTACGTGAGTAAGATTTTGTGTAATAGAAGGTAATCGTCTCCATCTTGATCTACAAAGATGTAATCATTTGATTTGAATATTTGATTGTTTATTTTAGACGTGCCACGTGTTCCAAGTTTAGTATTATTATATGTTAATTTATTTTTGTGAATACTTGTGATTGGCCGCGTTTTCTTTCTTTCTAAATCGTCCATGGTGTATATCGCATAAAACTCAATGTTTTACATTTTCAGAAAAAGAAGAAAAAAAAAAAAAAGAATAAAAAAACTGCACCTTTGAAATTCGAGTAAATTACCAAATCAAATATTTTTCATGAAAATGGTACCGAAAGGGCGTTAGAATAATTTAGCGTAATCAAGTCCCCCGGACTCTTAATCTCCGGTACGCAGAAATAAGATAGTTTTCTCCCGCTATTTTATTTGGGTTTCTAGTCAACCTACCGAAAATGATTAGTGGCGACTCCAAATTCAAATCACATTGCATGTTAATCATTCGAACCTTAAGTGGCGATTTGGTATGGATTCGGGAGAGTCCGAGTTAGGTTAGTTAATTAATTAACCCGATAATCCATTAGCCTGGAATTTAACTTGTTTATTTTTTAGGTCGCGACAGCTTGGCGACTCCACTGGGGACCGGTAAAGAGGACTTAGGCCGATAATTTCATGAAAAAGAAAATCACTTGGTTTGGCAATTTTTGTTGAATTTTAATCCCTAGGTGTTAAATGGTTTTGGCAGAAAGGGAGTTATAAGGGGAGGAGTCTCGTGGCTAACCTCTCGTTTTGCATGTGCTTGGTGATGAGAGTTTTAATTTTGAACTATCGGAGTGCCGATTGCCTTTAAAATGTCATGCATGCCCCTAATATAATTGCACTACACCACCTTGACTTGTGACCGAACCCGGGTCACCCGATAGTTTCGTGGATGGTATTTATGTGGTTCTTTAACCTTGGCGGTAAGGCTTCGCTAAAGGTTATCCCACTTGAATCCCGAGTTCTTCAAAAAATGGCTCAAGGGTTGTTCTCATGCACGTGAGGCTATGATGCATGAGAGTTGCCCTTGTCGACCGAACCAAGCCGAGATGAAAGGACCCGACTAGTCATGACTATGTATGCGAGGCCGCAACTAGTCACGATGAACGTGCGCGAGGCCGCGACATGTCGCTTTTGTCTTTCATTTCATTTTGCTAAAAGAACTAAAATCTGAATTCACGATTCATGCGCATGTCTTTGTGATTGACATTTTCTTCCTATGAGCGGTAATTTTTTGTCTCTTATGCCATATTATCTCATTTTCATTTTTTGGGCTGGTCCATGGTTTAGGTTGATTTAATTGGCACGTGATCTATATACGAATGGGTCGCAATGATATCCGTTTCGTGCCTACTCCGAAACTAGAGCTCAAAAAGCTATGGGGTAAGTTGAAGCCGGATGGCCAGCAAGACGTGCTCAAGCGCATCGGGTTCATGTTGCCGATTCTTGAGATCGATATTCAAAGCGGGATCATGCAAGCACTTGCTCATTTTTGGTGCCCCGAGACGACCACGTTTGTGTTCGAGGTAAGTTTGAGCTTACACCCACCTTGGAAGAATACAAGATTGCCATCGGAAAATCAATTGAGTTGGATACGGTTGAACCACCTATTCGAGTAGATCCGGTAGTAGTGCTTGCTGAATTTTTGGGCTTGACTAAAAAGAAATTGAAAAAGTACTCGAAGGGTAAATCACGGCATGCCCTTTATCTTTCCTCGTTGAATGTTTTGAAAATAACTCCGACCTCATGAAATCTAAGATTTTTATCTTAACCTTTTTCGGACTTATCATTTTTCCATTCCGTCGAATGCTATAGATCCCGTGATAGCATGGACGGTAAAACAAGTTTGTGGTGGGGTCAATTTTGTAAATGCCATTCTTGCTGAAACTGTCATTTCATTAACACATTTCGCTCATTCCAAAAAAGAAAGCAAGAAAGAAAAATATAAGACCTTTCGAGCCCCAATCGAGCTTTTACAAATCTGGTTTTTATCGCATCTTTCTCAATTCGGGGAAAACATGATCGTATTTGAAATGGGTATGACCGACAACCCTATTTTAAGATTTAAACAAATACAAGATCGAACTAAAAACTTGCACTACACGCAGTGGGTCCATTTATTCGAAAATCCAAATCCTAAGATTTTCCTTTGGCAAGCCGTATGGTTCCGAGTGGCGGAGGCTCGACTATGCCATGGCGATCGAAGCCCGTGCCTTTGATGGGCATTTATGGAGCAACCAGCTATCAACCTCTTCGAGTTACACGACAATTTCGGGTTCCGCAGATATCCCGCCATCATTTGGGCCCAACGAATTTCAAGTTCAATTTGAGAAGGACGAGAACTACAGAGCGTAACCGAGACGTCATTCTCAAGCTTGGCAGAGTGTTCTAATCGAAACCGATTTGGCCCATAGAGCAACTCACCGGAAAAATGAAGAGTCACTTTGCCACAACTCAAGCATATTCAGCCTCATGCCATCCCCGCCGAGATACTCCCGAAGATTCCGATCATGACAATACAAAGATACCCGTCTAGCCCAACTCAAAGCCCGAAGAGAAGGGGATGAAGGCCCAAGAAAAGGCAGATGCTTTGGCGAAGGAGAATGCGCGATTACGGCGTGCCTTGAAGGCCCATTCGTCTATAGATCACGTGACCTCTAAAAAAAGAAAGACCGTTTGAATTGAGTCATGTATTTACTTTCATAGGTTGATTGTTTAGGAATCTCACCGTATTGTTTCACACTTTGCTTCGTAGTTTTTACAATTTCATCAGTTGTTCTCAATTCTAATCTGGCTTGTCCCTCGTTGTACGATTTTTACTAAATTCTACGATCGATTTTTGAGTAAGTGCCAAACATGAAAGTTGTAGACCTATGTTTCAACTAATATCCTGCAAAATTTCAGAATTAAATTCATGATTTAAGATGGCCTTTCGTTTTTCTCAACTACTTGCGGTTATAACAGTTTTCTGAATGCGCTTTTTCGTAAAGACACATTAAACTGTTTTGATCTGCTCATTTCTGGTCCGATTGGCCAACATAAAAGTTGTTCATCATCTTCTCAACTATAAGCTCGTAAAATTTGGACGTATTTTGACCAACGTGCGAATTAATACGGATTTTTTCATAAAAGCGGACAAACTGAAAATTACCTGTTTCAATCCTTTAGTCATAATCACTTTGTTCGTTTGAGTCTAGAGGAATGCCATGGGCCGGCTCGCTATTCTTGTTCATTGTACTTATTTTGGCTGGTTACTTTTGAAGGTAATTTATCACGGATCCTCCGCACATTACCCGGTCGGTGGCTAAGAAAATGGCGGACAAGGCCGAAATCAACAACGCAGCCCGTGAAGCTCTACGAGAGCAATTCGAGGCCATGAACCAGTAGGTTCGAGGGTATGATGAGCCGATGATGGAACGTATGATGGCTGCTACCGTTGCTTCGCTAAGCATCCGACCGGTCCGACACCTCGTAACATCGTCTCTCCGACCCTTCCCGCAAGCAATCCCGAGAAGGCTCCCGAGCATATACTTGGTTACACCACGCCGCTAGAGGATGTTGTCATCACATCGGGCGCTAGCTCGAGCGCCCCATCACCGCTTCTCATCTCCCAAGCCAGCCCCGTGACTATGGGACCGTCCGATGAAATGGCCAAGTTGTTGGCCCAAATGGAGCAGCGAATCCGTGAGGTGGAAGGAACGCACAAAGATACCCCGGGATCGACCTCGTCTGTCTTTTCAAAGGTCACTGTACTCGCAGAAGTTCAAGATGCCCGATTTCGAGAAGTATGATGGGACTTCCAACCCGGTCCAAAGACGCTCCGGATGTATCGTGCAAGAATGAACAAGCATGCGACCAACGGCCCCCTAATGGTTCAAACTTTCCGAGCTAGCCTAAAGGAAGCCGCCATGAGATGGTATACTGACTACGAGATCTATCGGATGGATGATTGGGAGAAGGCAGCTAATGCTTTTCGCCAAACATTTTAGCTTTAACTTGGACGTGCTCACGACTGAGAGAGGATCTTGAGCAGCTTGAGATGAAGAAAGGAGAAACGATCAAGCAAGATGCCACCAGGTGGAGGAACGTAGCATCTCAACCGAAACCGGTCCCACCCGAAAGGGAGCTCATGAAATTGTTCGCTTCCACCCCGCCGCAAGTTGTGAGAACTCGAGTTTTGGGATCCGTCTGCCACGTCATTCAGCCATCTCATCGCAATGGCTGAAGAAGTCGAGAACGGCATAAAGAAAGGTTGGTATGGTGATGCCGCCACGACAACCAAGAGGTTTGCAAGAAGGAAAGACAAAGAACCGGTCCCACGAGTCAACATGACCTACATGCCCAAAAATCCATGACACGTACGCCACCGTATGCACTCCTAATCGCAGAAGCAGCTAATTTCGGCGCACAACGACAAAGAGGGAATCTACGGTCCCCTCGGCGGTTTACCCTCTACCAGGAACCCCGTCACAAGTACTCACGGCTCTACGTAAGAGAGGCTTATCGACCTCCGAGCCTCGCGACCTAGTAATACGAGCTCGCCGAGATATGATCCGTCGAAGAAATGTGATTACCATTGTGGGGAGCTTGGACATGACACTCGATGGTTGTTTCGGATTGAAGCATCGGATCCAAGATCTACTCGATTCTAAGGCATTCTCGTTCCAGGGCAACAAACACCGAATGTCCAAAATAATCCTTTGCCGATCATTCAAGTAAAGTTAATGTCGTATTCGGGCAAGGAATCAAACATGTTGGTGCTGTTAAGGTTGGAGTAGCCGATGTCCTCGACGCTCCGATCGGGCAGGTGATATTATAAGACCGGTGAATTGATACCACTCAATCGCTTGAAGGAAAAAGTTTCCGGCCTCATGAAGAACGGATTCATAGTTTGGGCAAGTCAAACCGGGACCGTGGGCCACTATATCCCGGATTGTCATCGATCGGGATCGTGAGCTTGCAAAGATTGACCCAACCCGGACCTTTCAAGAGTCTCAGTGTAAGATGCTCATGCGGCCGAGTTGATCAAGAATGACCCAGAGCCGGCGTATATGCCCGCCTTGGAAGATGCAGAGGACGATGAACTTGGAATCATCATTGCCTCGCCCCACCTTTTCCGTATGACGGTGACAAGGCAATTCCTTGGTCCTACGATCTTGCCCTGGTAACAAGATCGAGACGTGCTTATAACGATGACCAACCTACTAAGCAAGTCATCGAGAAAGATGCTAAGGAATTCTTAGTCGTAATCAAGGCGAGTGAATATAGCGTTGTCGACCACCACGGAAGTCACCGGCTCAAAGTGTCCCTTACTTGAACTTCGCAGTCATCCGAGAAGCATCGAGAGTCCTTAATGAAGATACTCGGTGAAATTCACGCACCCGAGAATGTTGAACAGACAAACTAGAGAACTTTGTAGGGACGATCCTTTTAAAGGATCAGGTCGCATTCGCCGATGATGAAATTCCGCTCGAAGGACGGGGTCATAACAAAGCTTTGCATATAATGCTCAAACACAAGCAAACTCATGTAGCTCGGGTACTTATTGACAACGGGTCAAGATTAAATATCCGCCCATTAGCCACATTAAATCGTTTGGGAATTGACCTGGCCAGGTGCAGACGGCCAAGACTTCCGTCCGCTCATTCGATGGCGCGAAGAAGGATGCGCCAAGCGCATCAACTTGGAGATTCGAGATCGGGCCTTCTTTGTTTGACATTCTCTTCCGTGTATCGGATATTCCTTCGCCTTTAACCTTCTCCTAGGCCGACCTTGGATTCATAATGCCGGAGCTCGTCCCATCGAGCCTTCATCGAAAATTAAATTCGTGGTCGAACGTAAGTGGTGATTGTCCATGGAGAGGAAGATCACCAGATTTTCCATGAAACGGCCATCCCTTACATCGAGCCACCTCATGATGAAGAAGACTCCTACCACGCTTTTGAGATAGTACACACTATCCATGCATCACCGGAAAGTCCTTTGCCTGTTCCCGAAATCTCAACCACGTCTCTTATGGTAGCTAAGATAATGGTGGGCAACGGCTTTAAGCCCGGTATGGGTTTAGGTCGACATGGCCAAGGGATTCGCACCCCAATTGAACCTAAAGGCCAATCTCACACAACCGGTCTAGGATGTCAAGGGCGTGGGCATAAAAGAGGCGTAATGGGTCGCAGCAGAAGGTGCATGCGCCCTTACCCCCACCTCTATATATCACTTTCCGATCACCGGAGTAGTCGGAGGCTACGATAATCCGACCCGACTTGAAGATGACTTGGGGATTGTGTTCCCGACATACCGAAGGATCAAGGTACCGCAGCTTGAGCTAATAGGGTCCGAAGAGGATGAAGGGGTCTTCGATATCGCCGGTTGTTTTGATGATGTAACCATTGCCGCTTTATCCCGAAGACGGAGCCGCATGATGAGGAGCCTTATCCGACGCCTAAACCTTCCAAATCATCCATTAATGCCATATGTGATGATCCACTAGAGGGTTTAGATTCAGAGTAACATCTTTATGTTCATGCAATCCCCTACGTGGGACATTTTCGGTTTCCTTTATATTTTGAATTACATTTGGATTTCTATTCTGTCTTGCACTCTTGGATTTCCTTTTCCCGTAAGATGTAATTTCATATCAATAAAATTACGCTATTTTCGAATCTTGTTGAAGTATCCCAAACCAACCCGATGACGATAACCAACGACCAACAAGTTTGTCATCATGGTAAGAACCGAGGGTTGGGCTTCTTCAAGAATTCATGTCCCACGGTTTTGAAAAATAAAAATATATATAAATAAATAAAGTTCTTCAAAATCACACCGCGATTAAGCCCCGTTTGTTCTTCCGATTTTGTTACTTTATGTTTCGTGGGGACACATGAGGAGGGAAATCTAGTGGATTCAAGTATACGACCTTGATGAATTCAGTCCAGATTATGAGGAAGTTCGTCAAGATTTCGAACGACATGAGGAGATCAAGCCCTCGACCGGTGAACAAGCTATCTCGATCAACCTAGGCGATGCGGAAAACTCTAAAGAAGTTAAGATCGGGGCAAACCTTTCCAAAGAGATGTCTCGAGCGCTTGATTAAGCTCCTAAAGGATTACCGAGACATTTTCGCTTGGTCCTATGCAGATATGCCTGGTCTTCGACCGCTCCATTGTCGAACATTGTTTGCCGATCGATCCTTTGGCTAAGCCTGGTGCAAAAGTCAAGGAGGGCCGCACTGCAATTAGTGCGTAAGATCAAAGAGGAGGTCATAAAGCTTCTCGATGTAGGATTCATTGAGACTACGAATATTCCGATTGGGTCGCTAACATAGTCCCCCGTCATGAAGAAAGACGGCCGCATTCGGGTTTGTGTCGACTATCGAGACTTGAACAAGGCCGCCCTAAAGATGATTTCCTCCCCGCATATCGACGTACTTGTTGACAAGATCGCAGGTTTGAATTGTTTTCATTCATGGATGGTTTCTCCGGTACAATCGGATCCCGATGAATGTCAATGACAAGTTGAAAACCACTTTCACCACACCATGGGGAATGTTCCATTACCGGTAATGCCGTTCGGTCTCGTAAAACGCCGGGAGCCACTTACCAACGAGCCATGGTTGCCCTTTTCCATGACATGATGCATAATGAGATTGAGGTTTACATCGATGACATGATAGCAAAAACAAGGCATGGAGAAGATCACGTCGAAACGCTGAAAAAATTGTTCGACGGACTCCGAAAGTATAAGTTACGCCTCAACCCCGCCAAGTGTGTCTTTGGGACCAGCTCGGCAAGCTACTCGGATTCGTGGTAAGCAGCAAGGGCATGAAGCTCGACCCTTCGAAAGTTAAGGCTATTCGTGAGCTTAAGCCACCGACGACGCTTAAAGAAGTTCGAAGTTTGATGGGTAAGCTAAACTATATTGCTCGATTCATCTCTCGCTTATCGAAACCGCTAAGCCATTCCTCAAGCTATTAAAGAAGAATGCGCTAGTCCAATGGGATAGCGAATGTGAAGAAGCTTTTGGAAGATCAAGCAAAGATCTCATGAATCCACCCGTGCTTGTTCCTCCAACACCGGAGCAACCTTTAATCCTCTACCTCACAATCCTTAGTGAATCCTGGGTGCTATGCTAGCCCAAGAGAAGCAGGAGGACGGAAGAGAACGAGCCATTTATTATCTCGAGCAAGAAATTCACAACTTCGGAAATGAGGTACTCCGAAGTAGAGAAAACATGTGCGGCGTTAGTCCGGGTACCGCATGTGCTTCGGCAATATACCTTGCATTACCAAGTGCTTCGTGACAGAATGCAATCCCATCAAATATTTGCTTAATCAACCCGCCTTGATTGGTAGACTTGCTAAATGGCAAATCCTCATCTCCGAAGCTTGACGCTCAATATATGTCCCAAAAGTCAATCAAGGGACGAGCTATAGCAGATGTCCTAGCTGAAAATCCGGGGCAAGATGATGATGCCTATCATTCCGAGGATCGAATCATGTCGGTGGAGGATTACATCCGGACTATGTATTTTGACTGAGCTGTCAATTTATCGGGATCGTGCACGGGCGCGGTTCTTATATCTCCACGTGGTCAAGATTATCCCGTAGCAAGCGAAATTGGTATTCCCTTGCACAAATAACATAGCAGAATATGAGGCATGCATCCTCGGTCCTGTGCCGCAATTGAAATGGGGATAGCCCGACTCAAGGTGTTCGGAGATTCCGCTTTGATTATCCTTCGATCGTTGGAAAGTGGAAGACGAGAGATGCCAAATTGCTACCCTACCATGAGTATCCGGATGAATTGGTAGAAGAATTTGAGGATATCTCATTTGAGTATCTCGCCCAGACTCATAATCGATTCGGCCGATGCATTGGCTACCTTGTCTTCAATGTTACAAGTCGCCAATGGACTTGAGGTTGACCCATCGAAGATCGAGGTATTAAAAAAACCAGCATATTGTATGGCCGTGATCAATGAACCCGATGGTAAACCATGGTACCATGACATCAAGACTTATATTCGTAAGGTGGAGTTCCCCGAAAAAAGTACCGTATCTCGACCAAAAGTACATAAGGAAAATGGCCTCAAGTTCTTCTTGAATGGAGAGAATTTGTACAAGCGGTCATTCGATTCTCGTCCTACTAAGATGTGTTGACTCGACCAAGCAGTCTGTCTAATAATGGAAGTACATGAAGGGATCTCGTGGTCCACACATGAACGGCCACTTGTTAGCTAAGAAGATTATGAGGTTGGGTTATTATTGGCTCACGCCGAAAGAGATTGTATTCAAGATGTCCTGAGCCGTCACAAATGTCAAATTCATGGTGACAAGATTAATGTCCCTCCAAATGAGTTGCATCGCTTATCCGAACCATGGCCGCTTTCTATGTGGGGCATTGATGTTATCGGTCCTATCAACCCTAAAGCATCTAATGGGCATCGATTCATCTTGGTGGCGATTGACTATTTCTCCAAATGGATCGAGGCCGCATCCTATTTAGCGGTTACGGCACGAAATATCGCAAAATTTATCCGCCGAGATATCATTGCTCGATACTGGTTCACCCGAAGCCATAATCACCGACAATGGCTCGAACTTAAACAACAAACTAATGGGCGAATTGTTTAAGGAATTCAAGATCAAGCATCCGAACTCTTCCCCATATCGCCCTCGATGAATGGAGCAAGAGAAGCCGCCAATAAGAATATTAAGAAAATTTTAGCGAAGACGGCTGAAAATTATCGCGATTGGCATGAGAGGTTGCCATTCGCACTTATGGCATATCGGACCTCAATCCGGACATCTACCGGGGCAACCCCGTATTCTCTTGTATATGGAATGGAGGCCGTTCTACCAGGTTGAAGTGGAAATTCCTTCCTTACGTATACCGTCTCAAGCTAAGCCGACGGAAGCCGAATGGATCCAACAGAGAGCAAGCCAATTGAATCTCGATCGACGAAAAAAGACTTAAGGCCGTATGTCATGGCCAAAGTGTTATCGCAGAGAGTTGCTAAATCATTCAACAAAAAAGTTCGGCCTCGATATTTTCGGATCAATGACCTGGTCTTGAGAAAATTATTGCCAATAGTCCCACTCCCGTAAGGGAAATTCGCCTCCAAACTATGGTGGTCCATATATAGTAAAGAAGGTGCTCCCTGGTGGTGCTTTGATTCTCGCCGAGATGGATGGTCGTGTCTTTACCAATCCAATCAATTCTCGACTCAGAAAGAAATATTATGCTTGATTCACTCGATTTTTCATAATCGAGTTATAATATTAATACGTATTCACGAGTTGTTCACATTTGAGCATTCGTTTGTTTTCTCGCTACTAATCTTTGGCCGAGAGATTGTTTCGAATGGGGGAGCCTCTCTCCGGCCCAATTGGATCGACCATCGGAGCGTGAGATTTACTTATTCGCAGAGTAAAAGGGGTTATCTTGCGAAAAAATATGACGACCAAGATGAAATGAGTAAAAACTTGCATTCATTTCATTCATCGGAAAGCTTTACAAATAGATCAACGGGGTGGGAACGTAAAGCCAAACCGAGCCCTAATGAGCATCACAAAGGAGTTTAATCGACTCTCCATACAAGCTTGATGCTCCGCCTACACCGATCGCCTCCGAGAATCGAGATCCGCCAACTTAAAGAGGAGGAGCTCACATTTCTCTTTGAGCTTGGCTACCTTGTCCTCGTGATGCTCGGCAAGAAATTCCAGTGTCATGGATCAGCATTCTCCCGCGGCTATATCCAGGGTCGATCGTCCAACCTTTCTTCCAGCCATGTGCATTGAAATTTTAAAACAATATTGAGCGGATCGCGCTCGAAGATGGTCCTGGGACATGGCCAAACACCCCACCAAGTTTCCCTCTCACGAATCGACAGGGAGACTTGTTCATTACCGTAGTCGAGGGCCTTCTTATAATTGTCGCCTACAAGACCGGCCAACACCAAGTCGTCCGACCGATCCCGATAGCGTGCCTTCACAAGGTGGGCCAAAGTAACATCTTGATAAGCAACATGGTAAGCCTCCGTGAAGTTAGTAAAGAGGGTGGGGAAGATCCCGTATTCCTCCTCTAACTTGGTACCTTCAATGGAAGCGGTGCCCATATCCCTAAACATAAGACGAATCTCGCTTCTGCCTCCGGATGGTGGCTATATAAGAGTAGCCCTGGCCTAGGAGATTATAAAGTTTCTCCCATTGGCCAAAACTTCAGCCGAGAAGGCGCGTGGAGGAGGGAAGCCATTGTTGTTGAAGCGGCTGCTAAAAAGAGAGTGGATGCAAAAGAGTGCTTAGAAGGTTGGAGATGAAGATATGAAAGCGATAATTGTCTCGGCGTTAAATCCTAATTTAAAGGGCAAGAAAAGCTATAGCAATAATTATTGTGGATGTCGAGTCAATTATCCGGGTAAAACTACAGACGTTTCATCCGTGAATCACGGATCTACCATCTCGAGCCTCATAAATCCGAAAAGTTACAAAAAGATTTGAGGACCCCACCATGTTGAAAACCGAGTGGGAGACAAGCATACTTTTCGAGAAAAGAAACAGAATTTTTGGAGACTTATTAATTCCGGGACCACAAATCCGAAAAAGTTACAAAAATTGAGCCCCACCAGTTGAAAACCGAGGGGAGACAAGCATACTTTCCGAGAGAAGAAACAAGCAACTTTCTTGGAGCCACGTTAGTTACCTCGGGTAAAACTACAGCGCTTTGCTCATTGGATCCTGGATCTATCGTCAATCCGTGATCTCGAGCCTCACAAATCCGAAAAGTTACAAAAAGAGTTGAAGTCCCACCATGATTGAAAACCGAGTGGGAGACAAGCATGGTTATCAAGAAAAGAAAATCGGTGCGAGTGGATTCGGGGTCCCATCACGTTGAAAAAATAAGGCAAAGCGGAAACACGAAATCTTGGGAAAAACGCTCGGCTTAGTGATTTTCATCCGCGTTTAAAGGGAGGCTTTGGAACATACCCGATTACTCGAAAGAATTTGGAGAGAGTAAGCATACATCGGAGAATAGAGTGAACAAAAGGCGGTAAGAGGTATTTCAATCCAACATGTTTAGAGGCCATCAAGCACTTACCGGAGGCAACCAACCTAGACATCCCCGAAAGCGAACCGCTGGATTTCGAGACCGCATCCAACGCCGAAGCCGTAAAACCCAACTCTCTTGGCAAGTGAAATTCAAGATTTCGACAAAGAATAACAATGGCAATGGGCAAATAGCAATAACCCCTTAAAAGAAAATATCAAATCAAAGTGCTCAAGTCGCCTTCAAGGAGTGCTCTTACGTGAATAGGAGACGCAAAAATGAATTGAGCCGGATGATAGGAATGGAGCCCTTGAAGGTCAAGTTTTGGTTTCAAAACAAGCGGACCCGATTCAAGGTTAAAAATGAAAGTCATGAACTTACGTTTCGAGGGAAGAAAGTGAAAAGCTTCGAGCAGAGAACAAGAGGTATAGTGGATGCTATCAACACCGCTATTTGCCATGTCCGTAGCGGCCCCATCTCCTTTGGTGACATGTCCCTCGATGAGCCACATCTCGAGCATTGAAAATGCTCATTCACCAGCTCATCCCCGGAGCAAGTTCCTCGTACAATCCGATTTCGTTGGAGATACATCCTGCAAAGTCGGCCTTGCAGAGGCGTAACCGATGCCCTTCGAGGGAAGAGACATGCATCACTACAATTGGAGTTTCCTTGATGTCACAACCACCAATTCAACGCCGATGGAACTCCGAATGTGTAGCCTACATGAAGCTTTAGTTTTTTTATTATGGGCGCTCAAAATATCTCTTCTTTGAGCATTACTAGCCAACCCTTACGAATCCTCAAGAGAAGTAGTGACATGTACGAATGAATGTACCGTTTGTTACAAAATCCCCATGTGAGACATTCTTCTTTTAATCCAGGGGGCAAAGAACAAGACTATCCACGAACATCATCATGTTTAAATGCGTGAATTCCTCGCCGTATTTGACTAAGCATTGAAAACCTTCACGTAAGTAAATGCGAAAAGATTTGAGGAGGGAAATAACCGCCTCGTTAGTGGAGAAAGCGAAAAGATTTGAGGAAGGAAATAACCGCCTGTTCGTAGGAGGAAGCGAAAAGATTTGAAGAGGGAAATAACCGCCTCGCTCGTAGAGAAAGTGAAAAGATTTGAGGGCTCCTCCATATCGAAAAGTAAAAAAGAACGGCGGATTGAGCGAGAGGTAAGAGTTATTACGAAATGGATCCAAGGCACTAAGATCGAAAAGGAGAGAAAAGTCGTCATGGCGAGACCAACAGATCCGAAAAAGTTTATAAAGAACTTGAAGTCTCCATGCACCTCCGTAACTCGTCACGAAAGGCCATCATCGCTTTTGTGATTTTCTCGGGCAATTTATCTTTGCAAGTCCAAAGAACATCTAAAGCCCAGCCTCTAGTCGAAACACCCATCTTTCGGTCTACATATGGAAGGTTTTGAAAGGAAAATAAGTATGCGTACATTCCAAAGCGGAAGTATGGGAAGCCTCATATCCCGAGGATCTCGCGAGTCATGGCCATTGATGGCAACCCCGTTTCCCTCTCGATCCTTGTTGCCATGCCGAGAAAGTGCATGTACAGGATTTCACTTATGTGAAAGCAACGGAAGCCTTAGAGGAGCCGAGCAAGATAAATATGATTTTGACGTCGTCGTCACCCATGGTAGGGATCAACATGGACGGTCTTAGTCTCTTAAAGATCATTGATTCTCGAGTTGGATATACCGGTGATCATAACATCGCAAGTGATGATCCAGTTCGTAACGAAGGCCATATTGCATGGTGCTCGGGACATCCTAAAGAAGCCGGTTTGCATGCTCAAGTGCTCCAAAACATTTGGCAACATGCCGTAAGGAAGCAATTACTCGAACAAAAGAACTATGGCCAAACTTACTACGACGATTTTGTCGGAAAGAAAAGGCCCCTTTGGTCCGCCGAGCTTCATTCTATATTCATCGAGGCGTTCGACAGCCTAGGAATCAATTCAAAGACGACCAATGGCCGTACTCAAAATGATGAATATAGACGGACTCACCCTACGAAGTGTCACAAATCACCTTCATAGATTTAGAGATAAGTCGAAGAAGCACGATGTAGCTTGGAACCAAGGCGACCGGAGCAAAGTTGATCGGAAGATCAATCCCGTGAAAAACCTACGGAGCAAAAAGTACCCGACCACTTCCCAATCAAGAATATCGGCCATACCGACCTTCCGCCGGTGGTTCTAGCAATGGGACCGGCCGATCATCCCTACGAGTTCCCGAGCGACGGCGGAGGCTCAAGCTCAAGGAGTCGACGCGTTCACGGTAAAAACAAAGTGGAAAATCTGCCGCTAGTGTTAGCAAGTAGCAATGCCCACCCGAGTATCAATTGCCCGAAAAATCAAAAGGTTACTTTGATGATGAGCTCACCGCCTTGGTCGCCCGGGCCGGAGCCGAAAGACCTCCGCAGTTGTGATCCGAAGCAAGTGATCATGGATCCTCAAACAACGATCGTTGGTGTATGATCCAAGACAAAATCAGCCAATCATTGGAATAGCCAAGAAAAGAGGTGGAACCAATCTCGCATGAATACTCCTTTAATTCCATGTATAGTTCCCCCGCGTGGGATACTTTTACTTTCTAGTTGTCTAGAATTTGCCTAGAGTTAAAGGGCGAATTTTCTCCTCTCTTATCAAATGCGTAAGTTCCTTATTAAGCTAGGCCTCGTAGCAAATCAATTTATGGACGACGCTCCCGAACGCCCGTAAAGAGAGATTCCGAATAGCCTTACTTGGGAGAATGCAAGTAAAAGCACCAAACAGCTCAAAGATGGGTAACTCAGTATCGTCCCGATTGATTCTCACTGCGTTTCAAACTCTAAGTTAAGCTTATTTTATTCTCGACAGGGATTGCCAACCGCTTTGAGAACAATATAACAAAAGCGAACCACCCGTGGACGCCAACAACACCGCAAAGATAGTGGTTGGGGGAATGACAAGTGGGTCCGAGGCATCCCTGGGTCGATCTTGGGATTTGGCATCAATGTACAAAGATTAATAAAAACATTTTTGCTTCGCAGATCGAAGCTCACCCTGCACGGTTATAGAACCAGGAGAGATAACGTCCGGACATACAATCCGATCCAGATGAATCGATCTTTTCAATTCAAAGTTCGCAAGGAATACGTGCATGAGCAAAGTGGTATCGTTTCAATTCTTTTAGAACATGAGGACGTACATTGATGCTTTCTCTTTTGATTTTTACAGGGGTCACTACTCGTCCAAATAGAGAAGTATCCCCTCTCCCCGAAAAAATTAATGAAATGAGAAATTCCCTGGAGCCTTTGACAATCTCATGTCTCAAGGCAGACAATGAAGTTTTGCAACGCATTTGCATGAATAGGGGCAACTCACGATCCACGCCCCTAAGAAATTTTTTATGTACTTGCGAACTTTGTCCGCCAAGCTAAAAAGTTGCTGCATTTTATATGCTCGAAAACACTCATACACCGCATGGTTTGCACATGATTGTTCCTCATGTTTAATTTACCAACTCGAATAAGGAACATGAACTACATAAGGCACATCGAATGTACAGGAGGGGGCATGACAGATGATGAAAGGCAATCCTTTCCCAAACACGTCCAATTTTTTCAAGCGAGATGAACGGTGGCAAAATTCCGCATTCCCCGAGGTAAAGAGTTTTCTCGCGAAAGGTACGATAATCGAAGTGATGGAGGCGTTCATTTCTCTACCCTAAACACCGCAAGTTATCCGTTGATCAACCCATTCGAGCGGAGATTTCACTTCCACAACCCCCGTCAAGAACCACCTCACATTGGGGCAAAACAGAGGCAATTCCATCAGCATCACGAGACAAATGGTTAGAAATCTTCTTGCTTGGACTAACATCAATCTTCGGGTGGTTCTTTGCATTGTACTTGCGCTTTAATTCAAGTGCCTTAGGATGACGAAGAGCATTTCTTTTTCTATCCCACACATCTATATCCATTTGCACAACCCATTTGAGCCCGCAAATTCGTTTCTAAAAGCCCTTATTGGTGATCATTGTTGTCCCAAAGCGAATATGGCCCATCTTTGAGTAGAAGGACTCGAAAAGCCTGGATCAAAAGAAAATCTCCCAATGGACTCATCAAGATGCAATAGTAAAAAAGAGTTGGGAGTAAAAAAAAAGAGAAGAAAGAGGAAAGGCTGATTCCTAAAACAATTTCTAGGTATTTAAAAAGCAAAGTGCCTACCAAAAGCAAGGCCAATGCCCTTTCAATTCATTGTTCATTTGTAGAATATTTCGAACTTGAATGCACAATTTTCCCGTATATCCTAAAAGGGTTGAGAGAAAAATCTCCATGAAGTGTCAAATTGCAAATGCAATCTTCGGTTCATACCATCCTCAAGCAATGATGGTATCATAGAAGGCCACGATCGGTGACAAGATTGTAATGATCACCAACATCAAGCCCCTTCTCAAATATCTTCCGAGCCAAAACGAACCCTTTCGTTTCTCACTCCCCAAATCATTACCTCCATTACAACCCTTTAAAAGCCTTTTTCCGACTAGGGCACTTGAATTAATGTGGAGTTCCATGATTTTAAGCATCACTCGAAGAAGTTCGAGCAAGATTACTTCTCTCTCATTTTTGCAGAGTTCTTGACTTGTAAACCCAGAGAGATGACGAAGAAATTCATTCCAAAGAGCCTTGACTCAACTAGAGTCCCCTTTGTAAACCTTTGACCTAGCCCTCATTACGGTCCTAATCAAGACCTCCAGATCGGCTCGGTCGTATCAATTGCGAGATTACTCGGATCCTTATCGAATGCGATGATGGAAAGATTGAGTGATTTCTTTTGAATCCTACGCAGACAGGATAAATAACTTTTCTTGAGAGTGAGAGAAAATCCTTTCTGACCGAAGTCCCCCATTCAGCTCACATTCGAGGTATTCATAATGTGAGAATATCCCCTGGACAGGATTGGTAATGCAAACTTGATAGAATGGTTATGCATAAACCATAGTATGAGTGATTGCATTATACACATGTTATTTCTAATCATTGCAAGCTCGGTAGGAAAGTTTTGCATGAACTCATTGTTGAATATGTTTGCGCATGTTACCTCGGACATTCTATGATGGGTAATACATTCCCGATGTTCGATGTCCCTCCCAAGATCTCGAAATTCATCCAAGGATTATTGAATGAGCAAGTTCTCCCGGCAAATGCCTACCATGTATGATACGAGCGATCTGCTTTCGCTTCTTTGATTAATCGTTCGGAGAACCGTGTAAGTTTTCTCGAACCCATTTTCAAATCAACAACTCCTCCGATGATAGTTGTTACGATTCAATTCGGTGCAATATGCCTCTCCCGTCAGTCGTGTAGACATATGCACCGGCGATCTTGACATCTTATCATGACGACGTAGCTCTTATGATTTCGGCCTCGCGATCACGAAGACATATGCACCGGTGATCTTGACCTTTAGTCGGCTCATAATGACATAGCTCTTATGATTCTCGGCTCCTTTATCAAATCACGAAGACATAAGCACCCGTGATTTTGATCCAAACCAAATCATAACGACGTAGCTCTTAAGATTTTGGTTCCCCTTTGTCGAATCGTGAAGACATATGCACCGGCGATTTCGACATTTAATCAACCACAACGACGTAGCTCTTGTGAACTTGATTCTACTTCTTTTGACTCACAACGACGTAGCTCTTGTGAACTTGATTCTACTTCTTTCGACTCACAACGACGTAGCTCTTGTGATCCGGAAGGATACACATATCTTGCGCTGTCTCGCATTAGGGAGAAGTCTCGATAACAGATAGGCCGAATACCTTAAGGTCCTCATGTTTGCAAGAAACTTGGAATTTAAGGAAATCACTAGCTTATGAGGTATTTGGTAAAACATGTATTCTTGTATGCGATCCATATGTGTTTCTCTAACATAGAAAAGAGAAATTATGACACATGTTATTTACGATCTCGCATATCATGCATCACTTCATTACAAAAAATGGGATTAAAACTCCCGCAAAAAAAAAAAAAAAAAAAAATTCATCCATCATTTGCACTATCAAAATTTAGGGTTCAATTTTATCTTTGAGCGGAACCTCTACGAGCCTCCACTCAAAGAGGGGTAGCTGTTGACACCTAAAATTTTGACTAATCTATTTCTTGCATAAAAATTAGAACTAATTTTAGTTCTAAACAAAAATCATCCCACATAGCATTGGCATATAATTCAAACTTAATTCAACAAAGGCCTGGACTAGGCATGGGGTGAAAACGTACCAAGAATATTTGGGCTTGAAAGAAATATTTTTTCAGTAGATCGTATTGCAAATACTAGAACCCCTGGGACTCGCATTGCAGATACCAAGAGAAGAGGATGAAGAGAAGATGGAGAAAGGAAGATGATGAAGAGAAGATAATGAAGAGAATGTGAAGAAAAGAAGATGAAAATGGAAGATGGAGAAATGAATGTGAAGAAGAGAAGATGAAGATGAAGAAGAGAAGATGAAAATGGAAGATGGAGAAATAAAGGTGAAGAAGAGAAGATGAAGATGAAGAAGGGAAGATGAAGATGAAGAAAAGAAGATGAAGATGGAAGATGGAGAAATGAAGGTGAAGAAGAGAAGATGAAGATGAAGAATGAAGGATGAAGAACTTTGCCTATAAAAGAAGAAGAGTTCTTGAAGAGAAGAGGAGTTTTTTTGGGGAGTAGGAGAGAATTGAGAGAGTTTTTGAGGAGAAAAGAATTGAGATAGTCCTTGAGAAGAAACCAGAAAAGAAAATTGAAAAGTGAGAGAAAAAGAGCTTTGGTCGAAGCATCATCTTCGACGAGTCCCGTTACATACTTCGCCCTCGCCACCCAACAACGTTATCGCTTGCCATTTTCGACGACACCCACGCTCTTCAAGCTTCGAGATCTTGAAAGAAACTATAACGTGTACGTGAGTAAGATTTTGTGTAATAGAAGGTAATCGTCTCCATCTTGATCTACAAAGATGTAATCATTTGATTTGAATATTTGATTGTTTATTTTAGACGTGCCACGTGTTCCGAAGTTTAGTATTATTATATGTTAATTTATTTTTGTGAATACTTGTGATTGGCCGCGTTTTCTTTCTTTCTAAATCGTCCATGGTGTATATCGCATAAAACTCAATGTTTTACATTTTCAGAAAAAAGAAGAAAAAAAAAAAAAAGAATAAAAAAACTGCACCTTTGAAATTCGAGTAAATTACCAAATCAAATATTTTTCATGAAAATGGTACCGAAAGGGCGTTAGAATAATTTAGCGTAATCAAGTCCCCGGACTCTTAATCTCCGGTATGCGAAATAAGATAGTTTTCTCCCGCTATTTTATTTGGGTTTCTAGTCAACCCGCCGAAAATGATTAGTGGCGACTCCAAATTCAAATCACATTGCATGTTAATCATTCGAACCTTAAGTGGCGATTTGGTATGGATTCGGGAGAGTCCGAGTTAGGTTAGTTAATTAATTAACCCGATAATCCATTAGCCTGGAATTTAACTTGTTTATTTTTTAGGTCGCGATAGCTCTCAAAAAAACCCGCAACTTTTACTTTTATCCCAATTCTACCACCAACATCTTCCGTCCATAATCATGATTAATTAATCCTACGTGGCTCGAGTTTTCTCGTCGAACTTACTAATGAATCTTCGAAATTTACAAATAGTATGTTTCGGGGACGACGAGGTTTTAGATCGTTAGTCCAAATATCTTCATGTCTAGCCAATTTTTGGGTTCTTTGAGTGCCGAAAATAATACGAAACGTACTATCTTGAGTGACTTTATATCTCCCGCAATATGTAGAGGAAGCAAACTACGTAAGACAAATTCATGAGTTTTTTCATGTCGGTTTTAATGAGATATAATTCATTAACAACGTAAAAATGCCACATTGGATTAACTAATAATGATTATAGACGGAAGGCTAACGATGGTCAAATTGGAACAATTGTAGCAGATTGGAGGTTTTTTATGAGACAAAAAGAGTTTTGGATATAATTGAGACATATGCTAAAGTTGAGGATTTTTTTTATACTAGACCGATAGAATTGGGACAAAAGCAAAAGTTTGGAGTAGAATTGGAACAAATGTAAAAGTTAGAGGATTTTTATGAGATAAAAAAAAATTTGGATAGAATTGTCATAAATGCTAAAGTTAGAGGTTTTTTTGGGTATTGGGCCCCATTTTGTGCATGTAGTTTCCAACGGGAATATTGCCATCAATAGCTTAGTAATGGTGAGACTACCCAAAAAAAAAAAATCCTCGGCCTATTGAATTTGTCATAACCAGCCATAAACCTTTCAGTTTAGCCATCTTTTTTTTGGTGGAATTTGATTATTTGCCAATTCGGTCTCGAACATTTTGACAATTTGACAATTCAACCCCGAACTTATTTTGACAAAAAATCACCGATGTGATCTAGTCTAATCAAGACCGACTTCTACACGGCTTGGCGAACATTGACGCAAGCAAAAATTTAAATTCCTTTAAGTTTTTTTTGGAGTTTTTTGTTTCTTTTTTTTTTCTAACTCTTTGGCCGGCGAGGTCATCGGTCGGCCCTCGCCAGCCACAAGTGAGAGCGTCGCGGCCCTCCTCAACCAACAGGCGAGGGTCGGATCTTCCACACCCTCTCGTTCAGATTATGGCACCAAACTTTTTTTTTTTTTTAGACTTCTTTAGGAACCACATAGATAATATCAATATAAAATATGGTACACGACACACAAGCATATATACACACAGACACGATGAATTAATGTGTGGCTCCACTTTTGTTTACGTGTCTCTTAGTGTTTTATTGACCGCATGTCCTATTATCGTCCAAACCTAAAGCATCCACGACTACACTTCTACTCATTCATTATAGTGTTATAATATAAGTCCTCACAATCATAAACTATTTAATTATACCAATTCAGCAATAAACTTTTCAATAATACCAATTTAATTATAAATATTTTCACATTTGCCCATTAAGTTCATTTGGCCATTATTGTCAACTCAATCGATAATAAATTAATGTAAAAACGCGGATCACTAGCTTTATTAAAATCAATATTCTCGTCAGATGTACATCAGCCGTTGTCCTTAATCAAAACAATGTAGAGACCATGTCGAGCGATTCCAAAGGAGAAGACGGACTCGATTCGAACTAAGAGTAAGTTTATGACGACATGAATATAGCGTAAAAATTCAAGGACAATTGGGGTGCCGTTACCCTTCATTTATTTATTTAAGGGTACAGCAAATGCCTACGTGAAACAAAGTCAGGATCCAAATTAATTTCTATGCTTCATTGGAAGAGAGACAAACGACAATTATTGATGAAATGCTCAGAATGTGAAAGTTAGGTGACCCCACAATTTGTGGGTCAATCTTGATTGCTTTGCTACTACTTCCCTTTATTAATTTTCGTCAATCATCTTCCAAATCAAGAAACAATGCCAGCTTCTTCAGCTCCACATGTAGCGACGGTTGCTGATCATACATCCCCTCAGTATCAACCCTGACTACTTGATCATCAGAAGTGTCATCGGAAGGAGACGAAGACACGACATTATTCTTGTCAAGCCCAGCAAATGTGTCAGAATTGTTATCTTCATTCACGGTTGTACTATCGGGAAATAACTGCGAACCGAAATCTTCGTCGGCATCGATGTTCATCAGAAAGCTCAGATGATCATCATTGCGGTCATGTCCGACCGGACGTGAAGAGAACAAGCTTTGACTGCCCATGCTGCTGCTGCTGCTGCTATTCATCAAGCCCGCGCTTCGGTCCGCCACACAGTGCTGTTCTTTTTGGGGCGGAACAGGAATTCCACACATGCCGGCCAGGGATGGCTGGTCTGCATCAACTTGATCGAAACCATTCATCAACCCGCGACTTCGGAAGTGCGAAGTTTCCTCTTCGCGGCTCGGTTTTCTCGTACAAGACTGGGGCGAGAAAGATCCGCACTTCTTGGCGAGGGTGGTGTTCCAGTAGTTCTTTATCTCATTGTCCGTTCGTCCTGGAAGCCTCCCCGCGATCAAGGCCCACCTGCATGTGCATGAAAATAACGTGAAAACAAAAGAATCCTGACGGAATCTTCCGATTGTATCTGTAATAAAGGAAGCGTTCAGAAGATAGGTGAGACTTCCTGACAGTGACTAGGGCGATAATGAATGAGGAGGACCAGTTTTCCACCGGCTACTGAGCGGTTTAATTCAAGCGGACCACATGAATGGAGCATGCACAAAATCATGGGAGTATCTCCTAGACACATATCAATACAAATCTTCGAGCGAGAAGGATTATCGAGCGGGATGTTTAGAAGCACCGAGTTCGGCTAAACAGCGAAGCGCTATGTTATGCGAACTCCATAGAGTGTGGCAAAAGAAGCATTGCACAGAGCAGTTCAATCTGAATCTCTAGAGCTTGGATGAGCAACTCAATTTCTCGACAAGAACCTCCAGATGTTATGATTCACTGCGTCCACCGCATCATATAATTAACAGTGGAGTAGAGTCTTCTTTAGAATACACGAGGTGGACAGACCGGTTGCCGAGAAGGCGGTGGAGCCGGATGATGAGTTCTTCTTCGTCCTTGGTGATGTCGCCTCGTTTGATGTTGGGTCTCAAGTAGTTCAGCCATCTAAGCCTGCAACTCTTGGCGCATCTCTTCAAACCTTCCAAGCAATAACCAAAGATTCAAAAGATCGGGAAATAAATAAACTTTTCTCAAGCAAACTCATATTTTGGAGGAAGAAGAAACCCGAAAAAAAAACAAAAAGGATGTACATTGGTACAAATTATACATACGCTTTATTCCATCAAATTAAAGAAGAGAAAATCTAAAAAGAGGGGGAGGTGTGGGGGGTGGGTTGTATTGTACCAGCATTCTGAGCAACATTTCTCCACTTGCCTTCACCATGAATCTGGACATAGTTGATGAGGATTTCATCTTCTTTAGCAGACCAAGCTCCTCTTTTCATCCCTTCCTTTTCACAACATGGTCTCCTCACCATTTTTCGCTCGCTCGCTCTCTCTCTCTCTCTCTCTCTGCGAAATTTTGTCCCACAAAAGACTACGAGACTGGTGTACGCCGCTTCTAAACAGTCGGCATTTTAGAAGCCGGGCGTGATTGTAATCAGACGCATTAAATGGCCATAGACGGGGCAGGCATAGGACAAATAACATGTGGGAGAGAGAGAGAGAGAACATTCAGAATTGACTCCTACTACCTTTCTGTTCATTGCATTTTTCTTCAGTTCATAACGGAGTTGGTATGGATGGAATGACTTCTCATTATACCTTGTAGCTGCAGCCTCACCCCATCAGAATCCACCAGTACTAACTATCAAAGAACGTTTTTTTTCCCCCTTCGTTTTCCTTCGACTTTTGTATGACCGACAGGCGACGAACAGGTTTGTTGATAAAAACCCGTTATTACATGACAATTAGAGTGGAGGGAATCGTATACAGTGACGTCGCGAAGCAAGGTTGGTGCAGATTTATCATCTTCCAAATTTGAGCGAGGAACCGAGTTAAAGCTGAATCTAAGGGCTTGCAAACGCCCCCTCTTGATTTTTCTCGTTACACATGTTTTAGTATAGAATCGTGAAAGCTTTCCTCTGAGACCGATTTTGTTGGACGGCAACATCAATCAGAAAGATTGACAAGAAAGAGAGACAGTAAGACGAATTCGGTTGCTTTGCTGCAGGTTTTTGGTTTTTGATGGAGGCTAAGGGACGAGAGAGGTCCCAACGCCAAAACGAGAGGGGAATCAAGAAAGAACAGCATTTGCGGTCTAACTTGTTGATTCCCAGAAAGGGCATGGACTGGTCGTCCAAAAGCCAACGTAAGATTGATGCATGTGGCGAATTTATTGGATTTGGAACAATGGTTTTAGATTTATCAGACACCGTTCAATATTTAGATACAGAACATACCTTGTCCGTGCAAATGTGTTCATACTTTCTCCTCCATTCACGAATCCTCCGCTCGCGATCTATCTTAGTTCTAACTAACTACTCCAAGGTCCGATCAGCAGTACATGCTGCCAGAAAGAAGCCTTCCCGGAAGGCGTCTTTTTGTAGTATCTACAAACGGCTACCAAAATGCCAATCCACATGCTCCATAAAACCTTTAAATCACTAAATATCACATGTGAGAAGCATGCGCAAAAAGTAGAGCAGAATAATAGAGTTCCCTTACCCTACCACCGCTTCCCATCTCGGCTATCACATCAACAACTGACCCAACCCATCTATTAAATCGCCAAGCTTGAGGCACCTGTCTTACGTTCTTAAGCCATAGCCAGAGCAATCTGCATGCTCGATTCAACATAAGAACATAAATGGGGGACCGTTGCCGCAATTTGTTAATAGTGAGCAAAGCACAATCGTCCGAAGCCTACAACTATGGAGTTGAACCAGGAAAAAAAACATGCTCAAGCTGAGAGACCGCTTGTGAACTGATCCAAGTTCTGTGGGCATACGCAAAATTTTATAGCTGCTGATCAACTAAGAACATGCCACAAATAAAGGGCAAGGATGGATATGTACTGGCTATGCTAACATCGACATCAATCTTAACAAATGGATATAACATGCTTGAAAGCCATCATCGGGATAGACAGCTTAGAAAACTAAGGTCTCTCTGCCGGAGATAGAGAACATTAGTATACACAGCTACACTGCTATACACATGTGCAAGATCTACATTAGTCAAAAAGAGAGGACATAAGATGGTAAACACTCGCAAGGCATTTGCATGGAGTCCACAGTTAAATCTTGTCCTTTTCTCTTTAGCAGAGGCAGCTACATGGATACAACAGAGTACATCATCATTATAATAGTGACGCACTCATTGGATTAGCAAAGAAATGCTCACGGCAGATGAACTTCGATTTTCTGTAATGGCCACCAAGAAGAGACTTCATTACACGAGGAGGCTCAGAGCCTTGAGTTTGATGCATCTTCCTGACATTGAGGTGTTTATCCAGAACCATCAGCTCTAACAATTTTCTACAGCTCTGCAGAAAGGTTGCAAAGAATTACTTCTGCACAAGCAAGAACAATAATTGCTACAAAAACATTCTCAGTTGCAAATCTCAACATGGCAATAGGTGCACCAGATGTTTTTCTTAAATCAGGCAGATGCCTTACCAAGGACATGAGTTACAGGAAATCTCTCCAATTAAGAAATGAAACATGCATGTGATCACTCACCTTCGACTCATATCGCATCAATAGTTTTTGACTGTAGGCAACCCAACTACAGTCCAAGAAAGAGTCTGCTAAGGAGATGCACTTACAGTTTTCCAGGTGATAACATTACCATAGAATAAAAGCCCAACGCCATTTACAAGTAAAGGTCAATCAGTCTCACAGACCATTGACCACATAAAATTGCATTCATGCATGCAATAACCCACAAATGCTGAAGCAGCAATTCTTAATTACATGGTTCGCAAATTTTTCATATGAACATCTCATTCCATGAAAATACTGACAGAGTAGTTGAAATTGTAATCTTTTTTTACCAACTCTTAATTGAACTCTAGATATTGTTCTCAAAATTTGGAGGGGGCCAATTATCATTCAAAATCCACACAATATATTCTTTTTGCATACAGATTCATCAGACAGAAAAGGTACCTCCACATTTATTGTGGGCTAATTTGAATATATATCAGTGCATACCTGAGGGTTTAGAACATCCAATCGGCCAATTATCTCATCCTGCGGATAGGAGAATACAAAAGTCTCAAGAACAAACTTCAAATAAACATTGCCTTACAAGCTGCCAACTAAACTTCAAGCCAAAAACAAACATGTCACTAGAACTACAAGGGTCAAAAAAATGATATAGTACTATGATTAAGTTGGTCACTTCACTCTTGACAGCAAATAGACTTATATGGCAACAGCTAATACTTAAATCATCACTAATAGTGTGCTGACATTACAATAGATGGATCATCGCAATAAATGGCAGACTGAAGTAAAAACAAATGCAGTAACTAAGGCAAGAGAGCTTGTACCTCCAGTATCCCAGGATTTAACATCACAATACCAAGGACGCGGCGTAAGAGTGCCCTGTACACGAGCCTGTTGACACTTCCATCTCCATTAATCCAAGGCAATATGGGCATACATAACCTGCCAGACGAAAAGTTGGAGCACTCAATCTCAAGAGTGCCCCTTGACAGATTGACTTCTCCTTCCACAGGCCCTTCAAATGCATTACCATTTTCAACCTCATCTGCAGATACGTCAATTTCTTCAGGAAGATTAAGGATGGTAACTTTATGCATTTGATCAACATTGGTGATTGTTTCTCTCTCGGAATTAGCACCACCCGGATCATTCCTGGGATGACAAATGAGGTGATCTTCTCCGATCTTCATCAATGACTCCGTTGACGATAGTTCTTTTAGGTCTCGACCGGAACCAGCAATTGACGTCAAAAAATATTTGGAACGAAACAAAGAGTTAACAACACGGACAGAGTCAAAAGAATTGACCTGTTCAAAAGCATTAGAATATCAGAAGTGCAAAGTTTGTAATACATTTCAACAATTGTGACAGGGTGAACACCAGCTTCAATTTCTTAGGCTGCAGCTTTTATTTCTAAATCAAGGTTCTTCTAGTCTCCTAGAGAAAAAGCATTTATTGCGTAAATTGCGACTAACTATTTACAACCCAATAAGATCCCACGTGATTGTTCACTTATGAAATGAATATCCATGTGCAGCCAAAATGTAACTCAGCAGATCAGCAAAATTCATCTCTGGTCAACTTTGCTACCATTGCCAGGCAAATATTATCAGACAAGATATTAGAAGGAGATGCAAAGGAAGAGATACACAAAGGAAAGATCACCAATTCCAGCCACATTGCTGCTGAAAAATTGACAGCCTAAAGAAACTCCTGAAAGGGAATGCACAGTCCCAGATTTGCTTTAAAACAGTAAAACAAACCTTTAATGCCAAGCCAAACAACTGCAGCACTTCAACAAGAAGTTCCGGTGTATTTAGCCCTGAGGAACAGAAAATGAAGTAAAACAATAGGAGATTACAGAATATTTCACCAAATAGTGTTTTAAGGATAATTATCAAGACGAGAACAAGAAAACAAACATACCAGGCATGTCTACAACATCTGAAATTTCTCGCATGCTCAGTCCTTGATCACCAGCTCTTTGAATTGCACTATACATAACTCTGAAGACATTAGGATTAATGACACTTCCCTGTTCGAGAGCAGTATGGGAAAAATTAACTTCGTTTGCATATCTTGTCATAGAATCCCAGATTGTTCCATTAGAAAGCCCTGAAATGTTGGTAGTGTTGGCAGAAGTGACTATTTTCTTTGCACAATCAGAACCAGATGAATTGCTCTCTGTCTGAAGCAACATAGAGCATGGAGTATCATTACTTTGGATACTCAGGTGCCCAGCACGAAGTTCTGCATCCTTGAACAGCTCCAGAGAGCTAGCCTTTGACATTGTAGCCCGTTGTATAGATACCATAATACCAGGAAACCCTTTTTCCCTGCGGGAAACAACCTCACATTCTGATGTAGACTTCAGTTTCTTATATTTACTTTCACCATAAGATTCATTATCATCAGCTCTACGTTTCAAATTTCTCGGCTCTTCAGCTTCTCCAACACCTTCCTCTGGCATAGACAGAGAGAGAGAAAATTCACCTGAAGATACTAAAGCAAACAGGTAGATAGTATCCCCACATTGCAAAGCATCCGTAGGAACAACCTTTTCGTTATCAAGATCGTTTTCCCTCTCATCAAGCCACTTCAAAAATTTAGCAACTCTCTTTCCAGTGTTGGCTGGAAACATAGACTTTGAAATGTCGTGCAAAAAATTCTGAGAAAGCATGAATGGTTGACTTCCACTACCCCCAATCTGCCAAAAGAAGGAAAAGGTAAGGGTCTATTCTCGGGGCATTAAAAGAGTTGCATTTTGCATTCCCTCCAGAGTTTTGAAAATGTGAAAACAAATAAATTGAACTTTACTTATAGACAAACAAATCTTGAGTTTTAACAATTCTAATAGACTCTATATCTCAACATTTTTATGCTTTACAAGGTTTTGCGCGTTCACGACATAGAGAAATCCAATTGAAAAGCTACAAGGAAAGGGAAAGGAAAAAAGTGATAGAAACATTTTTATGCTTTACAAGGTTTCAGGCGTTCACATCATATAGAAATCCAATTGAAAAGCTACAAGGAAAGGGAAAGGAAAAAAATGATAGAAAAGTCATCCAAATATACCCTAAGACAACAAATCATACTTAAAAAAAAAGCCCAGTTCAAATAAGTCTGACGCCGGCCTTCAAATCATACTTAACTAGACAAAAATATAAACACTGTGGCAACATGCAACATAGAAGCTCCTTTCCAAAGATGAAGAGAATCTCTAATCTATAATCGGCCTTGATGCACCCATAACATACTTGACCCCATTTCCATCAGAAAGCACTTTGGGTATCATTATAAGTTCTTTAAGATGGGATGCAGTAGAAGGAAGAAAGAGGGAAGGGACTCTTTGATGACCCGTGAGTGTTACGACAGTATCTAGTTATTCCACAGGCTTAGAAGAGGATGTAAATTAACATGAATGTGCTGCATAAAACTTTTGGTTCAAGATTATTGCACCAGAACTTTGAAGCATCAATGGCAGCTACTACTAGAAACATCTTGTGATCACCAAAACAAAGCTTTAAATAATGCTTATGGCCTCCACAAGCACAATCTGTACCAGAAGTCAGAGCAGAATTTAGGTTGATTCATACTTGACAAGTCAAAAGAATTAAGCATAGGCACCATGGTGATCCAGCTGCAGTTTCTTAATTCATTTGATGTGTTAACTGATATTAAATAGTCTGGATTAGCCAACATAAACAAAATTCCGAAAGATCTGTCAGATCAGTCCCTAGTTCTGGGAATGAAGCTAGCCCATAATAGTAGATACATGTGAAGTTACTCAACCAATGGAGCTACAATTGAGTTCCTAGATTTCTATGCCAAAATTGAGGCACATGACTGATCGATGCCTTCAACTTATTTACACAACTGGAAAGCATATCCACTGTAGATTCAGAGAAAGTAATATCCAGATGAGGCAGAACCATGCTATGCAAAAGTTTACAGTTCACGAATAATCTCCGAGACCAAGTCAATGTGTGAAGGGTCCATAGATGGCACCATGCAGATATTAAGTGAAAGCAACTAAGTAATCTAATGTTATTAGTAACATTTTAACAACTAGAACCATGTCAAGAAAATCAACGTATGAAAAGTAAATGAAATGATGTCGCCTATAATGAGGAATTATCAAGAATGATCTACCAGGATTTTTTTCTCTCTGAGATAACTAAAGGCTGAAAAAAGATCATGTTGGGAATATCGCCTTAGAGATTCTGCCAAGAGACTTGGCACTTCGGGTGCTGTTGAGGAGTTCAAAAAGACAAGCTTGAACAGCTCTACGGCATTCGAAACAGCCAATGATTCACAGACATGTCCACTGACATGCCCTCCATCATTCCAAAGCCTGATAAATTTCCGTTGAAGACGACGGCAGCTGGACTTAGATCTACGGAGAGAACCCTTATTCTGGCCATCAGTAATCTCCTGGATATCCTTGTGGGCATTAGCAGAAGAAACATATCCCAAAACTTGGGAATCCTGCAAGTAAAACAAATTATCCCAAAGTATAGCAAACAAATCACCTGAGCACAAAGACTACCATGGAACAATTGCTTATGCACCAAAAAGGACGTTACTCAGGAGGACCAAATCCTTCAAAAGAAGCAAACTCAGCTGAAGCAAGTACAGGAATCTATGAATGATGGAACAAGTGTAACACACAGGTAGATGTTACCCAAAGTTTGCGACGCAACTGGAAACAATCTCAACCCATTTTTCTTTCTCTAACAGACGAAATACGACACATGAGCAAGAAGCTACAACTTACATGCTGGGCACCAATATTTAGATTAGACCATTCCTTAGTGCTAGATCCAACACTTTTAGAGACCTCCAACTTATTCATCCTCTTGCACTGAAGAACCTCCTCAAGCACTGTCTTGATGGGTTCAGCACTAAAGTCATCCCATCGATCTTCCTCAAAAGCATCATGCTCAGTGATTTGAGATATAGTAGTGAAATCAGCACTGCGACCATGCTCAACTGTGCCTCGCATAAGTTGTCCATCATCACCACAATTGAATTTCTTTTCTTGATTCTTCTGCAGGTGCTTGGTATATCGTTCACCAAGCAAGTTACAAAGCCTCATTAAAGATTTCCTAAAAGCATCACTTTTGTTGAGAGATGCCATTCTTTTGCCACATGCACTTGGTGGTGCAGGGAGGTCGGGAAGAGAAGCCCAATCCGTCCTGTGAAACTTTGCCCCAACAAATGCTCGGTTTCTTGCATATAGGATGACCAATTGCCTGAAGAGATATGCTAGTGAATTCAAAATGGTGAAAAGAAAAAATTCAAGAACATTGTCAGGATTTAACAGAAAAAAATCAAGTATCAAAGATGAAGAGAACATTACAATGCTACCAAATGGATTAAAGGCTGCCAATCCCTAATGCCACCCACAAAAACTTATGGAAAAGGCAAAGTTCAAGATCGTCCATATATGGACCTGACAAAACTTTACTTACTATATTTGCCAAGCCACTTCCTCAAGTACTCAAAATAAATAATTCAACACTCGGACTTGAGTTATCCTCTGGATGTATGCAACAAATGGCGCAACTACTGTCTCTATAAACCCAGTTTCAATAGGACCAGTTCGAAGAGTTATTTTATATACTACTGTCTGAAAATAAAAGTCACTGGGGCACTCCCATAAGCTGGCACAAAATAACTGACAGCTGGTAAAGAAATTAGTCAAGCAATTCTACAAAGCACCAGTGCTTTCCACACAGTCAACTACAGATTTCGCTGGTAACCTACCAACGATCCTTAGCCTTTCTTCTGTACCCACCTACCTATCTGATTCATCCGACCACAAGGACCTTCTTTGCCGTGCTGTTCTCGTCCCTGTAGGCTCATGCTGGCTAGTTCTAGAAGTACACCCTTCATCTCCTTCATTTGGTCCAGGCTCTTCCAAGCAATTAACGAGTTCAGCATCTTGACATTGAGATTCGGGCTTGTCTAATGAAGGTAAGAATTTAACCTGCTCTTCAATAAACAGCTCAGCACTATCAGATAGTAGATCATTGTTAACATGGCCAAGTTTGGTCGCCACACCAATTCCATTATGCTCTGACAGCACCTCTTCTGAAGGTCTCTTTCGTTTGCGGGAAGCATTTTGAACGCCATGAAATCTATTAAGAAGCTTTTGGCGCCTATCATAATAAACTCGAAGCACCTGATGCGAGGGACAAACTATGATGCAGATTATACGTAAGAAACTTTTCTATTGAGGTTCAATTGAAAAGGAGAGATGTTCATGTGTTAAGCATGTCAGGACAAATTGGAAAGAAAAATAGACCAGTGCGCATACATATAGACAAATAAAATAAGTGGACCCAGCTATAAAGTCGATGGTTAATACAGGCAATCAGCTTCAAACAGACGGGATAATCACCTGTTCTAAGGTAAGATTGAGATCCTTTGCAATCTTCTCACATTCATGGTATGGAAGTTTCTCATTGGCATCCGTCATAATGCGCTTGCGAAGTTCAGCACGTTGCTCAGCCGTCATAACCCGAACAGAGGCCCATGAACGGAAAAAGAAGACCTGCAAAATTTAAGTACCCCATACCAGATCACTCTCCCATGCTATAGTATTGACCATTTGAGAGATGCTTAATGTCCTAGAATCCAGTAGCTTACAAACGCAAGCTGCTATGAAAAGCTAGTCTACAGTAAGGACCATCGAAACGGGAAAACACCCAAAATAACATTGCATTCCATTTCTTTTGTAAGAGCCTAAGTCTGATCGCGTAGAGAGAGAGAGAGAGAGAGAGAGAGTACTTCATGAACAGCAGATCCAGGAAATGCGTGAATAGCTGCCCTTGGATCTGTAGCAGCATAACAATATTCTAGAGTTCGCCAGTACTCGTCAACAGCACCCCTGTTTGATAAAAAGAAATCATGTCTTATTCGAGGGCGGAGATCAAGAGATAAAAGACTCATTGACTTTGCAACACTCGACAGTGGCTCCTCAATGTAAGGTTTAAGTTCCATTGCATGTGTTAAAACTGCATGTGGAACCTTGACTCCATCCTCCCTATGCCCATGATTCACCAGTCTGATCAACTACACAAGAAAATTATATCAGTTAAGACCGTATTACAGTCAGAAAATTTTTTTATGTATATTAACTTCAAATGGAGGGAAACTTTGAAGGGAAAGTTTGCATTTTGGTTCAGAAGGATCATGCAGGTCCACATTGATTATTTGAGGCAACCATGTTTATCTAGCTATAGAAGGCTGAGGAGTTAAAGCAGTGAAGAGTCCTAGAAAGTTATAAGCACTTAATTTGTATCATAGAAAAGAACTTTCTCAGGACCTAGTATATGAAGAAGCAGCTTCGCTCATATTCCATGGCATTCAAAGATCTACAGTTGAAGGATGGCCAAGAAGAAATATCTACACTTAAGGCACTTATTTAAGCTCAATGCCCTTAATATAATGAACCCAAGAACTCCGGTGTAGAAGGTCAGGAGTTGTTTCACCAGTCTGATCAACTACACAAGAAATATCTCTAACTCTCCTCTCTCTCACTTGATTATTTGAAACAACCATGTGATTCAAAGATCTACAGTTGAAGCATGGACAAGAAGAAATATCTACAATTGAAGAGGTAGAAAGTCCTGCAAAATCCTAAGCATACACATAAATGGCAATGAAAAACGTCTGACACAAAACTATCATTAACTACACTAAAGATGAAACAGAATCAATGAAACATGAACATCTGAAATGAGAAGAATAAAGTTCGAGCAACAAAATCATATATATTATGAAAATAAGGTTATGAATCAACAGTGTATGATTTTAAAGGCAGCTGATACCAAAAAAGCTCTGACCAAAAAAAAAATACCAAAAAGCACCAACGGTGGACTTAATTGGTAAGTTTAGTACAAAAACTATGCTAAGGAAAGAAAAAAGTTTTGATGCTAAACTAGTCATGACACCATATTTGAAGAAGAACAATATTTTCAAGAAACAATACAAACTTATGAAGATAGATCTGAGGTCAATGAACTTGGAGTTAAATGTTGTTTATGGTAGCCAACCCAAATCAAACCCCCAAAAAAATGGTGTCGATCTTCCATTTTCTTTGCTAAGTTACGGAAAAATAGATCGAAGCGCATCTGGTGCTCTACGTGACCAACGTATGCCAATGCAAGCACAAAAGAATGAAAATGTCTTGTTGGACGCATTAGCACTAGAGAAAAGACTATTGGAAATGAATTTATACGAGAAAAGGTGGCTTGGCCCCAATTGAGGATAAAATGAAAACAGACATTTGAGGTGGTCTGGCACATGCATTGAAGACCTCCGAGTACACCAAGGCTGACATATAATTAGAAGATGGACACTTGAACGAAAAGGGTAGGGTGAGACCTAAAAGGACACGGAGGAGGCAATTAGAAAAGATAGCAGTCAAGTAAAAAAGGTTTATGAAAGCCATAAAAGGAGATAGAGCTTAGTTTGCTGTGAGGTCATACTCTTCACTAAGAATCAATCAGGACCAACAACGTAGACTACCATCTATTTGGATGGCCCTCTATTAGTCAAGCATGCAAATCATATCACACCATCAACTGTGATCTTGATTAAGGGCTGGAAGTCAGGAACCAGTTTTGACAAACCCATAGTTTTCATCAGCAAATTCCCACTTGTTCCACTCAAGCCACCAACCTTATGTCTCCTTCATCCAAGCTTCCAGCATCCAGAATGATATTATATGTCAACATGAACACATAGAATATAGTAGTATATGTTATAGGTCAGAGATCTAGATTCACATTATCATACTCTTCTGAAAATAAAATATATGATCATTTTCGGCAGGATCATAGGTCCAAATAGTCCAAACCAGAGAAAGTAGAAACACAAGATCAGCTCTGGAGCATTTACGCAAACTTTTGGACACATACACTCGAGAATTTAGTTCCAATTTTTAAGTGTTTACAAAGGGGTTTCATATCATCATTATTTTCAACGTCAAAGTAGAAGCAATGAAGCTACTCGACAAGATAAAACAAAGCCAACAGGCAATAGCCATAGAGGATGGCAATCGGTCTCCATATGAACATGAATGTTGAAAATGAAGGGCTATACTTCCTCCATCTCTGATTGGAGAAAATTTCCTCTGCCATGCTTTTAACCGCTGGATAACACAATATGGAATCACCCACATGCAAGCATAAGTAAATATAAATTGTGGGCAATATTCATGTTTCTGTCCCACCAATCAAAGAACTAGTTGCAGGAAACAGGAAAACATGGTCCAAAAGTTAATATACCTTCAACCTCTGTAAAATATCGATGATCACGGATAGTCTCCCTGTTGCCTGAGTATCCATTAAGACCCTGTATTCCTCAGGAGGAAGATCTGTGAGACAAAAGCCTCTTTTACACTTGTTAATCATGTCATCAAACTTCTGAGTGGAACCTGCAACCTGTAAGAATAACTCCAGTGGAATAGCTTTAATAGCCTCTTCCAAAGAGAACAGTCTACAGCTGCTATGAGGATTGTTAGCATCACTTGTTGATGTAGGCAGAAAATCATGACCACAACCAGGAGCAGTGTGCAAATAATCCCAAAGAAAGCAATGCAAAAGCTTCGCGCGGACCATCTTTGCCAACACAAATCCATTAGCACGCATTGCTTCTGATTTGGTAGCAGTCACATCAAGATATATACGACTCTGAATCCTTTCAACACTGTCAAGCACAGGAACAGATTGAGTGTTCTTCTGATTGGATGAGCCATGGCCACGAGTTAGCATCTCAAAGGACCTCATTCTGTCATGAATTTCACTGATCAGTTCAGGAGATAAATTCTGGATAGATGGATGAAGAACCACCTGAATGCTGCGGGTACGCCTACAGTTTGTGACAGTTGGGACCTTCAAATAAGCACATTTGCACTGCCCTTGCTTCTGTAGCTTGTTTACTATGCGATCTATAGTCTTCCTGTCCATTGTTGTGCATTTATCCTTCTCGAAACTTACAAGCCACCTATAAAGTTCACCTCTCAAGATAAACTTCTCCCTCTGCAAAAGACAACAGGAAACAACTCCAATAATATATTTGTCATAGGAGAAAATATAAATAGATTCGTACATAAGCCACCAGAAAAGATGGAGGACAAGACCTGCACTTTTTCCAATATCCTCTGCTCCCTCCTAGCACCATCGGCAGTCAAGGATAAACATGGATACCTCTGATGTGACTCTGATTTACAAGATCTCAAAGGAGGAGGACCTCCCTCAGAAGGGACAATGCTTTTTTCATTTGGCAAAACCACTAAGTCAAGTTCTGAATTTGGACCAGAAACTTCAGGCTGATAGAGTATTCCTTTGGGCTCAACCACTGAGGCAAGCACATTGTCAGCCTCTATATCTCCTTCATTTCCACGAGGAAGCTGTGATAAAATTTCTGTGCTATTCAGCTGAACAAAGGGGTCTTCAGAAGATGAGGTAAAATTCTCTGGTAAATATGGAGCTACTTTGTCCACCGGGTCTAGCTTTGAATTTCCACTGCCACTATCAACATTTTTTTCCTTGAATGCAAATGCATCAGCTGAAATCTTATTGAAGTTTTCTGGGGTCCAGGCTCGATAAACAAAACCTTTCTTACTATTTTGAGCCTCGAGATGTATCCCAAATCTAGAGAACATGTTAAGAAGCCGACTGTGGTTCTGTTTATTACCAATACCAAGCCTCTTGCATGCCTGTGGCAAACAAGATGTGAGATGTACTCAATCATAAGATTATTAATGTGGAAACATAATAAGAAGCTTCTCAAAAGAAAGAGGAAAGTACGGAGACCTCCTTCATCGCTAGCCCATTAGGTCCTTCAGCATCAATCATGTCAAAAACTTGATGCTCAATAGGAAGCTCGGCAGTTTGCTCAGTAACAACAGATCTCCTCCCAAAGTTCAGAAACCCTTCACCCTGATCACTCTTTCCACTTCCAAGGGGTTGAGGCTCAATACTTTCTGGAGGGAAATTCTTCAGCAACCGTAAGCATTTTTGAACCTGCAAAAGACAGTTTGAAATTTTTCATCAAGCTATATTGCATGGATACTCGCATTAACAAAAGAATGGAAGGGAGCTTTGTGCTGTTGACCTTAATGCCAACCTCAAACTAAAAGCTGGAAGAGGAACGGGCATGAAAAGAAATAGAAATCCAACTTAGATCATTCAATTGATAGCTCATAAAAACACATACAGATATCTTTCCCAATAGAATAGTAAAGCTAAAACATGCGGAACAACTTATTTCCAGCAACAAACCAAGCCTTCAAGCAAATATTGGAAAGTGAAGTCAAATTTCTATATATCGTATTCAAGCAGACATAGTCAAGGAAGGCGCAGTCCAACTTAAATGCTTCATTATCACCTTCCCATTCACTTTTGCCTCAAATTCCTCCACTAAATGGGCATCCTTCAGTCGCCGACAAATCTGGGAACAAGAACTTGAGGAAAATTAGAGGAATTTTACCACCACCATCACCACCAGTAACTTCATTAAAGTAGCAATGATAAAGCCTGAAAGTGGTTGCAAATTTACATTTCTCCAAGCCCTATGGGCTGACGGTGCTCCATGATAACCAAGATGTTGCTTGACATCTGAGACGACAAGAACCTTGAATATAAAAAAAGTTCGATAAAATCAAAATTAGTGCAAAAGTATGTAAGATGAAAAGAAATTGGGTAAGTAAATTTCTGGGGCAAAAAACTTCACATATGACATACCTTGTCTTCAGTGGCTTCAAGTTTGTCACATATAGCTTTCATTACAGGTTGATAATCCTTCACAACCACATTTTCTTTGGCATAATCTCCAGGCAAACATTCTTCACTCACGAAAGGTTCACTAGAATCCTCAAAACCCTCGTAAGTCTGCTCTTCGTCCTTCGTAATTTCAAACTTCTGCTGCAGTCCTAATTGCTTTGCATATCTATACAAGTATAACACATTAGTCGTCACACTTGAACTGTTTATAGACTCTCCCTCAGCACCAGGTTCATTAGTTCGTACGAGAGCCGAATGCTTCATAATTAAGCCTCGAGACTCCAGACTTTTTAGTATATAGAACATGTACTTCCCGTCCATGCCGAATTCCTTAGAAAGTTGACTCTGAGTCACTCCCTTCATCCTGAGCACAGCCATTGCAACTAGCAAACATCATCAGCTGTTAATGACAAATGGGATAAGTGCACCAAAAATCCTAATGCTTACACCCAAGTGCAACCAAGTTCTAAAAGTTTCCAATAAGGCATTCATGTCCTAAAACTTGTGAAAATTGTGCAATCAAATCTCTTCATTAGCTCCATCTGTTTTACCAAACCGGATGGCTTATTTTAACCATTTCTCTTTCCTACGTGGCTTTCAGAAACGATTGACAAAGGCAAACTCCAGAGTGACTGAGGGAAAGCATCTTCTTCACCAAGAGTAATATCCATGAAAACGATGTCATTTTCAAACTAATTGTTCAAAACGACCCTTTTCCATGAGGTTCAATTCCGCCCAAAATTGGACCATGAAACTTAAGTAAACTTCTTTCGCAGATAGTCTTATTCCTTGTATCCAAGATCCGCTTTTGCATTTCGATTATGTAAGGCTTTCTCATGGGTACAGAGAAGGAAATTCTTGCACAGGTTGGCCAGCAAATTTTACTCGGAATTCTGCTATGCGACGTGACTATTTAGATTTTCCACCTACAGATTTAATTCTATCCTACTTGGTGATTAGGTAGGAGTTTTTGCACAGCATAATATTACTTTGAGATGATATGTGGCCTTTTGACCGTCTCTTTTACCCAAAAGAGGGATGGTGAGTACAACAAAAATGAGGCAAAATAGTTGGCATAGCTTCTATTTAACTCAATTCAGGGCTAATTTGCTTATGTTTGCCTCAAAATTACCAACTATGATGGCAAAGAGATACGTCAATGAAAAGATCTACGATTTCTGGTAAGAAATAGCAAGATTCAAGAGAAGTAGAAGCTTCTTCTCCAACAGTAGCATAGTAGCTTCGGAAAACAGCTTTCTTACTTGCTTAAGGGATAAGATAAGAATGCCTTTCAGATGTTCCAGCAAAATGATTGATATCATTTTATAGATCTGGCAAATCATTCCCAACGAGGATAAGCATGAGCGAGGACTTCCTTTCTGCGGAATCGAATGAAGGAGGCTATTTCATCACACACACGAATCTCACTCTATAAATGGAATTTCTTTCTCACAGACATCAATTCCCTCTTTCCTGTGTATTTCCCCATGGCGGCTTAAGACCCCCTTCCTTAACTCAACTCATGCACCCGAATGCAATAGATTCATGCCAAATAGGCTAAACTAGTCTGCCAACTAAAGCGGCCTACTCTATTGCAGTAAGGGCTTAACCGATCGAAGTGACCTAATTATATTTTTCGGAATTAGTGGTATGGCTTTGAAGCGGGTCACAGCTAATGAATCCCCATCTGTTGAAGTCAGTCCTGCTTGAAGTCCTAAGATTCAGAAGGAGTTGCAGTTGGATAAGAAGTAGTCTACTTTGCTTGAAGGACCCGTAGGGCAAACAGCAATTGGGTGCTTTCGACATGAATAGGCAAGCAAATGTACATGTCCAATTGAGCGACCCGGTGGTGTTTCGAACAAAATATATCAGAAACTGCATTGTACACGGAGGATTTCTCTTATCACATAAAATATGCAGCGCTATTGGAGAAACTTTACACAACTTTTTCAAGTTTTAGGACTTCATCGCAGTGTTTTAAGAATTGAAAGCACTGAGCATAAGTTGTAGAACTTCTAACACCGTTATCCTTGATGTAAATAAAAGTAAAAAGATGCGCCATTTCTATAACTGCCACAACTTCATGATGTGCACACATTTGCGTACCATATGAATAAGCCAATCTGCCTATATAGCCGCGGAAGAGGAGCTAGAAAAAAGAACTAACATATAACTCGGAGTGAGACTCACCTCCCGAGGGCCAACCGCTCGAGAACCCGGCGCTGATTGCTTTTGATGTTCGCCGTGGCGAACTGAGCGTCGTAGAGCCCGACGAAGACGTCTCGCAAGCTCTCGTTGGCGACGACCTTCAAATCCACCTTCTCCGCATCCTCAAACCGCCGGATCGTCCCATCGGCCGGGTCGAGCGCGCGGCCCCGAGCGCGGAACTCGAGGTTAGGGTTTTTCAGCAGACCGTCCCAGATGGAGCTCTTGACTCCCGGAGAGAGGTCGAGGCCGCTGGAGGAGACGGTCGGGGCGAGTTTGGACCAGAGGCTGGGGAGGGAGAGGCCGGCGGTGCCGGAGGAGCAGATCTGCTCGAGCGCGGAGGAGGTGATGGAGTCCATGAGGAGGAGATGGAGAGCATGCGGAGAATGATAAGAGAGATAGAGAGTGTGTTCGCGTGGCGTTTCGTGGCGATGAGAGAGAAAGTGTTTTCCCGGGAAAATTCACGGGGTTGGGGGTTGCGGTGGAAAAGGTGGAGGTCCGGATTCTAAACCGGGCCGAATTGACCGCCCGCCTGAGTGGGTCGGGCTCCACCCGATTGTTATAGGAGGTCGACGGCTTAAATAAACCCTAAGTTTCATAATTTGTGTACGACACTCATTTTAAGTATCAAAATTTTTAAAGCGATCACTTTAGTATCAAGTTTTAGAGAAAATCAATCACTTTAGCGCCATTCCGACCAAAATCCCACAAAATAAATTACGTGAATTTTTTTATTTAAATTTATTATCTTATGCGGTAAATTTTTGTAGAGCAGTTGCTATGGTGAAAATCCGACGTGGCTAGTGCCTAGGAACACAATAAAAAACAACATCGTTTGTGTTATATACATTCACAAACGACATCTCTCGTCGGTCTCTTTGACGTCTCTCCTCAATCTCTCCTTCACCAATAGGTCTCTCTCGTGCAAAGGACTTCGTTGCCAAATCTTCTCTTCTCAACTTGCTTAGTCGCCGCCGTCGCTCGCTCATTCTTTGTTGGTCTCCGGTCGGCCATCATCATCCGTGTAACCAACAATGAGAAGGTATGCATCTCTATCCCTACATTTGAAAGTTATGGTTCTAAACCAATTAGGGGACTAAGGTGAAATTAGGGCTCGAAGGCAAAATTAAGTTTTGGATGGCAAAATTAGCGGTGATATGGAAAAAATCTAAGCTCCTCTTCTCGTTGCTCGTGGTTAGTCGCCGCCATCGCTCGCTCGCTCACCTTTGTTGGTCGCGATCGGCTATCATCATTTGTGTAACCATCAATGAAGAGGTATGCGTCTCTATCCCCGCATTTGAAAGTTAGGGTTTTGAGGGAATTAAGGGTCCGAGGAGAAATTAGGGCTTCAACGGTAAAATTAGAGTTGGGAGGGCAAAATTAGCGATGATATGACAAAATTAAGGCTCGAAGTTGATGCGGTGGGAACGTCCATTGTGGCAATATGGTTATGGCCTATTTACTAATGAACGTACTAGAATGACTATCATGCATGTAAGTTTGGTAGGGCTTGTGTATATAATTTAGGGTATTTTCAAAATTTATAGTCCATTTGCTCATGTTATTATATTGTTGTAGCCTAGGAGAAGCTAAAAAATGCTTCTTTTTTAAGATGGCCTAACCCAAAGGTCAATTGGCTACGCCAAAAAGAAGAAGACAACAGTTGCTAATCCGAAATAGCCATAAAAAAGAAGCCAGCAACAATTCTACTTCAACCAAGCCATGAAAGACCAGTTGAAGAACATGAACCTGCATATGTTAGAAAGAGAGCTAGGATTGTGAACCAAGTGAAAAAGCCATCAAAAGAAAAAGGATTTGGGAGTTGTCAATATTGACCGATTGGGAGGGAAAGGGCTCATATGTTAGTATTCATTTTTTGTTGGGAACCTATTTGTCAAACGTTGTTGTTTTGATACGAAAGACATGGTTGTTTATTCAACTTATGTAAACACCGATGTATTGTCAATAGTGCAAATGTTTTATAATTATTCTTTTGCTATTTATATATTTTGGTTACTTTTGTGGCTATATTTGTTGTGTTATTAGCTATTTGTAGATATTGTTGGCTTGGTTATGGTTCTTGGTTGTGATAGCTGCATTAAGGTGCTTAGTAGTGGCTAATGCGGGTTTTGGAGGCTTTGGTTCATATTGTGAATGTACCAAGCAACTTGCTGATGCACAGGCTATTGCAGGTTTTTCTTGCACCAACAAGTTGCTAGTGCATATTATGATTGTATAAGCAATGCACCAGCAACTTGCTGGTTCACCTACTACTACCGCAAATTTGGTGCATTAGTACGTTGTTGGGGCATATTGTGAATGCACCAACAACTTGTTGATGCACATATTGCTACTACTGATTTTGGTGCTTGTTAATCGTTGGTGCATGAACTGGTAATGCAAGTTTTGATGATGCACTTAAGTAATCACTTTTAAAACAACTTGACACTTAAGTGATCACGTTCATAACAACTTGACACTTAAATAATCACTCGAATAACAACTTGGTAATTAAGTGATTATCTTTTTATCCCGATCGACACTTAAGTGATCAACATTTACAAATTATGACACTTAGATAATAAGCACGGGAACTCGCATTTGCAAAGCAAACCGCCAACCCATTAACGGGAATACTGCTGACCTCATTTGCAGCTCATTTGCAACAAACCAAAGAGCTCAAGCATCAAACATTACACAAAACTAAACATCTCAAGCAAACAAATGTTGATAATACGCAAGTAAAACTTCTACGTTGCTCACAACTCAACCTCCATTTGCAACAAATCAAGAACTTCAAGAACCCATTAAGCAAAGCAAACCAAAGTGACCTATTCGTAGCAAACAAAACAGTTCAACCAAACACTAAGCAAGTAGAGATTGAAAATACATATTTAGTCCAAGAACCGAGCAAAAACTGAATTACAACCTTTTATTTCCAATAAAATACTACAACAAAGCTCTTGATTCATACAAAAACCACCCACAACCATTACTTCCACATTATCCAATATAAGTAATCCTTCCGCGGCTGTTTGCCTTTTTCACCCCCTTTATATCCAACTCATCTTCACCTACGATAAATTGAGAAACTTCCTCTCAACTTCTCTTAAATCGACATCATCCAACTCGTCTATAAATATCGGTGGAAGTTTATGCCGTCTTTCAAGAAGTTTGCAATATCACTTATGTGGCTCCGTTGGAGAATTTTTCATCAACCCGGTTGAAATATTTGCACTTCGACCTCTCTCTATATCCGCCATATCCATGGAATCTTCTCCTCGAATTCAATTGAGTCCAAAATGTTCCTCTTGAATCTTGAACTCGGTAACCCACAATAACAAGTAAAACTCACTAACTTTTTAAATTGGCCGAAACGCAATTCGAGCTCCTTCTCTCCATTTGGAACTATCAGCAATTAATTTTGGAGCGCAATCGAAATAGGAACTCAATCTCAGTTCAACTTGTTAGGGTTTCAAATTTGGGGATTTAGGGTTTGTATTTGGGCGAATTTACCTTGAACGACGTCGTTTGATCTTTAAATTGTTGAGTCGGGCTCTAGCGAGTCACGTCGTCCTAAATTTTTAATGTAAAAATCCACCTAGACTTTCCGGGCGAGCCACATGAGCTTCCAATCGAACTTGGCACCGAAATGATCGATTTTCAAAAAACTTGGCACTGAAATGATCGATTTTAAAAATTTGGCACTAAAGTGATCGTTTTAAAAATTTTGGCACTAAAGTAAATCGTGCACAAGTTATGTCACTTGGGGTGTACTTAAGTCGGAGGTCAACTTATCTTATTTTGAGGTGGGCCTAAGCTTAAAGTACTCGACTACACGACGGGTCAAGATGAATTGAGAAAAGGCCTTGCCAAATTCATAGGGGGTGCATGGTAACACTTCCCAACCAAAAATCAACTTTTAACCATAAGTTGATTTCTCAACTTCTCTTCAAAAGAAGAAGTTGATTTTTTACTCTGCTCCGGATTGACTTCGATCGGAGAAATTCATTTGGTAATGGTTGAAATTTTCTATTTTTGAAATATTATTAACAAAATCTTCGGTTGGCGGGCGGCGGTGGCCAGATCCGGCGAGAGCGGCGGGTGGGCGATGGTCGGCGGAGATCGGTGTGATCGAAGAAGTGATTCTAAAGCGGAGAAGTAAAAAATTTTACTTCTCAAAGTTGGCCCAAAACCTTGCCGGAAGTTAAAAATCCTACTATAAGTTAAAAATTCTACAATAAGTCAATTTTTTTACCAAACGAATTTCTACTTAGACAAGGCTTTTACCAAACGGATTTCCCTGCCGGATTGACTTATGGCGGAGAAATCCATAAGCGAAGTGTTATCATGGAGCTCCATAGTTGCCGCTTCCAAGCAACAATTTCTCCGAATTTTGTTGTGCGGTTTCGAAAAATAAATGTGTTTTACTAATATGAGATGGGTGTCGATAAGTGTTTTTCGAGTTACTTGTTAAGTAATCGAGATATAGTACGATGATTGTATTTTGATGCGCGTGATTAATACTTAGAAAGCGAAAAATATTTTCCTCATTTTTCGACTCTTGGATCGCTTTAGAAAATGAGCCAATGGAAAATATTTTCCTACTCATACTTAAATTCAGGAAAATTATTCCCTATTTAATAAATCGAGAATTATTTTAAAAAAATATTTAGATAGCGAGGCTTGAACCGAAACTTTGTGCTTCGGCACGGAAAGCCTTGGTAACGAGGCCGTCTCCCAGCGTCCACTAAGTGCAAGTTATATTTATCAAAGCTAGGCTCGAGATCCTGGTATATGTGTTTGGGTACCGGGCGCCCAAGCCCGAGTGCCCACACTTTGATTCATCGAGACCAAACTTTAGACCTCAATGCCCAAGCTCGAGACCTCGGTGCCCATGCATGGGTCCTCGTGCGCCCGCGCACGGATCCATTAATGTCGGGCTCAAGACTATGAACTTCGAGTCTAAGCTCATCCCGATCGAGGCCGAGCCCAAGATTCCGATAAGCGTGCTCAAATCCCCAATGCCTATCTTGGGTCTATCGAGGCCGGGGGCTAGTTCGGTGCTCGACCTCACTAGACCCGAGTTCGAGAGTGGGGGTTCCGAGCATGGGCTCTAAGGTCTTGGGCCCGAGTGATAAGGAGTCAGGAGCACGCTCAGAGTTCTCTAGTCTTATGTGAACCCAAGATTGGTGCCCATGCTCATGCTCGAGAGTTAGGGATTTGGGTTTGGGACTTCGGTGACTGTGCTTGATTTCCCGATTTCTCATGTCCAAATCACTAGCACTCAAAATATTGAATGTCTATTTAGAAAAATGAGATTTTCGGTTCATTTTTAAATTTCAATCAAATATCGAAAACAATACTATTTCTTTAGAAGATAGAAAATCTTCAGAACTGTCTCATTTTTATCGAGAAACCAAAGGGGACAAGTGAAATCCTCCTAATTTTGCTGACGGTGCAAAATGGGCTATAAAGAGTAAAGTACTCCAAAACAGTGGATTTCGCTCTCCGACCAAAACGAGCGAGGGTCGACGAAATCTCGCATTCCTCTCTCTCTCTCTCTCTACACGTTCCTTTCGTGGATTTCTGACCCTGCGTTTGATTTCACACCCACTTCTCCTCTCTCTGTCTCTCTCTCTTTCTCGGGAAAATCCGCAAGGCCTATCGATACATCGATTTTCCCCTCTGCTCAAATCGCCACCGACAATGTCGCGGGGCTACGAGGACGCGGTCATCGAGGTAAGCAAGCAAACTGGCGTCGTGGAATCCAATCTCATTCGCCGCTGCTCTGTGTTCTCTCGGCTGATGAGCTCGACCGCACAATATTTTTCTTTTGTTTTCCCCTGTTTCGCAAGTTACGCAGTTTTGTTTTGTGATGTCCCGTGGCTGCTGATTATCTTGGTCTACGTCGTCGCGATCTTCGTGAATTCCCCATTTCGGAACTGCAGGTCGTCGCTAGTTTCGTAGGGGTATCGGTGTCTTTAGGAGTTCGTCAAGCTTGATGATGACTTGCCTTTTGTTTGGGATCTATGGCTGCTGAAAATTCGTCTCTCTGAGAAAAGGACTTGGCATGGTTTCTAAGAGAAAATAGTTGGAAGGTTCCTTTGGGTGGCGATGTCTATAAACTAAGGAGAAATAAAGCGGTTATGCTTCGCAGGCCTTAACTTTTCGGTTTTTCCCTTTCTTTTTGCCTCTTAACACCTTTTTTTTCTACCCTTTATGTTAATTATGAAGGAAAATGGGAAATGAGAGCAGAAAAATGCGACCTTTCACTTGAAAGCTGTTAATTTTCTTTCTTGGGCATTGGTGTCAATTGCTTAGAGGCTTTTGTGTCCGCTTTTATCAAGTCGGATTTGTTTTTCATTCGAGTCATTTTCTGTACAGCAAGGAAGCAGAAAAGTTGAAGTCATTCGAGTTCATTAGATCAGCTGTCTTGCCTTCCCTTATTTACCATTGATTTTCTGGCAAATGGATGGATGGAATCAAGATAGCAGCTGAATTGCAGGACTGATAAAAGTAGGAAAGAGCCATAAAAGCTTCTCTATATTGTGGTTTGGCATAGGGAATATTTAATATGTTTCTTGGATTTACGACTTTTTCAGCATCTACAAAATGGTTGAGGACTTCATCTGTATCCATATTTGGGGCTTGAGACTCTGTCTTTTCCCTTGCTTCGAGGGTTTTTCGTTTTAGTGCTCTTACTCTTCATATCATCTTTGTTTCAGGTCTTGTTGTAAATTTGGTCCAGTTTGAGAACAACTGAAATGGAAGGTGACATTTTTTCAGGCATTGGTAATGGAACGGCAGTCGATGCCAAGACGTTGCAGATGTTCCAAAAGAGCTTTCTGCAGGTTCAGGGCATATTGGATCAGAATAGGTTACTGATCAATGAGATTAACCTAAATCATGAGTCGAAGATCCCGGATAACTTGAGCAGGAATGTAGGTCTGATTAGAGAGCTGAATAACAATATCAGAAGAGTGGTAGATCTCTATGCTGATCTCTCCAGCTCATTTACTAGGTCTGTGGAAGCTTCCTCTGAGGGGGAGTCTAGATCAGATGGTAAATCCATTGCGAAGAGAATTAGATCTGGGTAACTAATGAAGGAAAGATTCCCCTCATTTAATCTTTACCATAGAGTAGACCATGCAATGAACAGGGAAGGATGCGTCAAAATATTGGATTGTTTTATCCACTAGTACATTAGGCTCTTTCTTTTTCTTTACCTGTCATTACTTGAATAAAAACATGACAGTCATGCAAATCTGTAATTGTAATCAGTGAAATTCATCTTTTGGAGGTTCATATCAATTCTTCCAATTTTGACTAGCCAGTCTTGAGTTTTATGTTATTTTCCTAATTGTAAGATATGGGGCTTGGATCCCATATTGCATGAGACTTCGGTGTGGGTTACACATGGGCTTGGGCTTAAAGATGAAGCGTAGTGCTGGAGGATTTTAGTCTCTGGTTGTGAAGACTTGACTGATCTTGACCACTTCTCTATTAGTTTGGTTGCTATGAGAGATGGATCTGAATTGTCAACCTTCTTTTCATCGTGTGAAATGAAATCCCTGTGACGTGAATATGCTGATTGATGGTTACAAGAATGGTTTTGGTCTATGATGTTCGTCTGACCTAGGCCTGGCTTTCTTTCTTTTCCACTTTGTGTGTGCATGATCCCTTCAGCCCTATATATGTCTTGGCTTGTGTTAAACATGCACTCCCCATATTTGTTTGGGATTCCTTAAGCCCTTTGTTGAAGATGCTTTAAGAAGATGCTTTGGCTTAAAAACAGAAGCTTAGCTTGAGTTGTGTGCCGTATGTTAGATTCTCATTTCGCCCGTGGTTACCCTTTGTCTTGAATTTTGTCTCATTCAACAGGGACACAGTTTTCTTGTTTGCGCATTAGCTTTAGTTGTATTTCAGTTTTACTACTTTCAATATTCTTGTAATTACTCCCCAGTTTTCTTCGAGTAGTAGACCTATTTGTTAACTGTAGGGATAGGGTAAAAGGTTTCTTGTATGCTGAATTGTCCTCCAGATTAGATAGCATGTAAGGAAGAGCTTGCAGGTGATCATGGGATGAAATTTACCAGAATTCATTTACTCTATTCAATTTAACTTGCATTTACGAAGAAGTGGGTGGAAGACCATTATAATGAATGTCACAACAGGTAGTGTCTTATTCAAAGTTGGCATACTTGTTAAGCTGTTGAGTTCGTGGAAGATAGTCATCTGAATTTGTCTGTTAAGGCTATCTGTGACTTCGTGCTATTGATCTCTGACTGCCGGAACGCATGTCTGATCACATCTCTACAGATGTGTGATTTAATGCTTACATGTTCCTTGATAGGCTAAGGTGTTTTTTATTGGTGGGAAAAAGCTGTAGGCTGTTAACCTTTTGGTTTCTACGGTGCAATCATGGGATGGGTCAGACAAACGCAAAGTTTTGTGTTGGAAGCTTACTAAACGTATTCTTGGCCACTGTCACATTATGCAATGTTTCTGGTGTTGTTGGTAGTCAAAGAGATTTCAAATACTTTCAATCAAAGAACAGGATATACGTTCTTTTGTGCAATCGGGTGGCAAAAGATGGTAGATTAGAATATTATTTCACCATGTGAATTCAAATATCTCAGTCTATTGTGCATCAGAAGCTTCTGGTATTGTCAAACAACGCCACGAACTGCGCTCTTATCTAGGCAGCTTGATTTGTGAATTGTTGGCGTGATTGATTGGTACAAGTGTTCAAGAAGTCGGAAGGAACCGGAACTTATAAGGAACATTTCCATCCAGGAAAATCTTTCGTGGGGATGCATCGACAGATGTTCCCTTTTTCAATCATACCGTTACCCACCTTTTAACCGGAGAACTTGTAGGGAAAGCATGAATTACCTGAATCTGGTCAGGGTATGAACTATTGCAATGTCGCATGTTTCAGCGTACTTGAATGTGAAGGTCATCTCTCTGTGTTGTCTGCTTCATGGGTTGCATGGAATCTGTGGGACGACGACTTTCCGAGATCTTTGTTTGGACCACCTGAAATCTTCATCCATGGAAGAACGTGTGCAAAGCAGGAACACATGTAACGCGTAAGAAGCGAGGCATTGCGTGGAGAGAGTGACGGGAAGGAAAATCGGGACTCGATGCTTCTTTGTCGAAAGTGATTGGCGTTGGAGACTTTTTTTCCTTTCGTTCTTCTTTGTCCATGGATTGACGGATGAGATCGTTCGGGAATTTTACTTCCGCTCCGCTTTCGGACGCTCACTAACTTACGAATCCTCGGTGCAACTTCCCCATCTAGTGCCCCACATTTACGACTCCGGGAGTACTAAGTTAGGCATCCGGGCTTTTCCACGGATATCTTCTCGAGATACCCTTTGTGATATCATGTCATATTCGAGTTTATTTTATTGCAATTTCTTTAGAAAAAACATCATGTCATATAATCATTTCGAAATTTTTTATTTGTGGTCATGCCGGTGATTTGACACTTTGTATAGAGATTGTAAAAACGTGGTAGTACGATGTGTTAGGACGGAGAATTGGTCTCTCGAAATGCCCCGCATTTGTTTTGTAACCGGAAAGTTTCCCATTCCTTCCCAGCCATCATGGCGCATCTCATTCTTTTAAGTTGGTAATTCGGAGTCGATTAAATGAAACGTGGCGCAAATGTGAATTGTTAATCTCGTTGCCAAATTTATTAAAAATAACTTGATAAGTAATTCACATGTAATTAGTAACTTCATGCAAGAGATGGTGAATTCAATAAAAGTTGGTTAAGTTTTTAGAGAGGTTGGTTGCTTGGAAATGACCTAATCAGCGCTAGTTAGTGATCAAACGAGTGCGGATGCTGTAAAACTAGTTATTACTTTCACGAGAGATAGAAGCTGCAGAGTGTCTCGAATAAAGCCGATCATTGGACATGTCATTAGGAAAAGAGGCCAATTTAGAATTGACCAAATAAGCATTAGAAGTAACTCGGAATAAAATACAATTATCTAAAGATAACGACATCGCAAGTGTCATAACTTTCGAGTGATTGTGCATAGACCTTTCCTTAGTGTCGTAGTTTTTTTTTGATCGAGTTGAGTATCTTAACTTTTGTACGATACCCACTTCAATGTTATAACTTTTTTTTTCTAATAGGTTGAGTGTCATATAACTTTTCGATTGATCATTTAAGTGATATTAACTTTTAAAAATATTCACCGCGAGTACCATGCCATGTTAGATTTACGACAATGGGGTGAACCTTTTTTAGATTATATGGCACTTATGTGGTCGATTGAAACTTATAGCGGTCAAATGAACCTTTTTTAGAAGCCACGGCACTCAAGTGGTCGGAAAAAAAAAAGGTTAAGGTATTAAAACGAGTGTCACGGGACAGGTTATGGTGCTTATGATGTCCTTATCTCCGGCTATTTATAATTAATTTTAACTTAATTAAACGGAAATTATAACTCGCTAAAATTAAAATCAATTTTTTTTTTTGGTCATAATTAGGATTAGGGGTGTCAATAGTTCGGTTCGGTTCAATTTTTTGAAAACTCGAACCGTATTGAACCATTAGGACTTAGGAGGGAATTTTGAACCTAATAAAATCTCGTCCCGAACCGAATATGAACCGAATCAAAAATCCAATTCGGTTCGGTTCAATCCAGTTTAGTTTTCAATTTTTTTGACTTTTTTTTTTTTCTTTTGCGTTTTTTGGTGGGTGAAGGCCGGCGAGGGGCCGCCGCGGGCGTGGAGGGCGGATGGGGTCGCGAGCCCTTCGCCCGCCCTCGTTGTGGCCGGCGAGGGCCACGAGCCCTTGCCTCGTCGAGATCCGGCAAGGCGAGAAGGGGGCCGCGACCTCTAGGCCGAAAGCTTGTTGTCGTCAAAGAAGAGGAACAAGAGGTTGGCGACGCAAGGCTAGATCCGGTGAGGCAAGGGCTCGCGGCCATCGCCGGCCACCACGAGGGGTTGCGACGCCCTCAAATTTGTATGCAAGGGGACCGCGATCCCTCTCTTTGGGTAGGCCAAGCTCCTCGTGGGGAGAAGAGGAAGAAGAGGACGGCAACGCGAGCTCCGGTTCGGAGGAGAGGTTGGGCTCGGATTGGGAGGCAAACTTGTCCTGGAGGGCGGAGATGAGGGAGGACAGGGATGAGGCGCTTCATGTGGTCTTCCGCTTGTCCATCGACGCGGGTCTTGCGGCGGCGTCTCTTCTGTTTCTAGGTTAGAGAGAGAGTGGAGGATGACTGCACGAGGGAGACTTTGGTTGAGAATGAGGAGAGAGAATGTGGGTTTTACTTTTAGTCTTTTTCAAAAATCGTAATCGAACCGAAACGAACCATAAAAAGCTGAACCGAAAAAAAATATATGATTTTTTCTATTATCCAAACTGAAAATTGAATCGAACTAAAAATTTATAAAATTTCGATTCGATTCGGTTCAATTCAATTTTTAGTTCGAGTTCATGGTTTAGTTTGACACCCCTAATTAGGATCGGTTATTTCGTATAGGAGCGGGATAATATCTGTGAAGTCCACGATCTAGAAGTCTACGACATTCTTGGAAATTTATAAATAATTTAGAAAACGTCGAGAATATAATACAAGAACCGGCAACTTACCCAACATTTTACTAGATGATAAATTTACTAGTCGCTTTTTTGTTACCGAGGACCATATAAAATGGTCAATAAATGAACAATCTTTTGTGCTTTTTTTCGCGCATGCAGCGCTGGAATTCTGCCGACAGTGTTGCATTTTTTTTCCACACGTACCTGTCATCTGACAAAATAGCGACACAAAACATATCCTACTTAAAGACAAGGACTTGTTTACTCCGAATTAGCATCCGTTCACGACCCGACCGATTTGGTTTGATTTCTTGTGATGCTTGCTCTTCCTTGGTCGATCAATTTGTATTCTCACTGATCTCGAAGTTATCACATGACGTGTAAATCGGATTACCCAAAACTATAAATAAAAAAAAATCATCAATCACGTGAAATCCATGTTAATCACAGTCCAAATTGATTGAATTCATGGTTGAGAGCAATGAAGCGAAAAATATAGTTTAGAATTTGTGTATATTTGATTCAAGGTCAAGTGAAAAGTATGTGGGCCTATTAATAAGCTTTACATGAAGACTATCTAGAGCAATAAATTATTGTGTACAATATTATTAATGATGACCGATCAATAATATCCTACATATATCAACGACTTCACAAGTCTAAAAATAATGAATCGATACTCCGTTTTGTTCGCAAAAATGAATGATTTTAAAAAATGATTTTTAGAAAATTGGTCTTTTATATTGCTTTACACAAATGAATAAATGGAAAAAAAAACCATCGTCCGCGATAATAATTTGACTTAAATTTTATTAATTAATTATTTTAAGGGAAGTGAATGCTCGCTTTTAAAAAAATATTTTCTAGTGGTTTATTTTTGGCTAAAGAAACGGGTCGAACCGAATCGAACCGAAGTCTTGGGCCGCTCTCCTCGGATTCTCGTTGGACATCATCTGATTCTCCCACCTTCCAATTTCCACCGCAAGCCCTCGCTCTTCCATCCCCAATCCTGTCTGTCGAGCTTTTTCCTTTCTTTCGCTCTCTGATTCCTAATCATGGCCTCGCGCCTGCAATTGCTCGCCAACGCCCTCTCTGTTCTTGCAGTCTCGGCCGATTTGTCGCTACGCTGAGTGAGTACAGCTCGAATCTCTTGAGTTATCATGGTCCCGTCCATCTTACCATTTGCCTTCATTTGTTGCAGTTCGGTGACCCTCTTCGCTTTTGTCTAGTTTGATCCGAATTGGAATTGGAGGTCCATGGCGCTTCTTCTTTTTCCACCTCGTAAATGTTTCGACTGCTTGCGCGTGTGGCTGATGGAAATTCAGTGGAATCAGGAGAGTAAGGAACGGATCGATGATCTGTAGCTGGAGGTTTCGCTCCCCTGCAACTATAAAAGATGGAACTTTTGTTTGAACGCGGAACGCAATGAGATCCTGATGGAGAAAAGATATGGAATCTACAGATGAATGAGGAGCGTGTAGTTGATATTTTCCAAGTGGAAGATGAACTTTAGCGAGGCGAAGTCGTGCGGTATGTCAGGATCTTGTTTCCGTCTAGCATGGATCTAAACTGAAGACCTTTATTTAGAGTAAGGAGTTAAACATGAACATCGTGATTTCTTCTTTTGTTGATTTGCAGTGGGTGCGTTTTTACTGAGAAGTCTAGTCTTTAGCATTCATAATTTAAGTCCTCTCTTCCCTAATGACTATGGTTGAGAGGATATCAAGAATGCTCACATTGATTTGATGGGAGTTAGTTAGTCTCTCTGAACGGCTCATTCAGTTCTCGGAGTTCGGTAGCTCCTACATCATACTCATGCATTCTGTTCGTTGTTTATCGCGACGTAGCAATCGCTTCTGCGAATTTTACTCGAGTAGCACGGCTTTGAGCCCTTCAATTTTCTAAGGGTAGTTGAGAACCGGTTGCAACTTTCGTCCAAGATAGTCTTTCTGTGCTGATAATCGGTCGCAAATGAAATAACTTAAGGCCTAGGAATCATCTGGAGATGCTGGAACTTTGATGATTTGCCCAATGGCCCTTCCAAGTTCTTTTCGTGTTGCAATTTTGTGGTGGTTATTTTGCCGGAAATTTCGCAGTCTTACTCTGCCTCCGCCGTTATTTCCTAATATGTTGTTAACCAGGCATACAGCTTTCTGCTGCAGAAACAAGACATTGAACATTAACCACGTTTGTTGCTTCCCACAGCTTACTACGAGCAGAGAATCGGAGGGTCCATGTGCCAAGGGGGTGTGTGATATTCGAAGTTGGAGTCACAGGCGGAGCAAGTCCACGGGCGAGGCCATGGGCTCGGCAAAGGCGACATCCTCCCGCGATGGGAAAATCTTAACTTCGAGCCTGGTGCACTTGTTTAGCATGATCGCTGGCGAGCGGCTGCTTCGGGTTTTTTTAATTGCAGAATGGGTTGTATGTGCTCTGCTGCATTCACAACAGCAGTTTAACTGATGGCTAAAGTCTCTGAACACCTCATAGTGATGGCTATTTCTAGAGCTAATTTCAATGCACAGTTCCTGTTTTCTTCTTTTGCTTGGTTCTCCTGAACTTGTTTCTCCATCTCTTAGCTTGATCTGATCATCCTAGTTTAGCCTCGTACCGACAAGGAGAAAACTTTACTGTGTCCCGAACCCTATGGTTGCGTTATCGGCTCTCGACGCCAATGCTTGATAGTGCATGTATCCGGTCTGTGTAAAACTAAAACCAGTGTTATTAGTGATAACATCTACTCTGTTCACTATGGATCATGGGATAATCTTAGCTGGCAATTTGCGGGGAACATCGGCGCCTCCGATCCCTCGATCCATTTTGAACCGAGTTTGGACAACAGTTTCATCCAAAATCCAAATTTGAACTCGGTTTTTTTTTTTCCTGTTCTATTATATTTCTAATTTACTAGGCACGTTGTGTTGGTGCTGGTTGAGAAATCTTGCTCTGTTATGACCACTGAGGCAAATCCGAGCATTGGTTATATCATTTGAACTATTTTTTGGTTGAAAAACTAGTTAAAGACTGTCAAAATAGGGAAAGAGACGAAGACCTGATCGTTGACTTCGCAGTTCGTGACAAGGCCACACCCAACTAACGCGGATTCCAACCGAAACCATAAACTGCAGCTCAGAGACGCCTGGAGTCCGGAAGCGTGCGCGACGATAGACTCGGCGTACTCTAAAAGCAAGAAACAAACCCGAAAAGAAAAAAGTAAAAAAAGAAAGAAAAGTGAAAGGGAAAGCCCGAAACAGCGAAGAGGGAAAAAGGGTCGCCATATATCTCCCGGCAAATTCCATTTCCTTGTCAATCGAGTCTTTTCTCTCCCTGTCTCTCTCTCTCCCCTCCGCGTGAACGCGCCTCCCGAGTCACCAACTCAGTTTCTTTCGGTGGTTTCCCTCAGTCTTCAGTGGCTGAGTCGAGCTCGGTCAGCCACCGCAGTAACGCCGGTGCCTCCTATGGTAAGTTCGGAGTTCTCTGGCTCTACAATTGGATGACAGTCATTTCTTAGTCCAATTGAACTGGCGTGTGTCGATTGATGCTTCGCATGGGTTTCGCTTTCGCTTACCTGGATTGACGTGGTTGTGTTTCGGATTTGATCTTGCAATGTATGTGAGGAGGCTCGTGCATGTTTTCCTTATCTGTTGAAGGCATTGATGATTGGTTGTTCGTGCTGTTAATTTGACGTGGGTTTTTAGCGATTACTTGAATTGATGATCAGGGGCCAAATTAATTGAGTTTGATGCATGGGAGAAATTTCTGTGTTCGGTAGAGGAGGATGATTTTAATAGCTGAGTTTCTGTCTTAAATTTGTGAACTTTGAGGGGCAATGTTCTTACTTTTTCTTCTTTGGTAATTTTTGAGCTTTCAGTTAGTATATTTGAGTTGCATGTGGTGGATTTTCCATGGAAACAGTGGCCGGAGCTGAGGGGGTTGATGAGGCCATGTTCGAGGATGGCCGGGTTGAGAAGACGACCCCCTCGAATTCACCCACAAAGCAAATTTCGGACCCAGTCGTCTATAAGCTCGTCCGGGTAATTGATCTCCTTGCCATCCTCATATTTATAATTTTTCAACAAGTTATCATATTTGTGGCTGCACTTGGTGTTTGGGTATTGTGTTTGATTATGTGACCAATTTGATTGTGCTAATGCCTGCGGTAATGTTACATTGTCTGGTACTCTCTCGGATGTCTTAGATGGAAATGCTAAGTAGAGTCCCAGGCATGCTGTGCTAGGAGTATATGCCATCTCAATGCAGTAACTAGCTGAACTTGTCAACTCTTAGTAGACATTCCATGTCTGCTGAAGTAGTTGGGGACACAAAAGCAATGACCTTTGATTAATTTTTGTAGTCCATAGAAATAAAATATAATTCAATGTAGCAAAGCTGGCCTCTTATTGGCTTTTTTTATAGTCTGGCTTAGATTGTTATCAACAGCTGTTATCTTGGATTAAAGTTTGACATCCCTTTTCAGGTTAAAGTTTATCGTATTCGTGAGTGGAAATTGGTATAGTTGATTTAGAAGGCTAACACTGACGTTCCATGAAAAAGGTAGCAATTATATGCTGAAAATTTAGTTTTTTCTTTCCTAAACTAGAGGAGTGAATGGCTATGCATTCGAAGTAGACATTTGAATGGATACTTGGTCAATGAAATTTTGTTACTACCATCCATGACCGATATACTGAGGATAAAACCATCGTCATATTTGGTTTATAGTGGTGGTAATTGCCAGTAGTATCTCTGATCTGCCAACACTAACCAGCCATTATGTTTAGAGGAATAATCAAACCAGAACCACATTAGACAGAAGTTGAGAAACCAACAAGCAAAACTGACTAGAATGTAGTTTTAGTTTGCTTCGCTTTTCATTTGCTTTCAAAATAAATTTTTTGTCTTATCTTTGTGAACTGTAATCCAAATATCGTCAATTACAGGTTCGAACATGAAATAAAGATGCCATACGGAGTCATCCGTGGGCATGTCAATATTGAATTAAAAGAATTCTTTTTTGTCTTTTCAAACCAAAATCATCCAGTGAACTAACAGAGTGAATTTTCTGCCTGGTAAATTAAATTTGGAGATTTGTACTTTTCTTCCCATTGTTTATCTTGCACAGCAAAACTTCTTCTGCTTTCACCTTATTATCTTTAATGGTTGTCAGGTATCTAATCAAGGATATTCCTAACCTGGCCTTTTAAAAGTTTCATTGGACTTTGTTTTAGGAATTGAATGAAGCATATCAATCTGGTTCTGCACGAACTTAAAATTGCATAATCCATTAGATTAATCAGAAACTGTGGGAAGTTGTTCAATTGGGATAATTTTGGCAATCCCGACCATAATTTGTAGGCAAATTTTCAATGGTAGGCATGCTGGTGACCTCTATGGAGTATATTTGGCTTTCTTTGTCCACTATGTGATTCCTTTTGATGGAAGACAGAAGGTGGAAGAAGATTACCTTGTGTGGGTATCATGTTGTGTTGCTCTCACGAAATCTTTTGCAAAGATTTTCGTTTCCCTACTGCATTGCCGAGTTAACCTTTCTTTCAGTTCATTCTTATCACTAGTTTACTTGGTCTTAGGTGGAAGGTGATGGGAGACTAGTGCCTGCAACAGATGATGAAATCATGGAGGTGGTGGATCTGCTCAAAGACGACAACAGTGAAATGCATATTGTTGCAGAGTCTGGGCAGGCCGTGGGAATTTCCATCGACGATTCTTCCTCTGGCAAATCTCTGTCAGAGCTGTCAGGTTTGTGGCCGTTTGTTTATACCGTCTTCACCACTAGCACAGTCAACACAGTGTCGAAGACCTTTCTGGCATCAAAACTGCCATTGCTTCTTCGTAGCTTATGAAAATACTTTAAAAGATGATCATGCCCTGCATGATTTAAAGAGGAAAAATTGTCTGTCTAGTGCCTGAATATCTGTTTGTAATTACCTTCATCCTTTTCTTCCCCATGTACTCATTGTGCATTGAATTAGTTAATTTCACTGAATATGGAAGCTTCATTCGACCTTCTTGCTTTTCGTCTTCTTTTTGGTTTGACATTCATGATGTCAGCAAATAAAAAAATTTCATTTTTCATTCATTTTTTTTTTCGTTCAGAGGAGTATCAGTAGGTTCTTTTGCTTATTTTCTAAACCTGAAGTTTAGAATGGCATGTAACTTTCTTTCTTAAAGTGCAGTTTTTTTTTCTTAATGTGGGCTTCTGCAACTTACTGGACAGTTAACATCCTCGTCAGATTTCTAGTTAGACATGATCGGATACTAGTATCAGAAAATAATGTTTGTGGCGTATACAGTTGGTTCTATTCCATCTCACTGGTTGTTTTCCCAGGTTTTTCCAAGTTTGAGGATGTGTATGCTGATGCAGAGAATTTGGAAGCACCGACTCAGGTGCTGATTCATTTGAATTTTTCCTTTTTTCATTTACAGATTGCGCAAATAGAAACTGGAGGGAGCAGTGAAATACTACTAAGTCACTTTAATATGTTGGTGTTATTTTTTCTATCCTCCCAAAGTATGATACTAGTTATTTGAGATGGCTATTGATCATCATATATTCCTAGATGTTACCTCTAGTTCCATTTCATAATGTGTGATGCCTTTTTCATAGCAAATGGTTGATGTGAAAGCCAGAATGGTAGTGTTAAATACAGCTCTATGATACTGAATGTGATTGTTTGCAAGTTTAGGGCACTACTGAGTTTCTTATATAATCTCATTGTGCTCGTTGAGCAAATACAGTTTATGTACTAGTAGAATGATAATTATTCTGTCGATAGCATATAAATGTATCTCATTGGGTGGGATCTAGTAGTTGTGGGTTTGCTTGTGAAGCGTATTTCTCTGAATGTGTGACAACCCCTGTTTTTCCGAGTAGGTGTTTTTGGATTGGTATTTGTGGTAACTTGACTACAGTCTATGCTCTTTCTACCCAACAGCAATAGAATATCTGCACGTTACAGATCTTCTGATAGTTCTTCCACAAAACCGAAATTGGGCACCCTATACTTTCGTAAGGATATAATTTACCTGCTATTGATTATAAGCTCCTATTTGGTATTTGAATGCAGGAAACTGCTGCTCCTGTAGCTCCAAGTTCGGACATTGATCAGATGAAACAATTTGTAGATGTTGCAGAATGCTCAAAATCTCCAGATCAAATGAGAGACAGTGAGTCGTCATGTGCTGCTACCAGCTTGCTGCCTGATTTTTCGAAATTAAAGGGGGAAATTTGCTTAGATAATCTATCTATCAGAGAACTACATGAAACTTTTAGGGCGACCTTTGGGCGAGTGACTACTGTCAAAGACAAGACGTGGCTGAAAAGAAGAATTGCCATGGGATTGACCAACTGTTGTGATATTCCAAGTACAAGTTTTGTCATTAAAGATAACCAAATACTGAAACTTGGTGAAGAAGAAAACTCCAACAATGTTAATTGTGCTGTTGCAACTGATCAGGATGTTGTGGCAATAGATGACCAACAGACAGACTCGGACATTTCTCAGAAAAAGCAATCGGAAGATGGTCAAATAATTTCTGGAAAAGGATTAAGAAACTGTGGGTATATTGAGGATTCTCTGCCAGAAGTTCTAAATCAGGAGCAGAAAACTGTCAAGAGATTACGGAGGCCTACAAAAAGGTATATCGAAGAACTTTCTGAAGTTGAACATCATGAGCATACTGGGAGGTCAATAACTCCATCTAAAAGCTGTGGACGGGATTGTCCAAAATCCTGTGCTAGACCTGCCAAAAACGTCTCTCCTGATAGTAGAACTTATGTCACAAGGCTGGATTCTGTAGCTGGTCTACGGGTCCCATGTGTTTCTCGGGTCAGAAGAAGCCGTCCCCGTAAAGATATTATGGCTCTTGTGGTAATTAGCGGACTCTTATTCTTTTAAGTTACAGTCAAAGCTTGATACTTTGGGAACATACACTTAATTATTTATCTGTTCGTGTGTGATTTCTTTGTAGAAAATAAGAGTAAAAGTCAAGGCTTACAAGAGGAAGTGATGTGTATTATCTTTGAGTGGAAACCTTTTACTATCTTGTCTTATCATTTGCATTGAGCGATTATCAGGGAGTGAAATAAATCTAATTGATGCAATCCCTGATTCTTCTTTTGCCTGTACTCGGTAGGGATTTTATCATAGTAGTGGGGGCATGGCTGGGAAATCGGTGAGCAAGACTCTGGGAACCAGTTCTGATCCTAAAAAGATACAAAACCAAGTAAGATTAGACTTTTGTTTTCATTTTATGGATTGAAATCTTGTATGTGGACTTCGAGTATTTCATCTGGGAAGTAGATTTTTTGTTACTCAATCTCTGAGTGATTCTTTCTATGTGGATTTTGGTTGTAGTTGTCGCATCTGCATGAGAACGTGTAACTTCATGTTCCAATGTAGCTGTTGCTCATCTGTGTGAGAACATTTAACTTCACGCTCATCTGCGTGGAGTTCGTGTTTCAATTTTGAAGACAGTAATGAAGTAGACTCTGTCGCAAAACCGGGGAGCTTGACTCAATATGTGAGAAGGAAGCTGGCACTGCTGATACAATTGTTTAATTTTTTTTTCCCCATCTTCAACTTCTGGACTTTAAATATCAACACAGAAAATGGGAGCTTAGGGTCGAGCTAGAAAACGAGATCAGGAGGTTAATAATACCAAAAAGATGCATGAATCTTTGTCATAGCTTTGCTCGAAGAGTATGTTTATACATAGAACTTCGCACGTTATTCTCGAGCATCATTAAATGAGATGCAGAGTCTTAGTCTGTCTTGGCTGTGGTTACCCTCACATTAAGGTGGTAGAAGTGATAGTTACAAACATGTGACATTGCTGGAGGTGCATAGTAAGAGAATAATGGAAAAATGGATGTGTGAGCAGTAGACAATCTCGTGAGATTTAACACGTCAGCGTTCTTCATGTTCTTGTTTCCTTGGAATTTTTATGGCCAGGGGACTCAGAAACTTTTTGTGAGAGGATTTATTCACTTGAGGAAACTAGTTCGGAGAATTTTGGATTCTTCTATCTGTAGTAAGATTAATGTTCAGTCTCGGTAAATTGTGGTTCTGTTTCTCTTGGTTCAATAAGGTGCATGAGAAGGGCCTTTTGAGTTGCAAATCTTTTACTTTGGCATTCTTTCATTAGTCTCTTCGTGCCCTTTGTTTGTTGAGATTATCTGGTCATATCTTGGTTTTGATTTTTGAAGAATTATAGATCCAATTGGTTAAATGCACTAGTTTGAGTCTTACTGGGCTGATTCAGGGTATTGAGTTGGAGGAGAAAGATAACCAATGCTTGGCCATTGATAAAGTTGAGCCTGAGCAGAATCTCGAGGTGAAGCATGGAGATTCATTGGATGATGCATCAGAAGACAATGTAGTTACTGTGCCAACGGCAAAAGGTGGAATAAGAAGGAAACATCATCGAGCTTGGACTCTTGCAGAAGTGATGAGACTAGTAGAAGGCGTTTCAAGGTATGGAGCTGGGAGGTGGTCTGAGATCAAAAGGCTTGCCTTTGCATCCTATTCATACCGTACATCTGTAGATCTTAAGGTATTTCATTAACTACCCTTGTGTCTGGTTTAAAAATTAGCGTTCTCGTTTTTTGTTCCCTTAAGACTAAAATGTATTCTCCAGGACAAATGGAGAAACTTACTGAAGGCTAGCTTTGCACCAGCACCTACAGATAAAGTGGTAAGCAATTTCTTTTTTTTCTCCATGTCTTACCAAATATCTCACATGGATGTGAGATTGGGGACTTGGGTTCGCTTACTATGTTTTCCACTTTCAGGTTGTTTTACCATATGACCTGCTTTCTTTATGCTTAGTGCTAGCAAGTCATGCCTATGGGCATATTTATTGGTCTACTTGCATCCAGAAACAGTTAGGTTATTAAATTGCTCGTTTTTTTCGTGTGAATGCTCCAGATGAATCCAAGGAAACACGTGTCGATGCCGATCCCAGCTCCGCTCTTGTTACGGGTCAGAGAACTAGCCGAGTTGCATGCTCAGGCATCACCAAATCTGAGCACGAGCAAGTTAGTGGGTTGTGGTGGAAGTGTAAATGGGACCAGATCAGGTTACTTGTAGCCATTGTAAAATAAACAGAGATTTAGTTTGTCTAACTTTGAATAAAACCCCCTGAAGTGGCAAGTTCTCAGACAGCGGTGCAATCGGATGGCTCGCCAGAGATGTAAGTATATAACTGTTGATGGGTAATCCTGATTCACCTGGTGGGTCGAAACGCTGAGTCTGTTATCCGATACGGTATCAATGCATATGATCACAGGAACAGTTCAGCTGCGGAGCTAGATATGCATGTAATCTGTATTCTGTCTGAAGATGGGAGCCAAAATACTAAGGCTAAGCTTGAGAGACTTAAGACCTAGGCTTTTACCTTTTATTTTGTTGTGGCTTAGTATGCCATTTAGATAATAGTCGTGTGCTCTGACTGTTACGATCATTTCTCTCCTCTTGGGAAACCCAATTTAGCGAGACCTTAGTTCTGCTCTGCAAGAACGTTCTTGATGATTAATTTCTGAGCTTAGTCGACGTTGAGTGCCAGATCGTAGTCTTTATACCCCTCAGGCATAATAATCAGGTGTAAAGGGAACTCATAAGTGAAAATTCAAATGCCCTAACAAATTATTTCCAACCAAAGTCAGTCCTAGAGAGAGTTGAAGAATATTTTGGAAAACTCATGCCTTTTTTCCCTCGGAAAAAGAACATTCACATGCACTCCATAGGGGTGATCGGTTTTAGGATAGGTGGTTACTCTAAAATCAAGAATTAACCGCTAGGAATCGATTTTGCAAAATGGGAATCGTGAATCATTCGCTCGTTTCATAGACCCACCCGAGAATCGAATTATCAATCCGGTTCTAGTGGATTCATAAAATCGGTTCTACTCATTATTACTTATGTTTTGTTTCATCATTGTAGAATGCCTTTGGAAAGGAGGATGAGTTCCCATACTTCCTAGGCCTCTGTAAAACTAACCCACCATTTGATCTTTTGGCTGACTTCTTAATGCTCGTATGCTACTGGGACAGTGAGATAAGCTTGAAGAATCACAACATAGATTGCTAAGCTTCAATTTAAAAAAAAACATATCTATATTATCTAAATAAGTATGGTCCGATTGTTTCAATTGGTCATTCTCACATGAAATCGAGAATCGAAACAAGCACTGTCGGTTCCGAAAAAATTGGAATCATGAACCGGATTGGTACCCGATGAGAATCATGCAAAACCAGCCGGTTGGGTACAGTCTAGTTTGGGTGGATCTCGATTTTGTTGCACACTCCTAGCACCCAATATAATAAGGCAAACTCACGGATAGCGATAGATGAGTTTGGTTCTGTTGTTAAGCTTTATTCGATTGAAGGGTCCGTATGAGTTGGGCTCATATATAATAAGTGCACCCGATTAGCTCTCTCCGGACTCCATTTAAGTACTAACGCTTTGTTTGTTTTGCAAAAATTAGATGATTTGAAAAATATTTTTTAAGAAAATGAACGCTTGTATCATCCGAAATCATTAGTCAATCAAACATATTTTTATTGTCAATAGGAATTTGTTTCTAAACATATTTATGGATGATGAAAATATTTTTTTCTTAATTTATTTTTATAAGTAACACAAGCAATTAGTTTTAGAAAAATGTTTTACGGATAATTTATTTTTCGCGAAATAAACGAAGTCTTAAAAATTCGACTCAAAAGAAAAAAAACGAAGCCTGAAAAAGCCCACGGCTTCGGATGGGGGAATCATGGGCGGGCCTGGGGCGGATCTTTCTAGAATCAGGCCTTAGGGTTAAAAAGACGGGCCTGGCCAACCGGCCCAATTGGGCCCGAACTAGCACATAACGCGTGCCCACCAAGACAGGGCAGAGCCCGTAATGCTCGCTCGTCTATTGTTGTCATTCTCCTTCTCCTCCTTCTTCACTCTCGATTCTCCTTCCAAAGCTACTTTTCTTTCTCTCTTCCGCTCTGCTTCACGGAGTTCCACTCCATTGACGACGCTTCGCGATTCAATTTCACCGAGCTTTGTAAAGCTGACTCCACCTGCTTGCGAGCAGAATCTAAGGCTATAAAGGACTCGAGGTACGCTGAATATCCTCGAGCAATTGATTTTTACCGATGATTAGCTGACTGAGGATTGTACGAGCTTCGCTTTGCTTGGCGAAACACGCGCGACGGTTGTTTGCTTCTTCCTCCCCTTCGATAGCTCCTCTAGTTTACCGAATGTCTTCTGACGATTGATTCCGGCATCGAGAGGCGTGGTTGTTCGTCGGTCTCGCGACGTTCCGATTCCTGAGCGCATGTTGTTGTCTCTCGATTCCGCAGATTGTTGCCTTTGAGCAATGGGGATCATCGAGAAGATCAAAGAGATTGAAGCCGAGATGGCTCGGACACAGAAGAATAAGGCCACAGGTTCGTGTTTGTATTTTCTGCTCCAATACGTTTGTACTGAACCTTGTTGATACGCATGGATTTCGGATTATGTATAATTTCAACTTAAGATTTCCGAATTAAGAAGAAAGTAGTTTTGTCCATGCTCTGTCTAATCAAACTTGATGTATGTCGTCGGGCTCTGTCCTTGCGATTTTTTTTTTTCCGCGTTTTCTCATCTCTCTTAACTTTGTTCGCTTAAATCTTTTGTGTTATCGGTTTGTATTATTGTTCATTTGCGCACTGGAAATCTGCTGGTCATTGCATTGTTAGTCCTATTTATTGTTTGTTGTCCTTTTCCTTTTTTATAGAATGCATTATGGAATGTGCGATTTAATTTTGCGATTTTAATGTGCAGAGTATCATCTTGGACAGCTCAAGGCGAAGATAGCAAAGCTAAGGACACAGTTACTGGAGCCTCCAAAAGTATGATGATTTCTCTCTTTAGTTTCACCTACGTATATCTGGAATCGTTAAGATTCATTTAGCCTAGACTTCCATGTAGAGAGGATTAACAAAACCCAAGGTTTACTTTGTACTGTTTATGGGTTCGATATAGAGGTTGTAGCAAAAGTAAATTCACTTTTACGATTAACTTCCTGTTTTCTTCTTTTCTGCTAGATTTACTTTGTTCTGTAGCTGGTTAGGGTCGGGGATTTGCTAATCGTCTTTCAAAATGCTTTATCAGGGTTCTAGTGGAGCTGGAGAGGGTTTTGAAGTTACGAAATATGGGCATGGGCGTGTGGCCCTAATAGGATTTCCAAGGTTTGCGATCATCAATATTATTTGGTGCAGATTTAGTCTTTTTCTGCATGATTTAGGAAGCAAACCTTCTAACATTCTACTGATGTTTTATATGTAGTGTGGGGAAGTCGACACTTTTAACCATGTTAACTGGCACACATTCAGAAGCTGCATCTTATGAGTTCACAACACTTACTTGCATTCCTGGAATCGTACATTACAACGATACAAAAATTCAGTTGTTGGACCTTCCTGGAATTATAGAAGGTGCTTCTGAAGGCAAGGGACGTGGTCGGCAGGTATATCAGTAAAATTCTCACGAAGGATAGCATATGCTCTCTGTTCAATTGTTATTTGCTAAGCTAGATTAGATCTCCTTTTTGCTACATGATTGCAATTTCTGTATTTGTGGGCTCAGCTGATTGTTAATGGTAATTTCTCAGGTTATTGCTGTTGCGAAGTCTTCCGACATTGTATTGATGGTTCTTGATGCCTCCAAAGTAAGCGATATGTTTTGGAGGCAGCAGCAAGTTTTATTATTATTATTTTTTTTTTTGTGGGTAAAAATCCCTGCACTGGGTCAATAACTGCATGGAACAATCTATGCAAAGAGCTGAATCTTAAAAACATAAGCTCAAGTGGAGGTTTTATATATTAATATTGATGAATTCCCATAGACCACGATTGCATAAAGGATGTATTACAGATGGCTAACAAGCAATGGTACTCAGGGACATCTAGCAGATTTTCATCATGTAACATCTAGCAGATCCTCTAATCAGCATGATGTAATCAGCTAAACTGCATATGCTGGTAAGAGCATCCTAGGATGTTGATTATAGCGGAGACGCAATCAATAATTAATTGCAACTTTTCTGCATGAATTTTTTTGTCCTGATCTTATTGGATCCATTCCTGTTTTTGTATATTATACATCGACTATATTCTCTTGCCCCTTTGGCATGGAGGACTAAAATCAAGGTGTGAGAATTTGTTCTCTGCTGTACCTCGTGCTTGTTGTCCTACCTCGCAAGTAATTTCAGTTGGTTGGACTGTGATTTGCAATTTACACTTCACATTTTGAACTTGCAGCCTGCCTTGATCTTTGTTTACTATAGCCTCGTTGCACTTGTTTGATATTTTCTTGAAACTTTGGCAGAGTGAGGGCCATCGGCAAATACTGACGAAGGAGCTGGAAGCTGTGGGTTTGCGTTTGAACAAGAAGCCACCTCAAGTGAGTTTCTTTGGAGCATCCTCTTCTTTTTTCCCTCTTGCCCATTTACACTTTCTCTTCCATGATAGTTTTAAGTGTCCTCGAATGAACTGATTTTCTGGTTGCCTTGGATAGACTAGCATCCTACTCGAAATGCCTTTAGTCAAGCTAACCTCACATTTAGCACGTTTTTAGTGATTTGAGTCAACAAGAACTAAGAAGAGCGCCCAGTCTCAGACATCAACACTTCTGCATGTGCCAACCAGGCGTGAACAGTAAAAATGCACACTTGACATCAATCATGATTGGCTTGGACATTCTGGCGAGGTCATAAACTTGAGCAAAGAAGAAAAAACCTAATACTTAGGAAACTCTTGATAGTCTGAGTGTAGAAAAAGAAAGTTGTTTTGGTGTGTTGAGAAGATAACATGATTGAAGATTTGGCTTTCTGAAGAACCCATGAAAATCAATCCTTGGATGGAGGACATTACTAAGAGCATATTTCAGCAGTCTTTGGGTCTGGTAAAGCCACCCAAACTAGGCTGATGTTCCAGTTCCCATATAACAAGTGAGGTGACGGGAGGGCCTTGGGAATTGACCTCGAGGATGAAAAGGTGCATCTCAAGCCATTGGTGAGTTAAAACATTGTTACCAGGAAAAAGAGGAAGCAGTTGTAGCTCTTTCGTTCTTAAGATCATTTACATGCTAGGAATAATATGAGGCTTTGATATGGAGTCAAAGTTCTTGACGCATCCATTTGGATGAAAACAATGTATGGGTTAGTTGATGATTGTTCGTGGTTAAAGATCAGATTAATATACTTTTTTTCTTTCAATCATATCAAATGGTACTCAGCTGGTAAAGCGTGGAGCTTACTACTGGATTTAACTAACAAGAACAAGTTGAGGGTGGTTCTTCGAGGATGTGTTTAGTATCAACCCAAGACCTGTAGTTTATTTTCTCTTAGCAGCGGAAGGGGTTCACTTGATATATTACAGTAGTAAATTCATGCTCAAGGTCTGCGCCAATGATATCTTGTGATTCTTATCCAGCTTTTCTGTTATTTAATGGTCAAGATGAACTATGCTTTTCTGAAGGCATTTAAACATTTGATGAACAGCCTTCAAGCAGTTAGTGAAAGTTTCCTTTCTTTGAAATACGTCTCTGTGATTCTTGGACTTGTTGGTATCAAAATTTTTATATCATTGGCAGATTTATTTTAAGAAGAAAAAAACTGGCGGCATTTCATTCAACAGCACTATTCCTCTAACTCATGTGGACGAGAAGCTCTGTTATCAGATTCTACATGAATACAAAATTCATAATGCGGAGGTACCAGTCTATCCTGCCTATACTTTTGTGGATTTTTGTCATTCAAAGTAATGCTGCGGCCTTCTAATATGAAATGCATTCAAAGGTTGAACATCTCTGTCGTTTTGTGTGTGTGTTAATGAGAATATATATTTGTAATTGTGAAAGTTACAAAAGTTGATTGCTGCTTGGTGGTTATTGATTCATTGATAAAACTTAAATTCTTGATCATGGGAACCTTTTTGGATTGATGATTTCCATAAACTCAATCCGTACAAATTTCCAGTTGCTTTGGGTGTTTCGCATTGTAGACATGTTATACTTTGATGTTTGTTCTGGAGTCCAAAAAGAACCTTATTATGAGGTTAATCGAACTGGTTCCAGGTGCTTTTTCGTGAGGATGCTACTGTGGATGATCTCATAGATGTCATTGAAGGAAACCGAAAATACATGAAGTGCATATATGTTTACAACAAAATAGACGTGATTGGTATTGATGACGTGGACAGGTTGGCCCGGCAGCCAAATTCCGTTGTTATTAGCTGCAATCTGAAGGCAAGTTCCATTTTTGATTTCTTACGGTTTCCGCTGATGGAGTTATAGCTTGCTTTTAGGTTAGGAACTTCACATTGAATCTTTGGAGAGTGTTTGCGGGGGCATGTAGAGCTACCGATGCCCTCTTCTAAATATCATGACAATCTTTCCGTGTGTGTCTGATGCATCCTCTATTTTCTTGACTTGAGCTAATAATCTTGTTCTTGTCCAAATTGTTTGGTTTGTGAAGAAGTTTGTACATCATTAAGGCTGTTTGTTTCACCGAAAATAAAGTATTTGAAAAACATTTGCCTAAAAATAATCGCATATATCCTCTGAAATACTTAGTCAATGATAAATATGTTGATCGTCTACATAACAAACGATGAAAATATTTTTCATTTATTAATGTTTGCAGATGATATAAGCGATCATTTTTCGGAAAATATTTTCTAAATCGCTCATCTTCCGCGAAACAAACAGAGCCTAAAGAATTCATGTTGTTGCCCCCAAGAAATTGCTTTATAGGATGTGTTTTCCTTGTAAGAGGTTTCTGTTAATGAGCGCAATGGGAGCTCAGAGTGTTGTTGTTAATCCATATGCCAACTGACTGTAGGATCTTTTGAGCATTTGATTTCGCAGTTTGAGGCATATGATAATAGATGTTGCTCTAACATTGTTCACGCTGTCAGATCTGTTTCCAATAGCTCATCGGATCTGACATTTCCTATTTTGGAAAATTAATACCTTCTGCTTTCATGATCACTCGAGCAGCTCAACTTTGACCGACTACTTTCAAAGATTTGGGAAGAGATGGGGCTCGTTAGAATTTACACAAAGCCACAAGGCCAACAACCAGATTTTACTGATCCTGTAGTTCTTTCCACAGTATGTACATCCTGCCATTAGAAAACCCATAGACGATAGTTTGGCATGAATTTTCTCTAATTCCCATCCATTCTTTCTTTCTTTTACATGGATATAGGATAGAGGCGGCTGCTCGGTTGAGGACTTCTGCAACCACATTCACAGGAGTTTGGTGAAGGATGTGAAGTATGTTCTGGCATGGGGTACTAGTGCAAGACACTATCCACAGCACTGTGGTCTCGGTCACGTTCTCCAAGACGAGGATGTCGTTCAGATTGTCAAGAAAAAGGTCAGGAAGAAGTTTCTACATTCTCTACCGTCCTCTACTTCTTTCTGCCTTCTTGCACTCTTAGACTGCCACTTGATTCCATGTCCATGGACGGGGCTCACAAGCCTTGGAATGTCGTTGCAACTAGACGAGCACAAACTTGAGCTAAACACCATCTGTGTTGAACAGGAAAGGGAAGATGGAGGAAGAGGAAGATTTAAGTCGCACTCAAATGCTCCTTCTCGAATATCTGATAGAGAGAAGAAAGCTCCTTTGAAGACATAATTTTGCGAAGCAAGGGATCCAACAGGATATTGAGGCGAGAATTATCAGCCACCAGGCAATTTTGATCACGTATTGAACTCCTGTAGCAACTTGAGGTGGTGCTCAATAGTTGTGCTTATATTCGCGAGAAACCACATTGGCACATCATGAATCGATGAAGGATGTGATATCTCGAGTTGATTGAATATCTTGGAAGCATGAACTCTCTCCGATATTCGGTCATTGGTGATGTCCTCACTCTACTTTAATTAGTGAAATAGTCCAGGCTTCTTGTACGGTATCGTGATGGGGACAAGATTATGATGGATCTTTGAAGACATAAGCTCATTGTTTAGTGATTTTAATTTTGTTTGGTAAAATGGTTATCATTAAAGGGAGCACGTGCTGGTCTGAGTCTAATGAAGCATCAGAGATGACGACGCTATTCAGCAACATAATTTACAAGATCGACCTAAACGATAAGGGGTATCCCAACTGGAGGAAGTTATCAGCATTGGCAATCAAGTAAGGACGAAGAGATTTGTTACATTCTCTGCAGTAAACCACCCTCTTCCATCTTCCAGGAAGTATGTCCCGCACCAAGTATGCCGTATTCAACGGATTGGAAGCAAGAGCTCTCTGCATCTCGCTTAGCGAGAAACACGACCTTTTGAGTGTGGATCACACCGACCATTGTGGGTTATGGCTTCAGGTCATCAATACCTCAGAACTTTCTTACCACTCATTGTCCTAGTTGGACTTTACACGAATGCATTGACGTTCTGACAAATCGCCGACTTCTCAATTCTTCAGTCTGGGGTCTGTTCCCATTATCGCTCGATGATGACTAAACTAATCACCTGCACTGTCGAGGAAGCATTCAACGGGAGTAATCAACAAATTATTCTCCCTTCTTGACCTCCCGCAACGATGAAGGGAAGAAAAGGATGCCTCTCTGACGAGATATCCCAGAAAATGTCGTCAAACCGATATATCCACGTTCATATGCGGCTACTTCCGGGTAATTTTCTCATTCCTCTTTCACCCACCAGCCTCTTCACTTTCTCTGCCTCCTCCCATCTATTTGCAGATGCATAAATACTAGCTAAAAGCATATAATTTCCAGCATTGTAAGGCTCAATCGCAAATAGCTTTCTCGCTACCATCTCTCCCAACTCCACGTTACCATGGACCCTGCAAGCTCCTAGTAGAGCACCCCAGACACCGGCATCACAGATGCCCTGAGAGTTCGTCACAATATCATATGCCTTCTCAAGCTGGCCAGCCCTTCCAAGGAGGTCGATTATGGTTGAGTAGTGTTCGATCAATGGCTCAACACCGAAAGTCTCCGTCATCCGACTGAAATACACGAATCCTTCTTCCACCAATCCAGCATGGCTACATGCACTGAGTACAGAAACGAAAGTGATCTGGTTCGGTTCAAAACCATCTTTTAGCATTTCCTGGAACAGCTCCAGAGCTTCAAGAGCCTTCCCATGGTCGCTCAGGGCTCTAATCATTGAACTATAGGATATAACATCCTTGTCCTTCATTCTTTCAAATTCGTTCTGTGCTTGATCAATATTTCCGCATCTTGAATGCATGTTGATCAGTGCACCAGATACCAAGTTCGTCCTTCCTGAAATCACAAATCATGCAAATAAATTGACGTGGATTATCAAACCAGTGAAATCAAACATCTATATAGGCTCTGGCATCTATGTAGTTGCCCATGCAAGATCTTAACTTCACAACTTCGTATCATGTTAGCCAGATAACTTCTATCTATAACATTGCCAGAACAGATGTAGCATTCAGTTGCAGCCAAAAAAAATGGTGCACATAGCGTGCTAATAAAGATGATACCCTAAATTTCATTTTCTTGCCATTCCTATTCATATTGTGAGAAGTTCATCTACCAATCTTACTTATTAGCATGGTTGTCACGTCCTCAACGTTTACAAACTGCATTGAAAATTTCCTCACTTGAAATATGAAAACTACTTGGCAGACTTTTTCGTCTATGCTATGAGATATGGCAGCAAAACCAGAAAATCAACTTAATGGTCAAGGCATAAAGTAACTCACTACAGCATGTTTCCTCCACATGCACAGCCAGTTCATTTGCCATTTTTATGTCCGCAAGTTGTGTACAAGCAGAAATAGCCCCTACCATGGCCACGTCATTGATTTTTACTCGAAATTTCCTCATCTCCCTATACATCTCCAAAGCTTCCGTTCCATAGCCATTCTGTGCATAACAATTTAACATCGCCGCCCAACATGCTGCATCCTTCACTTGTGCCTCATCAAACACTCTCTTCGCGTTAGTCACATCACCAATCTTCCCATAACCCGCAACCATAGCAACCCAAGTAACACAATTCTTGTCCGGCATCTTACCATACAGCTCCCTAGCCGCGTTCATGTCGCCACAATTTGCATACCCTGCAACCATGGTCGTCCAACACACGTCGTTTCGGGTCTCCATCGCGTCAAACAACCGCCATGCATCCTCCATCATGCGCAACTTGGCATACCCACGTATCATTGCTGTCCATGTTACAACATCTTTCCCACCCATGCCATCAAAGATATTCCTCGCATCAGATAGAGCCCCAGATTTGGCATACATGTCCAGGAGAGCAGTTTCCACAATCTTGTTGCCCAAGAAACCAAGATTTAGTACTCTTGTGTGGACTTGTTTGCCCTCGAAGAGGACCGGCACACGAGCACAGGCATTGAGCACCGACGAGAAGATAAACGCCGACGGTGACACGCCCGCGTGGTGCATTTGAGCGTACAAAGAGATACACCGGACGAAGTGGCCATGGGCGACGTGGGCAAGGATGAGAGAAGCCCAAAGGAACTGGGTCTTTGGGTGGGGTATTTCGTCGAACAGGTGGCGTGAATAACGAAGGTTTTCACTGGGAAACCGGAGGAGCTTGGTGAGCAAAAAGGGCAGAAGACGTTTGTTCTCGCAATGAAGTGGGTCTGGTTCAGTTAGGGTTTTGAGAATGAGGGCGTGAGATTGTTTCAGTTGATCGACGGTCTTGCTAATTTGGAGGTAATGTTTTAGCAGAGCAACGGCCGGTTGGTCTTGGTGACGACGACTCATGCACGCCAAACCGGTGGAGAGCGTTAAGAAGATGACGGCTTCTTCGGTTCGCTTATGCTGGAGGTATTTTACTTAATGCTTGAATTAATGTGGAAAAGGTTAATGAAAAAAGGGAGCAAAGATTTAAATAAAAACACACAATTTTTTTTTTTTTTTGAGAAAATGCCACTAAAAATCCTAAATTATGCCCATTGTAACACATTTACCATGAATTTTTTTTTGTGACATAAAAAATCCCAAACTATACTCGTTATGATACATCTACCTTAAACTTTCATTTATGATATTAAAAATCCCAAACTTGTACTATTGTGACACATTTATTCTCCATTAGGGTTCTTTTAAAAGTGGCCATTAAAAATCTTACAGGAGTACCACGTCAATAGAAGATTTAAAAAAAATTAAAAACTAAAAGAGAAAAAAATTAGAATCACTATTCATCATCTTCAACCTCATGATCACACTTCCGATAAAAAAATAAATTGCGATCACTCGGCCAAAAGCTCATCCAGTGCTCGTCGTTGCTATCCATTGCCGCCTAAACCTCCGCCATCGTTCGTCGGCCCTTGCTCGACCACCCACTAGATCTAGCCATGGTGGCCACGAGCTTTGAGGTCAAATTTGGCTTCAAAGTTCGCAGCCTCCATGGCTACTTGAGCTCAAAGCTTGGCATAAGGGTTTGTGAATGCCATATGCTTTGTGAGGGAATGGTTAAGCCCTACACTTTGGCTACACGAGGGGTAGGACCGTGGCAGCGGCAGAGGTGGAGGTGATGGTGATGACGAGCTCGCAGGAGAGGCACGTGGTGAAGCTCGGCATCTAGAAGGGTTGGGAGGTCTTGAGTGCCCGGAGCTCCTGGAGCCTTCGGTTCTTCTTTGTGAGCGTCTCGCAACATCGGATTATACTATTTTGCGAAAGCTAGCTTCTACAAAAGCCAAAAAAAAACAAAACAAAACAAACCTATCAACAAAATCAACAACAATACCTCATTTATGTTGAATCGAACATCGAAACTTGCGGCCCCATGACCCAGATATGGCGGATGTGGTCAAGCAAGGGATGATGAAGGCCGCGTAGTTCCAAATGGAAAGTGGGTGGTGACGAATGAGCACTGGTGGATCTCGCGAGGTTGAAGATGATTAATACCGATTTCAAATTTTCCTTTTTTTTTTTTTCCTTTTAGTGTTTTTTTCGATGTGGCGCTTGCATAGGGCTATATCATCGCCCCCTTGAATTCACATTAGATTTTTAACTGTCACTTTTAACAGAACCTTAACAGAGGATTAAAATGTCATAATGGTACAAATTCAAGGTTTTTAGTGTCACAATAGAAAGTTTAGGGCAAATGTGTCACAATGGGCATAAAAAGTTAAGGATAAATGTATCACACTAGGCATAGTTTAGGATTTTTGATGGTATTTTCCCTTTTTTTTCAATAATGCAGAGAAATTATTGTATTTATCCTAATCTCTGTTATTCAAATTTTTAATCTTTTCTTATGGAGAAAACACATCTAACAAAACATACAAGGTGGACGTTTTTCTCTTTTTCTCCCACATGATAAAGAACATATTTCTCTTGAACGTTTCTTCTCTTTTTTTTTTTTTTTTGGTCAAAACTCTTGAACGTTTCTCACTTGCAGTAAATATTGATTTTCTTATAATTGTCTCTTGATTATGAATTAATGCTTCTTGTTCGATTAATTGCGAAAAAAAGAAAAGAAAAGATTTTAGAGGGTATAAACTACAGAAAAGAAGATTATTGCAAAAACAAATTACTTGGGAGATAATCATACTTAGCTATTGGTTACTTTATAAATAAAACTATATACATTTTCATCCGAAATCATTTAAACAAAAACAGTCTTCTTGACATCAGGAGTCATAATTCCATGGGTAACTGAACTTTCATATCAATAAATCGAACTTCGTGTCAAAGAAACTTCGCTGACGAAACCAACGAACTACGCCAAAGTATGACGGGAATAAACGATGCGAATGCCCATGTGAACATGTGTGAAATAATTTACTCATTATAGACAATTTCGGAGAGTGATATGGGCGTGAATATTGAAATGTATCGCTTATATAAAATATTAAAAAAAAATTACCCACGGATTTAGTTAGAAAATTTGTGAATATGAAAAGAATTTAATTTGAACAAATTAAAAATAGAGAGGCTTGTTTAGAAAAAAATATGAAAGTACAGAGATTGAAGAAAATCTTTCCATCCACTTATGTAAGATTTATCCATTTGGAATTAATAATGCGCTTTAATGAAAGCAAAATATAACAGAATTATCTGTAGGGAGCTCAAATCGTAAGCCTCGTCTCACTTATGTCTTTAGATTTTATGCCTAAAAGTCTTAATGTTAATAAAACCAAATTAGATAAAACTAAAAAATGACGTGGCACTCTTTCCTTTGCTTGATTGGCATACTCTCAAGAATTTCTTATATATATATATATATATATATATATATATATATTTGTTCATTGTCGCAAATATTCACTTGTAGCATATCATATCTCAATGGATTGGCGTAATTTTTCTACTGTGTGTACATTCCCATAATAATGGTGTTTTTCCCCGCCCAAGAAAGAGACCCAAGTCCTAGTAGTCCTGCTAAATGGTGATTCAACATAGATTCTACATCTTGGCGTGATTATCCCTAAAACCAATGCGAATTTTTCTATTTTGACTTACTCCCCCGCCATGATCAAATGAGAATGGATAAGAGGCTCGTGGGATTGACGTGAACCGGATCGCAGTGACACGGTCGTCCAAAGCTTTTGAACCCGTAAAAAGATTGAATTTTCCTTTAAAAGAAGCCAATTTTCATAAAGACGCCGGCCAGCTGCCCGAGACCAAGTTCTTATTATTTCTTTTTCCGCTTTTTCATTAACATTTTAAATAGATAAGGAGATGTTTTCTCCCAATGTGCACAAGGATTAACCATTTCTGCTTATAATTGAAAGGGTACATTACATTCCCTACCCATGTTACAATCTTAAAACTGGCAACATCTTGTACCCATATATGTATATATATACATACAAACAAGCCGCGCGGGTAAGAACAAATTCATCTCGTTATTCAAGCATACTTCCAAATGTTAGTCCATCGTTACATCTCGACAATTATTTACATCTTTCGTAGATTATCCAACCTCGCCTGTAAGTCATCATCGATTCCACCGTCACCAGTCCCTGCAGATTCAGCTTGTGCAACCTTGTTCGTTGCAGCCGGAGCAGCAACAGCGCCTGAGGGTGCATTTAGAAGCTGCAATTTAAGGGGAAAAAGAATTAGCACTCCAAGGCAGCTGTGTAAGGGTAAGTAATTTTCTTAATCATGATAAGCTCGGGTGGAGAATAGAAACAAGGCCTCGGATTACCTCTGAGTTCATATCAATACCAATCTCATCGAGCACCTGATTAACTAGCTCTTCTGTCTGCTCCTCTTCTTCGTCACCTTCCATGGCATCGTCTATAGCATCTCCCATGACCTCGCTCACCAACTCCATCTTTTCATTCTGCCTCTCAAATTCCTGCATTATCCTCTGCAACGATGGCAAGTTCATCTGTCTGTTCATCTGCCCCATTGCCTTGGTTACACCTTTCATGGCCTCACCCATTGCTTGGGTTGATTTCAGGGTCTAAAAGGATACATTGAAAAATTTAGAACATCCGGAAGGTGTATAAATGTGTATGCATACGAAAAAGGGCAGAAGAGAACTCCACAGTTTGCAAATTTGCTGACAGTATAATTTTTTTTACCCTCATTTCTTCGCAGTTGTGCTAAAGTTAGGATGTTTTTCATATGCAGATATATGATTGCCACATCATTTTTTCTCCCACATAAACCATTGCAGAAGTTTGATCTAAGGCTATATCTGCTTTCAAATGATAAAGAAGTTGTACGGTATAACAAGTTCTAAAATCATATACTGTGCAGCTGTGCCTGCCTTTGAGGATCAGTCCAGTCACTATGCATGTAAAAAATTTAACCATTACTCTATATAATTCTGATTACGAAATATTGTCTGCACGCACACACACATGAGAGAGAGAGAGAGAGAGAGACCTGAATTCTTAAAGCCACACCCTGAAGTTGTGATTTCAGCTTGTAAAATTTCTCAACCTGATGTCGAGTTCGGATGAGGTCCTTAGCCATTACTCTCACAGCACCCTGAAAAGAGAGCAACATTTCAGCCAATTCTTAAATTTGAATCAGTAAAGGGCATTTTACATAGTCCCAGAAAATTAAACCATTTCTAAGCACTAAACATAAACAACTTCCAAAAAGCAATGACTAAGAAGATAGATTGTTCGAGAAACTACGAACTGGCGAAGCTTCCTCTTCTGTGTGATGAATGGGAGATTAAACAGGACAATTACGTAGTCATGAAAGGATGACTTAGAAGGAAAAAACAGGGACATAACCAGACATCTGGAGAGGAAGCTTTGGAAAATTAACAATTTTAGCTAGTCACTTTCGAGTAACACTATTTCATACAGGTGCGGTATCTGTTGCAAATGTGTTTAGGTACTTTCACTAAAGTGTAACAAGTTCCCAATATACTTTTGATCTACCACATAGATCTGTAGTCACACCAATCCTTCAAGTCCACTGATTTTTCTTTGTTTGATCAAAAACTATAAGTCAATAATGAAGATCCGACCTGGGGAAGATTGAGAAATGAAGTCGCTTCCTAAGCACAGACCAAGAGTTACCTTCAACATTTCTCATGAATTTGAATCATTCTTTTATCTTCCTAAGTTCACCATCTTCTAAACTCCCAAAAAGGGTACCAAAGGGGGAAAGTAAGGGAAAACCAAAGCACTAGCAATCAAATCGAATAATAGCAACTGCTTTTTTTCGCTAGGTTCTCAATCAGCTAAGGACCACCTTACCACTTCCTTACCTTCGCACCCAAAAAAAGAAAAAGAAAAAAAATGATCAGTGCAGCAGAAATATTATCAAGGAATGTGCGGTATGGTTATTTAAACCAGCCACCAAAAAATAAAGGATAATGACACCGCGAGCACCTGAACTTTTGTACATTTTACAATCAAGTACCTAAACCTTTTTTTTCCAATCAAGTAACTTTTCAAGTTTGGCTTAGTGTCAAGCCTCAGTTATACAAATTGCCTTCTTATGTGATCTTGTTTTCAGGACTCACTCACTTAGCAAAAATCAACCCGAACTAGCCACATGGCTCTCTCCTCTTTTTTTTTTTGGGCGGGCCACGTGGCTCCTTTAATAAGCAAAAGCTATGACATCTCCATTTAAGTGTTGGGTGATGAGGAGAGTTAGAGACTGCTTACTTGGACGACTAGGTTTTCCAATATATCTCTGTTGACGTGGCATCATTTCAAAAAACCAAATCAGATGCTAATGTGGATAGTTAAAGGCTATCTAATATTTGGCATTATCCTCCGTAATTTGAAAAGTTGAGGTGCTTATTTGAACCAAAAAGAAAAGCTTGAGGATTCAACTGTAAAAAGGACGAAAGCTCAGGTACTTCCGGTATCATTACCAAGGAAGAATTAAAAATTACACAAAAGCAATGAAAAATAGCGTCATACCATCTGTCCTTGTTTGGCACTTTTCTTTATCTCAGCTATTAACTTCTTTTCTTGAGTTTGAAGACCTTGCCTTTCCCTTTCTATTTCTCTAATGGACTTGTCCAGCATCCGCTTATTTTCCCGCAGAAGTTCTGCAACAAAACATAGACATGTCTTCTTAAATTTTAAGAGCAATAGTAGTGATTTTAGCACCAGCAAATTGGATGTGTGAGATTTGACGTCTGCAGAGATGGAAATCTGAGTAGAGCAGGCAGTTCACATAAATCATAATGGCCAGGTTTATACAGCGACAGAAGCTGTAGCTTCATACAAATAGTGCAATTGCTCGAAGGTAAATTGACTACTACTAGGTCCAAAGCTTTCGAATTAGTCGTCATCGAGTCATCCGTAAAGAAAGCACAAGCATCTCAGTAACCTAATACTCGCTAGCAACCCGACATGACTGTAATCAATCAGTCGTCCAGAATCGATATGCACGTGCACAAAGCCAACTACAGAGACACTAGACATGATCAAAAAGCAACCAAAGCCGAAATTGCAGTCGGACAGGATTCAACGATAACTTCTGCAAAACAAAGTCCGATTTCAAATTGCTCATCAAACCCTTTTCACGAGCTCAACAGAAGAAAAAGTCACATCCTCGACAAGTTCCTCTTCCTGCAGTAACTTCCACACAGAATCGATCACGTTCAGCTCGAACTTAGCTCACAATCGCTAATAAGCTTATGAAATCTATACACGCAGTGAAATTTTCATAAAACATGACCCAAAAAAAAAAAAAAAAACTGTGCACCTGCAGGAGTTTTCCTTTGGCCGAAGAGGAAGCTCATCGTGCTCGCCGAAAATTGCGAAGGTCCTCGCGGTTTACACGTACGGAGCTTTTCCTTGCGATCGATCGCTTCGATCCTCGCTCGCAGTGACGATTCTTCGCAGAAGAATCTGCCTTGGCGTTGTTTTCCTCACTAACGGGTCGCTGGGGAACAAAGCTAAGATCGAGCCAGGCTTCTATCGTCGGCCCAAATAATTGGATAATGGGCCTACCTGAAGCCCAAATAAATTATTGGGCCATAGTGGGACTTTCGCGAGAGGCCCATAGAATTGGGACCAATTGGCGAACTAATCATGGGCCTACTGATAAAGGCTAATTTGGGACCTGAAAATTTTCAGCGGTATCAAAGCACCATGTCATATCGGCGGCTGACGTGACACGCATTTATCTAGCCAGGTCTATTCATAGATTGACACGTGACCAACGTACTGAGTTTTTCACGTGTCAAGCCGTGGGCGGATTTGACTAGATAAATGCGCGCCACGTCAGCCGCCAACGTGACGCTTTAATACCACTAAGCAATTTTCTATGAAGAGAGAGTTTCCACTTGAAATCTTTTTTCGAAAAAGCTTTTATGCATTTATGGCTTGTATGGTCATATTTTCCGATTGTTTTATCCAACGACATTGCAATTTATCATGTTTCAATCCGTGGCGCGCATGTCGCTTTGATACCGCTAAATATTTTCTCGTTTCGAGTCAGACATTCAAGGACAGCAAAGGGGCTCGGACTCGGACTCGGACTGAGAAGGTTGACTTGGGCTTTTGAATAACTGGATCCAACACAAGGTTTGACTATGTCTACTATGAAGCCACAATGATGAGCCCAAAATTCGGACGACGACGACGTTTAACGACGGTTCCTTATACAGTTATGCTCAAAGAAATTCTTGGAGGAAACCAGCTGGACTTCATAGAGTGAAATGCAAGTCATTTTCATGGAAACTCGAATGGACAAAAAAAACTTTTCTTATCAAATGTATTTTTTTTTAATATATTAGTTCGGGTCAATATCTTTTGTGTCAAATAGGAGAGGAAACGAACCTGTAAATGTAAAGGCAATGGTCAAACATCGACCATAAGTCCACACGAAGAAGGTAAACATAAGATTCGAGAGAGGCCACCACCAACGTAGGAGCCCGCAACAAGGACGCATGCCTAAATTCCTTATGTCACCAAGACCCCAACACAGTCCATTTCTGTTCCTAGTTCCATCTTAGTAACAAGCTACATTCGTCCTACACATGATTGCCGAACTTGTTTCCGTAGCAAAAACATATGCATTCGATCACGCAGGGTCAAGGTCAACGCAACCAAGCCACGTGGCTACTTCCTAACTTTCCTCATCGGCACCTAATAGAGAAGGCAACTCTCTGTTGAGATGCGGGTGCGAGTCGCGTAGAGAAGCCCCGCGCCTTCGGAGAAAATGGTGTGGAGTGGAGCGTTAATATATCTCGGTTAATCCATAACTCATTGGTTCAAGTTTTTAAGCGAACATGAGTCGATTGAATATGTTGATGGGCTCGAACCGAAACTCCCTCTTGGCAATCTCCCGGCGAATAGTATTAGGGCGGATGGTAGGCTGGTGGGCCTCCAACATGTTCCGGTGCTTGACGAATATTTCAAGAAAGAAATCCGGTGACCAATGCGGCGGACGTTGTGGTGTGGCAAGACGGGCCCGATAAAGTTAGGCTTTAATGGAGATTTAAGTTGAGCTCTTTCTTGGAGATCTCTGCGCGTTCCCACCACTCCTCCTAGAAAGTCAAATCCAAAAACTTAAGCTATTAAAACAGTTGGCAATGCATAGTATTTCCATCCCGCACTACTCATGCGTGTGATTTCATTTTTCCCAAGTATTTCCATTTTTTCACGCGCCTCTCTTTTCATTTTCCACCCGTTAGGTCAATATATTGTTCATCAACATAAGCATGCACGTGACCATTGGAGCCTACTGAGTTCTGATTTGGTGGTCATTAAATGTGATGACCCACAAGTGATGAATTCGTTTACTTGGTTCGTATCTACAATGGGGTACTAGACCATTGAAAGATGTGACAAGAGACATATTTTATGGGATCGAACAATTCTATCCGCTCGGAATAATTTGACCAATAAGGCACTCTTGTGTGCCTAACTTAGGGGCGTATTTGTCTATGCTTAGGTGAAAGTAAAAGAGGACTGTTTTGCCATCTACATCCGGTCCATGGAGGGCTAATCATAGCCTTTCATGATGTGAAATACATAACTTGGGTCATATGCAATCCATTGGCTATGATTATCTCCATTCTTTCATGCTTCTTCCACAAGCTAGGGTTTACTTCACACGGTCAAGGTCCGTAAGATATAACTTCAAACTCGGACGACGATCACTGGCAATCTCAAAGCGGCTTTTCGTGGCCGGAAACGGCACGGGTTCCTTGCTCGTGGCCGCAGGCGAGGCGATCGAGTTGGCCGAAAGCGACGTCCCCAAGGAATAACAAGTCACTTTCATCGCTCTCTTTCACTCAGCTCTCTCTGCGATTCAGGTTTATCTATTCCACCAATCTTTCACCGAACGAGAATGCCCTAAAATTATGGCGCTCAACACTATGCGTTCGCGTGCAGTCCCTTTCTCTACAATTCAAATTGGTCAGTGAAAGCCAATTCACAACAATCCCACTAGTCCGAGATGGAAACCCTATGTATTCACATTGGCTCCAAAGATCTCTCTTCTCGCAAAAAGGGTTTTAAAAAATCTCATTAATTTGATAAACCAATTCGAAAAATGGTTTGTCCAACAAATGCGGACGGTGCTCTGAACATCTCGTGCACGCCCGGGCTATCTTTGTAGATTCGATGGAGTCGAGGGTAAGGTGTTGGTGATTCGAACTCATGCCTTAAGCGAGGATTAACCCCAAGCCGGAATGGTTGAAGAAGCAGCCAAACAGCTTCCCAATTCCCATTCACAGAATGTGCAAGCAAAGCTTAGGTCATGACTCAGGAGGGAAGTCAAATCCTCAAGCTAGTCAAAGCTCGTGCAGCATGTGATCTCCACCTAAGCAAGTTGCCTCCTTTTGGAAAAGCAGAATCGAGCATTTCCTTTTGCAGGTGCGAACTTTTCAAAATTATAGGCAGCCGGACATCCACTGTTCAGATGATTCTATTTCTCAATTCGTTTCAACGACTTTGTAGAAAAAAATGAGGTGCTGCTTACTTTGGAGACGCACAAAAAAACAAAACATAGTTTCACACACAAGTTCGATCTAAGGGCCGAGGAGTAAATGTATGTGTGTGTCCGAAATTCTCTCTTTCTCCTCGGATGGTCGTTGATCCGGTGACCAACCGAACGTCCGCACCGCACCGATTCCACGAAATCAAGCATCAATCACGCAAGTCGATCAAGAAATGTGATTATCTAATGAAGCCCTCGTGAGAGGGAAGATTTTCTGTCGACCAGCTTTATTGCTCATGAAATTCTAGGGATCATTATCAAAAAAGCCCTAAACCTATTGTAATTGTATTAATTTAAACCTAAACTTTTCTTTGGCCAATTAGTTCTAAACTATTTGTATTTGTGCTAATTCGATAAATTTGGCCTATTTGGCCTGAAATAGCTAATGTAGATGTTGGCCCCGGTACGGCCGACTGAACGTGGACATTTTAAAATTATATTTTAATGAGTTTCATAATTTTATAATTCTTTTCTTTACTGTTTTTTTATTCCCTTGCACTTAGGGCTGTTGAGGGCTGCGATGCCCTTCCTTGGCCAGATTTGGCAAGGGCGTCCCGGCCTTCATGGTGACCCTCGCTGGCTAAGTGCATGGGAAGAATAAAGGTAAAAAAAAACGAAAAAAATTAAAATTTCAGTAGAAAAATATCAACGTCAACACCGATCGTGCTACGTAGGACGGTCATCGTCGACATCGGTAATTTCGACGAAAATTGGCCGGATGGACTAAATCGGCACAAAAACAAAAGGTTTAGTCTTGAATTGGCAAAAACAAAGTTGAGGATAATTCCTGACTTTTTTTAGTAATCCTCCATAACTCTAAATAGCATATGCCATAGGGGAAAGAAACAGAAAGGAAACGCGTATGCTATAACTTAAAGTGAGATTAGGGTTTGGAAGTATAGGGCGAAAAAGCAAAGAGCAAGCCCGCCATAGAAGATTTGAAAATTGTCCAAACCCTAGCAGATAGGGTCACTCACCGCATGCCCCCCTTAATAACATAAAGCCGGATGCTTTTAGAGATCACGACCATCGTTGGTTTGCCTTGAATCTCTGCCTTAAACAAGAACAAAAGCGAAGCACGGATCGTTCCCAACATCCCCATCAGACGATCCACTCCCCTCTCCCTTTATCTTTTTCATGGGGATACGAAGTTTCAGACCAATTGTCATTGCCCCTCCAAATTCCTCCTCTTCCCAAGATACATAAAAAAAAGTGTAGAAGATGGAAAAAAAAAAAGGAAAAGCTGCCACGGTTTTAAAACTTGGCTTCACTGCGATCTCCTTGGGATCGCCACAAAAAAATGAGAATGAGAATGACGGAATGAGAATCATTCTCTTCCCTCCCCGCCCTACTTTCTCTTTTTTCACACCCACCATCGCATCGCATCGCATTACATGACGAAGAACTGGCCCCCTTCCCTCCCTCTTCTTTTGCTTTACTTGACCTAAAGCTGCCCTTGTTTCTTTCACCCCTTTTGCTCCTCTTAGTTTCCGAGATCGCCCGTGCCGAAAGAGGGATCGCCATTGGAGCTTTGAGGGGGCTCTCCAGTGATTGTAGGAGGAGGAAAGTAAAGGGAGACACACGTGGAGGATGTTGCAGGTGTCGGCGGATGATTGGGTGGGATGGTTCTTGCTAGGCAGTACGGGAAGTAGCAGAACTTTGGTGACCCTCGGGCAGTAACAGTAGTGTTAAACAGATCAGTTCTCCAGGGGAAAGTAAAAGATAAGCAAATCGATCAGGAAAACGAAAAGAAAGAAAGAATAACGCAGAGACGAGAATGATCCATGATCTCCTCTGGTGATAAGTGATGGCCGTGATCATTCACTGCTCATTTCAATTCATAGAACACGTCCATTGCAAGAAACATAACATGAACCTCGGATAAATTTCAGTATAATGCATGTATAAGCGTATCATATTTTCGCAAAGGGAAATGCTTCTATGTCATGATCGATGATCTTTGTTAGTTATTTCGACCGTAGATCCACATATTATCACCGCGTGTTTTGCATAAAGACTCATTAATCGAGACCTCCGACGAGGGCAGAGGATCTCATCCCGTTGTTATACCTTTTTCTTTTTTTCTTTTGCTGGTTCTCGTTTGCAAGATACAAATACCCTCCAAACGCGATAAAGCATGTGCTTCGGGTGGCTATTTGAGTAATTGCGCAAAGTGGGTTGCAAATTTTTTAAGAAGTGAATCTCATAATAATTTTTAATTATCTATTATTTATTTTTTGGTGCTTGAGCAGGCTGTTATTATCACAATAAATTAAGGAAAATTTTCAAATAAGGGTCGAAGTGAACATTATTTCAAATAATGGCTTCAAGTGACCAAATCATTTCAAATAAATGCCCGAACTAGCCCAATCATCTAAAATAAGAACTTTTGGCCTGCTCATGAGCAAGTGAATTTAAATATTTTTTTCACGAGCCCCGACGATGGCCGGTGGAGGGAAGAGGGGAAAAGAAGAAAATTAGAAAAAAAAAAAAAGAAGAGGAAAAAAAATAAAAAAGAAAGAAAACAAGGAAATTTTTTTTTAAAAAAAGGTAAAGGATGAAAATGCCCTTCGGCAATCGAGACGATCCCTTCTTCGAGACTCATATAGCCACTTCAGCCTTTATTTGAAATAAGGTCCATCTCGGATCCTTATTTAGAAAAATGGAGACACTCCAAGTTCTTATTTGAAATAAGATCCATTTTGAACCTTTATATGAAAAAATGATTGCAATTCATCTTCTCATTTGGAATTTTTTCATAAATTAATGATAGTCACATAATTATTTTTTATAATTTATTTGGGAAGAAGTTCGTGTGTGAAGCGGATAGAGCTGTGAACGCTGCATGGATAGAGTGCAAAGAGTATAATTAATTTTATGAATAATTTTTTTTTAAAGTAAGGTCAATTGTAAGACTAGTAGATATTACAACGATACGATGCATGGACGATCACACGTGTGCATGCGCGACAGGCATGCGACATGCATGCCACTCCATCACGTGCGGCGGGAGATATAGTCACTTTCCGGCACAAATTGGAGCAGGCGAGCCCGCTCCATCTTAGCCGCTAAATATTGCGGTCCTCGTACGGGACTCACGTAATCCGACGATCGAGATGGAGTGAACTCACATGCATGCGTGAGAGATATTCTCCTTACTTCGATGCGGCACTTTGACCCCTCCTCGGCCCCATTCAATGTGCAACACTCGCACTTCTCATCTCACATGCCATGCTTTGGGAGCTGGACTATCGACCTCTCGATCACAGCTGCGGTGCGTCATAACAGATCGATCGCAATTTTTTGAATCTGAAGTTCGAAAATATCCCCGGTCGATCGATTTCTTTCACATGTTATCTCTATATAATGCGACCGTCGCGCAAAAATGCTGTCATCCTTCGACGGGCCGGTCGCATTTCGTTCGAAGAAGCACGTTATACAGCGACCACCTTCGGATGAACATATATCTCGTCGAGAACAACTAGATCTGACGTACCCTTGCTGTCCAAAAGCGATACAAATCAAATAAAATCTTTGCACATTATTGCGTTCCTCACGCCAGCGAAATATGCAAGGAAAAGGAAAATTAACAATTATTTTCTGCGAAATTAATAATAAAAAAGAGAGGATATTATTAAATAATCTCGTCAGCATTTCTCCCCTCATTCCTGTTGTTGCTTCGTGAAGATATAATTGAGCAGCCAACAAAGCAATATTAACGACAAATATCATCTCCAAGCCAAAGTACAAAATATGAGGCCACGATCTATTTTCCCTAAAGCGACCGACGACCCGCCGTGCACCCCAAATGGGCGGACACCATTAAGGGGGTCGAGCCAAGGATCAACCCACGTGTGGTCGATCATCCGATGGAAAAATTATCCAAAAACTCCCGAATTTATTGCATTTTTGCCAATTTAATAATATATTTTATTTTATTTTTAATTTTGTCAATTGAATTCTAATTTTTTGTGTTTTTGCCAATGTTTGAAATCATTGATGTGAATACCGTCTATTGAGATAGACAATTAGCGCATAGACAAGATCGACACGAATAATTTTTTATAGTATCTTAATATTTCTTCGAATTTTTATCTTTTTAATAACCGTGGCCGATTACCGGCGAGGATCGCAACGCCCTCACCGGCCACAAGCGGGCGCACTCGCATGTGGTGAAGAGGGCAACTTGCCCAGATCAAAAGAGGGTTTCAAGCCTCGCTAGGATTTGGGTGAAGGCCCGACGCCCTTTACGGCGACAATTGTCAAAAAAAAAAAGAGCAAAGAAGAAAATAGAATAATAAAAAAAAAGAATTTAAAAAAAACAATAAAGTATTGATAAGAATTGTCCACCTCGATGATGGTAGTGCCGCGTAGGAAATATATCGTCCACGTCGGCGATTTTCGATCAAAATTGAATGAATTGACTCGATTGATAACATATGAAAATGTTTAGGATAATACAATATATTTAAAAAAATTTGGACAATTTTTTCCGAGGGCCCGGACCACGGTCCGAGACAACGTTGGACCTACACGTGAACGAACCGTCCACGTATCGCACGCAAGAAGATGGCATTGATGAGCTGATTTCCATGTATGTGCTCACGCACTTTCGTGCCAGGGACTCGTGCATGGTTGGTGACTGACAGTATTGCATGGTATGGCACTACACAGCTTTTGGCCAACCCCACCCCGAGTGCGGTTGCGCGTGGGACAGCAACCGCTCATACGTACTTCGAGTTAGTGGGAACGTCCTCGTGTGTCGCAGTTGGCAGCATGCAATTGTTCAATCGTGCATTCAATGTCCTTTCTTTCTCCTAGATACCGGTCCGGTACCCAAATATTCATGTGTACAGCTGTCGGGACAATAATTCAAAAAAAAAAACAATCACAAAATTTATTATGCCGATTCAGCCGTCAATATTTCGGTTGTCTTAATTGAACATAGATATTTTAATTATGTCAATTGATCCTAAGCCAATTTTAATCCAATACTTATTATTTGGATAATTATTCGAAAGCGACTATATTGACAAATGGTCGAAAAGGCCTACGATTGAATTGACGAATCGTCGAAAGGTGAAGGACAAAATTGACAAAATTGAAGAATTTTATGATTGTATTGACCATCATACCAAAAGTTTACGAATATCTGGACAATTTGCGCATGAATGTCTTCGCAATGTATCGAGCGAGACTTTGTTTATAGAAACAACGGACATAGCTTCCACGGTTACTCCGCGCGAGAGATAGTGTAATTAACTCGGACATATGCTCTGGTTTCCGTTCAAATCGAACGCTTGACTACTCAACCAGGCATCCCGAATTGTACCCGGAAGGATTCTATTAAGTATAGAGCAAGGTCATGCTTGATAATATCGTGGCACGGCATTAGGGTTTGACGACCCATGTCCACTGGATCGTCGTTCTCGTGTCCTAGTGTGAATTGGTATTTGATTTGGCTAAACGGGAAAGCTTTATCTTGTGCGTTGATTAAGACATCATCCACGGAATCTTAGGGACGTGACCCCTCTAAGGTTAATGCGGAATTATCACTAATCTGATGGAATATAACGTCAGAGTCGTGTTGGTCAAGGTTTGATGGGACTGCCAAGTAAGGATGTTAGCCAAGACATTTGAGTAATTATGGAAAAAAGGCTGCTTCTGCTCCTACAAAAGGTGATCTTACCCCTACCAACCCATTAAATCTAGCGATGGCTAAGCAAAACTTTCCCGTTCATAGTAACCCCAATTTGCGAAATAGGATTTCAAATCAGATTTGCCTTTCCAATTTCACTTAATTCCCTTTTATAATTATAGCGATTCGGTATAAAAAGGAGTAATGCCATGTACATTAAGATCGATCCATCGAATGGCGAAACGGGCTGCAAACCGTAATACGGGACAGTTATTCATAAGAGCCCGTCACCATCGCCTAAGATACCAATCTTTTTCGAATCCGATCATGGCGAAGTGCACCGCCGCATGATCGCCCGTGCTCCATTTCCCCGCATCTTCATCCCCAGGGCATAAACTAATGCCGAGGCCCCCACGGCGAAATTCCTTTTCGTTGCGTAGCTCGATTGAGCCTATCGATCCACCTTTTGACCATCAGATACCTAGGCTTAGCCTTTTCCTTTTTCTCCCTACATCCTCAAAGCTAAGCCAATGGCCATAATGGCCATATAACTTAATTTTTAGCAGATCGCAACTGTTATGATTTCGTGGTCCTTCCAAAGCCGATCCTCTCCCTTAGACTTTTGTAGCCCTCCATCCTTTGATTAGACAAAGAGATAATTTAAACTCAAAGTCTGCTTAGCGCATTGATCCACTTTTTTAAATTCCATTCTTTTCGTCGAGAATCTTTTGGGGGGCAACTGTTTATGTTGAGATGATAAGTCATAAAGCACGAGGGTCTAAGTTAGGGTTCGCCCCAAAGGAGGCCATCGCATTTAAAGGCCTGCTGCCTACACGCCATAAAAGCATCCGTCTATATACTATTGTTTAAGATAACCTATGTTCCATTTTTTTCTTCTCTTTGGTAATATTTATCGAATCGACGGATAACCTATGTCCATGTCAGTGGTTCGGAATGTCTCTATTCATGTTGATGTTCCTGCAAATCATGCTCTATGTGGACGGAAGTATGCTGATCACAAGAAAAAATCGAGAAATTATTTAATCAGTGATAGACCTATTGTATGGACATTGATTTAGTTATAAATTTTTTAATTATATCAATTTAATCATAAACCCGTAAGTGCAATTCCAACGTAATCTTTTCCGGCTAGTTTTCATCGAGAATTGCTAATGCGACAATACACATCCATCGAAAGGCACACCATGACATCGGCGATTAGTCGGAAGGATTGCATTAGGAATTCGCTCAAATGGTTTAGCACACAATTGACAAGATTGAAAAGTTTAGAAATGAATTAGTATCCGTACAATGAGTTTAGGACTGATCGGACAGCTTCCCCAAAAAATTTTGTGCCAATAGTCTATTAACATTGGATGCGTTTGTAAGTTGTGCATTAGTGATGCATGGACCACGAAACCCTAGCTCTGCAACTTAGCTTGAGCATGGCGCACGCTGGTTTGGTGTGAAGATGACAAGCATGCATGCTCGTGAAGATGACATGCAGGCAATCACTTTGTAAATATACGAAATCTAATGGCCGTGTTTGGTGTTAATTTGGGGAGGCAGTTAGAAAGGCAATTGTAATGTGGGGGACAAAAGGGCTCATTATGTGAGATTTACATTGGCGAAACATGTTGTCGTTTTAGCATTGAAGCCAGCTCAAATTGAGGACACCAAGCTTAAAAAGGATATCTAACCTTAGATTTTCTGTCCGCAGCTTTTGAGACCGTGCATCATGTTCCTTTTGATGCCTTTGCCATCTCTTCCCCCTCGTTAATCCCTTATGATTACCTCAAGAGTTTGTACTAATCACTAAAGATGTAACAATTGATTTTAGAGCTATATATAACTTACAAAGTACTGTAATTAAGCTTTTAACAAGCGTTCGACCCAATATGTATGACATGACTTTATAGATTAACATTTGAGGTCTTGTGTATCCCTAACACCATTCGATTGCGATTACAATGTTGACTGCCCAGGCTCGGAATTTTACCGTGTTTGGAGGAGACCCAACCACTCTCGAATGATAGATTAAGCTCGTCAAAACATGGAATTGGAAATGAAAAGCTCGATGAACTATAAGGAAAATCCATTGTTAATGATTTATCCTTTTTCGCAATTATTGTTAACAGCGAGTCGGTACTTATTGGTATGATCAATTAATGTTTAAACAATTTAAGCGGCTGTTAGTCAACAAAAAGATAAGATATCTACTTCAACTTGCAAATTTATATTATTATTATTATTTTAATGATTTATAGTAGATTGTCTTGTGATCAATTTTGGAACTAGCATACAAAGTAATCTAAATTCCATTTTCATGCATGAATGAGGGGAGTGAGAGAGAGAGAGAGAGAGAGACTTACTTTTGTTGTATTCTCCATGAATGATGAGAGAGTGGAAGATCTGCCTCCTTTACTACCATGTTCACCTTTACTTCATCACTTTAATTTTTTTTTCATTTCTTTACCCTTTTCCCCATTTTTGCGTGTGAACGCGATTCTAAAGCCAAAAAAAAAAAAAATTCTAACAGTATTATAAAAAAAAAAAGGTACAATCTCAATCGTAAATCGACACATCATTACCGCATATTTTGCATAAAACATTCATTGATTAGGAGATCGTGTATTGAAAAATAATCGACAAGATCTTATCGGATCATCAATTTTAAAAAAAAAAAAAAAAACATTCGCCTCCAAAATTAAAATCCCCCAAAAATAAAAAGGAAAAATTGAAACCATATCTTTTTTCTTCCCTCCATGGCAAACACTGTTCAAACTCTACTCAACATCCACCCCTTCTTCACTTTGAAACCACCTCTCTTCAAAGCATCGAAATCAAATCACAACGCGAATTGCTAATCGATTTCACGGTAAAGCAGAAATAATTACCCGTCGTTAATAATGCATGATATACGAGAAAATTGAGATAATTAACTGACTGCGAGTACAACTCTCGGTTCGATACCGTCCATCGATAATAATTCGTAGTATATTACCGAAGATCACACTAAAATATAAATTAAAAAGACCCAAAGAGAACAATCTTATTGCCCTTGACGTAAACCCCCCACACCATTAATTTATATATAATTTTTTTTTTGCATGAATTACAGAACTAAACCACTGGCGATGGCTCGATTAGTGTCTAGATTAGTGGTTTCGTACACCGGCAATTCCTTTCTATACCTCATCTGATCACACCCGATCGACGACAGATTGTCCAGTTCGAACAAATCCGAACTCGCACAGCTCGCGCCGTCGTCCTCGTCCTCGTCTCCTTCTTCATTGTCATAGCTCTCCTTCTTCTTCTGATAGCTCCTCAGCATCTCCCTCGCCGCCTCCGCGATCCTCCGGCTCTCGTCACCGAAGCTGGGCTTGTCGAATCCCGCCTTCGCCGGAGAGATCTTTGCCGCCATTTTCGGGTCCTTGTTCTGTCGGGCGGGCTCGTCGACGATGACGCTGATCACGGGATAGAACCTCACGGACCGTTGCTTGGGGCCGCTGCTGTCGACGCTCGACTTGCCTCGCGACGACGGCGTGTTGCTCAGGCACGACCGTGAGAAGGAGGAAGCCGAGGAGCACGCCGATTGGTCTCCGTCGACCGAGCTCGTGACAATCTTCGGCTTCTTGGGGCTCCCCACGGTGAAGATCGAGTTGAGGAAGCTGGCGAGGCGAGCGCCCGGGGAGATCGGCTGCTTGAGCTTGTTGTTGGCCTTCTTGAGGTCGGCGTAGATCTTCAGCGCCTTGGACTTCGTCTTCACGAAGCCGAACCCTTCGTGCGTATTATTGCTCGGCCTCTGAGATTGGGCGTGGTGACTCTTTCTCGGGTCGAGTTGGCCGCGACCGAAAGCGTTGGCTGTTCGGTCGGAGGCGCTGGTGCGGATTGGAGCCGGCTTCGGCTTGGGCTTCGGCCTCCTCACGGAGTAACAGGAAGCGGAGGATCGCGACCTGGACTCCGACTCGGACGACGAGAACCCTCCTCCGGATCTGGAACTGGAATCGGAGGAGCTCGAGCTGGAATTCGTCAAGAGCATCGAGCGGCTCCACGAACTGCGGCGAACGGCCTCTCTCTCGTCGCTCGCTTCCTTCTTCTTCTTCTTCTCCTCCTCCTCCGCCGCCATCCACTTCTCGAACAGGTATTCCCGCCGGAAGCCGGCGGCGGCGTCGTCGTCTTGCTTGATCCTCGTGGCGTCGTCAGCGTAGAAGACCATGGGGTGTTCCGGAGGAGACTCGCCGTCAATGGAGCGGTAGATTGCGTCGAGGAGAGTGGAGGAGAAGGAGGGGTTGTCTCTCCTCTCGCGGTGGCAGGTACGGTGGGTTCCGTCACAGGGATCCATGGGTCATATAGGGGAGTGAAGGGAAGTGAAGGGAAGTGGAGTGAATTCGGGTTGAGGGAGAGTTTCAATGATTTGGGCTATCTTTAATTGTCTGCTGCGAGAGTGTCAAAAGGCTGCTTGAGAGAGAGAGAGAGAGAGAGAGAGAGGAAAAGCAAAGTGTGATCGATCATGGAGGAGAGAGAACAAGAACAAGAGAGAGAAAGAGAGTATCTGAGAATACTTTTCTTTTCTCTGTCTAGGGCTATGTGAATGCGAGTACGAAACACAAAGCAAAAGTTTCAGAGACGCAGTCGCTGTGGTATGTTCGAGGTAGAGATAGAGAGAGAGAGTGAGAGTAATGAGAGAGCTTAAGCCACGCCCATGGCGACACAGAGAGAAAGAGAGATTTCAGAGTCTCTCTCTTCGTCGCCGGGTTCTTATAATGGGAGGAGACAGCGAGAGCAAAGCATGTCCGAGCTGGAAGAGATGCCAGGTTGGCATCGATGACGTGGCGTTCTTACTATTTTATTATGCTTGTTCCCACTATATACCATTTCGCCTCGTAATTTGTTTTTTGTATGCGTAGATAATGTTTCCTTTGTCTTTTATGTTATTTCGCTCGGCCGGCGTCATTTTATTAAGGCCTTGTTAACGAGGGCTCTCGAGATACTTGTTAAACATACTTATTATGAAAATATTCAATCTACAAAATATCGATTGTGTATTTCACGAGAACTGTCGATTTATTCAATGTCACAATATTTGGTTGTTTAACAAGTATTCCATGAGCACTTTTTTTCACAAAAAAATAAATAAATTAGGTGGATAATGTATTAAGGTAATTAATTATGCTATGGAACATGTGATTTTGATGGATCAAACCATATATTTTTCTTTGGTCAATGAAAATTGTTACTTCATAAGTCAAATATACATAGAACTATACTTTTGCTCGCATAGTGCATACCGCACAAGTTAGTCCATCCAATCGAACTATCAGGGCAGAATCTATCAAGATCGTGTTAGACACTACTTAGCGATGTCGCGGTCGAATACCATTCGACACAAAAATCATCTCTTGTTCCTCCAAACGAAAACGGAAGAATATGCAATTCGGCCCATCAAAATTCGCGTCATCGAAGAGAGAAGATATCCAAATAAACGAACTTGACAACCCGATGTTCACACGAGCAGTCCGAACATGTACGGATATGTCTTGGGCGACTTCGATTCGCCGATTTATCATATAGACAGCAGTAGGCTAGGGATATATTGCTTTGGCAATGTTCTTGATTGAAACTGAGATTACCTAAGTTTGTTATGCTTCTTCTGACCTCTTTCGAAGTACAAAAGTTGGTGCAATTAAGATTATTGTCTCTTTTCACTTAGTGTTGAAATGTAGGGGAAATGCTAGACCATCTGCTCAAAAGCTAAACACTTTCCCTAAAGCTAACCCTAGATTGAGAAGGGACACATTCTTTTCTAATCTTAATTTCCAAAAAAAAAAAAAACAAATGTAATGAAAATCTCCAAACTTGGGATTCAATTGTGTGAACAGTCTCTTTAGTTTTCGAATCTGGGTCGAGAGGGAGGAGGGTCAAATGATGCGGCTGGGTTTTGAGCTTTGCTTCTTTCGATGAAGACTGAGGAATTTCTAGGGCAACATTTTTATTAAATTAGACATTTCTTATTTTACGTCTATTTCACTCCTAAAGCTAAAGGAAGTATTAATTGTGCAACATGTGGTCGTTGGGTGATTTTGCTTGACCTGGTTGAATTGGATCCGCACGTACCTTGTTGGATTCACATGCCTAGGATGCCAAAGCGACATATGCCCATGTACCAAAAAGCATGTGGCTTTGCGCTCATCTTTGGATCCATGGAAGTTTACATGGAGAGAAAAAACAAAAAAAGAAAGAAAGTTCGAGGTTTTGCGAGCTCGTCGCTGCAGCTCTACCGAGATGGTAGTAGCCCGGAAATCTCTCCAAGTAGGTGTAGTCGGTCAATGTGGCGCAAGCAACGTGAATCGAACTCGTGACCTCGGGAAGATGGGCGACTTCTTTGCCGTCGGACTAATCGCGCCGACAACGCGTTATGCTAATCGAGTCATCGCCAATCGTGGGCCGTCGCTTTCTTTTTCTCGATCGAGCTCAAACAACTCTACAAAATTCTTTGAGCATGGGAGGTGATTTTCCCTCTCAAAATGAGCATCATCCCAATCTCTCAAGGCCTACACGTCGTCTTCCCACGAGCTTCTTCATTCGGTGTTGGGTTTATCTCGACGCAAAACAATCTTTCTTTCTTTCTTTTTTCCCTTCTTCTTTTTTCTTGCCTTTTCTTTTTCCTTAATCTCGAACGCGATGGAGAAGGAAAATCAAATTCGAAGTAGACCATCGTTTGAGGGGCAATCATTGCACTCGTGGCTCCCAACTTTTTAGAGAGAGATTGGAATGGATTGGAACCAAAGAATAAGAACGAGTGACGTTGAGATGAGATTTGATTAGATTAGCGTAAGGAAGGATTAGGACAAGGGAATGTCGGTATGGCAAAGAGAGGGATGATAAAGTGCAAATTAAATCAACTGAGAATCCTTAACAAAGCCTAGAAAACAAGACTAAAGAAAAGCAAAGCAACGTGCGGGTCGTTTTATAATTGCTCTTTTTCCCCTCTCTCTCTCTCTCTCTCTCTCTCTCCCTCCCCTAATTCATGTCTCTTCCCTTCAAGCTCACGAAACGTGCTTCGCTTTGCCGCGGACATGCACAAAAAATGGTTACTTGAGTCGTGCCGATCGGATCGGCGCCCGAGATGGTGATGCTGTTGTGATAGGGAAAGTAGCCGAGATTCGAAACGTGAAGCGTTTTCGGCCTTCGTTTAGGCTCTAATTTCATGCTTTCGCTTGGGGCGTGCTTATGCGGGTATAATCTTTCGAATTCCGTATCTTATCGATTGGTATGATTAAATTGGACTATTTGTGGCGTTTCTTGTGCTATTCTTAGTGCAAGATTCTCCTCTATGAGTTTGATGGGGGATCAAGTATGTGACGTTTGGGGATTCCATTCCGATCAAGAAATGACCAATCTAGGGACCCAGAATCATAGTAGATGAGCATTAAGTGACAAGGATTCAACCATCTTCCTCCCCCAAAGAAAGTAAAAACTCTCTCTCTCTCTCTCTCTCTTGATCATCAACATCAATCCCACCAATGAATAATGTCTTAATGTCTCACCCCACACGCTCGTGAGAATGCAATCTCTCCAACACCCCACCATAGCTTTTAACATTGGACACACATTCATATTGGTAGACATTGTACCATCGCAATCGCATCCCTCACATCTTTCCATCTAACACGAATATTCCCGCACCGTAGACCGTGATGGCACATCACATGTTCCGACCGCGGCGGCGTTGCCACGTGGGACGGCCGGCGACGAAGGACCCCCCGCCTCCTCAATTTTTCCTATCGCGGCTGGTCGGAGGGGCTACACTGGAATCTCGCGGGAAGGTTGGGGATTGAACTGGCGAAAACGAAAGCTTAGGATCAAATCGGCATCCGTACAATAGGAATTGTTGCACAATTTTTCCCGAGAGACGTTATTGGTTGATTCTATTCCTCTTTTTCTTGTGTGATGGTTATGGTCAATTTACATCTGCCGGGGAATTTAATGATCAGTCGTTTTAGAAAATCAAGAGAGAGAAAGAGAGAGAGAGAGAGTGGCGTGTAAAGATGAGGAAGGGGTGTTATTATTTTTGGCACTTAGGGTATGAATGGGATGGTGTCCTTTTGCATCAATTGAGCTTCCAATGGATGATATTCAAAGCCATGCTTGAAAAGCATTTGAATTTTTCTGTCTAAGCTTACCCCTCCTCCATTATATGTCCGTCCACGTGCATAGAGGGTAGACCAAGGACAAATGGACATCATTAGCATTTTCGTACTTCGTTTTCATTAAGCAAAAAAAAAAAGGAGTTTCCTGTATTTTCTTATATGCAACTTTAGTACATGAAAATACCCACCACACAAAAAAAAACCTTATAAGTTGTAAGAAATTTTTCAATGGTTCCATAAATCCCTTATTGTCATTTGGGATAAGAAAGAGTTACTTGGATTGTCACTTTAGTTTTGAAAATAGTCTCTTGTTCACATTGGAAAACCTTTTTCAAGACGCTATTTTTCTTTTCATTCTCAAATGAAAATGAACGCAGAAAATTTGAAAAAAGAGGGGGCGGGGGTTAATTTTTACCGTCTATCACCGTTCTCTTTTATCTCTTGAGATGGTATATGGTTGACTATCGTATATCATGTCGTGAGTCAATACCGAGTATGATCCGACTTGAGTCGTGACTTACGGCTCGCTCGACGTTGTCGATTTTCTCCATTTTTGTGATCGTCTATTTACCACACGACGGATGAAACATATTAATTAGTAAGTGGTTATTCGAATGAAGATTCTTTTCTTCACTCCGTAACGCGCTCTCGTTAGTATCATCTCGAACGATTCTCAATTATCGGTACAGAAAGTGAGGCCCGCATCGATCGACGGTCGAGATACGTTAGAAGAACGCGTCGGCAAATTGTATTTCGCATGCATCTTGATTGTGGAGAGGAAACTATCTTGGACTCAAAGCCTTAGATCTCTATGGCCCAATTCATGATTGATGTTCAAGTAATTCTCCATCATTAAAGCTTACAACCATTAGAGATCTGTAGATCTTTTATTGCCCTATACATTGATCATCATCAATTGGCCCTCCAGGCTTTGTGTTCATCATTCCCATCCCTTTGACTTTTGGAGAAAAAAAAAAAAAAATAAAAGTAAAATTTTCTAGAAGGAGAAATTAAAAAAAGGAAAATTTCCATTTTTAAATGAGCTATAATTGCTGGTGATGGAATAAAAATTGGTACTTTTAGAAAAATGGGTTTTGGTAAATCCCAAGTTGGAAAGCCATACCATCATTTTGTTTCTCATGCATGCTTGGTCTTATTTTTTTTGTGTTGCAATTTTCTTTTTTTTTTTTTTTTGTTAGATTTTTCTTTGTTCATTGCACAGTCACTCAAGGAACATCACATCAACTAGGTCATAATAAGCGCTTGCTGGTGAAGTGAAGTACACGACAGTCAACTGGAGATTTTCTTTCACTAATCTTTAGACTTCGCATGTTGAAATATTAAAATATCAAATCATTACTGTCTTTATAAGTTTAAATTTTTAGAATAGTTGGTAGTGATTTCACAAAATTTACATAATTTCGGGGTGAATTATCTAGTGATTTCACAAAACTTACATGATTTCAGAGTGAATTGTCCTCAGATTTTTCTACATCCCTTTCTCATTATCCATTTTCACATGCAGTATTCGGGCCATCTTAATATTTTTCATCTTAGCATTATATAATTGGATTATATATATGATTAATGTGGAGATTTCTTGCGCTGATTCCTGAATCGTATGTGCAATTTAAGATTTCGATGGTAAAAGTGATTCCTAGGAACTTGCTTTTCTACTTCAAATTTTCTTTTAACTTTATTTTGAAGGCCTCTAGGATTGACTATTTTCTTTTTCTTTTTTTGCAAATTTTGTGAAGGAAAATGACCTTCATAATTATTATCATTGCTGAAATAAAAGGTAGGAGATTCACCACAGCTATCTCAGAAAAAGTTAAAAAAAACACAAAATCAAAAAATGATGAACTTCTCTTCACTCCTCAACGTGGAAGCCATTAGAGAGGACCACCTTCAGCACGTGATGGATCCCCAGTTTCTGTCGTCCATCACGTGCACTGATTTTTTTTATTTATAATTTTTTTCTCGTTTTTGGCCTCAATCTCCTTTTTTGGCTTTTCGTTTTAAGTTACTTATGGACCAATTTTGGCGCAGTAAATTGATTCTGGTCTCGTGTCTAGTCGGGTCAAAGGCGGGGGATCCACGCTGGAACCTTAGGATCGATGAGGATACGTCGGAGCCACGACCTTCCAATAGCAAAACCGAGTAGATTTTATCGATGTATCAAAAGAATAATTTGAGATCGTATTCTCTAATGTCTTATGAAACAGCATATTTGATCAAAACTTTTTGAGGTTAATCGAAAGACTTATCAATGTTAAAATAAGTAAATATTAAACAACGCTTTCTTTTAACATTCAAATTTTTAGAATAGTAGGTTGTGGCCTCATAAAATCTTTCATACTGAGTTCAAATCACACTAAGCGTGAGAATAATTTTAGCTTGACATCGCCGATATAGCGATTATTTAGTGTCGACCTTCCACCTTCCTTCATGGCACAACCGCTGATGTGGACAATTTTAATTTTTTTTTGAATTTTTCTTAATTTTTTTGAATCTTTATTTTTTTTTCTTTTCTTCTTTCATTTTTTTCCCAACCCTAGGTCGGCTAGGTCATCCGCCAACCCTCGCCAGCCCAGAGTTGAAAAATAAATAAACAAAACAAAAGAAAAAATTTAAAAAAATTTAAGGGAAATGGTAACAAAATTTATAAAAAAAAAAGTTGAAAAAATTATCTATGTCAATCTTTGAGTGCCATTTAGGGGGCTACCACTAACTAGGCCGCCGCATCATTGAATTTTCGGTCAAAATTGGCCGGAAGGATTGTGTGACAAATCTTCATAAGATTTAAAACTAGATCGGTACAATTAAAAGGTTAAAACTAAATTGGCAGTCGTATTATATGTTTAGAACTTTTTGGACAATTTTTCCTCTTATGTACGTTAATTATAAACTTCTATCTATGAAACCAATTACATATAAAAAAAAGAGGAGAGAGAGACAAGTGGAAGCATCATGAACAGAAATCTATGAGCTCTCTCCTAATCATGCAATCTCGGAGTTGGGACTGAGCCCCAAAGCTCGGCCCGCCTTCGATGTAGATCTATCCGCAAGGGAAATTCATTAACGCAGTCCAATCGGGTTCCGCGAGTTCTCTACCGCGGGCTCATGACAGTAGCAATAGACTTTCGCAAGTTCTCGGAAGTATAACGAGCAACGTCTTCTGGAAATCCGTCAACACAACTCGCCAAATAATCAGAGTACGAATGTTTCTTTCCCAGTACATATGTTCGGATTCGGAAGCACACAATAGCCAAGTCGCTATTCGATCCGATTCTCTGTAAACCAGCCATATTATTGCAGTATGTATAATACGTACTGGTTTTGCAGTAGAATCTCAGTTGGACTGGCTGCATACAGAAGGCGAGTGTGTTCACATAAAGAGCAAAAACCTCTGGCCCGACGTTGCTTACGAAGCCGAAACACACACTCTCTCTCCCCCTTCTAAATGTGCGGACTAGGGGCGTGCACGAGCGAGGCTATACCGGCAAATACGTGTATGGTGCGTATCACGTTGTGTACGTGATATGAACAATTCATGCGACCCTGAGTAGGAAATCAAAGGTAGAAGGTTCAGATACCTTGAAGCATGGGCACAAGAAAAATAGAGAAGTGAATATGGCATGGCATGCTATGGAATTTTCGATGATCGTAGTATGTCATTTACAGTTCAAGAATCAAGTCAGAAGTAAAATTATCATCGTGACCGAAGTTTATTTTAGTAATTGACATCAGCATAGTTAAATTAACATTCCCAATTATCTTCTTCATTCCCCAGAACCTCTCGCCAATCTTCCCGGACGTCGAACCTCAAAACGTCTATACTCGAAAACAACGTAAGGAAGAAAAAGACACACATATCCAGATCAAACAGACATATTTTAACAGCAACCTAGATTGGAAGAAAAAGTTAAAAGGTGAATGCTATACCGATGAGGATATGCCAGGAAGCTATACTTATAAACAGACTCTGGAAGGCACATCAATTTCTCAGTAGCACGCATCTTGTACTTCTCTAAAGTCACAAGTACTGTTCTTGTATCCTCGCTCGGTTCTGTTCCCACCATAATCTAGCGTGCATTTCTCCAAACTTCTCCCGGCTGCATCAGAATAGAGAAATGAGTTGAGATCTGTTCAATCAATTTCACCATTGCAGTTGCAGTAACATTCATCTAACATGACTTGCACTGGATCCACAAGTACTGCCCATCTATTTGAAAAGAAGCTCCATGTAATATGCAAAGAAACGTCGGTAATTAATGTGAAGTACATGCAACGAATTGACTATCCAGTAAACCTCACCAAAGTGAATGAAGGAAACTAAGCGACAGAGTATCATCTGCCGATCGGTACCCTTTCTTTCATAAACAAATAAATCACCTGAAACGAACTCGTCTAAGCTCTCTGGTGCCACCTGACAGAGCTCTGATAGTAATATAAACTCCCGGTTCATCCTGTTCGACCCATTCAGTCTCCATATCACTGGCATTGCTGACAGAAAGCTCTCCAGAGTGATCTGCCTCTCTAGATGAAACAGAACCGTCCACAGATGATGTCTCTGCTTTTACCCCACTGATGCTGGAGAGCTTAGGGGTTGAAGCAAGAGCAGCCGAGTCGTAGCAATGACGAGATTGCATCGGGCGATGATCAAGTGAATCCGATGATGAGTAGCCCATCCCGATTGACCGGTGATAATTACGAGGTAGGCATTCTTTACTCAGTGGTGGAGTCACAGGGCTCTCCTTTGCAGAGACGTTCTTGGAACCCTGGAAAAGGTAAATAGAGTCAAATTCCATTTTTACTTTTCTCATAAATCAGGGGTGTAGTTGCTTTATTTTTTTCCCTCATTTTTGAGAATAGAAGAGAGAGGGGGGCTGTTTATAGGAAAACTATTCAATTTAGGATGTGAGAGACAACTGATTTTCTATCCTACCTACAGCGTGCAAAACTCACCTCATCTTCGGACCTTGGAGGTGTTGGTAGTGGCATCGTATCGCAGTTGAAGTGTTGAACATTATAAAGTTCCATGACTTTGTCGCGGTTCTCAGCCCACCATTTCTGAGCTTGCCATTTGTTAAACATTTCCCGGCTGATCAATTCAAACAATGGTAATTAGCAGCTGCAGAAATATAGGAATGAAAGAATTCTGGAGGCATTAAACGACAGCTAGCTACATCCCAGGAGAAATCGCAGCATAAAGACTAAATCATGAGTAAATATTGTAGGACAACCGACTGCGGCATCTAGGCTCTCCATATTAGTGATGAAATTAATGGCTAGATTTTCCTTTTCAATACATTAGACAATTTCCCTTGTTCTCACGGAATTTTGTACTTCTTCTCAGATAAATGGACGGAAAAAGCCAGCATTACTCTTCAATTCAAAATAAAATTTCAAAATCGATTAATTCGAATCCCAGATGGTGCGATGGTGCAGTGTATGATGCTAGTGATATTATCACTTCCTTCTAGGCATTAGATACAGCAAAATATCTTTTTGAGCAGGCAAAAAAATAGGTACAGCAAAATGTGTGCAGCTCCCACCACAAATATTACAGAGAGTACTGAAGGTAGTGACAGAGTTGATATCAAGCATAGTACTGTGGGCACAATCTAGATATGGATCAATCCATCTTAAGTGCTCGAGGCTTCATGATATGGGAGATTACTTCACTGACAGAAACCATCTCAAACCTTGACAGGAATAGGCAGCAGAATGCAGGGTTTAGACACAGGGATGGGATGGATCTGTGTGTTTTTGTGTGTGTGTGTGTGTGTGTTGTGTGTAACCAGGTCAGTTAATAGACATGGGAATTATATACTGACAAACACATATGTATACGATATGCGGTCATTTTTTTAAACATGGCAATAGATCAATATGTGTTTTAAAAAAAGTGCCTACCATAGATATGTTTAAATTGAAAAAAAAATGCAAACTGAATCACAATAACGAAAAATAGATAAGCCCATCAAAAGTAGTACATAGTAATATTGATTTTGTTATTTTCTCTCAGTATTGGAGAAAATTTATCAAATGATATTAATTAAGGAGTATATTTATGAAACACCTCAACTTTTTATGGTATACAGAAGCAAAATGCATATGATTGAAGATCATAATTGAAATTAGGTAAATTAAAGAACTCTTTGAGTGGCCAAAATAGAGTGTATATTTAGACCTCTGAAATTAGGAATTGGACATAGACACTATAGAATTTGATATGCATACTTAGATACCTTATAAGCAGTTGTATGTGTATTAATTAAGGTACTAGTTATCACCTAATTTTTTATAGCTTGCGTTATCCTTCACAATCTCTAACTTGCATTTATGTGGGGGCAAATTCAACAAATATTTACAAAAGATTGCATTTTTCGTATTAATTTATAGAATGCTTAGTGGGGGCACGTGTCCCCATTCCCCCATGGTGACTCTGTCCATGATCACACATGTACCAAATGGATTACGGCGACCAGGATGGAAAGGGGAAATTGTCATTACCCAGTTTCTAAGTCATAAACTTTATATATGACAGACAGCTCCAGATAATATGTGTAACTTGTGTAATTAGCATTTAGCCAAGCAAGCTCAATGTAGAAGTTGTTCACCAGTTGCAAAGCATGAAACCAAGTTCCATCCAGAAGGTGAGACATGATTGACATAAGACAGTGTTATACAGAATCGCATCAACAAAATTGTCTAGAACCCAGATGACACCAGAGCAAACTCTATTTTGAAGAGGATTACCAGTGAATGACAATTTAGGCCCCACCCACCCTAAAAACAAGGACATGGCACAAAGCAAGTCAACCACCCACCCCCAAAAAAAAAAAAAAAAAAGGAGTGATGCCCATCCACCCCACTCGTTCCCCCGTCCCACCTCCTAAAAGAAAAAAGGACATAACTCATTAAATTTTGGGGGGAGATACTGTGGTGAATCACGAAATATACGCTTGTAACATTGATATGTTTGCCCATGCAGTTTCCCATCTTCTTCATAGGTATTATCAAACTTAATCAATAAGGTGAGTTGGGATATTATAAAGTCAGAGGAAGACTACCAACATGGTGGCACCTGATCATTGCATTGACAGTGAAATTTCTACTTGATATCCTACTGTACCTCTAAAGATCTCTTGTATGGATTGCAGCTATGATATGCACTCATAATTAGGGTAACTGCATAGTATCCAAATGATCAGGTAGCAACTCACAAGCAGTTCCCACTCCATGAAAGACAAGGAAGTAGCTCATGACTACCCGATTCGACAAAACTCACAGGAGCAAGTAGGTCAAGTAAAACAGAACAGCTCCACTGGAGGGGCTTCCATATCTCCATAAATCCCAGGTACAAATGACAAATAGACATTAGACATTGGAAACATGTCCAAACAACACGAAGCTTCTGTCAAATTAAAAGCAAAGAATATCCAACTAAAGGAGGCCCCTACAAAGATTATGCATCCCCGATCATGTCCAACAGAAAGATAATGAGCTCACATCTACCAAACAACAACAATAAACAATAGTGAAGTACCTGAATCGAATCCGCTTGAGTTCATTCCCTCCCTGAGGTAATGAAACGAAAGTGATGAGAACACCAGGCTCCACTTGCGCGACCCACTCCTTAGGCTCATCTTCCTCCATAAGCACAACTGACTCAGTACGGCCACTCACAGATGCTGGCGTAGTCTCGCCACTCGAAAGCCCCTTGAGCCTTGATTCCATTTCTTTACCCCACAATCTAGGGGTCGAGTTCAAGCTACCCGCTCTGCGATAGTAACAGTGCAATCTAGCTGAATCAGAGGCAGTTTCAGAGTCAGCATAGTCCTGATTGTGGTTGCGATTCGATCCCGAACACGGCTTGCAATTCTTGTATGCTCCTGAAGCCTTCAAAGCCATGTCTTTAATCTGAAAGACAAAATTTGACTCTGTTCACTGGATCTATCCACTAATTCAACCAGAAAGAAAAGCATAGCTCCAGATCTCGTTAATTTAGGCACAATTCGTTCTCAGTTCGACTGCACAAGCGATACAACAGTAGATTAAATTTTCGCTCGCCACTTCAATAACATTCTTTTTCGAGAGCTCGTTTTCCCAATCTCCCTGACATAAAGACCCCCCAAGTCCTGAATTTTCTCATTCAGGAGTCCACAGAATTCGCTCCTGAAGAGCGACAAATCTTCGCATTTTAGAAACCTCCCACCCACCTCCGCAAACTCAAATCCCGGCATTTCCTCAGCAGTCAAACAGACGAAAAGGCAGGGACGTGATTACCTGAGACGTGAGAGCCCTAATGGCGTGCTTGGTGCTCGGCGTCCCCACGGCATCGCCGTCGTCCTCTTCCGGGCGGAGCGAATGAGATCCGCTGCCGTTGAGCGGCTGCTTCGAACAGGCTACGCAAGTCAACATCCTCCCACTCTCTGCCGGAATTGTCGCCGACTACAACCGACACAGAAGGGAGCACCAGATCAGTACCGCCAGGGACGCAACAACAAGGACCAAACCGACAGAAAAAAAAAAAAGCAGAAGAAAGAGCGCAAAATCGGAAGCAGCTTCGAACAGAGGGGATATCAGTTTCGGCGCTTTCATGCACGGGCTAAACGAACGCCAGAACCGTACAGATCGGTCCTTTTCCTTTTCAACGCGAAGGCACGGCGATAGACGGAGAGAGAGAGAGAGAGAGAGAGGGGTTTAATGTACGACTTGAGTATTATTGTATTGAAATACTACTGTATATGCGGCAAGAGAGAGAGAGAGAGAAGTTACCGTTAATGGCGGAGGAAACGGGGATTCACGAGGACCTGCTCATCATTAAATGCCGCGATCTCCACAGTACACCGTCTCCCTCACACTTACAGCGAGAGACTCTCTCTCTCTGTACTCTCTCTCTCTAAAACCAGCGGCGCGTCAGAAGCGCCATTGACAGAGGGAGAGGGATGAACAAACAAACTCACGCTCGCAGGCACGGAGAGAGAGAGAGAGAGCTCTTCGAGATTTGAGCGAGAGAGAGAGAGAGAGAGAGAGCGTGTGTTCATGCATAGAATAAGCGGGGGAGAAACTGCAAGTTAAATACAGCCTGTGCTCTCTCTCTCTCTCTCCCTCTCCAGTGACTTCATTTCCACTGTTCAAATCAAATGGCGACAACGACAAAAAAAAAACAAATGGCGACATATGAAGGACTCCAATTAAATAAAAACGCAGCGCCTCTTACCATCCATATACCTTTGTTTCGCGAGACCGCCGCCCGGTTCGGTCCGATCCGGTTCGAGAAATTCGTCCATACGTCGTCTTCCCGTGTTGCCCGCCCGACGGGTACAGGACGAGTGACGGGAGCAGCTTATATGGCGAGTGAACAATGATAAGAAGAGAGAATTGCTCGGAACTAGCGGAAGGAGAAACGTCCTAGTACGGGCGGGCAAAACGGCCCGTGAATCTTGTTCGATACCTCAGAGTCCTCCAAAGGGTTGGATAAAGCTCGATGGTAATGGAGCCTCGGAAGGTGAGCAACGCTTACCTAGAGTTATGGAAAATTTGTCAAAAAAAAAAAATCAAATTTATTATATTACGATTAATTCAAATCCTTTAAATTTTTTTTAATTATTTTGTCTATTTGCTAATTTTCATAACTTTTACGATTTATTAATTTAATCATAAACTTTTTGATGATTTATCAAATATATCTCTTTTGATCGATAACTCAAATAATAGGTTTAAATCTATATAGATGAATCATTAAAAAATTTAAGACTAAATTAATATGATTAAAATATTTAGGACTAGACTTATACCATGAATTTTAATTGAGCGTGCCAAATCAATTGGCTTGTCAGATATGAATTTCTCATGTGGCTTTAGTAAACCGGGTTTGTGAAATAGGCTTTGGAAAAAAAAAATTGTTGGGGGTCTACCAGCATTAGTATCGATGACAAGAGATAATCATGCGGTCACCAATGATCCGGGCAAAGATGAATCCACGAATGATGGGGCTCGTAAAAATTACAAGAGATAAAAAAAAAAAAACACTATCAATCGGCCAAGGTTCCGGCGATCGGACGGTCAGGATCCACCCGCGTGACCGAGGGTGCAAATCTGTTGGGTTGGGCCGGGGCGGGGTGATGATCCAGTGGGACCCACGGACACCGATGCATGCCCGCCTGATCCCCACTGATATTGTTTCTTCCGCGGCCCTGCTGATCGAGTGGCGGTGGGCCCCACTTCTGCCTCTCTAGCGAAGAGTCGCTCGGAAAATAAATAAATAAAATAAAGGCAAGAAAACACTCCTGCTAGTCGCTACTTCTTTCCGAGGACAAAGGACAAATAGTAGCTCCTGAAAACCAGGAAGACTAAGGTTTGTCAAGTAGCAGCTGAGATTTGTGCGGGCAACTTTTTCGCAATATTATCTCTTCATGATTTGACCCGAAATCACAAGTTAATCAAGAAGACAAATCGTTTTTGCTCACCCAATTAGAGCCAAAGGTCTCCTATAATGCGACTTTTTCATATAATTGATGAATCGATCGAATCGAATAGATCACAATCAAACTCCTGTATTGTCGAAATTTCTCCCGTGATGAAATATCTTTAACCCAAAATCGTTCTTCGACTTTACTTGGAGAAGCTAGGATCCATGTGCCAACTACGGACTAAGAATATCAAAGGCAAATGAACAACAACCAATTCAAGTTGAATAGGAATATATAGATATAAATCATGTCGGAATCTAATCGACGGCAATATTTGATAACAAAGATTCAATAAAGTAGGCAAATATTAACAAATTTTGTCGGAATTTAACAAATGACATAGCTCGAAAACACGAAATACTATAGCGAAATTCAATTTACGTCACAATACACGAGATAGGGACACAAGCCGGAAGCTAATTGACAAAGCGAATATGAAAACTATAGTTACAAAAGATGAAGTGTGATATAGAAAAGTAAAGATAAAGTAAATTCGAATGATTTGTACGAGGGGCTCCCGATGGACAATTGGCGGTGTTTATAATAGTTTTATGGCAACCGCCTGACGGTTTCCAATTGTTGTATTTTCTCGAGTAACATATGTCCATTGCCTCCATGTTCCTATATTTGCACAAATTTCGCACCCATGTTCTCAAACGGTTGTCCTCGCCGTACATGAACTATTCCATGATCTTCTTTCTTGTAACAATGGTTGTTTAAAGATCGACAACATATGTGGTATTGGTGAATAACAATGTCGATTAACACGTGTTAATCTCTATTTTTGTCGACAAACTGGCATATGTGTAGTGAATCCCATGTGCCACACGCGTGATTGTCTATATTCATGTGCTATTCATGCGTTTGTTCTCATTCGTGTGCTAGGCACGTGTTTATCGACGACGACCAAGCGAGGATGGACAATATTTACGCACAACAAATTGCTCGACAAAAGATTAACCATATCTAAGATCACGGGCATTACGTGAAGAGCGGAAAAGAAAACAAAAGCGAAACCATCGAATGGAACCATAAAGCAAGGTAGAGCAGAAGCATTTAAAATGATAAGTGTCAAGACCATGAATTAAGGCCTAGACCTAAGTTAAGTCTCGCAATAAATTGTTACTGTGTTTAACCAAAACTTAGGTGAGACTAGAGAGTGATTAAATCGAATTTAATTCGAACCATACCTTATCTTGTGCTGCACCTAAATGCTAGAGCTACCATGCATTATGAGCGTATGTGCTGCCCACGTGGGCTAATTGATGATCAAGAATGTGCTACATAGACAGCTAGCAATAGCGTTAGATGGCATGTACGGTCGACGAGGGCTTAATTGACAACTTTAAGCAAGAAAAGGCTTCAAAAGCAAAAGAATTGATAAAGCGAGGGAGTTTAAAATAAAAAGCAAGAAACTTGCATTGAAGTTGGGGATTTCAAGTTTTGGGCATCAAAAGGATGGGGGTCCCAAAAGGAGTTTGCACTTAACCCCCTCAACTTTTGGTCATATTATTTAAATGGCAAGAAGAACTTTCACCCCAGCCTAGTTAATTATGACAATATATATATTCTCGTGCATTCATTGCATGATCAGGAGGTGGATGGCACTAATTAGCCAAAACTATTTAAGGATTATTTTGTTTTATTTTTTCTTTTCGATTTTACTTATGCGGATGACACGTGAAATTAGACGAATCGAGCGAAACTCACATGCGAAAATGAACCAGGCAGATTCGATTCGAGGCCTTAAAATTCATAAATCGAAGGAGGCACGTGCATATAAAGAAGACGTGAATTTCATAGATAAGTCTTCGATTTCGAAATTTGATGAATCGGCCACGTCACCTTTCTAATATCCATAACACGAGGCTTCGACATAAAATCTTACGTCACTTTCGCATGGGGGAAGAAATCGAGTTCACGTACTTTAGTTCACTCGCCCCATCCATGAAAGAGACTTCTCTTTTGTTTGGGAGGGAGGATCGTTTGATTTTGTCTCCTTTTGCTTTGTTTTCTCTCTTTGGCTTTTTGTTGCTCTTCTCCCCCTCATCTTTTTGTTTTCTTATGTTTTTGACCCCCTTTTCTTTTTAGGTCTGCTGTTCCTTTGGAGTGATCAAGACATTGCGTTCCTCCTCCTTTCGTTAGGCTTCGATTTTTTGGTACATAAAGTGAAAAGCCTTAAAGATCAAAGTTTGATGATCGATCCACATTGCAAAAAATAAAAGAAACTAAAACAAACGGAAAGCTCTCATAACGAGATAAAAACTTAAAAGAGTTTCATTTGGTATCGGAAACTTCCTATTCGATTGGTCAATGGCTTAACCAATTCAAAAGTCCTTACTACAATCGTTAGGACATCAAATGTTATATTTGAGATTCTCTATGTAACCATAGAAGGTTGGCAATTGTAGTACGTTAATCATTTTCGCTCAATGGCAGACCGAGAATTGAACACTAGGGAAGCAAGATAAAAATTTTCCAGTTAACGGATCCTATATAATTTTCATTTCCCCGTAGATCCGCCAATGCCATAGCTTTGATCTACCTCGACACTCTTCAAACGGAGCCCGAGAGTACCTTGGATCGACATGGCACACTCATTTAACATGTACATCTACCTTCTTTGGAGACACTGTGGATGTGGCATGAGATTTTATAAAACCACCGCCACCTATTATAAAAGTTTTTAAATTACTAGATGATGACGTTATTTAATATTTCATTGTTCTATCACTTTCCTTCATGTTTAATCTTGTCTTTTTTGTCAAGTCTTGAATGTGAAAATATTTAATTAGGGAGGGAAATTGATCATGAAAAGATTTGAATCAAGGATTTCATGTCATGATACCATGTAAGATTTCGTGAGACCACTCGAGTTGTTATAAAAACTTAAGCCGTTAGACGAAAGCATGATTTAATACACGACATGCGCATGCCGTGACTTTCGGATTAGAATGATTGCGCCCCGCGACACTCTTACTATCGACCCAAACGTGAAAGAACAATTTGGGAAGCAGTGATTCCCCAAAAGAGGGAAAGCTGGGGCGAGCCCTCTGGACGCGAAAGCACACAAACCCAAAAAACACACTCAAAGCCAAAGTTGCGATCCGACGAAGCCTATGTATAGAGGCACTTTACGGCAACTTTCTGTCTCCCATAAGCCAAGCTTTTATAGAGTTAGGGTTTTCTTAACAAGCATTATAGGGTTCCGCAACTAAAGTGGATTTTGCATAAAGGGATCACTTGAATCCGAACGAGTACTTAAACTACTTCGCCTGAATTATGAGATATAAAATTTAGAGATATTCTCGAAGATGAAGGAAAGAAAAATATTTTCTCTCAATTTAGAGGGTGACGATGGAGAAAGTTGATTTCACATCGACTTCGGTTGATTACCGTCGGATAAACATGTATAGTAACTTTTCGCATCCGGGGTGGGTTGTCGGAATTTCGACTCCTGCATTGTCGATCCGCGCTTCGCACAATACTTTGTAATGGATTTGTCGGCAACGTGCTCCTGATTACAAGACAATGCACGAAATTAAAGTTGATTTTGCATAAAGGGGGTCGCTTGCTGGGTGAGGAAACTTGGTTAGGGCGATTATGCATTGCTTGAGTGGAGAGATTTTAAATGGAGCCAGATGTTTAAAAGAAAAAAAAGGTGGTACGAAGCACAACGGAAGCTTCACTTTTCTTTTGTTTTTGCTTTTGAGGACCCGAGGTACTTAACTGCTAAGTTGAGTATATATTCTGCGAAACTTAGGCTTTACTTAAAAAAGAGTGCCGTGATAGCCGTTGATTAGAGGAAGGTTTTTAAAATCCTATCTTGTTGATATCTTTTTTTTTTTATATCGAAATCTTGTCGATATTTTAATGGAGTGGGAAATAGATTAGCGTACGATTTGTCGTAGGACGGAGTGGAGGAAAGCAATTAGACTTGTGGAGGAATAGAAATCCTATGTTCCGGGACTATCATTTCTAGTCTTTTTTCCTATATATTTTTATTTTTATATATTTATTTTTAGATAATGATTTCTCTCCCCTATGGATATTGCTTTTATTTTATTTATTTTTGGGTTCATCAACCAACGACCTTCAACTAATTTGGGATAAATGTGTTATTGATGTTGATGTTGATTTTAAGAAGTTATGTATATGGACTAAAGCTCCGTTTGTTTCATGAAAAGCGAACGAGTTGGAAATCATTTCCCTAAAAACAACTACTTGTATTTGCTTGCGGAAAATGAATAAAAGGTAAAAGTGTTTATCGCCCATGAAAATATTCAAATATAAATTGTTGTTGATAAAAAAAAATTATTTGGTTAATTATTTCTAATACTACAAGCTGGTCCATTTTTAGGAAAATATTTTACGAATCATTCGTTTTCCATGAATGATTTAGAAAATATTTTCCCTAAAAATGATTATTTGTATCTCTTGAAATTATTAATTAATAGAAAATGTTTTCGTTATTAACAATAATTTATGTCTACCCCTTGTAGTGGATGATGAAAATCTTTTTTTTTAATCCATTCTTGTAAGTGATACGAACGATCATTTTTAGGAAAATATTTTTGAAATAATTCATTTTTTTGCAAAATAAACGGAGCTTTAAATTTTTTTTTTATATTTAATGGAAGCAGAGACCAGAGAGGTGAAGTCTATGGAATATAGTGATTTTTCAGCTGCTACTAAGTTATTAAAGTCATCCTCATGCATAATTTATTTGGGATGATGTATTTAGGAGTTAAATTGGCAAAGTCAGAATGATTAGGATCGCCGAACAATGGGAAGTCGTCCTCTTTTTTGTGAGATGAGTATGGATTTCCCCCGCGTGTTCTTTTACCTCGGACTTGATCAACAGGCGGGTCGGATTTGCGCTGACCCAAAAATCTCGTCCGGACCCGAATCATGATTACGAAGCATTAATTTCCTTCCTCAAACGGCCCAATTTACGTCTTCCTAAATGTGCCTCGCGCCCGTGAGGGGGCTTAGCCACCGCCGGACTAATAACCGGATCTATGTTACGAAGACTCGAAATTAATTGGCCCATCGTGAAAAGTTATGAAAGTTACAGGGAGAACGACACAATTAAACGATTCGTGAACTTTAACTCAATTTGTAATGTCATCCATGGAACTTTTAATTTGTTCGATTCGACTAATTAACTTTAGTCTCGTGTGCACCGCATGATCTCGATTTTTAAACAGTTTCATACAATTTACGGATTACATGGAACGATTACAGATAATTCATAGGCCAATATTGAATTATAAAAATTAAAAGTTCGAGGATGACGTTGCATATGGACCAAAGAGAGAACTATCTATGCCGTGATCCCAAATTATAACGTGCTGAATTGATGAGCTTAATCCATTTTGAACCTAAGGTCTAGAAACTCGAGCAGAATGGGCTAAGTCCAGTCCGATTTCAGTTCTCTTGTTGGGCCTTTTTGTAATGTCGTTTTGTTTTGTCTTGTACACCGAAAAAGAAGAGCCATTCTTTTTTTTTTTTAAAATACAATTGAAATGCAATTTTTTCTTGAGAAAACATTTGAAAAAAAAAGAGCCAAACTAATCGCCAGCCTCCACCCAACCTAAAATTTCTACCCCATCATTGATGATCACATTCGAATTTAACCTTTTCTTTCGTATGGTAAACGTCTTTACCTCACGGTTAATTTGAAATATCTTGAATAAATGATATGAATAACGTCACTAAACATTCAGTGTGAGCAAATTCGAACATATCATGCGCTTTTTGAAAAAGGTGCAAATGTGAAATTTCTCCTCCTCACTCGAAAATATTGTATTTAACTTTATTCTATATGTATTTCTTTTGGGCACTAAATATGATTGAAGTACTTAATCTCGAATAGCAACTAGCCACTAGTTTATGTCAGAGTGTCGTGGCGTGAAGAGGATGGCACCTGGAACGTGCACGACAACATAGCTCAGTCTAGCTCCTAGGATTGCTTGGACTCCGAACCCACAACTTCAAGAGAGGCATCGAGGTTTACATCAAGAGCTCGTTTGTTCCGTGAGAAATAAATATTTTGAAATATTTTTTTTAAATGATTGTTTAAGATAACTAATCAATTAATCATGTGTTCAAGAGAATGTTGTCAATTAATAATCGATTGTAATTGATTGAGTGTTTCTTTTCTTCTTTTATCGGTATGAATCGGACACGTGTCGGTCGAGTAAACTTCTCCGGCCAAAAATAGAAAATAAATAAAAAATAAATCTCGACCATTCAACGGTTTATTAAAATAATATTTTGTCCCATGCAGACCCGCCATGCCTCTCTCCTCAGCCACTCATAATCACATCGTCACTCACTTCACTTCATTGAACTACCGGTCGTCTGTTACATTTCTGAAGCTTCCACTATTTTCTCGGCCAGGAAAATATTCCCTTCTCCTTTTTCTCGCGAAAGAGGGAAATTCTCAGCGCTGGGAAGACAAGAGAAAGAGCGACAATGACGATCTCCTCGCGCCTTTTTGACCTTCCCCGGACCTCGCTTTCGAGTTCGATCCTCTTCTAACGGTTTCCGTCCCTGTTTAAACGTAAAAGAAAATTGATGGCGAAGCTTGGGGCCGAGCTTTTTTCTCTTTTCCTCGGTTACTTTTGGCTTCTTCAGTTGCGTAACGATTAATTGTTGAAGGCGAGAAGAGGAAAATGGAAAAGAGATTGGGGAGGCAAGGCATTTGGTGTGTTGCCTTTTGATTTTCAGGTGCGCGTTTTGTCTAGAGAAAGATAGAAGTTTTCTGGCGAATTGGGTCAGAAAGATTTTCCTAGAGAGAAGCAGAGTGGAGTAGCGGGGGAAAATTCAGGAAAATGCCTTTGGTTCAGCGAAGGAAAGCTGTAGAGGCTGATAGAGCCCCCAGCTCCGATGAGAAAATCGCCCATGACGTCAGCGAAGACGAGGATAGGAAGAAGAAGGAATCACCGTCAAATAAGAAGAAGAAAGCCGGCGAGAAGAACAAGTGGTCGTGCTTGGACAGTTGCTGCTGGTTCGTGGGTTGCGTTTGCACAGTTTGGTGGCTGCTGCTGTTCCTGTACAATGCGATGCCGTCCTCGTTCCCACAATACGTGACTGAGGCGATCACAGGGCCGCTACCGGACCCGCCGGGCGTGAAGTTGAAGAAAGAAGGGCTGACGGTGAAGCACCCTGTGGTGTTCGTGCCGGGGATCGTGACGGGTGGGCTTGAGCTATGGGAAGGACACGAGTGCTTGGAGGGGCTATTTAGGAAGCGTTTGTGGGGCGGCACGTTTGGAGAAGTGTACAAAAGGTATGGCTCTTTGATTGAGAATTCTCATTGTGTTTGAGCTGTTTTGTGTTGTGATCTGATTAGCTGTGTTTTGGTTGTCTATGAAAGTGGATAAGTTGCTATTTTTGGTTGATTCTGAGGATCGACCATGGTTTCACAGGTGTGTTGTCTAATGAGAAAGTTAGGATGTTGTCGCCGGGGACTCTGTGGGTGATCAGTTGGGTGTTTACTGGTGAAGTTGTTGACTGTTTTTCTTTCTTACTATATAGGAAGTGAAGTATAGATTTGGAAAGTACTTGATTAATTTATTAAATGGATCATCAGGTTGATGATCTCATAAATCATCTTTCTGTCCATTATTAACTAAATGTCAAAGCCCCAACCTTTTAGTAAATGCTTAATGAGTACTAGTTTGTGAGCTTTGGGACTTTATCTAACTAAACTCTTCCTTTATTTAATTGACCTGGGAGAGAGGTGTCTGGTCAAAATACCGTGACATGGCTTGTCTCCTGATCATGATCATTGCATTACCCTCATGCAACTATAAGCCACTCCTCATCCTTTTTGGGCAAGCGTAGCCAGATCATAGTGGTGGCTCTGTATGCACCCTTCTAAGCTTAAGTTCTTTGCTGAACGCGAGCTCTGTGGACCAGAGCAAGGGCTGTTTTCCCCTGTTTTCTAGCTTAATCCTGTAAATTTAGAGTTCCCATTGAACCTGCATCGGCAACAATGGGTATTAAGGGTCCTGCTTCTGTTATGGTTGTGTTCATATAGTTGGGGCAACCATTTAACCTTTCACATTTGAACATATGTACAAATGCATTGCTGCTTAGATGATGTACAAATTCTTTTATGAAAGAATGATTTCCTCTTTTCTTGCTAGATTATGCGAACGTGTCCAATAGCTCAAGTTTGACCGACTAAAAAGACTGAAACATTTTATTCCACAATGAAGCACATATAAAAATGCGACTGTGAAGGACTTATGCAGGTCTTGATGCGAAGCCTCCCAACATCTCTGTTTTTACAATGATGCCAATGCCGGAATTTTCTTCATTCAATCTTGCACTGCTATTTATGATCTATGTTAGGTTCTAGGGTGCTGAAATGATCGCCCTCATCATTTGGTGAATATTACCTTTAGGCCTCTATGCTGGGTAGAGCACATGTCATTGGACAACCAAACTGGATTGGATCCTCCTGGTATAAGAGTCCGTCCAGTGACTGGACTTGTCGCTGCTGACTACTTCATGCCTGGCTATTTTGTCTGGGCGGTTCTGATTGCTAACTTAGCTCGGATAGGATACGAAGAGAAGAATATGTATATGGCTGCTTATGATTGGAGACTCTCATTCCAAAACACTGAGGTACGCGCTTCAATCTACTATTTGTTAAACAGCACTATTTGCAAGTTGTGTGTTGAATATTCAATTGTTATAAGCCCATCATTTTCAATAGAAATTCATTCAACCTCCTTGCTACCATTTGATTGATCAGGTGAGGGATCAAACACTGAGCCGGATAAAAAGTCACATAGAAATGATGGTGGCCACCAGTGGAGGTAAAAAAGCTGTTGTAATCCCTCACTCAATGGGTGTTTTGTACTTTCTGCACTTCATGAAATGGGTTGAGGCGCCAGCTCCAATGGGTGGAGGCGGTGGACCTGATTGGTGTTCTAAGCATATAAAAGCAATCATGAACATTGGTGGACCATTTCTGGGAGTTCCAAAGGCTGTTGCTGGGCTTTTCTCTGCTGAAGCAAAGGATATTGCAGTTGCCAGGTTAATTTTAGTTTGTTTATCGAATGAAGAGCCAGTATCTGCTGCTAAAATTTGACATGGGTTTGGAAGAGGAAATTTTGGTTACTTTTACTGAAGGCAAAGTATTGTAAATGGTGACGCATATTCTTGTCTGCATCATCCTCTATTACACTAATGAACAAACCAATTAGAAAATGCATGATGTCTTACCAACCAAGTTCATTTGTGTCAACAATACTCTATGCTGGGTGGAATGTTTTCTTGACTTACATTTAAATACATTTGTAAGTGTTATAATTTTGGATTTCTTTCTTGAAAATCTGATCCAAGCCTGACAAAGAATACATTTCACTTCCACATATATATGATGTGATCCTTGTTTCTCTCCTGATATGAGATGGACCCTTTCCCATGCAGATGAGCTGATTGTCTTCTTGTTTACCTTTGAATGCAGGACAATTGCACCAGGTTTCCTGAGCAATGATATGTTTCGTGTCCAAACTCTGCAGCGTGTAATGAAGATGAGCCGCACGTGGGACTCCACCATGTCAATGATCCCGAAGGGTGGGGACACAATTTGGGGTGGTCTTGATTGGTCACCTGAGGAAGGATATCTTCCTAGCAAGAGAAGGCAAAGGATGAATGACTCACAGGTTTCGAGTGAAAGTGGCACCAACTGTTCCGGTTGTCCAGCAAGAGTTAATTATGGAAGGATCATATCATTTGGTAAAGATGTGGCAGAGTCTCCGAGTTCTGAGATCGAGATGATTGACTTTAGGGTGAATTTGCCTTCTCAACGTCCTTGTCTGATGCCCTGATTATGCTTTTAACATCTAGTCACATTATCTCCTATTTGTTTGTATATATCATTCTCAGGATAATTTTGAAACTGGAAGACAGAAAATTCATAAAATGACTCTAAAGTCGGAGGCTAGTTAGCAATGAACAGGTTTAACACTCTTTTGTATCAATCCTTGTTGACAACGGGTTCTAGGTTTTGCGATCTTGATTATCAGATAAGGTAGCTAAGTGGAAGGGACCTAAGAATTTCCTGTTGGTAATTCTCTTTTTATGCTTTTAAGTAAACAATCCCCTTCTAGCCAAGCAGTGTTTTGCCTTCTGCTCATGCTTTCCTGGTACTAAAATGATTCAATCTTTTCTTATGCTGGATGAGACTACAAGTAGAAAATAAGATTAGGCTATATTGAGTAGATGACTAGCTGTTTCAGTTAGGTATTTTCTTTTTTTCCTTTCATTATTTTAGCGTGCAAAGCTGATGATTTTGAACTTCTTCATTCCTGGATGTAATAATTTACAGAGGTGGTAACCCCTGTGTGTATATGTTTAGCGCACAGACATTTTCATGGAAGCCATATCAAGACTTTGGCATCGTTCATTGACAGTGTCTTGGTGGCCAGTGCCAAATTATTTGCAATAAATTTTTCCCTACTATTGCAAATTGATAATCTAGTTCGGGTCAAGCAATATCACTATCCAGCGAATGTTCTTTCCAAGCCGTTTTTTTAACTTTGTAATATTGATAAGTTTGGTGCCTTAGTTCCTGCTGGTTTGTACATATTGTATCGTGTAAGTTGAAGTCATTTTACTTATGTTGCTGGTTTCTATTACAATCCAGGATGCTGTTAAAGGCCAGAATCTTGCCAATACAACCTGCCGTGATGTGTGGACCGAGTACCATGACATGGGAATTGAGGGGGTCAGAGCTGCAGCAGAACATAAAGTTTACACAGCGGAGACAGTTTTAGATCTGCTCCATTTTGTTGCTCCAAAGATGATGGCACGTGGTAGTGCTCATTTTTCATATGGAATTGCTGATGATTTGGATGACCCAAAGTACAAGCACTACAAATATTGGTCGAACCCTTTGGAAACGAGGTGAGAATCTTTGGAACTTTGGACTATGGCAATAATTTTTTAAGTGGGGTGCTGCATTCTTCTTTCAACTGATGTTTGGAAATGTTTGCTTTCACAGCACCTGATTTGCGATTAATATTTCACGTTTTGTGTACTTAAAATCTCTCTCTTTCTTTACAGATTACCAAATGCCTCAGACATTGAGATCTTCTCCTTGTACGGAGTTGGCATACCGACTGAAAGAGCTTACATTTACAAACTGTCTCCGTCTGCCGAATGTTACATTCCCTTTCAGATTGATACTTCATTCGAAGGTGAAGATGAAGATAGCTGTCTGAAGGATGGCGTGTACACTGTTGATGGGGATGAAACCGTGCCAGTGTTAAGTGCAGGGTTCATGTGTGCTAAAGGTTGGCGTGGTAAGACCAGATTCAATCCCTCAGGAATTCGCACGTACAATAGGGAGTATGAGCATGCTCCTCCAGCAAATTTATTAGAGGGTCGGGGAACTCAAAGTGGCTCACATGTAGATGTAATGGGAAATTTTGCATTAATAGAGGACATTATAAGGGTGGCCGCTGGAGCTACTGGAGAAGACTTGGGAGGTGATCAGGTCTACTCTGACATTTTTAAGTGGTCCAAGAAGATCAATTTAGCATTATAATTTTACATGGTATGTATGTTTTTATTTTTATTTTTATTTGCAAGTTGTAAATTTCTAGCACTTGGCATTCTTTGACAATGTCTGCATCTTTGGTCTACCAAGTTGTACCTTGCCCACGAAGTTCGTTTGTGACGAACCCTCTCTTCATTACTAGCAAAACCTAGATTTACAGGGTGGGAATCATCCTTGTACAAGCAATCAAAAGAGGAAAGTGATTTACTTATCAACTGTTGTATGCTAAGGTAGGTTGCTGGAGAACGTCTGCGTGGAGAAAGGTACATGTACTTAGTTATCTGCAGGAAAACATCCATGTTAATGTGACAGATGTTTAATGGACAAGATAAAAGGGTTAAAACTCCATTCTGAGTCAGAAACTTTCTGTGAAGTACATTTGGAGACATGACAATTGTTCCTATGCTGCATTGCGTCATTTCTAAACCAGTGACAACTTCCTTTGGAGGAAAGAGAGGAAATCCTTGCTTGTTGGTTGGTCCAAGAATCACATGAGAAAAGCTTGCTAGGGTATAAACCGTTACCGCTTTTTCCTCCCATTTGATCAATGTTTTGTCACTTAGATTCTAGGACTTTCATATGGATGAAGATACAATAATCTGTTCTTTCCCCTTTGTTGTTATTGAGGTTATTGAGAAGGTTTTGTTGAATGTCAGTTTTCATTCCCTCTCATGTTTTGGTCACTTCCTTGCTTTTGTTGCAGCCGCTTCATCAATGGGTGCTGAGCCGGGCAGATTTTATCTGCAGAAGCATCATTTGAATCTTCTCTTCTGCCAACTTGAGAAACGAAGACGTTCCGAACGCTGACTGCAGTCTTCCTGCAGATGCAGTTCGACATGCATATCCCGAGGAGCGACCGTCTCCCTCTCTGTGGAGTATTCGTAAACTATCCTGAAGCAAGCGGACCAATACTTGATTCGAGGTTGCAGACAGTAGTTTTTGCAACCTAATTTAGCAGAGCGCGCCTTGACAGACACGACGGGCCATCAATTCTTGCAGTCCTGCTCCTTTCCTTTCATTTCGCCTTGTAACATTGTCCTGGGCACTTTGGAAGCGCTCTAACCGGGTCTATTCATCAATGTAGTTTCTCAGAATGGCCATTTGAAAATTTGTACTAGGCCAAGACATTCATCACAAGTTGCTCGGTCAGCTGCTCAAATTCAAGAATGCATGCAGGTGTGGCAAAAGAACAGGATTTAATATTCTCGACAGCATTCCTACGTGGAAAGATTTTGATGCTGTCGTTTTCCTAATTCGAACTCGCATCTTCTCTGGGTTTTCCATACATAAAAGACAGTTAGCCCTTTTAAAAAAAAAAAAAATAGAAATATTTTCTATCACCCTTTATTTCCTCGAGATTCAGCACGTGCGAAAAGCGTGCACCGTCCCGATCGAGTCGCGTTTGGACCAGTTTTCGCTCATAACCTAGTATTTACTTACTTGCTTATACCGCGAAAGTTGACCAAAAGCGGTTATGTATCTCGGATTTCGATTATATTTCGGCAAATAGTACTGAAATAAGTAAATAATTCATGTCTCCATCCTAAGGTCCTTGTCTTTTTAAGGCAATCAAGTTGAGTCTATTCTAATAATTTTGGATAAAACTCTATCATAAAAAAGGAAAATTTATATTAGGAAAAATCGAAAAAATTGTGCTTTAAATATGCGTTTGACTTCCACAATTCTGTATTCTTTTGCTTTCGACGACGCAGAGAGAGAGAGAGAGAGAGAGAGAGAGAGAGGGAGAGAGGTTCGACGATGGAGGGAGCGCAGTATAATCCGCGCACTGTCGAGGAAGTCTTCAAGGACTTCAAAGGCCGCCGGACCGCCTTGATCAAGGCTCTCACCACCGGTCCGTTCCCCTCTCGCCGCCTCTTTCCTTGTTGTTTTTGTGGGTAATTCGTATGCTGAATTTCCCACGAACGCTATGTGTTTCTCGCGGTTTCGTGTGCGAAACTGAGTAGCGGAGGCGGGAACTGCTTTTCGATTCGGACAATTCTTGTCGGTTGGCTCTACTTCTACAGTTCAAGCATTGCTTCTTTTCGACTGTTTGTGTTGTATGGTTTTCTCTGTCGGAAATTGTAGTCGTGAATAACGTTCTCGTGTGTTCCTGTGTGTGTTGGAGAGGGGGTGGGTGTTTAGTTTGTTTTTTCCCTCATGTTATGCCTTGTATGGTCGGTTGCTGGACTACAAGTTATTTGATTTTGCGGATTTGGCACGAATAGATTGATGGGTACTCTTAGGAACCTTCGGGGACTTTGAATTCTCTGTTTTATTTCTGGTGAGGAGAAGGAGATGGATTCTATGTGAGGTCAACAGGGTTATCTAGCCTTATTGGAGGAGGGAAGTGAGAGAAAGAGATGTCAATTAGCGGCAACGTGATCTTTGTCCTGGTTAATTTTTTGCAAAGATGGAAGCGTCTTGGTTGATGATTATCCAGTTGAAGAGTAGACGAAAAATGCAAATGGTTGCAGTTTTGATGCCTTGGTGAATTTAGGGCAAGCTATAAAGAGCATGTAGTTGCTCTTTCTCCGAGAAAAATATCTTGAGAGTCAAGTGCTTTTGTTCACTTTTTCATGAATAGTTTTTGCTGGCCTAGCACCGTACAGATATTCGTGACTGTTCTCTTCTGCTTTTTCCCTAAAAGGCTGCTTGCTCTACTGCTGCAGATGTCGAAGAATTTTATCAGCAATGTGATCCAGGTTAGTTTTACTTCGGCCTTACCCTAGCATTGCTGTATATTGTTGATTGTAGTTTCTGCAAGTTTTGGACTGTCTGATCATGATTGTTTATTCTGGGGTGCACATCCATTGAGCACTCTTTGGAGCTGGCCTTTGTTTCTTGGATGATGTGTATGTTGCTTATCCTTGTAAACTTTGGTTTCTTTATTGATGGGTCAATTGTCTACTTACATAAATGGAGCAAATTTTTCTTCTTGTCTCTTGGTCATGTTAAATCTGTTGCTTGCTAGCTTGTAGTATTATCACATAGCAGATAGGTGTCGAGAAATACTGGGAGCCGATCTGGTGATGATGATTATCCTGATTATTTAGTGTATCAATTGAATTCATTGACCAGGTTCGAATTGGTCAGATTAGGAGATGCTTTTGGTTTTCTCAGTGATTCTTTCAGTTTTATTTGACATTTATTTCCACTCTCAATCTTTTTGCTGTCTTTACGACTGACTGTCATAAACTTGTCTACTATTATCCCAAAGGAAAAGAGAACCTCTGCTTGTATGGCTTTCCAAGTGAACAATGGGAAGTGAACTTACCGGCTGAAGAAGTACCCCCAGAGCTCCCAGAGCCGGTTCTAGGTATCAACTTTGCAAGGGATGGCATGCACGAAAAGGACTGGATTTCTTTAGTGGCTGTACACAGTGATTCCTGGCTGCTTGCAGTTGCCTTTTATTTCGGTGCTAGATTTGGATTTGATAAGGCTGATAGGTAAGATCTTACTTTTACATTCCATTCTTCTTTTACAAGGTCAACTTGGTTATGCTTGATTCTTGCGAAGTGATAGCAATTTTTGAAGATGTTTATAGTATTCACACTGCTGCAGACCAGATATAGGGTTGATTCTAGCTCTAGTTTGATAGATTTACTGTTCTACATGAAGTAAATTCTTGCTGTTTCCAAACTGTTGGAATGGACTTCCTCATCAAACTAAATTATACTGTGAATAACATTAATCAGCATAAATGTCTCTGCTCTGCTAGCAATCTATTACACTTCTGCTGTAACTTTTTAATAGTTTATGTGGCTTTAAACAACACCCTATGGTTGACCTTTATGGTGCAGGAAGCGGCTCTCCAATATGATACATGACCTTCCAACAATCTTTGAAGTGGTGACTGGTACTGCAAAGAAGCAAGAGAAGGCAAAGTCGTCTGTAGCCAATCACAGCAGCAGCAAATCCAAGTCTACTTCCAAAGTGGTACAAAGAACTTTACTTGAGTATCTAAGGAGTTGGTAGATGTATGCAGCTATATTTACATGGTTTGATGATATTCAGAAGAGTTGACCATTGTTATCTCTTCAAATGCTTCAACTTTATTAACAGCTAATAAGCAATTGCAATCAGAGGATTTCTGATGATATTAGGCATTCTAGAATTCATGCTGAAATCTAGGTTTAGACTTAGACTTTTCGCAGTATTAGTCAGAATAAAGCTATCCATAAGCAATCCTCCTCAAATATTTCATCTATGCAGATGCTCCATGTTGTTTTAGCTGTAATTGGCGGACTGGTCATTTTGATTGCCAGGTTGTACATATTTTTCAGTTGTAGTCGGCCCACCAGTAATTGTAGTTGCTAGACTATACATATCATAGCAATACTGTTACCCTGGATTCCTCCATCTAACTTATAATATCTGACGTCAATGACCGAACTGGCTGGCTAATGGTAATTAATCTGTTCATCCATTTTCATCAGCTATAATAAGCTGTCAACTTTGTTTGACCGCATGGACTTACGTGCGTTTTGCATGTGAATTGTCTGGCTGGCTACCTATCAAATTCGAGTTAGCCTGGTTCTGTTCTATCTAGTATTGTGATTCATTATGATACCGCATAACCCCTTTGAGGTTTAGTTTGCAATGCATGTGTTGTATGTATGACACACGGCTTGCACTCATATGCACATGGGATTGGCTGGTGGAGTTACTCATGCATGATACGTGTAACTATCAATACTTAATGTGTTTTTTTAACTAATTCTTTCATGGTTTTCTCTCTTTCGCCCACGATTTTGATTGAGATTTTTCTTGCCATCGTCCCACAGCGAGCATCTGAATCTCGGGGAAAATTTACGAGAGAATCACAGGAGAAGGAAGAAGATGAGGAGTTGGAAGAGGAAGACGAGGAGGAGAATGGGGAAACCTTGTGTGGAGCATGTGGGGAGAACACTGCCTCGGATGACTTCTGGATCTGCTGTGACCTATGCCAGAGGTGGTTCCATGGCGCGTGTGTGAAGATAACTCCAGCTAGGGCCGAGCATATTAAACAATACAAGTGCCCATCATGCAACAACAAGAGAGTTCGGGGTTGAAATTAGTCCCAGTGGTTCAGGCAATGCAGTGTGCTTCCCTTGCTCTGCAATCTCTCGCGGGGCACAGAGCTCACTGCTGGTTTCTTGTTTGTTTTTTACTAGCACCACATATAACCTTTTAGGATATTGAAATTAGATGTTGGGAGCTATTTTCATTTAATTGACATGTGACCTTCCGTTTCGACTTTTGGTTACACATGTAGATGCTGCGAGGCAAGACGTTACACAAGATGTTTGCACTCCTTTTCCCATTTGCTTGCTGGTGGTTCATTGCTTAGCCGACCTTGGGATTGTGCGTCAATTATTTAGAGTTAGGTTTTCCTTGCAGTAAAGCAGCCATTGTCCTGGTGAATCTATGTGCATCGTCTATATATACTCTTTATTGCCTGTATATTTCCCCATTTGCCATTTGGAAGAGAACTAGAATCATACATGCTGACACACCCACCGAGATTCTTTAATTTTTGGGGTTTGTGACATAAACCTATGCCATCTCTACTAAACTCACTGAAGGATCTTTAGACACCCCTAATCATTATCATAATAAGATCTTACTCGAGTTGTTCAAGATCTCCAAGTAGAGTGAATGCCAAGGCAGTGAAAAGTAGATTGTGTAGGGACATGTGAAACGATTCTTCTATGTGCCAAATCCATACCCTCCGGGCAAAGCCATCCAGAGAGTAAAGAAACTGTAAAATTGCTTTAAAATTTTGGCTTCCTGTTTTGCAAAAATCAAAATAATTTAAAAACACATATATTTTTAAATGATTGCTTGTTTTTAACTCGAAAGTAACTAACCAATCGCCCAAAATTATTACGAACAATCTCATGTTTCGTTTGTTATCTTTTATCAGTCATAAGCAATAATTTATAGCATAAAATCTTTTAAATCATTCTATTTGCGCGAAACAAACGGATTCTCTCTCTCCTCACAGGTGCTGTCAATCATTTTTATCAGAAGTTGAAAAAGCTAGTCTTACGGCTAAGCATTAAAGACAACTTTATGGCGAGGCCCAAGTAGTATGAGAGATTCGTAAGGCCATTCAATTCCAAAGTACCAGATGCTATTCCAATTTTGGGAGAATCTTGAAAAGTCTTTATGGCTCATTGACACAAACGGAACCAAACTGAGAAAGATTGTAGAACCAAAGATAACCCTAAACTGCCAAGAACAAAGTAGCACTACTAGCAAACCAAAGATGGAAAATTGACAAGCTGTCGAGCGAGTTAAGTTGAATATAACATATTTCATAGATGAACCTGCTATATAACTTGTACATTGATCGGCCCTCAGGGCAGGCAGGCAGGCAAAGAGGAAAAGAAGGCAAAGAAAGTGGAAAAAGAAGAAACGAAACAGCAAGAGAAATTAACAGAGCTTTAACAAAGGAAGAGAGGAAAATCCCTTTCACGTTCCCCTTTATTGTTTGTCAACTCAAACCGTCTTGATTCTTCGCTGAGAGCCGTTTCACAAACTCGTAGGTAGTGATCATTGTGGTTGCTGACATCGTCATGGAAGCCCATCTTGGTCCCAGACCTCTGTAACAAGCCGTCCAACCACCTTCCTTAACCAAGTTCCTAATGGTCTGTCCGATGGTTGGTCCTCGCCTTCCATTTTCCTCCCCGTCTAAAACTTGCAGTCTCGTCTTGATTGTATCCAGGGGCGTTGTGATTAGAGCCGACACACCACCTGCCATGGCCGCACTGACTCCCTGAACCACCATCACCGTTTTTGAATCCGGCTTGATTACATTGCCGCCGTTCTCATTGCTCCCGCCATCCTTCTTATAACAATAGCAGCCAATTCCGCCCCACACAAGGCGCTGCGCAACAGAGTAGGATGCCCACCAAAGTGCATTTGATGGTGCATATGTCAAGATCGATATTCCAAAACCTCTATACAAGCCCCTCAAACCATCGGTTTTGAGTATCTTCCTGAAAGCATCGATCCCATTGAGATATTTACATGCCGATGCATTGGAAACACCCGAATTAGAAGGGCCACCTTGCACCATGAGCCTCTGGCTCACAACATCAACCGGAGTCCAAACAAGCTGCGCGGCCATCGCAGCGCTTAAACCCGCCATTGCATTAGCGGTAGTAGCTGCTGTGGGCTCTGAGAACCCTAGCTGTAGAGATGCCGATCCGACATTACTCTTGGTGATCTCTAGAGCACCCATGTATAAAGCCCGGGCAGGAATTGTGCCCATCAGGGAAGTCCCAAACCCCCTGTACAAAGCCCTAAAACCCTCATGCCTGACAATCGTGAACGCTGTCTTTATGCAAGGGACTTGAGACTGAGCTACCTGTTGCCGAGTTTTCAGCAATACGATAGGGTACAGCGTTGCCGAAACACCCGAAAAAAGCGCAGCACCGAGGACGAAAAACTTGGATTTATCGAGCATCTGCCAATCGATATCAGCTGGAATGTGAATCTCTTGCTCGGCCTCTTCCTCGGCCGCGCTCAAATTCATCTTATCCACTTTCAAAAGCTCTCCAAAATCACTCAAATATCAAGGAAAACGCTAACCTTCTTTTACCTACCTACCTACCCTCCTATGTCACTGTCAGTTAACAACACTAAACTGTACAACCCTCCAGAGCTGAAAAAAACCCCCCAGAAATGAAGAAGAAAACACAACACCGACCAAACACTTGCAGCTACAAAACCATCGCCACCTAAACACAAGCTCGATCACGAAACCACTTATCCGCGGCCTCAAATCCAAGGATTGGGGGTTTTTTTCCGCTTGTGGAACCAGGTCTTGGATCGGACTCGGATTAGAGCAAAAGGATCGAACATCTCCAGCTTCAACAGTCGGAAGGAGACAGAGAGGAGGAGCCGAACGAATCTGACCAGAGAACCACCATCACCGCCAGCACCACCGCCCGTCGGCGACGCGAAAGGGTTCTCCGGAAACCTGGGGACCCAGAGGAACCAACCTCGGAGCTCGGTTGAAGCACAAACTCTCACGATGCACACACCAAGATGCACACAAGAGGAGAGCAAATCTATGTTAGAAGCGCAGAGCGCGGATCGAGAAAGATCTCGAGAGACCGCGAAGGGTGTGTTTGTGGAGCTCCCGTTCTCAGTTTCTGTTAATAGTTGCAGATGAAGCTCGGAGGGGAAGAAGTGGGTGACCGGCTGCGGAGGTCACTCTTTGTATAGGGGGGAGAGGGAGCGCGAAAGCAGAGAGGTACGGACACGTGTCGGTTGCGGGTTAGGGGGACGGGTTCGTTAGGGTTACGAGAAGCTAACCTTTTGTCAGGCCAAATTTTTTTTTTCTTCTCTCTTTTTGGGGGAGAGGTGCCAGAGTGTGACGTGTTATCCATATCCATCGAATTGGGGTTCGAGAGATGATCCGGTGCGGGCAGACACATGTTTAAGTCCCTATGGATTAGGGCCCCAAAAACGACGTCTTTTCCAGCCGAGCGTTAACCCACAAATTGCCGATCCTTTTCTCCTCTGGGGTTTTCCCACCCCATTTGCTTGTACATTTCATAAGCTCGATCTAATCCATCTAGAAATTTCTGATAGGCATAACGCCCAATATGATCGATCGGATCAAATGTGAAACTTCATGCAAAGCGTTTTCCGAAATCTGTAGGTCCAAACTCTTCGGGTCATCTTCTCGATGACAATTGTTGCAAACATAACCAAAACCGATGGGTTTTTCTCCGTTCGTCGAAGGGCCGACCCTCCATCAACGAGTTTTGATTTACTTATCGAGGGGCGGAAACTAGTACAGCGTGCTTGAGATTCGAAGGCTGATGTAATTTGTACAAAGATACCTGCAGCATTTCAAGTCACATTTCGAAATGCATAGTGGTGTTACAAAAAGAATTTGCGTGAGAACCCCACAAGTGACTATATATGTACATTTTTGTACATCCATGGCTTTTCTCGAGGACCAACAATCTGTTTGCAGGATTAAGAGCGGGTATCCCGTCGATCTTGTATTCCTTCCGAACGCAATAAACGACGATCAAGCCCGTCGCCCCCAAGATATGGCCCTTCCGCTAGAGTGAGGCATCAGCTTCCATGCGACGATCTTAGTCTCGAGAAGACTGCATGAGCTCAAACCACTGTGTAACCGCCAGTCGTCAATAGTCAGCATCCCAGATGACAAACATCGATTAAAATCACAGGGTCGATAGGAAATTACCTGTCTCAATAGATCGGCCAGAGTTCTGGGTAGCGCTTCGATGTTCCGCAGTAGAATATAGAATGGGAAAGGAAAAGAGTCCAGATATTTCGAAAATTTGATATTCCCACCCTGAAAGTTTGCTTCCTGTATATGCGAGAAGAAAGTACAGAAACAAGAAGTTAGATTAGAGTGGTTAGTTGTTGAGACGTGGTTAAGCGAAAATCTCGAGATTTACCATGAGATCCATGATCGACTCCTCCGGGCTATCCAAAAGGAGAAAAGCCACCAAACGCTTGCTATTCAGAAAGTCCCGAACTTGGCGCTTTAAACTCTCCTGCAAGAAAAGTTCAGAAGCTTGTTAAGCAACGTGTTGGAGAAGGTCTTGAGGCATCGGCCTTTGATTTCCGTTCATTGACATGGAAGTTACCTTCTCATGGAAGCGCCCATCAGCGATGATCAGCACTAGCTGCTGTAAGGGGTTCTGTCCAGAAGGAAGACGGGCTCTGGTGACAGCAACGTCTAGCATCTTGTTCAGATGCTTCAACAAGTCAACAACCGGTTCGTCCACAATCGTATTCTCTTGCTTGAACGTCAAACTGGAGATCATCTGCTCAAGGTAAAAAGAATGGCTTACCCCAGATGTGAAATAAGTGTGCGAATCAAAGCTCGTGCAGCACAGGATTATGGAAATTTTACAGCTTTCTTTCTCATTCAGACAATATGATAAGCAAAGAAATCACAGAACCGCAAAACCAACCTTCATTCCAGCCTCCCTCGTGAAAGGCCGATCAAAATCATGCAGCAATCTCATGTTTCCTTTTTTTCCAAAACTTGCAACAGCCAGGTTGCCCATTTCGAGTTGGGATAGAGCGCGGCATACTGTAACCAAAGCTTCCACAGCTACATCTCCACAACCACTCTCTGACATGCTACGAGAATCATCAATAGCTATCACAACTTGGTAATCACGTTTGTCCGGTCGAGTCCTCCTCAACCATATTTTGTCCCTTCGGTAATGACTTGCTATGTATGGAATTATCTGATATACAATCATGCAAAAGGAATAAGAGGAAATATCACAAACCAGATTATTTCAGTTTGCAACTAATTTACTTGCAAATAGATTCTACCTTCTTCATGTTTATCCTTTTGCCAGTTTTATAGTCTCCCTGGAGCTTACTAGCTGAAGTAGGTTCCATCACTAGACGCAGCTGTTCAGCCAACTCCTGAGACAGTCTCGTAGTACGCAAGTCATATCTCCTCCAAAGAGAGGCAGCATTATCTCTTGCATCACTGGAAATATCTTGGGAATCTGGGCCATTTTGCAGATCGTCAACACCAATAGACATTTCACTGAGCTGAAGAATGTCATTGTTCGTAGGTACTTTGTTGATACGAACCAAGCTCTCAGACAAATTTCCAGGATTACTTTCACGAGGATCCCAGCCGTGAGGAGATCCTTCATTAGGCAACTTGTCCAAATCAGAGAGCAATGAGGTCTCCTCAGATTTCTTTCTCGTGATTGAAGTAAAATCGTGTCTAGGCTCTTCTGAACTCTGCATCTCACTTTCCATCTCAGCAACTTCATCAGTACGGTCTACCGCTGAATTCTTTTCATTGACCATGTCGCCATCAATTTGGTGCTCAATCTGTTCAGCGGTTGCAGGTCCCAAAGCTTGCGCTGTCCCCTTCTCACCCTCAGAAACAAAAGCAAACTCATCTGCATTTCCATCCTCCATCTCATCCTGTGCCTCCTGTTTGTCTTCTTGAATATCAACAGGAATTTTTGCTCTCTCTTTCCAACTTTCAAGTGCATCCCCCATGCTGTGATAGGGATTCGGCTGTGGTCTTGGAAGAGGTAAGGACTCATCCATAGGTAGCTGATGTTTCGGTTGATTATCACTTAACCTACCACCTTGTGATGAATCCACATCCGTAATTTCAGGTTCAGTACCAGAACGTGAGTTTCTGCCAGGAGCTACTTCATTTCGAGTATTGCTGCTATTCGACCAGTTCATTTCTGGCCTTTCATTCACTGAATCCGATGCTCCTAAGTCACACCTCAGTTGTACTCCTGAATCTGCCATAGGGACATAATCATCGTCATTCCGGGAACTTTCTTTACTTGGAAAGTCTCTCTCTGCTGTTAAATCCATTGCTTGACTATCATCAGAGACAGCATCTCCATCATCCTTTCGAGCACTTTCAGTTGCTTGCTCAATTTCTGCCTCCTCTAAACTTACATCCACAGCATCCATTTTCTCTTGCTGAGATTCGCTTTCTACGGGTTCATCTTGCTCTTCTTGACCTGCCTCTTCCATAGCATCAATATCCTTTACTTCGTCATCAATCTGCATGCCCTCTTCAGAGGTTTGATTCAACTCATTTGCCTCTAATCCAGAAGAATCCATATCTGCTTTTTCGTCATCCATATTTGTGTCCATGTCCTCCACATCAATGAGATTATCCTTATCTGCAGCAGCATCATTTATTTCATCGGCGTTATTACAGTGAGCTTCATCCAGTGCCGTTGTATCTTCTTCCTTTGCTCTGAGTTCCCTTTGGTTCTCATCTCTATCTCTGAGGGAAGGTCCAGATTCATAATTCTCATTTCCCTTTTCTGGGATGTTATCATCATCCTTGTTCCAAAGTCTCTCATCAACAACCTCACTGTCATCCCCATTTTTTCCCATTGCAGATTCAAGTTCCTCACCATCGCTGTTGTCCTCGTCGTCCTCCGTGGAATCCTGACTCACGCTAAACGTATCAGCTGCAAAATCCTGCTCCATTTCAATCCCTTTCTCATTCTTGTTTGGGACTTCTGTGGAGGCATTTTGTTCTTCACCTGGCTGTGAGAACCATACAAAAAGGTACTAAAAATACAAATCGGTACAAGGCGTGAAAGGGGAGGTGGTCGAGAGCTGTATCTTTACCTTTGTAGAATCCCCAAGGAGCTGATCCTCATCAATTATTTGATCACTCACATCATTGATTCCTTCCCCCTCACCCATACCCGTACCCCTAGCATTCTGAGATGTGGCATGGCCACTCTCATCCACCTGATCTTCGAGAGATGTGCCAAACCCTCTTGAGTATAGCAGAGCTAGATCTTTAGCAAGTGTATGAGTCATTAAAGAGATCTGCAAGCAAGTTAGGTGAGTCACCTTCGATAGAGAGGGAAACACTACTCTTATATAGTAGCCATTATCAGCAGGTGGAATCATACATCCAAAACTAGAACAAGACTTACCCTTCTGTTCACAATCAAAAGATCTCTCAGAAGAGCATTCCCAAAATCCAAGAGTACGCTCAACATAGTGTGCAATTTGTTAAAATACAACCCAGTTTGCAATGACAGCCCCGCATTTTCTTGACCAGGGAAATTAATTAATTTTTCCTGTAAATCCAGAAGAGAAGAACAAGTTATGATCTACTCAAAGTAATTTTTTACAAAGAGGAAATACAGTGTTCACATACCGCCAAATGAATTGCTCTAAAAGTATTGTCACATAATGGGCCTATGTCCAAATCTATTGAATAAGCTTTGAACAGAGTTTTCCATGAGGTGATATTCTGTGGCTGTTCTTTAGAAAGACCACAACCATCACAGACTGAGGTAAGTTTCTGCAACACGTGCATGACATGTTCGTATGCCACTGTTAAGGCACCACGAAATTCCGCTTCAAGTTCAGAGTAGGGTTTAGATGTCGACTCCATTCTTGCTGCTAAGGAGGATCTGAACTGTTCCTGCATCTGTTTCCCCTGAATAAAAAAGAAAAGCATATCGCCATTGTAAGCATACTGCAGTCCTATTAGAAATGATTCAAATTTATTACCAAATCCACAGAGGACGGTATCCATCTCAATCTATAATTAGTGACAGAAAACGTCAACGGAATTTAAAAAAAAAAAAGCGCCACGCATACCCCCCTTTTCTTTAGATTCCAAAGAAGACAAGGGGACTAACGGAAGGCTCTTCAACATTATCAAATCTCAAAGTTCCCCAGAAAAAACCAAGCCAATCCATCTGAAGGACTTAGAAACAAGTTCTACACAGTTCAAGCCTATCTGAAATATCAGTCTAATGTATCTTGAAATTACTGCATATCACAATTTACCCCAACTTTTATCCTGTAGGTAAATAGTTAATCACCTCAGATATTCCATTGAATCGATCGGGTACATACTGTCGCCATAACATGAAGACAACAATCGTATCCTCCATTCAAATTTTCATCAGTGCACGCCACGAATTATCCCATTTGTCAATGGAGCTATTAGTTTAAATTCACCTCAGTATTTTATTTCTGTTGAAGTTATTGTCCCACATTGCGTGATAACAAGTCTTACGTGCTCTTTATATTCATGTGGTCTCTTTTCACCTTTAAGCTTAAGCTTTTGGGTTAGACTTTCTATGTTATCGAGCCAGTGTTGTTCGTGTAAGTGGGCCCACCCACCCACCCACCCCCTTTGTTCAAATTCCACGAGCCCCCGGCTTACATGTAAGGGAGCGTTGAAGTTGTTGTCCCACTTCTAAATTCGGTACTTAAATCCACATTACACATCACAAGTCAACTCCAATCACACGCCATCCATATATTACAATCAAGCCAGTTGGCTCAATTGCCAACACTTTATTATAGCTGCCTCTCAGAGGAAGGTCAGGCCACTTTTAACAGGTCTAGAGGACAGCAAAACCAGTCTGATATAAGTGGCATTTCCTTCTCCAAAGTCACACTCATAATTACGAAAGGCAGGCACAGGATACGCTAAACATTACTATAAACATGCTAAAACAAGGAAAGAAATAAAAATGTATATACTATTAAGAAGTCTGGAAAAGCATACCTGCTTGAGTATGTCATCCAAACAACCAAGCAGTATAGACCTCACAGAACTTTCATCACGACAATTTTTGCGGAATGAAATGAGATGCCCCTCAAACTCCTTTAGCACCTCAAAATTCTGGAATACCAGCCTTTCCTCATCTGTTGAAACTACAACAGCATCCAAGGATCTATTGAGTATGTTTATGGCTCCATCACGACCGAGAAGACTATGATCCAAAGCTTCCTGTAGTTAAGCTCACGTAAATCTCCAGACTAGAATAGCTATAGTGCTTTACAGGACATTTCTGAACAAACAATTTCAACATAGTATTAAGCACATTGAAAGACAATAGAGCACCTTAGATTTGTGGATGGCTGGAATAAAGCTCTCAAAAAAGGTTCGAATTTCTTTTGCAGCGTCACAAATACTTTGACAGTTATTCAGATGAGTGTTCTGCACCACTTTTAGCAACAGCAAGCCATCATGCAACATGGACCACAAGCGGTCAAATAGTCGCTGCACATACAAAAGAGATGCATTAGACCACATTTGTAACATATCAGCATCGAGCAATGATATGGATTGAAAGACACAGCCAACCTTTTGTTGCCACAAGCATTCCAATGTGGCATGCTGATTCCTAGCAATGCTGCACTCCAGAGATGAATCGGAACATACATGTTCGAGAGTAGATACACATTTACACAAGCACTTCAAATGATGAGCTAAATCATACATCGAATCCCGCTGCTCTTCCTGAATAACTATTAGATGGCACACAAAGGAGAATGATCGTGTGACCTACAAAAGGAGAACAGATTTATTATATTGCAAGCAGTTTGACTTGAAGAAGATGCGCCAACAATGAACAGGACCAAATTATATTGCAAGCAGTTTGACTTGTAGAAGATGCATCAACAATCAACAGGACCAAATTGATAGCAAGTACAAGCTAAGCAACTATCAAGGTTTGCCAAATAGCTAACAGCTGCACCCGAGGGTAGCTGTTGTTATGAGATGATTAGTTTACTTTTTTATCTTTCTTATAGTGTATGTAAATGAATATAATATTTGTCAGGATAAGCAAAAGAAATTTAATCAGGTCATAACAAAACTGATCAGAATATGTTTTAACTGGACTATCTTGAAGTTGTTTATGACAAAGGCGGTGCCCGGCACAGGTGAGGTGTAGTCTTCCATTTCCTGTCTTTACCTACCTGATCAAGAGTGAAATCTTTGTGGAAGTTCAAACGAATATGCTGTAGAAGCTGCATTGATGCAATGCTCTTGAAGTAGTATTCGTTGGCCATCTTCCATTCACTTTCCAACGTGCCAATTGGAACGCCTTGAGAATCAAAAGGAGAAGAAATGTCCACAGCTCTTGATGAGAGTCTACAACATGTTGACAGCAGATGCCCGATTGCATGTGACGACTGATGCAACCAGCTAGAGTCAAGTTGATCCTATTTACCATATGAAGATCTATCAACAATTGAGACTAAACAAGAATAGGAAAGAGGGGAAAAAAGAGTACATGGACTTTCTGTTATTAGAACCTCGATCAACATGGACATGTGCTTTGATAAGCCCTTGCTTTCTAAACACTTTAGGAGACCAGTCATAGCAGTTCTCTTTTGCATATTTTTAGTCGCATCTTTCCATATATTGCCGCAATCCAATACATGCCTATACACCTCTTCCAGAGTTGACCAAAGATCCTTCCATTCTTCCTCATAGACAACCATCCGAGTAGCTGAACACTTCCTGAGAATGTTGGCCTCTGCACAAATTATGAAGACTCAAACCCCTAATATCTCACAACGACAGAATTTAAGAAAATCCTAAATTATGAATAGAAAGAAACCTTCAGAATGCTTAAAGCGTGTCAACATCTTGACAGATTCAGGAGTAATCCCAGTGTGCAGATTCTCTGAAACATCATATACTTTCATCCTCCAATTTGTGTACCAGACAAATCTACACGACAAAATAACGAATCAGTATTCATAAAAGAGTGTTGAGGTTATGAAGCCCTCCGATTACAGATGCAACCCACCCGAGAAGAGAGAGCTAACACAGCAAGTTTAGCCGACATGATGAATGATAAGCATGCTCATGCAATGCAAACACTCTCTGAAAAATATAGAATACGATATGGCACTCGCTCTTATAGATTAAATTTTTATTTTTTGGGTCAAAGTGGAGAAAAATAGTCTAACCGGTCTTTGTTGTTAACAGCTGTCAGATCAAAAGCAGCATTCAGCATCCCCGTGTTGTCATCCAGAAAAACATGTAAAAAGTTCAGAGAACGCAGAGACTGAGCATCTATTCCACTTTGTGCAGCTTTTTGGTTCAGAATGGATTTCACAGGTTGCTGCAGTACATCCTGGAACATGCAGAAAATGGAAATCCAGATGTTAGTGATTTAATCACGATGGTTTTTGAAAGTCATCCAGGACCATATATAAAATGGAAATTCAGATGTTAGTGATTTAATCACAATGGCTTTTGGGAAGATCTTCCTCGCATTAAAAAAAATCGACAGATAAAATTTTACTCTTTATCATGTTTTCCCCCACAATGACAGACTAAATCTAGGTAACGACGATATAAAAAGAAAAACTATCAGAATACTCAAATCCGGATGTTCGAGATACACTCCCAAGCACAATGGTTTTTGGGAAGACCTTCCTCGCATTCAAAAAAATTGACAGATAAAATTTTACTCTTATCATGTTTTGCCCCACAATGACAGAATAAATCTAGGTAACGCGATATAAAAAGAAAAACTATCAGAATACTCAAATCCAGATGTTTGAGATACTACCACAAACCAATTAATCATTAAAAGAAATCCATTTGAAGAACAGCCAGAGAAACACTGAAACACCATCCACATACGCTGTACTTCTGCATAAGCTTCCTGAACCTGTGCCTCATCCTTTTTGAAGTCTCAATGGACAAGCAGCTCTCAACACGTTCTTCCCACTTATACAGTTTCGTAAGTTCTTTAATTTCCTTCTCAATACTACTTCTACTAGCCTCCATATACTCCAGTATTCTGCAAATCATCTCAGCATAAGCAAACCAGCAAATCTCCAAAAGTATGGATTATGCAATGCAATGCAAGGAAAAAGTATCGGAGAACTCACATTGGCAGAAATTGCATGTTAAGTCCAAATAAATTGTACAGAACTTTCAGATTTTCCTTGTGACCAGAACTGCAAATCAATAGAAAAGAAACTACATGATGCACCAGAAGCAATAAGCCATCAACAACACCAGCATAATTGCATATGCCAACAAGATTAAAGATACTCTTTGGACTAGGGATACGTGGTCAGATGTAGAGAAGTAGATGATACAAATAGAGAATTTATTCCCTGTCAAAAAGAAAAAAACAGTGGAGAGAGGTAGACTCAACGCTATACCATGCATTGCACATGCTATACCTTGCATATTTTCCAAGTCGTACACCCGTGTTGATTTGACCATAAAAAGCGAGAATCAACTGGACGCGTCTTCTAAATTCACCTATATTTGATGTCTGAATGAAGTCCTTCAAACTGCATTTAACATTTTTGTTAGACACAGCCACTCAAAACACACTAAATTTCTCTCATATATATCCAGTGGCTCTTTTTTTAGTACCTTTGTATCGTAGACTCATCGTATCCAGAGACATCAGCAGAATGACTATAGATAACAGTATATAATGGGAACCAAAGCTGCAAAACAGATGGACAAACGATAAGAAAAATAACCCCCGAGAGAGAAAAAAAGATGGTTTAAAATAGTGGGAGACCAAAAATTGATTCCATCAGGAAATAGCTGCGAGATGGATCTATTCAACCCCGCATATCTTCTATTAGCTTTTCCTAATTTAGTAGGAAAATATGAATCACTTCATTAATATTTCGTAAGCAAGTTGCCAAAAATTTCATCTAGCAGCAAAAAAATCAAGAGTTTAATTTCTTTTTTGCGGTACATTACTTTACCAAGAGAAACAACACAACTATATTGAGGCCAACAGCTAAGTCATTTACTAGTTTAAATATGCAAGATAACCCAAGATAAATAGGATTTCCATTTTACAAGATAATAGAGAAAGGGCCCAAAATTCAATAAAGAAGAAATTTAAATGCGAGCGAACCGCAGAAGCACAATGTCTAGCTACTTACCCTTGTAGATTAGATAAAAAACCATAATCTTTAGTTATCAAAAATAATTTTAATTTTGAAAGCCCCGCAGAATCGTTATCTTGGAATATCTTTCTCACCAAAAGCTTAACTTACCTTGGCAGCATTCATCTCATACTGATCCTGCACCTCATCTAGCAATACTGGCCAACACTCAAGTTCCTTCTTTTGCCATGAGGACACCAAACCAACAATAGGCTCCAGTTGATCTAAGAAAACATTTAAGAAGAGGAACCAGAAAATTATATATAAGCAGAATCAGCCTTTTTAAAAGGGAGAAGAGTGTGAGAATATTTGTCACCGAAGGACACACCAGATAAAGACAATCTGGGAATATTTTCGTGTAACACATGAGCCCTGTTGAGCAAGAACTGCAATCCTGAAAGAGCCTTCAGAAGGAGGAAATAATATTATTTAGGTCTTATCCAGAGGGAAAAATACAAAGAAAAGATCCAACCTCAGTGCTATGTCTTGACATGGTTATGTACCTTCAGTTAGTTTAACTGAAATAACCTCATCTAGTGAATGCACAGAACAACATTATTGATCTACTAGCAGACCAACCAAAAGTTCAGTCCTTGCAATCTTGTTTTCTGCATCGTTTGACCTACCTATACAGAAAGAACCCTGTTTTATCATTACCTTAGCCAGGGGCATATCCACAGGAAGTGCCAACAGCATTCTAATCACATCCAACATTTTCTGTAGTCCAGGATGACCTTCCCACTTGCTCATAAGAGCAAGAATGACTTTTTCCAACGGGAGCAGGAGCTTGACCATTTTATCCATATCGTGCGCATTTGAATCCTATAGGATGCAAATAACATGTAAGTAGTACTCCATATAGTCATGCGTTTCAACCATAGTCCAGATTCCAGAGAGGCAGCAACAATAGCAAAACCTTGTAAAAATTATATCCACAGCGAGAGAGAGTGGTCGAAACATGGCTCAAAGAAAGATTAAGCAAGTGCTCCGGCATAAGCCCTGTGTCCAAACTAGCAAGATTGGGACTTCGTAAATCTGAAACAAGAAAGGGTAGAGTAGAGTTGAGTTTCCAGGGTGAAAAAAAAAAAAAAAAAACAATTATCGGTACCAAATGAAAATGTTGCTACCTTTCATCATTCCTGCTCCCAATCTATAAGACTCCACGAAGTTTCTCAAAATGTTTTCATCAGACATTGAGAAACTTCCAGGCTGAGAAGAAGAGATAACAATGCACATATGGTGTGATCATTAAAGAAATCGGTGGTCCCAAATTTAAGACCAAAATTTAAGTTCAGAGCAAGCACATGAAAAAAGGCTAATCTCATTAGGAAACATATGTTCATACAAATACATAGAGTTTTTTAAATTAAAAACTAATGGTCAAATCAAATAACCTCTAAACCCAAGCACGCCAACATGTGACTACATGAATACCAAGACGTCAAAAAAGTGGTTTATCTCCAGAACTTTGTGCTACATCCATACGACAGAAGAAAATATTTCTGCATGGAGAAACTAAAAAGGAAATTTTCTGGATGCAGTGGCCAAAGTTTCTTAAAGTTCTGCCGCATCTAATTTTCTATAGATAGCAACACAGAAAAAAGAATTTTTGGAAGATTCTTCTTATCCCTGGAACTCACTGTATTCACATTATTCTCTAGTGATAGTTACTCCATTAACTTGCCCCAAACAATCTAATTTCATCAAAGCAGATGCTTCCACCACAACATGATCTTCTCAGTAAATTTCAGAATATTGACTATTTAATGGCAGGGCAATAAGGCTACCAAAGGGCTAATAAACAAGCAAAATCATTCCAGAGGGATGTTTATATAGCCTCAAAAACTATCAACCTGTAATGTCAAAGGAAAATTAACTCACCGCAACAACAAGATCGATCGACCCAAATAACTGATTATGGATTTGAACCATGTCACTCAAAACAGGTTCTTGAATGGAACTCCATGCATCGTCCACATTTTCAACCTCGTTAGCCTGTACATAAAAACAATACACTAGTATAAGTGCTCCAATAAGACAAGAATGGCAAACAAACATGGAAGCATTACCCATTCAGTGCTTTCTTCTTCCGCCGCCAACTGCTGCCATTCTAGAAAGCTTTCGCTTGCAAATGACTGTCTAAGACTAGATATGTTTACTTCAACAACAGTGTCAATGTCAAATGCTCGAGGTTTAAATTTGAATTGCTGAGAAGCAGATTCTTCTTTTAATTTGGCTTGAACTTTCATGGCCATCCAGAGGTTGGCGAACGTGGCAAAGATTTTCTCCATCATCTGAATCAGAAAAAACATTGGATGAAGACTAACCATCAAGCACAAGCATAAAGATAACTAAATAAGACTTGAGATGCTTCTCCCAGACAATCAATCAGCGAACATATACCATGAATTGTGAGTCACTCATAAGTCGTGAATTAGCCACATAATGAGCAATCCGAACAAGAATGTTGTTCTGTTGAACAGAGGCTTTAAGTTGCTGGGCGCATACGTCCTACAAGGTACTTTCATATGAGTCGGAAGCTTAGAAAATTTAGCACTGAAAACAATTCAAATACTTCACATACCATTTCATCAGCATCAATGACACATGCAACAGAAACCAACTTCTCGAGCAATGTCACATCTGCTGATGACAAAATTGATGGAAAATCTAGTTCATATGATGAGACATCAGGCAGCTCACTGATGAGTTTACCATCAAATTCGTGTAATCCACATCTAGGGAATCTCATAAAAAAGTGAAGAGTTTCCTGCGAAGAACCATTAGATGAGTTCCACACCGTGTATATACAACATTACCATCAAGACTTATGTAAATCTTTACATACCAAAACTCGCTCCATTTCGTCCTCCAGGAGTTTCTTCAGAAAACTCTCCTTTAAGAAACTCGACAAAACCAAAGATAAGCCTAGTTTCATTTCGTAGACTGCAACTTGAACCGGCTGAACTATATCAAGATACTCAATGTACTCACGGGACAATCGATCAATAAAGGAGGTGGAAGTTCTCTGAAAAATAGAAACAGTATGCAACCTTTAGAAAGCAAAAGTAGACAGTAAACCAATTGAAAATACACTCAAAGTCAAACCTGCCAGTCGCAGACTTGGTGGATAATCTGAACTGAATCTGTCCCTTCAATATTGCTCACCAAGAGCATCAATGATTTGACTAGAAAAGAAAAATCATTTAATTCACCTCTTAACTTTTTGAATTTGCTAGGATCTGAGCGAAACACAACCTGAGCCAAAATAATAGCAGTCAACAAAATTGAAAAGAAAAATAAAAGCAGAAATGGAAACATTAATGCAAGATTAGAATAAATAAATGACAAGCCATCATGTAGAACAACCTACACAAATGACTCCACGCATAAATTGCAATAGCAAGGTAGCACGAATAATTATGAAAGATGCTCTTATCATAAACAAGTTAAAAAGTGACTGTAGAATCAGCAAGTTATCCACTTGTTAACAGATAATGTCGACAAAAAGATAGAACAAAATCACCGCCCCTCCAACCCTGCAAAAAATACCTTTCTTTGAATCCTGTCACGTTCTCTCTGTAGATGCTCTAAAAGTCGCAATCTCTGCTTATCATCCCGTTTTGCGCAGAAACTCCCAGCTAAATAGTTGCACTTTTCTCGAACCTACAAGCCATTGGAGAATAGAATGTTAAGTTTCCCAGCATAAGTACAAGAAGACCAGCTTCAAGTAATTATTGAAACAAAGAACAAAGTTACTAAGCAGATTCTCTAGAGCTACCTCTATTTCAAGTTCAAGCAAAGAAATCTTCTTTGCTATGGATGACTGCTTACAAGAGTACTTCAGCGCAGGATCCAAATCATCAGAGTTAACCAAGAGATGATAACGCATGCCACCGATATGTAACCATGCATATCCAAGGTACTGAACATCTATCACATTATAAAATGATAAGATAATAACAAAAGTTCAGTGAAACGTTATGTATGTAGCATTTCTGATAGTTCCAAACTGAAGAACTAAAATAACATACAATCACCAGAATGTGAGCAGCAAACATAAAGTTCTCTAAAGGCTGGCTCAATGGAAGTTTGCACCAAATTTCTCAGTCCTTCATGGTTTGATGACAAAATAAGTGTGCTCAGCAGCTGAATGCTATTCTCCTGTCAACCCAAATGCAGTTGTAACTAAATCATTACCATTAAAAGCACCAAGATAGAAATAAGCCTTCTATGCATCATGTCATATATATACAGACATCTAATTGTAAGAAAATGGTTCCAGTGGCTCCTATGTAAGTTTCATTAAAAATTGCAAGTTACATTATGAGGTTCTCGACTTTACCTTCACTCCATTTTCATGTAATGAAGAAATAATAGACTTGATCGCAGCAAAGTTTTCTGTCTGAAAAGACTTCTGGTGGGCAAATATAATCTGGAAAGGGGGACAAAATCATCAGTCATATGCAAACCAGGACAAAACCATCAAATGAAGAAAAATAAAGACCTACCTGTGATAGAAGTATTCGAGCAGAAGATAGGAGAAAAGTAGGTATATCAGCCTCTCGCTGAGTACTTCTCCAGATATTGGATGAAGCAACTCGAACCTTCAGACAGTGTGAAGAATAATCCTTGATACTAAAGGAACGTTGCCTGATTTGTTTAGAGCAGAGCAGATATGTTAGAACAACTATCAACCATTGAGACCAAAAGTTGCATGAGAAAGTTATTAATTGGTGCCATAAAACATATAATAAAGACACTTTTCATATACTAATACTCAACAAATGAGACATAAAATCAGTCATCCAGTAGCACAAGACGAAAGCAGATGTAAGTTGGTGATACCAGGAACAACAACAACAACCAAGTCTAATTGATACCAGAAAACTTAAAATAAAGAGAACAGGAGATTTTGGGACTATCATAACGTAATACCACGAAAAGATGCTAGTTTCAAACATCCAACTCCCCCCACCCTTCCTCCCCCCTTTTTTTTTCCCTCTTCCCCAAGAGCACCAACAAATATTTGGAGAGGGGGCGGGGGGGGGGGGGGTGGGGGTGGGAATTCGTTTCTAGAACCTAGGCTGCATTTGGTCTCTAGTCATTTTCACCATATAGGATAATGATAAAATAGAATATCGATTATTTATGTCCTCTGCATCATTCAGTAAATGTCCGAATATAACTTGTATATAGACATGCTCGCGACACACATAGACATGCTCGCGACACACATCTCTCTCTCCCCAATGCCTCTGCCAGTATCAAGTTGACCTGCCACATCTAACCCCGCCTTGCCGCCATCACTCAAACCTCACAGCCTCTACCCTTGCATTGCTGCTGTGGCTCAAACCTTGCAGCAGCTGCATCCAGATACAATCCTGGTGCCAATGCCACCATCCCCTCACTCCGTGGACAGCCGTGACAACCTCCTCCTCCTCCTCCCCCCCCCCCAAAAAATAAAAATAAAAAATAAAACAAACCCAAAATGTGCTTGACCTGTGCACATGGCTCTTAAATCTCTACCTCTGCTGTCACTGTTGTTGTTGAGGGGAAGGAAATACAACGGCGCACAAACCTGAGGAGATCGAGCACAAGCATGAAATCTCAGGCTCGTTGGCACTTGACCCAAGCCCTAGATCTCAGATCCAGAGCAGGGTTGACCTCAGATTCGAGACCTAAAGCTTGACCATGCCGACCGAGCTAGGGCTCAATAACAACGAGGAGAACCGCGGCATGCCAAGTGGAAATCAGCGACGAGTAGCCAGCCAAGATCAGAGATATCAGTGGAGGCTGGTGGTAAAATGCAGAGGACACAGGGAGGTTGAGGTTGGAGACGATCGGTTGTGGTGGTGATGGTCCTCGCGTGGTTGCTGGTGATGCAATCATTGGAGGTGTCAACAGGTGGCAAGGCGGCGTTGATCTTGGTCGTGCAATATTTTAACATATCCACATTATATCATCACCCCTAGGTGGGAATTTTTTATCCAGATTATATCTGGAAAATATCCAGACAGCTCCGGATTTCACATTGCCCCAAACACCGGATAGGCTAAAAGTCATCTTATCCGGAGTTGTATCCGGCCCATCAAACATAGCGAAAGGGTGACTCAGTTTCTTTTGTTAAAAAAATTACCTTCTGTTGGAAAGTAACTGTGTTGCTAAAAACTAGCCGATAGAAAATGTTTTATTCGATCTCCATCACCGTGGTGACCAGCAGGCTGCCTCAACTGCCGATCACCGGGGGAGGCTTGTTGAAGGTGACGGCTTATCACATCCAAAAGTTCTCAACTAAGATTTTCTTCTTACACACAGCCAAATGCAAGATAAAGGTTACCTTGTAAACTATTTTCATATATGAACACACTTTTTGGGCCACTGAAACAAATCAAGCTTTAGTCAAAACCTTTTTAGGTTGCAGACAATCAATATGAGAAGAAAAAAAAGACAGTTCACTTACTGCATCTGCAATGTCATTGCTGTTCTCAAAGGCCGCATGATCACATCAGGTAATGGAATATCATAACCGTCATGTCTCAAGGAGTTCTGCTGCCAAAAATAACTAGTTAGATAATTGAAGATTCATGGCACAGAGCCAATACTGAATGTTCTATTAGGGAAAAAGGAAACTCATGAATCAAAAAGAGAGAAATACATTTACCGTGAAGGATGGAAAGCAGAGACTCCACATAGATGCATGCCACATGCACCACATTTCGAGAACAATAGCCGCGATTCTCACATCCACTGTGACACAGTAAACCGGAAAAAGAATATATTGGTATAAATGGGAGATATTATAGCATAAAGATACAAAAATGATTGGACAAACCTGCGTCAATAGACATCCATGAATCCAAGGTCCACAGAGCTTTTTGGTGTGGAGCAAACATCTGTGGAGGTCTTGATGAGAAGGTTAAAGAAAAGTCCAGAGAAGATCCCAGAAGGTGAGAAACACTGCTTAGAGCCTGGATGCAAGAGATGCAAACAATACACAAATAAATAAACAAAGGAATATTCTGACCACAATGAAAATATAACCCAATCCAAACCAAAATAAGAAAAAGAAAAACCACTATGCGAGAAAGTACAAGAACAGAGAAAATGCTTCTTCCAGATGAAAAACAGAACCAAATACTCGATTGCCCTAAATAAGCAAAAGCTATAGGCATCTATTAGGCGCTGACTAGAAGAAACTTCTAAGGGATCAGTTCACATGAAGATGAAAAATGGGTTCATATCTGACAATAAAAAGCTTCGCAAATTCTAACGACTCAGCCAGGTTCACCTAAGTGACCAACTTGAAGCGATCAAATTAATAGTATATCTTCTCTTTTCTGCCTCTGGTAAAGTCCATTATATTCCTATGATTCCATCTGCCAAAATAAATGAGATATCTAATAGTATGATTTAATAGAAACCATATCTAAAAGAAAGTAATGCAGTCATGTGTTTGTGCCAGTGATGCAACTACAAGAGAGCAATGCTCGTTAACTTTTTGCATTTAGTGCCCTTAAGTTATTCTACTTAACTATTAAATGCTCCCCCAAATCATATAAAGTTTGAAAGCAAATACCCACTTCACATGGTGCATCCCACAATCCGACCGATCCTCGGGAAAGAGCATCTTGCACTAGAAAGTATAAGTAAATACCCACTGCTACTTACTTCTGCTTCACATACCATCAACCATCAAACTCATAAACATTCTTTCGCGCACTATGCTCAAACCCAGACATTTCGATAACCCGTTGAATCTCATCAGCGCAACTCGGCATTCTTGCAGCTAAACATGGCTGGCTATCAAGTAGAACTGCCTTAAAACGGTATTCTCGTGCGAGTATGCTATAATTTTGCCAACTCACAGTATCATGACTATAGCATTTTTCATGGTCACATGGACTCCAAATCCAGAAATAACGACGAATTTTTAAATGCTAAAGTTATCCTACTTAACTATTAAATGCTCCCTCAAATCATATCCAACTATAATTTCTTAAATGTCTTCAGGGTTAAATGTATATCATGTTTTAGCATGATGTTCAGCATCGGAAGAGTGCATAAAGTTGGTGTGCGATTGTATATTCAATGCTTGGTTACTTGTTCACCTAGACTGTTGTCATGGACCAAAACAAGGGAGGGAGGGATTAAGCTTCATGATATATTGCTTATGAAAGGGACACATTGTCATCCAAAACTTCATGGGACAATGTCTCGCACCTTTAATTCGAAAGAAGGCTGGAAAGTGCCAGGACCAAAAGTGAAAAAAGAAAGGGCCATGAAAATGCAAAAATGCATCTAATACTCTCACCAAAATCCAGCTAGCCCCAGTTATATGTGACAAGTAACTCAACCAAAAAGCTGGAATAGTTGGAAAGAGCATCAAATAATAGTTGATGTAGAAAAATCTGAAAATTAAAAAATCTTACTTGGTGGGAGTCTGCAGGGTCAATCAACACAATGGATGATAAATTTTGAAGCAACTGAGTGTCAAGGAAAAAACTAGTGCAATCATTCATCGGACAGGTCTCCATCCAACAATAAAATCCCAAGTCAGAACACAATATCTGAGGAAGGAGAGCACAACAAGCAGCTGAGTCTGCTTCAATACAGGCATCTTCGTCAGATCTCATACTAGTCTCCAGTTTGTGCTTCTCAAATCCAAACCTTTCCAAAAGCTTCTGAAATCGACAAAACCAAGTGTGGGTTGGAGGGGGAAAAAAAATATACTAGTCAAATTAGGACAGCAGTAAGGCAAACCTCATGCATCTCATCTAATTGCTGGACAATCATGTTCTCATCTTCAGTGCGATTATTTGATAGTTGTGATGCAAGGCAAACACCTACATGAATATTCCAGTAAGTTTTTGGGTAAACCGCCGAATAAATGGGATAAGATGAAGCTATAGATTGCAAAAGAGAAATGCATCCAAAAATAACTTTTCAGTTATAATTGTCGTAAAAGTGATGCAGTACAGACCTATCTAGTTCATCAGCTGTTAGATGGAGGTACCCTTTTAACACACAAACCGCAATAAAACCCCATTATAAGACTTATAGTCGTAAATTAAGTGACTGATATTGCAGATTAGTGAATAGGAAACCTCCATTGCTAGTATTGGTATCAATTTGTACGTGTGAAATACATGTACAATAGAAATTGACTTTCTGAGAGATGGCCAAGTGGTTGCTGGCTCCCGGCCTTGGAGCAAAGAATGAGATTGCATTATAAGGTCACAACTGAACAGATCAAGCAAATTCAAATTGACACAACATGGTACCTACTAGTTCAAAATCATAGGGGAGGGCAATAAAATAAATCACATGGTACCTACCTCGCGTTGCCAACTTGCGGAGATCAAGACAGGAAGATGCAATGAGGTCAATGCGGTCACCAGCTGCAATAATTAATTGGGACAATAGGTTGGAGAGTTTAGGAATTGATAATTGGTGAGGCTACAAAGCATAATCTAAGTAGAATGTCTTACAATGCTTCCAAATTGATTCACAAAGATTGAATATGTTGAGCTGTTCACGATACACATGGGCAGAATGTGGCAATAGAGGATGCCCACAATTTATCCATAGCAAGGACTTGTTGGGACGTAAGTTCCAGGAAGAGGCTCCAACCAGATCCCTACTCTCCTCCTATGCACAAGAAAGAATTTTAGTCAGGCTTACAGAGCTCAAAAGGAGTTGAGCGGCAAAAGATATCGTGCATACAGTATAATCTCACCAGAGCAGCTACAGCTGAAGCAGCCTGTGGATGAAAAACCTGCAATTTCTCAGCAACCTTCAACAAGGAACGCCAAAAGACCAGCAAGGTCTCAAACTGGGATGATACAACACTTTCCCAAAATTGCATGTGATCTTCAAGAAGGCGGCTGTATAACTTGAACAGAACATCGAAAGACGGACACTCAATAAGTATATTCAAAATCCCCTTCTCCAGAACACGCAACGATTTCAACAATGGACTCAGATTCTTTAATTCACCAGTCGAGCCATGCCTTTTCTCAGAATTCCACTGTTGATAACTGTGCCTTAGCAGGACCACAGACTGAATGGCATTCCAGAGAACGGTACTGGACAAAGCCGAGGCATCACTCATAGCAACTAAATCAACTAATTCAGATGAAAGCAAAGGCACTGGACACTCTCTATTAATTTCGTTAAGAGATCTAAGCTTGTGACCACACAGTTTTATATATCTCCATATTGGATGTTCCAACTCCTTTATAAATGAAGTCAAGAAGGATCTGAAAGTCCGACAGAAAGGATGTAATTCGAACCAAAGGAGATACAGGTTTAGATCACTGTCCGTTGCCTGCTCAATTGCCCAGTTAGCAGCGAGAAGTAGCTTCTTACTGAAAAGAGCCAAATCGGACATTGTACCTCCACCATGACACAAAAGCCTTTGCTTTATATCCTTAGGAAACATAATCTGACGCAATGTCTGAATATCAATTAAGTAAGGCATCGCAGAGCCATTCACAACTAAAGCTTGATCCACATAGCACCCACTATCAGTGGTTTTATATTCAAAATATGCACACCTTGCCCCAAGGAACTCAACATACATGCAGTTCTGTTTAAATGAAGTTTCTTTTGGATAGTGGACAAAGCTCCCCAAGTTCAAGGGCAATGGCCACCCGCCAGGCAAAAATAGGGGATATCCAGGAGAGGCCATAGGGAAGGCAGACCCAAATTCACGCTTTGCATAGCTGACAATATTTTCCCCTTCAGACTCCCCAAAAGAAGATAAATATGTATGCTCCCAACTTATTTGAAGGCTCCACAAAGGCCGGTTGCCCTCTGCAAGAAGCCGCTGGAATAACTGTATCCACCGTGCAAGCTCAAAGTACGTGACTTGAACATGTACACGTAAACCTTCATCCCTAGCGTGAATATGCGTTTCAGCCATTGCATCCACCAATGTGGGAAACGGAATGCCTGATTCAACAAGGAATCTTTTCACGTCTCCCAGTTCCGATTCACTTTTCCAATCAGGTACCCAAAGGGGAGGCATCATAAATATTTCAACTCCTCTGTTCCTCATAGCTCGCGAAACCTCACCATGGTTTGGATTGACTGTGAGGAACATTCGAAAATTAGGGTGAGGGTGAAGAACAACAGGCTTCCCATCAACTGTCCCACATTCATTAATGGTAATTGACCCACAAGGCTCCACCAAAGAGTTAATTCTATCAAGTACCTATTACAAATGAAAGACAAGAGTAAAGAAAGTGAGTAGAAATACATACCAAGTTCACTAAAAATGGAAAAAATAAGGTTTAAGAATACCAAATCAAGAACTCATATCTTACCGTGGGATTGCAAAGATTCGCATCCTCCAGAACAATCCATTCTCCTTTTTCAATGGCTCTTACCAATACTCCAGCAACCCATTCAAATTTTGCTGAAAAGGTCATCCTCCGGTGAAGTTCTTTCAATTTCACAATTCTATTCCGGATATTATCTAGTTCCTCCATTGACCAAGACAAGGGTAAGGAGCTCGCCTCTCTATACAACTTAAGTTGATCGACAATTTTGATTAACACACTAAATGAACTGGAAACTCTTTCCTCCAGATTTCCTAAACCAGATCTGGATACATTACCAGAGTCAATATGAGAAAGGAATGCATGCCATTCAGAAATCAAATCTTTCTTTCCAATTATAAATGCTTCCATAGAGTATTTTACTCGTAATCTGCAAAGCTCATTCATGTAATGTTCAATCTGAGAAGCAACATAGCGCAGGTTGCGAAAGATACTATATTGCTCAAAGCAACCAAGTAGTTCAGATATGTCTGTTGCTGATGAAAGATTTAATTCATTTAGAACATTGCCAGTGAGCTGAGCAAGTATTCTTATAAGTGAAGTCTTTCCAGAGGAAGAAGGACCAATCAAGATGCACAGCCATTGATACTTTACACAATCAGCAGCAGCTTCCAGGTTCTGACGAATTCCAGGCACAATTTTCAGCCTATTTGAAACTACAGGTAACAGCTCATTATTCCTTTTAATGGCAGAATTCCCCACCATCAAGTAATGAGAAGTTAGTTGCACTCGCGAGGAAAGGATTTACAGACGGCTTCACCTTAAAAACCTGTTCATAGAGGCGTAGAACTTCTTTACGATCAGTTGCTGTACGCATTCTTTGGACATACACCAGATTAAGGAAACAGTCATCTTTTGACTGGACTGGTGCATCTGCATAAGCAGCAACATTTTATAAAAAAGGAGCTGGTAAGAGGGAAAAAAACAGGAAAAAAGGAGCTGTGAAAATTGAATACCTTGAATAATTTGACATGACCTAATCACATCACGGAGATTAAATTCCCAAGGTGAGCCATCCTGTGCGAACTTGCGGAAAATCATTGTTTCCTCATATAATCTTTTGTTGAACAAAATTAACTTGGAAAGAAGAGATCTTGGAATTGATGGATACAATGAACTGCAGATGGAGAGGTAGTCATCTTCAACTAGTTCATCCACATAAACCTGGAAACACCAAATAAAATCATAAGTTATAATGTACCAATTTCCAAACGAACCTAGGAAAACAAAGGGCAAAAGTTAAATGCAGAGAAAACAAGGGAAAAATGAACCTTCGTGAAACGGTTCAGGAAGGACTTTGGAAGGCCTTTTCGGCCTCCGCCTTGACTTGAAGGATTTTGACATGCAAATATTCTGAAAGATGGCGGGCATTTGAAGGTAAGATCCAGCTCTGGGATAAAAATCTCAGCTCGATGATCTAGAATAGCATTCAAACCCTGGAAAAAAATTCATTTTCAAATAAGTAAGCACATCTGAGGGAGAAATTTGACATAAAATTCAACTGAGGACAAAAATAAGAAAAGGTCTGGTTTGATTACAATTTTTTTTTTTTGGCTTAAGCAAGAAGAGTTGTCATTATTTGCATAAAAAAAAACACAAAGACATTTGTGAAACACCAAATTCCATGGTACCTCTAAGACGGATTGTGGAGCAAGATTCAGCTCATCAAGCAGCACCCAACAACCCTCCTTAAGTGCCTAAAGAAACAAGACAATATTATCTGCGACCAACCATAGGCAGAGAAAGAGCAATAAATTTAGAAGAAATTGCCACCTGTAGGAGAATACCATCAGACCAAGCAAACTTCATTCCTTCATCACTGTCAACAGGTAAATCTGAGCCCAACAAATCCATCATATCAGTCTGCAACATAGACAAATTTAGAACCTTGTAGAAAAACCAAGCAAACTGCACAATAAAATGGATTGCTAGAACAAACAATCTGAAGAGATAATAAACAGAAACGAACCTGCTCTGATAGGTTAATTCTTATGACTCTATGCCCAGAGAACTTGCCCAAAGCGACAACTAAACTAGTCTTCCCAACACCAGGACTGCCTTCAAGTAGAACTGAAAGAAGGAGCTGTGATCTGAGCAATCTGCAGAAGAGAGAGGAAAGAGGCAAACCAAGGTTGTGGAGATTCCGAACTGGTGAATACATACCAGGCTTTCTAAGCTGCATAGCCCGCAGTACCCGCAAGGCATTTCTTCGTGTAGTTGGTGCTAAAAGTTCAAACCCCCCATCCTCACAGTTTTCATGTCCTGCCAAGCACGTGTAAATAGGACTATTGTAAGTCAAGTCTTCAATGGTTCTAAGTTCATAAGTCATGCACGTAACGGGACCTAAAAGTGTGGTAAGAGAGGCAGACCAAATCTCTCATCCCTCCCCAAAAAAAAAAAAAAAACAACCCAAAAAAGAAGAAGGAAAAAACCCAACACCACCTACCCACAAGAAACAGTTGAAGGAAGCTAATAGACAACGAACTCAACAAATTGAAATAGTACACCATAGGAATGTACATACATCAAATTATCCAAGGCCCAATTAAAAGCTTAGGCCCATAGGTGGAAGCAGTTAACACAATGTACTTAATACACCTTCCCCATGAAGACGGACCTGACCTCATTATAGTAGGGAGGAAACTGAGGGGTCTAGAAGTTCAGAGAAGAAGTAATGCCATGGAGAATTATCAAGGAAAACTATGCCGCCAACCTATCTGAAAGCATTAGCCACAAGAAACATGGTTTCCATTGCTAGGCACTAGACTTGACACAAATGTAAGTACATCGATATGATGTGAAGATGTAATCCCTTTCCCATCCCCCCACCCACAAAAAAAAAAAAAGCGAAACAAAAGGAAAACCCAAAAAGGGCCGCAAAGGGATAAGGCAAGGAAATTGCGGAAGAATTGTGAATGTTATTTGTTGAACTACCATTCTTCTACCTGCCATCTTTGTCATTCTTCAATGTATTTTTTTCTTTTGTACATATATAGCCTAGAATATCCCATCCAAATATTTAAGCTATAAAGAACAAGTGTTTATAGAGCTTCAGCTCAAGGGATTGAATCTTGACACTTCCTTCAGATATATTATGAAAGTTGCTCTTGTTTGTCCCCCGGTTGTTGTTTGACCTGGTAATGCGTCATTATGCCCACTTATGGCTCCAATACTGTGACTAAAAATACCTAGCTCACACTTTCTTATTTATATTCCCAATAAATACACGAAACTTAATGAAGAACCAAGAATGATCATGTTGACCACACTCAAACACAAATGCTTAGGAGAAGTACAATTTAAACGGTGCAGCTACAAAGCCAAGGCCAAAAAATGTACAGTGCTGTGAGAAATTGGAGTCACCACGTGAAACATTACCTTTCTCAATGTAGAACGGATCAATACCGAATATATTATCACATTGCACATTATGATTGCCAGACAAATTGTTTTCCATGATAGTTTCACTCCAACCATAATTTTCTATCCTCGAAAGCTTTCGATAGTCAGCACTATCGACATCTACCTGCAAAAGTAAGACAAGGAAAAAGTGAGCAATTGCAAAGAATAATGCATGCGGTGAACCCCACACGAAAATAATATGAGCAACAATTTTCTGAAAAATACATTACTACAATTCAACATAATAGCAAGGGAATTTATCACACAAGGTAAGATATCTAACCGAATGACTAAAGAGTCTTAACCAGGAAACAAGTTGACTACATGAATAATAATACTAGAATCTTTTCTTCTCATATTTAACAAAGAGAGGGTATTATCCTCTAAGAACATCCTTTATTCATCAACGGGTCATAATTCTTCAACTAATTTAAGGAACTATCCAATGTCGAACAAAAGACTTAAGTATCAAGTCCCAAAGATGAGAACTTGCGAAGGAAAACAATGTCAAGAATGATAACTAAACAAACATATAAAAGAACTCTGTTCTTATAACTAGTCGTAATTTCAGGACTATTTATAGAACTCGGCTGCAAGAAGGCAATAAGCCTTGCTAAGGCAACCAAGAAGATAAAGAATAGTTTCACCGCAGATAACAATTAATGGGTCATAAGTCTTCAATTTACGGAACATTATAGCTCCATTGTACATCATCCCTTTTTAATAGTAGATTTGCGGCCGATAACCTGACAAGCAAAGAAAAAGCACCTGTAATTGTCCCAAAAGAAAATGCAGGCATTTGTCTTTCAGCTCTTCTGCATCGCTCTGAGAGATTCCAGTCCCTGAGTAAAGATAGGCAAAAGGCCAGAATAAATCCAGCTTCAGTAAAATGCAGAGTGGAGATCAACTATAAACTTCAGTATCAACTAAGCATCCACTACAAGATACAGAAAGAGGTTAATTACTTTTGATTTATCCTCTCCCTAGCATGAAAATCTAACGACTTCCATTTGGGAACAGTGGAGGAAGGTCGTTCCCAAAGGGAGGGACAAAAACAGAAAATAGGTAGAACTCAACGAAATAGATAAAATACTACACTTGTCTCAGTAAAGAAAATGGTATTGCAACTGTGAACATGTTGATTGTACAATCAGTCTCTTCTCCTATGATAAATCAAGTGATCATCAGAGAAAATATCAGAACAAGTTTAATTACAATGAGCAAAAAAAAAACAGTCAAGAACCCCATCAACTCAGTACTGCATGGTTTCAACAACAGACAGCAGTGCATGGAGCTCCCCATGATTTCACTTCTGTATTGGGAAGTAACAAACAAGTTGCACTAAAATTCCTGGGGAATATGAACTTGAGAATAGTGCTTATAGAGAACTAGAAAAAATAAGAAAAAGCCAGTCGCGCACGCTCACAAGCTCCTTGAATGTTTCATTTTATTAAGTACTGCATCTCACTTGGGCCATGGAATTGCAAGCATTAAAATCCCACAAGGAATTTAAAATATGTGACCATTTTAGTTGAGTGACCAGAGGTAAAAAATTTAACAACTACTAAAAAGAAGGTTGTTCTTTCTGACTATTGATAAGATTTGTTAACCCACAACCATAGTATGGGCAGTTCTCCATTGATTGTGCCAATTGCCTTTCCCCATGCGCACACTACTTCACATCAGGGCTACCTTATTGCGCGTATCTAACCAGTGGTCATGGAAAAAAAAAAAAGAGTACCTAAAGTGAGTCCATCAAGGAGAACAAGGAAAGACCCATGAAGCAAGGCAGACTTGGCACCCAAATTTCTCTCAGTCTCATTAATAAAAGAAACCCAAGAGAGGAGATCTCTCACAGTCAGTGTTCTCCCAGTCTGTAATCTGTTAAACCACTGCACCACATTCAATACATAAATGGGTTATTCAGACTATTCAAGGTATAACACCAGACACGCAAATAAAAGTGTAGTAGTTAAAAAGAAGATGAATTGAAAGCTAATACAGGCAAATGATCCCTTTTCAAATGCTCAACTTGTTCCCCAATGAGAAAGGGGATTCCATAAATCACTTTGGCAAGATTATAGTTTACAAATCCAGGTAAACGTGCCTTAAAAACTTACAGCTCTATAATAGTGTATGACAAGCATCTGAAAACAACTCAAAAGTTACTGATTCATTTCTAAAATAGGATCCACATTTCCACATCAAAAATGCTCTTAGAAATATTGGGGTACAAATATAAATCAAGAGTGCACAAAAAGACCAGCATCCAGCAGCAGCACTGTCAGCAGTTTCTCCCTTTTGTCATTCCAATTTTTTTTATCTTTGTTTTCTGAAAAGACTACTATAGGACACCAAGGGGGTGCAAACTCACATAGAAAAAGAGCTCAATTACAGGAACCAAGGAATCTATATATCCATCTGCCAGTTTCCACTATGCCAAAAGTGAACTTTTAGCCAATTTTCAATAAAAAACAGAAATGAAAGATTACACTCCATCAAATACCCTCTTGTTTTCTTGCTGGTAGGCATTACATTCAAGCACTGTTGTTAAGCAAGCAACGCGAGAGCTTTGGTTTGATAGGGCATCAACCACCAGCAAGGGCAGAGTGATGAAGCGCATTAGAAGATATTGAGGTACAATCAATCTGTCGGAGGTATAGTAACAGTAAGGTGCTTCCCACAAAAGGCCAGCAGATGCACTTGGACATTAAGAGGTGAGAAATCAATTGCCCTACGGGTAACTAACTGCAACTGGTCAGTTATAGAGGAGATCCTGGAACAGATGAGTACTTCCTTATGGAAGTGGGGTCAATCCTTTTGTTATCACTAATGAAAATCAACTTAAAACCCATCATGCAAACCAACCAATCAACTCCTGTCAGTCTCATACTCATTGAAATAGCTCGCCCTAATGCAGCCATCTTCCAACCAATTATGCAACTTTGGCACAATGCATACTACGGTTCGTACAGAGAGGTAGCTAAGGATTATGAGTGTCCCGAAAAGTTTCCTTCTGTCATTTTCCTTAAAGGAAGAAGGGAGGACAGAAACAGATAAAAACAGAGGAGATAATGTATTAGAGATTAGCCACAAGAACCAAGCACTGATTTTTTCTATGAGTGATGAACTGGGTTTATCGGTGAGACAAGCTCACACAATCGAGGGACAGAGCTGAAGTGCATACAAATCCGGCCTTAAAATTTTGTGAGATAACAAACAATTAATTTAAAAGGTTATACTATTAGGAAATAGGATGACAACGCATACATAGCACAATAGAAAACAATAACAATGCAACAAGTAACTACACAAGAGTTACCTCCCAAAAGTTTATCATGGGATCCACGACAAACAGAAGCTCTGGCTTGGATATACTGCATATAACAAATGTTGGAAGGGCCGTCAAGAAAGAAAATTTTTAAAGATTTGCCTCAACAAATACATGATCATACAAGGATACCTTTGCTGAGAAATAATTCTAAGTTCATTAGGATCACCAACAGAAGGTACCCAGATTTCTGTAAATCTATTACGAAGAGCAGGCGACAGCTCCTTTTTACCATAATCACCACCAGGGTTCATGGTTGCAAGAAGGATGAAGTCATTGTGAGCAGTAACTTCCTCCATTATAGATCCCCCTTTCTCTGGCAAAGACTACATGGGTGGCAAATGTAAATGGTCAGAGGAAAATCTGATGAAAAAATAAACAATTGAATGCAGAAGGATAGAAATAGGATGGTACCAAAAAAAACCACTAAAACAACAAAGAGAACATTCGCATTGGACAAATTTCAGTGTGAACATGAGGATGAGCAAACCATCATCAGTACCAAGGAAGAGATGCTGCCAGTAGAAAGAGTATATGCAAAAACACAAGTCTCAAATGACCAGAGTCTACCCACCAGAGTTCTTTCTGGCTCCAAGACACTATTCAATCTTTCAAGTACACTATCATTAGCCAGAGATATTTCATCCACAAGAAAGAGATGACCAGCCGTCATTGCTTGCACAAGAGGGCCATCTTGCCACATAAAAATAGTCTGCCATTTCTGGTACAACTGCTCGAGTTTCACTTTTGTTTGCTCCAAATAGTCCAGATCTTGCGAAGTCACTCGAGGATTTGTGATCAGACCCTGTCGATAACTGTTTATGATCATAGCCAGCTGGTTGAGAGTTGAAGAAGCTTGACCCATATCTGCTGAAATTGTCTGTAAACATGGAATGTATGAAGAACCCAGACAAAGAATTGTGAAAAGAGACTGTTATCTACCAATTGACAGCATACATACCAAAGTGCTGGGATAGAAGACGAAAGTATTTGAAAGCATCACTTGTTCAACTAGACGCTTAAACTCAGAAATCAACCTCGACCTCTCTCGAACAGGATAGAAACCCTGTTGACCAACTGTTAGCTGCTAATTGCTCGACAGGATAATGAAGTTTACACAACTAAAATAATGCAGAGATCAGCAAGTACCGCACCCCCACAAAATCAGAAGTTTCGGTGTACTGGTGACAGTTCAGAATATGCAGTTTTGACTTCAAAACAGTGCTTAGCAACTGGCAGACAGTAGTTTTCCCACCACCTGTTTCTCCCACAAGAAGAATGGGCTCACGCAACTCATAGCAACGTTTAATAAGAAAATACAACCTCCACATGCTCCTCGTCCAGGTAACACTGCAGAGACGGGGTCAACAATAAAAAGACAATCACCACAATGAGTTAACAGTACAAACACAAGCATGTTGTTCTCGGTGGAAGTCATACTTTCCAAAGTTCTCTGAAATGTTGGAAATATTGTCCAGGTTGACAACAGGTCCTTCAGACGACTCCTGAAACATGGTGAGCTATAAACCATGGGACTTTCAAGATAAACAAAGTCACAAAGATCCATGAATTGCAAGAGAGCAACATCAAAGATACCAAGAATTAAAACCTGACAAAGCTATAAAACAAATACAGATGAGCAAAAAAAAAATGATAGGTGAAGAACTGCATTGAAATTTTATTAATGCTTCGATGAGTCTCGGTACTCAAAACATACATCTCCTTTCTTGTTTACTGACCCAAACAGATAACATGAAGGAAAAAGATAGCACTTACCCAACACAAAAGACTAGTTTGATTAACATCCGTGAGCCCTTTGTAAAGCTAAAGCCATATTCAAAGATACCTCTAGACTAGGCAAAATTTTTCAATTAGTCATAGTTCTGATTTAATTTCCTTAAGTCATAGTTCTGATTTAATTTCCTTAAGTTCATACTTTTACTTCTAAAAGCATATTACAGTCAACAGGCTGTCGAAAATTTCCAGTCTTGGTTTCAATTCAGATGGAAGTTCTGAGACTGCCCACTCAAATTTGACATTCAAGTAACAACATTTGGAAAAGAAATACAAAAGGAATCAAATTGTCTTTACACGGACTGTAAATGCACTGCCTAGCAAAAGAAAGTTAAAAAACTTCTAGAGACAGCAGAAACAGGGCTCAGAGACATGATAATGAAAAGTTATGCAGGATGACTTCAACATTAAAACTCAAAAGAGACCCAACTGAACTCATTTACCTAACTAATGACAACAGAGACCAAGAATAGAAATGCCAATGCAGAGGAAACATAATATAAACAACACAAGAATTCCATACACATGCACCTACATCAATGCGTCATGTAAGTACAATTATTCAATGGTAATACGTTATTTGCCCGAGAAGAAGAATAATACCTGCTTGTACAAGTTATGATCATCAAGTGCAACGTGAAAATGTTTCTTGAGCACATCCTTAACAACAGATTTCTCATCATCATCCCGCAATCTTTCAGCCAAAAGATAATAACCTTCTCTAGCTAGATCTTCATAGCGATGTTTTGAAGACAAGCAATCTCCAGAAGTGTTTGCTACCCGATTAGCCCAACGAAACAAGTCACGAGGAGTTATAAATCCATGTTTTCCAGCGAATACATTGCTACCCTGCCGGTGCAGCTGCAAATCTTTCATGACTTCAACCATCTTCTTGGCATAGCTCCCACTAATCTTGCACCTATTCTCCAAGATTATGCTTATCTCTTCTTCAGGAATTTCCTCGACGTGAATCTCCACAAAACGGTTGCGAAATGCTCGAGAAAGCATTTTACGTCCCCCATATACTGTTGGGGGATTTTGGGTTGCAAACAGCATAAAATTTGGATGTGCTTTGATTGTTTCTTGCAATTCAGGCACAAAAAGCTCTCTGTTGTCATCTAGCAATCGGTTCAATGCTTCCAGCACATCAGATGGGGCTAGGTTAAGTTCATCCAAAACGATCCAATAACCATTGCGGACCGCCCTAACTAAAACACCTTCATGGAAAACAAGCTTCCCACTAGTGTCCGTGACATAAGAACCTAAATACTCCTGCAGATCTGTGTGTTCGTGATTATTGATGCGCACAAATTCATTGCCAGTTAACGCAGCAAGATATCGTACAAGACTAGTCTTCCCACTGGAAGTGGGACCCTGTAAAAGGACAGGATATCTTTTGATGAAAACAGCACGCGCCAAGTTTCCAAGTTGTTCTCTGACACTCTTTGTCAAGACATAACTCTCACAAAAATTCTTGGGAACCGGCTCTTCCGTGGTAGTCACATAACAGTCAAATGGTTTTTGTCCGGGCATTTTCCCTCCCAATAAGTATGACAAAATCATTTGGTTCATTATCTTGCCACTAGGTCTGTCCAACAAAGTGAGGAAAAACATACAGAATCCATCATATAAGGCCTTTTCAAAGGTAAACTTCTTTTCTGCCTCCCTAGTGTATTCTAGAGCACGGAAGAGGGACCTTAAACTATATTGTGGCTTCTGGTTAGCCCCATCCTGAAACCTCTCCTGCGACTCTTTTTTAGCAGCTTCGTAAAAACGCACGATTTTATCTACCAGTTCTCTCTTCGAAGGTCCACATTCCAAAAATTGATTTACAAATAGAGTCAGATCCTCCTCATCCAAGCCATCATCGATGAAGTATTCGGTAAATCTAGTGCGCAGACAATATGGTAATTCCCGTTTCCCAGCATCAGTTGCTGGATTCATACACGCAAATATGCGAAAGTTGGGATGCCTCTTTATGTAGCTAATATCACCTCTCTCAGCCAAACAGAGAGATCCATTCTCTCCTTCAAGTACTCCAGTAATTCTCTGCAAAATCTCTGAAGGAGCCAGGTTGACTTCATCAAGTAATATCCACCAACCATTCCTAAGAGCATGTACAAAAGCTCCTTCAACAAATGAGAAGATCATAGCAGATGATGCACCAATTTGCGCACGGGCTGCTTCGAGTTTCATAGAAAAACTATTCCATGCGTTGACCACTCCCTCATCCAATAGTTTCTTTCGCTTTTTCCCATGTCTAGAATCTTCCACTTTTGACTGCTTGAAAGCATGTGCGCCCTTGTGCATACCATTCAACAAAACTTTCCAGTTTTTATCACTCAGATGTTTCCGCAAGCAATCCAGAAAAGTAAGATTAACCTAATTATCAGCATACAACAGCATCAACCATCTGCTTTAGCAGTAAATAAGGAAAGAAGCAACACATGCAAACCTTAGTAAAAATACCTTAGCCGAAAAGGTCTTTGAGAACAGCTCCTCAAACTCCTTGTATAGAGGGATGCAAACATAGTGTGCACTCAAAGGCTTAAACCCCCCCAACAAATCAGCAATATCACTTTGCTGACTCAAGTTCTGAAACAAAGGAAATATGCGATAAGCACAACCGACGGAGAAAATATGCAGATCCAAGACGAAAACAGATTTCATCAGAGAGAGATTTATTCCCACATACCAAAACAGTGAGTTTCTGGCCCAATCGTGATGCGAGATTCTGTACAAGTGTGGTTTTCCCTGTACCAGTTTCACCAACCAAGAGCACAGGCTCATTGTACTTAACAGAGCATGCTATCCTCTCAATCGCGTGCAGAGATCTACGAATTTCAACGAATGGTTTTCTCCCATAGTGTAGCTGAAATAAGGACATGGCATTACTGACCCTCAATAAAGAAATCACCTAAGCAAGGCATGTAAGAATATTCAACTTACAGCTTTTTGAGCTCGTTGGAGAGTGACGCGCCCAATTCTTAACTCAGAAAGCATATCCTGTAGTAACAGCTGATATGAAAAATTGCCAATAGAAACAACCAGAAAACCACATACAATCAGTTGAGATAATCTAACCTGAATTACAGGTTTCATATCAGGGTGTAATCTCTCAGCTTCAGAAACTGGAACTTCCCACAGTCGTGCAATGTCTTTCTTTATTTTGAACCGGTTTTCAGCTGATGTTGAAAACGCTGTAAAAACATCTATAGCCTGAAGAAGAGAAAAGAAAGGATGAAATTTTGTTTCCCACTACACAGGTTATCTAGCTCATAAAGTAGGGACCACCACAAAACAATGTTCGAGTCAGACCTCTTGATAAATACAATGACACTGGTAAGATGATAACCAGTCATCCATTAAGCTAAAACCTAATCCTTCTATTCGCTTGCACCATTTAAGGAGATCCCTGCCACCAAAAAAATTCCCGTTAAATTATTGGAATAACTTTGATCTGCAACTTCAAGATAAGTTCTTTACCTTGTTGAAAAAATGCCAACGGAAACAGTGTCCCCAATTTTGCAAATGATCGCAGCATTTATATTTTGAAACGTTTCTGCACGGATATCATCCAACTAGAATATTCAGTCTGAAACTGCTTGAGAGGAGGAAGTGCCATATTATTTCATATAGCTACTTAGCTTACCAACTAGCCTTTCAGCAAGAGGATCCAATCTTGGATACCATGCCTTCACTATACATTGTAAGTCTTCATGAGTTGGTTGCCTGACCACAACCCTCCTCCACAGAGTCCCAGGGAAATTAAGGCCTACATAAGGAAGCTAATTTAACTTATAATCCAGCTGAGATACCCATTGTGCACGTGTACGCATCTGACTGCTTAATCTCCAACGATACATAAAGAGAAAGCAAATAATAACACTAGAAAATCAGTCATTCAGACTAAGTCAAGTAAGTCAAAAAAGGATTTGTTGCTTTTCAATAGTTCTGCAGAATTCGAAAGGAAGCTGATCGAACCCGTCATAACACAAACCTCCGGTAGTAGAAGATGCATGAAATCTGGGTGTTGAAATAGTGGAGAAAAGTCGAAAATTTTCCGCAACAGTTATTTCCTGCATCATTGTGAATCAATTAAACATGTTCCAATTAGAATGGATCCTCAAATATTATTCCAGACAACTTCTTTCAAATTGAATGCAGCTAATAAAGAAAACCAAAAACGTAGTAAGAAATCCTCCATAAAATTAAAACAAAGTATCTCCTCCTTTCTTAATACGGGATATTACTTCTATCAATTACCTCACTGTGACCGGTTACAAAAGATCTTGCATCTTCCAGCAAAGGTAACAAGATGGAGTGCACATCAGATGGTGCTTTGTCAATGTCCTCAAAGACGACCCAAAGTCCATTTTGAATGGCCTAGGAACAGAAGTACACACATCCACAAATAAGTGCTAAAGTTAGAAAGTGCATATACTCACAGAAAGGAGATGTTATGCTCTTGAGGGAAACAAACCTGAGTAAGTGATCCAGGTTGCCATCTAAATTCACCCGGTTTCTCCGTACATACATAACTTCCTATTAACGTTTTGCTGTCAATCTGATCATCCATTTGAATGTATAAAACTGGCAAGAACAGAAGTATGAGAAAAAACATATTTGGAAAAAGTATCAATACAAATTGCTGCTTCTTCTAATATCGAGTGAAACCATTCATCTTGGAGGAAAACAGGATACTTCCTGTTCCTCCCTTCAAAGAGAAAAAAAAAGATCTATTAACTCCACCCAAACAAAACTAAAAGTAAGAATTGACGGAGAGAGGAAAGGAGATACAGTCAGCACCTTATATTCCACCACAACTGAAAATGTTGCTACCATTAAAGTTGGAACAAGTTGTGGGCAAGTAATAAATCTATAACAAACTTCCCAATATCCAATTTTTAGGGAAAACCAGTAATTATATCACAAGCAATTTCCCTGCCCAAGTATACCAAAAGTAAAAGCTAATCCTCAAGAACTTACCCTAACAATCTACCGAAACTTTTTTTATATTGGAGGAAAGTCACCAGAATTATTGAGCTACCTCCACTAACAAAACTTCGTATGCTTTTTCTTTCTAAAGAAAAGGGGAAGACGGCTGTAGTATCATCTTTTGTGCAAATGCGTTAACTATAAACAGTGCAGTGTCAATCATCCACTAGTATTTACTTTGACTACTGTTAATTCAATAATAAAATTTACAAACCCACTTTTCATTTTCAATTCAAAGAAATCAAAAAAGAAATCCAATTCTCGCGAATTTCGACGCTAGAATTTGGAACCTACTGTAGCCTAAAATGGTTATAACAAACTAGACTTTTTGTTCATAGATAGCCAGTCTTGGGATAAGAGAGCAGCATGAACATCACTATTTGGAAATTTCATGTGCACAAAAAATAATTACACAAAAGAAGAGTCAAAGTCACGAGAAACGTAAAAATGCATAATATGCGCCACCACTATTAATTACAGTTACGACAAGCCTTCAAGACCTTGACCGACACGGTGGAGCTCTGAAAAGAGCTAAGCAAATGAATGGAACTCAAAGAGTAAGATAGGATAGCAGAGAGTGATGATTTATGAATTAAAGCCACTCTACTTTTAAAAAATTCATTTGAGAATGAGTTTTATGGTTGAGGATGCCTATAAAAGATGAAATTTGGAAGTGTGACAACATAGAACCATTTTTTACATGCTTCGGGAATATTATCCAATAGATCAAATAAAATTAACAACTAGTATAAATTAGAGTTAGTATTTAGAAAGCATTCACTAATTTGCTATTTGAACTTAAAGGCAGAATGTTGGTTCGTGGTGTGTACACTAATGGTAATGCATGTGCAATAGCCGAGAGAGGGAGGGAGGGAGAAAAGAGGGGAGAGAGTGTGTCAAGAAAGAAGCAGCCAGGAAGCAAGTCCAAGCAGACATTGCAGGCTGTGAAATTCAGAGGGAGCAGACAGTTTTAAGAGGAGACTTGCGATCTTGGCGAGGAGAGAGAAGCGGCTGCCACCATTTTGTTGCTTTGCGACAAGGAGGAGAGTTCCCTATCAAAATCTAACGGGAAAAAAATCAAACCCATTCATCCTAGTCAAAAGAAGCTCCAGAGCTTTCTGCATTTTTAACCCCGACATAGACACGCCACCATTACAGACACAACAGTCAACATTATCACACAATAATAAGTTCTATGTATGGGCAACGATCGAGAAATGCGGCTTTTTCACTCACAAGAATTGATACATATGTAACACTTTAAATAATACAGGTTCTTCAATTCATTTACCACTAGTACTTCATGGTGAGAAATTTAGTTAAATCCAGAGACTGCAATTGCAAAATCAGTCAGTGAAGATTACCGTGGTTTCCACTGTCATGAGCCAACTTGCTAACAAGTGCAGATTTGCCTACACCTGTGGGACCATACAGAAGAACAGGCCATCTCTGGGAGACTGCTAATAGGACCATCTGAAAACTTCTCTTTGTTGTCGACGTCAACACAAATGGTGCATTAACTGCTTCATCATCCCTGAATATTAACACATCAATATGAAATACATTCAAGGAAGCAACATCTCTATCAAACATTTCAAGGCACATCATATAAATAATTTGTTAAGTTGATGGACAAATAAATTCCATAAGCAAGGCCAAACCTACCTAGGAATCAGACATTAAAAAAGCACGCTTCACAAATTTAGCAAAAAATTACCAAACACCGAGAAAAATATCAAATCTTCAGTACATTACCCTGTTGCAAGCCTTTGCTGACGAGGCCATGCCTCACTATAGCTGAACGGTGACAAGCCCAGGGAAACTAAACCACGGGATTCTAGACAACAATCTTGATGGACATCAACCATCTCATCTGATTCTGGCTCAATATAAGTGCCTGCTTTCTCCAACGAAACATCCTGACAAAATTCTTCCCAGCTGATGATTAACAAAGCAAAGTAAGAATGTCAAAATGGAAAATCTTCCGCAAAAAATAAGTTACTGTGGCTGCTTAGGAGTCAATATATATGATGATGAGTTCTTTAAGAACGTCAACCCACCGTAGCAGGCACTCAAATCCTTCTTTAGCTCCAACATCAAGATCCAAGGTTCCTGTATCCCCCCATTTAAGAATAACCGATAGTATTCGTGATATACACCATCTTAAATCTGCTATATCCTCCTCCTCCTCCTCCTTCGATTTACTGCTGCCCAATAAGCTTAACAACTGCCGTGCAAGATCCATGAAACAAGACCAATCCCAAAGCTTAGAGAACACCTCCGGTGATGCCAGCAATATCCGGTAAGATATTCGCACGACATGTAACAGACAACCTTCAGCCTAGAAGAGGGAATAAAGAATCAAACATCATTGGAGAAACTTCGGACTGCACATTGAACTAGGTCTATTTACTACCCCTCTAAAAAATCAAAAGAAAGCAAACGATGTAAGAAAAAATTTGGAAATATAATAAGTCTTCAGCTAAATAAAAGTGTGCAAATTTATGAGGCTTTATCAAAGCTGCCATGACAACAGCTTAGGATAAACCACATGAAACTATAAGCTAGATGGATGACATGAATTGAGGCATATACTATTGAGAGCTTTCGCCTCAGTTTGCATGAAATACATTCCGGCAGCATGGGACAATCTCCCCAATGAACAGTAGATTCAAAATGTTCCAATATAACTAAAACAAATGAGATTGTTCCATGCTCACAAAATGCCAAATGCATGGCTTAGCAATAGCTAAAAGAGCATGAATTTCTACTGAGATGAAAGGATGTTTTAAAGAATAGGTTCCGACTACTAAATAAACAGCAACATATCTGGACATTAAGCAAGATGAAATGCATATGTCTCCAAAATCCTAATTGATTAAAAAGAGAATCACGTACAACACTAGAAACCCAGTAGGTCAGAAAGCAAAAACTCAAAAACTTGCAATATTGACATTGTATTACATGAATATCCTAACATCAAGTTATTTAATGGCAATCCACAGTTCAAATCTAGGGGTAAAAATGCTTATTATGTGGTAATCACAATCTTTCAAATGGTGATAGATTAGTAGATTTTTTATATCAAAATTTTTATGAGATTGCTTTGTATTTAATCCTGTTCTACAAACATTACCTCAAACAAATCAGTCAAATCCAAGCAGAACAGCAAGGACATTTAGCTTCCAATGCCAAGACCCTTGAATTTGAGTAGACCAAACAAAGCCCAACCCCAACTAATCATAGATCATCAACCAAAAGAACCCAAAACTTTCAAACCTCAACAAGTATGGATGATTCCATCACCGGATTTGCAGATAACGCTTATGCCCGTAAAAACATCATGACCTCAGTCCTTTGCATTTAAACAGCACAAGCAAATATCCGCAAAGTCACACAATATTCTTTAATCCAAGTAGCATTGCAAAACCATCTTCCACCCTAACCAGACTAGTCACAAAAAACTAGCACTCACAGCTTTGTATGTCCCTGAACATCCCCATACTTGCATCTGGCTCACCAACGTTACATCCATTTGAAAGCAATATAAGGGCTCTATTTTCTTCAAACCATAACTCTGATTGGTGGGTGATTTCACAATTGTAACCCACCAATTAGAGATACGGTTGGAGGAAAAAATGGCTCGAAGGAAAATAAAAAGGTACCATGGGGATATCACCCCTATGCAAAATTACTAACAAATCATCCGAAGTAAATACTCCAAAACAACCAAGATAAACCCACCAACTTCAACTTCCCTTGCCACGATACTCCAAAACCAGACAAGCACACACACCTCACACACAAAGATTATATGATCACCGCAGAAAAATCATAAAAAAATAAATAGAAATACCTCACGAGGATAATCCAAAGTTCTCCCTCCTTCCAAAATACGCTGAAAAGGTGGTGGAGCAAATTTAAAATACTCCAATAAAGACCTGCAAAAATTAAGAAGGTAACGAAGATCAGAATAGGATTTAGCTCCTTTCAGCAATTGCTATAAGATCTGTAGCGATAACTACTTCGGCAAGAAAATTTATCATGCACCTATGGAATGCATCAACAGAAAGCACTATAAGTCGTCCACCACTCTTTATCTTATCATAGTGAAAATTAAACCAAATTCCTTTTCCACTGAAAAGGAGTATGAAGTCGAAATTGCTTCAGTCAAGATAAAGAAACAATCCATCAGGTTAAGGACAAATATTCATCACATTTTATTAAGTCATGGGATTCGCATCCGTTTCAGCTATCCTTCAAGCCAGAAAGCGAGAGGTCTAGCGGACTGAATAATCATCTTTAATCATGTTCAATGTGCAGAAGTGCCATTTTATTCCATTTTATTTTATTGCAAAGCTGAATAAACAATCTAGTAAGAACAATGCCAAGAGCAAAACAAATTTACAAAGAACGAGAATCTACCACTTCTAATAAATTTTCTAATCTGAACAGTGGGAAATTCAGTAACCAAAAATTCAAAACCTGCAATCTATTCTATACATCAAGAACCTTAGACTCCCTCAAGCACCTTCAAATCTCTCCCTCCAACTAAGCCGCAAAACGAATAGTAGAAAGTAACTGTCTTTTCTCTTCTTTTATGTACAAAACAAGTACTTTCCTAACCCAGTATTCTTCCTAAGCCATCGAAACCTCGACCAAATAAATGCCTAAAAGTTCCAACACATCAATCCTAAGAAGTCTTGACCCACAGCAATGAATAAGGGTGTGGCCAATCTTGTAAAGGGAAAGTATTTATTTGAGTTCAAGACCTCTATTCTGAAGTTTGTCGGTTGCTGAAAGTACTCTCTCATACAGCCTCCCATTTGGAGAAGACAGCTCAAGGGAATCTTGACCCTCCAAATCAATTCCAGGGCAAGTCAAGTTCCTTTGGGGCAGATTTCATTACAAGAAACTTTCCAAACTAGTAAGTGGAAACTACTTCAGCAGTGGTCCATATTAGTACAAAAGTAAAGCAAGCTGCAAGTCACTTCCCAAATAAACAGTCTGCTCTGTTTCAAGGAGAAGACATCTATAAGGCCCATTCCATGGGGTGAGGAAAAGAAATGTAACTCTATAGGCAGAGTGAATTAACATAGTAGACTAGTTCTACAGGGAAAACATCATCTAAAAGGAGCACTCATGCAGACAGTTATAAATGAACATGAAGTTCACTTCCCTGACCTCAGTATGTGCTGTGGCTAGAAACTAGGAGTGGATCATACAAAAACTACATCATAATTCATAACTCCACAATTAAATAAGTAATTCTCTTCTTGCTCAAGCAAAATGAATACCAAGAGGAGTTTAAGAATGCACAGCTCGTAGAACTTTGCATACAATGAAGCAGAAAAATAAATGTTGACCTACCCCAACAAGAAAGGAGCCAAATCAAGTGCGCGACAGAAAGCCAGGCAAGCAAGCTCGTGCAAATTCAAACCCTCTCCCTTTCGTACGTAAAAATCAACAAGGTTATCATCACAATCTTCTGCTTCTTTTAAATTTTGATTATCTTCGTGGACTTCTCTTTGTATGGATCTTGAATTGGACCTTAAGTTAGTCACAAGCCGAAGGGAAGACACCACCTTTTCCACAATTTTTCGTGCTATGGGCGGAAACACCCCATCAATGGGATTGTGTAGGTATCATGCAAAAATATATCAGCCACCAAAACGATCACTTCATCCTCAGGTAACACACTTCCCTGGGAGCACAGAAACCAAAATCATCACAAAAATAATCCAAAATTCCTAAAGAAACTCCGGTTCAAGTCCCGCGGTGTAGAATCAATTACCTCCCTCCCTAGCATGGCGAACCGCGGCCTGCTTCTGAGCTCAGGGCAGCGCGCCAGAAACCTTCTGAGCGCAAATTCGAGACTGAAACTCCCGTCTAGCGCCATCTCAGCTCCAACACTGTATATTAACAAGGTATGCTGACAACACAAAACCGAAGTAATCTATTGCAAAATTGAAAATTAATTTAAGGGGTATGCTGCGTTTCCCGGCTTTAACAGGGAGGATATCAATCGTCGAACGCCTCGCCTGATCGAGCACTCGAAGCGGTTTATCCCCTACGATCAAAAAGACACGAACTAAATACAAACACAAGAACTCAGGACAAAACAAAGGCAGCACATAGAATAACAAGAACGGAGGACCAAAGAAGGGCGGTACAGAATCCGGAAGCTTTCGGAAGTTGTCTCCGCGCTCTCTGTCTCTGCTTCATGGGTTTAGGGTTTAACAACCGCTTTTATATATTTGCAGACGTTTTGGCGGTTCTGGTGGGAGAGAGAGTCGGGCCGGGTTATTTCCTCTCATGGATTCGCTCCTTTCTTGTCGGCCATATGATCCGGCCCGGGTCGGGTTTGCGCGTTATTAATTAGGAGTTTGGAGTTTACTTTAATTTTCGACCAAAAAAGAATTAACTTCAATTAAATTGCTTTGGAAGGGAAACAAAAAAAAGACCGGAAAAAACAAAACCACGCACTCCCGCGAGAAGATATGTTTTTTTTCATGTAAATTTTGTTTGGTCAATTGAATTTTTTTTCTAGATGTGCACGAGCTTGACCGATTGGTAATGAACGTGGAAGGATTCTTAGAAAACCAATATTAATACGAATATGAATTCGAAAAGCACTGTACGAAGATTTCATTATGCGACCAGTGATTGTTATCGAACATCAATTAATATAGTAATTTAGTCATTTAGAAGTTGCAATCGGATGGAAATAATTTGAACTCTGCAATTCTTGTCATTATTGAGAAGATAACAAGAAAACAAATGGTGCCCAGAAAGTTCCGCGACTAAAGAAATTAAACTTTGAAAATAATATGAATTCCTTATTTATTAAAATGAAACATATAAGAAATTAACCGAAGTACCCATCGCGTTTGCACAAGTGTAAGATAAGTATGACGATCCATATAGACAGCTTTTTAGGAGATAATGTAAACATGAAATTTTCAGGATTACATAATTCTCTTCTACTGAAATACACCTACTTAATTCACTAGTGGAGTGTACTTTTTGACTCTTGATGGTTTTGTATGTACTAATGCTACTTTATAAGAATTGTATACATTATCATATCTTCAATTTCTATACGAATAAGTGCAATTTGAATTAGTTGCACCGAACTATTAGCTCTTATTTTAATTCATCCGATGTGGTAATGCATACGTATATCGATGCTAACTGCGTGTTCGGACTGGAAAATGCCATGGTGACGTACTTGCATGGGTACATATACAGAACAATAGGAAAATGCAAGAAGCATCCTGCTGGAATAAATAGGAGAATACAATAATAGGAAAATCTTATCGACATAACTTTAAGAAGCATCCTATAGCATGTTAATTCTTTTATTCCTTTTGAATAATGTCTATATTACACAATTATTACGTGTTGAGTTATTTATGTGTACACCTAGATTTTGTGGGTTAATGGATTAAAAAAATTATACATGACGCCGAAGTCAAAATTATAAATAGAAAAAAGAGGAAAGAGTAAATTATATACATTGTTTGTGAATCAAGCCATACTACAAATTTCGGGAGAATTACCAAAAAAGTTTTAAATTAATTGCGGTTGTGTCAATTCGGTCATAAAGATTTTTCTTTTAGTCGGGTTAGTCTTAAATTTTTTGCAATTGTGCCAATCCAATGCACTTTGTTGGTCAGCACGGACATGATTTTTTTATTTTTTTCTCTTCCCTTTATTTTCCTTGCATACCTTCCTTACCTATTGTACCATGGCCGGCGAGCTCAGGCACGGATCGCCGAAAGCTCCCCGGCCATTGGGCAACGGCCGCAAAGCGCTCGTCGGCTACCAATGAGGGCTTGGCCGGATCGAAGGCTCACCCAGTGCCGCATGAGACCATGGCAATCGCGAGTGAGGGTAGCCTCGCCATGACGGCCTTTGCCCGCAGGTGGCCCGGCAAGCTCCAACAAGAGTAGGTAAGGAAAGTATGTAAGAAAATAAAAATAAAAAAAGAGAAAAATATATAAAATAAATAAAATAAATAATATATCGATCAACATCGATTGACAAAGTGGATTAAATTAGTATAATAGCAAAAGATTTAGTACTCAACTGGCAAAAAAAAAATTCACCAAAATTTAGGATTAAATTGGCATAATTATAATAGGTTTAGCATTTTTTTTTAGGTAATTTTCCTTATAAATTTATATATCCATATTCAGTATTTCATGATCCTCACTGACTCTACTTGAACGATCTTAACCAACATGTGCGGGGCCAACCTTTTCAAGGTTTCCTTTCCCCCGTCCCCTTAGTACAACAGAGATGATTTAGTGGCAAGAAGATCTATCTCAGATCATCTCTAATTCAAGATCATTAATCATTAGAGCCTCGATCCATAAATTGTTCATAAGAGATTGAACCCTCGCAACTGATGCCAAACGTTACTATTTTTATGGTACAAATATCAAAATAGATTGCTATGAAGCACAATTTACAAAGGACTAAATGTGACCATCTTCAAAATATCAAGAGCTACACGTATGGTACGGACACTTTGGTACGAGCCAGCTGCGACCAAAAATCTCCGCCGCTGCCGCCTAACTAAACAGAAGATAGCCTATGACCTAGGCGGCGGACACCAACCCGAGCTTTTTCAAAAAAATCAAAAGACTGCATGTACAAAAGAGCTATGACGGTATTTACATTTACGAAGCAAAAGCAATTTTGCAGTGGAAGACCACCCTCGTTAAAGGAACTATAAACCATTCTGCACGTCGTAGCAAGAATGTAAAGCCTGACTTCGCACGAATTAGAGGCGAAGGTTCGATTTCCGGCACTTCGATCGGTTCGATAGACTTTGAAATTTCTTCCACCGTGAACGGGATGCTGCACAAGAAGCACACATCTTAACTACACCAAGAATGAGACAAGAAAGTAAGGATGGACTGTGCGAAGCATGTGCGCCAGTTGGAAGCTCTCTTGGTAACTCGAATCATTATCCAATAGGAAAGACGTACTGCTCACGGCATTGTTGGAATCCTCTGTCGTCATAATTCTCATGGTTGAAATGACCTGCCAGGGCGGATTCAAGAGTGAAATATCAGATCGAATCAATCCCACGACTAGGTAAAAAAAACAAATAGTAGTGCAGGACATATGAAATCGGTAAATTAAGATCCGTAAGAGCAAGAATAAAGGAATCAGCTAGTTCCCTTCGCAAAGCATATGGCAAACTAATGAATACTATAGCAACAACCTTTTCGGATTAAACCCAAGAACCAATAAGGTCATCTGAAAATTCCTGTAGGTATTTAGCCTAAACCTAGAATCCTGAAGAAAAAGACAAACTAGATATAAAATATGTCTTGAGCACAAAACTTACGTCTGTTGAGATACACTATGGGTGCCATATTTGTCATCCCAGTACATGCGACTGATCCTGTCCAATAGCTGAATGCTAAGAACCTGAAAAAGATCATTGGTAGCATTGGCCTGAGAACGCCCCTTCACCATGCTGGCACGTGATGTTCTAGGTGCCTACACTTGCAAAAGGTCTTTTTTTTTTACAGTGGAGGGCCATGTTAAAAGATGCAGAGACTATAGCATAGAGATTACCGCCCATGACTCACTGAAACATGGTTTAAGTTGACTTTACATGCCTTTGGACTTTTTTTGTTAACCATAAGTTGACAGTAGTTGCTAAACACTATTCAGGCCAGTCATCAACAGTTGCAAAGCTGAATTTTGATTTGTTTAAACAAAAAGACCAAATCGAGAATTGATAAAATATTTAAATATTAAATAATGCCTTCATCTAACAATTTAAGCTTTTAGAGTAATTGACAGTGATATCACAAAATCTCGCAAGAACGACACTTCACATTATGAGATTTTGTGGGACCGCCAACTGTTCTAAAAGTTTAAGCTATTAGATGAAGGCGTGGTTTAATATTTAATTACTCTAACGCTCCCCTCAAGCTGAGTCCGATTTTTGTTGCCTAATACTAAGCATGGACATATTTATCGGGCGATGTGGAACAACAGCTTTATCATCCCCTCTCACGTGCAAACCGGATTACGAGCGGCATGTGTAATTTGACTAATGGGGGGTGGGCTCACATACACGGACAACACTGGCTCTAATACCATATAAGATTTTGTAGGACCACCGTCAACTATTCTAAAAGCTTAAGTTATTAGTTGAAGGCGTGGTTTAATATTTAATTACTCTAACATGTTATATATGTTGCTCCCTTGATAAGAGAAACATATTATGAGCTATTTCTTGAGCTACCAAGTTCCATTAGAGCATCATATGATGTAGCAGCCAGAAATCTCATAGCAAAGAATATCGTTTAAAAACAAGGCCCCTTTAGTCAAACACAAAGTTAATAAACTAATATGCTCAAAGAAATCTAAATGAGATGGAGTGATTGAAAACATAACTCAATTGGTCCTAGTTACTCTATCTTATCGCAGGAGACTCCACAAGGGGGATAGCCGATCTCATGGTAGCTTGTTGCAACGAAGGAAGAATCAGGGATTACCTGAATGCATTGTCCCAGCAAGGGGGAGATCTCTTTCTTCAGATTATCTCTAATCAGTCCATATATCTTCTCCAGAAAAGCGGTAAGTTGTTGCTTGAAAAGCAAAGCTGGATACTTGGCCTCAACTTGTCGCAAGTCATCAGCACCACCAAGCATCCGACCATTAAGAAATGAGAATCCAACACTTTGTGGAGAACCTCGTAGACCCTAAGGGTTTGTAGTTGTTAAGACTTTCCAACCAAAAGCTCAAACATTATGTGGGGGATACTTAAGGTATATAAAGCAAACACAAAGCTGTTATACCCTTCTTGGGGCCAGAAGCTATGGTGATACCTTAACATTAGTTATTCAAGACTAAAGAACTTTTCTCTTATTGGAGACACAAGGAATCTAAAGGAAAACATCTGAAGCCTTTGTAGCCAAGCAAAGGAGAGAAATTTGTGTACTTACTTGAGACACCCTTCCAAAAGGAGAAGCTGATGTCCTTCGCCGCTGTGGAGTCAAGTTTGCTGCTCCACTTGCCTTTAGTGTACGCTGTAATAGTGCAGCAACGTTGATGCATTGGACAACCAATAAGCCAATGCGACATCGTTTTTATCCTGCACCTTTAAGTAAGAAATTGGACGGGATAAGTAGAAAGCATATGGTATCAACACAAACACATTACTCACTCATATAGTTTGTTTCATTATGCTAACACTGAATCAGAATCAATACATGCTCATCCTAAAGCAATTTGGGAAATGTTCTCCTTGGAGGAAAATTACTGTAGCACACCTCAATTAGTGCGCCAATTGTTTGAATGATACGGTCAAAAATACCAGTTCTCTCAACTTCAAATGATCTCCAGTACAGAAGGCATTTGAATATGAGACAAGCAGCAACAGGCCTTGCCCCAGAGAACCCTAGATCTTCAGAGATGCACTTTAGAAGGATATCTTGATTCTCCTGCAGCATGGAAGAACATATGATGAGAAACTTTATCAATGCAAACACAAAGGACTACTTGAGAATATATCAAAAGTTTAGCAAAATCACGCTGATCAAATTGAAGAACACCTTCTTCACACATGCATAAGAGATACACATACGAACCTGCTGCTTCTCATTGAGAGATTTCTTTGGCTTCTCCTCTGTCTCAGGTTCCCGTGAAGGGGGGAGAGCAAGTACTGAATCCTGTCCCTTCAAAAGATATGACCAAACAATTTCACTCTTGATATGCAGGTATAGCACTTATCTCAACAAAGAACTCAATCTTACCAGAGCTTTTCGAACTTCTCCATTTAGAGAGTAGTTTTCAGCATTTCTCTGCAAATGGACAAAAAGGGTGCAGGTTGATTTTCCTATATAGCTACGTAACATAAGCATTTAAAATCGGGTTCCTCTCACACCTGAATGATTGTTGTCTTTGATCTTGCAGACACAGCTTTGCCAGATGGTGATATGATGAGTGCCTGTTGACGCAGTACCTGATTTTCTGATTCCAAATTAGAGAGCTTCTCTTCAAGCCTGTAAAGCAGGAACTAATCATGGTCAAAACTTATTGTTGTCGTACATTTACCCAGCATATACAATTACATCCGACAATACCTCAGTAAGACCTTCTTTCATCGAGACCTCTTGTTAAAGAAAGCACAAGAGATATGCCATCAAGAGCAAGGATCTCATACAGGGTTCAAAGGCAGAATCTATTTTCTACCGAACCACTTCATGAATATACACCTCAGCTGATACCTAAAACTTCCACTGAGAAGTCATAAAAATGTCTAATAACAGCCCATTCATGGTCGTCTCATCATATGGTCTTTAAAACAATTAAAGAACGTTCTTCTGTTTTAAATGTCACAATAGCAGAACACATTTCAGCAATCAGGTGATAAGCGAAGTAGAAGGCAAAAAGTAAATTCGCAGACTCTGACCATCATAATTGCATGCTTGGACAATCAAAAATAAGAATCAAATTTTCACAAAAGATGACTAAATTTCACTAGGCACTTGTGCTTGACTAACATCACCCAAAATTGTACAAAAGGGATGGAGACAGACAAAAGAGCACTCCATTTAAATCTACGGAAGTGTTCCAAAATTGTCCTAATTTTCTGCATCTTTTTCACGAACCTCTGCACTAAAATATGTTGTTCGTCCGCCTTCTTCTCTGAATCCTCAAGCTTCTTCATCAACTCACTGATTTTGGCCTCAGCAAGAGCACTAGCTTTTTTTGCGTTCTCTGCTGTTTGTGTCTCCTTTATCGACAACGCCTATCCAACAAGGAAACGTATAAGGTTACTAATTAGATAAAACTAAATGAGACAAGGAAAAAATAGCGTCACTAAACGATTAGCGGGCAGGATGTGCCAAAACTTTCAAAACGATCATTTAAGTGCCATTTTTTTAAAAATGATCACTTTAGTGCCAAAACTTTCAAAACGATCACTTGAGTGTCAATTTTTTTTAAAAAACGATCACTTAAGTGCCAAGTTTTTTTAAAAACACTCACTTGTGCCAACTCCGGCAAGCCATGCCAGCTCAAATATTAATAAAAAATAGCCCATGTCGGATTTCTAGCGAGCCACGTCAGCTCAAATCGGAGATGGCACTGAAGTGATCTTTTTTAAAAAAGTTGGCACTTAAGTGATCTTTTTAAAGTTTTGGTACTAAAGTGAGCACCATACACAAGTTTTGGCACTTGTAGTGTACTTTAGCCGACAACCTGATCCTTATCTCTGCCAGAATTTTTTTGTCAATCTAAAATGTGCTCAATGGCACTTGCAGAAAGCAATAATTTTCTTAGGAAAACGATAGAAAAGTCATTGCATGCCAAGGGGATACCACCACCATCGACTATCATTTTCCAAAAAGGTATAAATCCACAATAAGCCAGCAATCTACCTTAAACTTTTCAACCTCAGCTATTAATGAATTGATCTTTTCTGTGTCTTGAACAATGACAGGGGTTTCCTTCACAATTAGAGGTGCTTCTTCTATAGCTTTCCTGGCAGCTTCTCGCTCTTTAATGACCATAGAGTTGGCTTCTTCCACCTTTAATCGCACAGCATTTACTGTGTCCTGCCACTTGGTAATTTCTTGGGCTTTGGCCTCCTCAAGGTCAATCTGCACAAAACAACAAGAGAAGAACTCATATTGAAAGCTTGTTTAATAGCATCAAACCTACCATATTTTTTAAAAAAAAAAAAATCCAACAGGTTGTTGCTGAAAACTATTAATACATCACCCTTAATCGCTTTTCAAGTTGTAGACGCCATGTGAGCTCCTCCACACGCTTTTCTAGCTTGTCCTTTGCTTCTTTAAGAGCACCAGATTCACGTGCAGACTAAACAACATTTTCAAGAAAATATTACAATTCAATCTAAGTCATCATTGGAGCTGTAGAATAAACAACTATTGTAAGTATAGATTAATATTGTTGACTAGACCAACCATTCTGAGCTTTCTGAGCTCTCTTCTTGCAACTCTGCCTCTCCATCCACATTGAGAAAAAATTGCGGCTTTCTGGAGACTCTTATAATAACAATATGCTTGGTGACACCGCCACTGAGCCTGCAGGACACCAGTACTAAGACATTTTATTTTCGTACTTTTGCAAATTTTTCAGCAATTGAACCATCAATGTTCCATGTGCCAACAAAAATAGTAGACAGCAAAATTAATATGATAGTGACAACCAATGGAAAGGCAAAGTCTACTCCACATGATAATACCTGGATGGCGACGGAAGCCTTGGTCTGTTTCTTAAATCTGAACTCATTCCTAGCAATCATTCCCCTATATCCTGTCTGTCAATACGACAGCACATGACCTTAGCCTTCGAGTGAGATTTTCTTGCAATGAAGGCCCTGAAGTTCTTCTGGATCTTCAGTGCTCCAGCTTCTCGTCTCAACTGCTCATAAAGTTCACGAGCCATACTTCCTGCAGAAGGTAAAACAAAATGCAACTAAGATTGGCCAAATGGACAATTCAGAAGGGATCAAGTGATGTGAAGGGTCAAAACATCCAACTTTCCAAGATATAGAGGGGGACAGATACATTTGGAGTTACCAAAATGAGGGAATATATTTAAAAGCCATTATTCCTTTTTTATCATGAATATGCTTCAATAATTCGCAAAATCGTCTCCTGACAGCTTAAACCTTTGGGACAAGTGGTTGCCCAATGAAGTATTAGAGCACAGAACAAGAGTTTTGAGTCTTGGCACTCCAGATGATGTTAAATCTCCTTATTTCTTACTATTTTGTTTGTGCTCCCATTAGTTCATTTGTTGTGGTCACAACCATATCTTGTATATCACATGTAGGCTCGGCCTTCGCAGGAAGAGTCTAAGCATATGTTTTCTTTATATTATTGGTTTGTCACAACTTAACTTTTGCAACAAATGGTCGCCCAACATTAATCCAAAAGAGTATATATTCGTAAAGTATTAAATACAGCAACTCAGTTCCCCTACCATTAGATCATGCAGCTCTGGTACTTCCAAGCTTATTCAAGATCTTACGATGATTTCACAAATGTAATGGACAGTGAAATCTAGACCCACGAGGAAAAAAAAAATTAACGAATATGGCCTGGAAGTTTGATTTGAGGCAATAATAAGAAAAGTACCTCGGCAATAAGACTGAATTGTGATAGAAGCCTCGCGTAACGCAGTGTACTGTTTTTGCATCACATAAGTACGTATTCGCAGCTGAATGGTTCTGGCTGCATTTCCAAGCACCTCAGACCTCCTAGCATCTAGCTCTGCCATTTGACCTGCTCTGAGAAAAACTTTGGTCTTCCCAATCTGTCAAGACACACAGTAGGTAAGGAACTTAATGGAAGAAAATTCTCAAGAAACCAATAGCCAAGTCGGATATAAAAGAACTTCCAAAAGATATATGGACATTAAGCAAGAATTGATGATAAAAGTAACATGTCTTTGATACCACAAATCTTTCCAATGAAGTTACACATAGTTTCCCGTAAACATAAAATAAGAGCTTAACCAATTTGGTAAAGCCTTAGCCTATTGTTGTAATAATTAAACTTGAGAATGGTCACCGATAGAATACTAAAATGTTAAACCAAGCCTTCATCTAATAGTTTAAGCTTTTAGACCAGGTTGGCGGTGGTCCCACAAAATCTCACATGGTGTCAAAGCAGGAGGTCTTGACTTCAAATCTTTCCAGACCCCATTCGCTTCCCCAATTAAACATGTCCACGCTTAGTACTTAGGCAAAAAACTAGATTAAGCGTGAGGGGGAGGGATAGAATACTTAAATATTAAACCACGCATAAACATCTAATAGCTTAAGCTTTTATAATTGTTGGTAGTAATCCCACAAAATCCCACGGCCACAAATGTACAGATTCAATTGACCAACTTGTTTCAATTGAACTAAGCACATGACAAAGTGGGTGGGGGGCGGTCAAGCAAAGAGTTACATGGTTTGGACATCTTAATTGGAAGAAGCAACATCACACTAAAGTCTCTACCACCGTAAGCCAAGAAATAAACTACTAATCCAAATTGCAGATGGTTCATATGTAGCCTCATCAAACAATTAGGCATCTAAGCACACGACTAAGGGAAAAAAAGGACACCGTGGGTTACCCTAAAAAGAAGTTAAATGACAGAGTGTTACCCATATTATTCTCTCGACAACTACCCAAAACAAGTCTGTAACAGCATCCAAAATAAAAGAGCAAACAAAATTAGCCAACACATCATATCATATGCCGATCTGAGTAACAAAGTAGGATAAAAAAGGACGCCCAATTACCTGGTAGCCTTTCAATCCCTTCTTATCAAGAATCATTTGACAAGCAACTTTATCATCGTAGCTGGATGACAACATAAACACACGATGGCTTATTATAAATGTTTTCACATGCAATAAATACTTCATAAAGATCTCCAACTATTGATTTGGTACTTACTTCCCTTCTAAAACTTCTGGAGATAGAACACTGAAGCGATCAAGAAAGTCATAAAAGGTCCGCCTGGTAGGATATCCAGCACAGCTTATCCTGATTGCCTCAAGGACGCCCTATTACAGATCTACAATATTATTGGCATTACTGAATATAGAAGTCAGACAGGACATACAAAGTGAAGTTCAGGCAACATATTGTATACTCACGCCACAATGTAACTATTGGATGACATTGACGTTTTCAAATATAGCAGGTTTCAGAACATTATTTGGCTCCACACATCTGATGTAATGAGGTTCAGTTGAACTCAGTGTCTCCATTAGAGACTGAAGTTGCAGCTGCCATTTCAAGAATGTACACATGTCAATTGATTCCCCAACCCAAGCCTTCAAAGTTGTGCGATCTTCAGATTAAAGAGTTACTCATTCTATGCCTATAGGTGTCGCATAAATCTATTTATAGAATTCAAGGTAACAGAATTTAATCACAACTATTATAATGAGAAAGTTAAAGGAAAACAAGAAATTGGAGATGTGAAGATAACAACAATGAAGCTTGGTGTAAACAGTCGGTCTTTACATGATTCTCAAAAAAAATTCTTACTAAATTTTGGAATGAAGTCTCATAAATCAAATGACATCGACCTTGTCAAATCTGCTAAGCAATCCAACAATATGGTTTCAATTTCTAGCTTTAAGCGGCAGAGGAACTGATTCCCACAATAAAGAACGCTAGAGCCACCATTCAATCTCGCAAACGAGAAGTATAAAGATATCAGCAAGATCTTCATTCTTGTTACAACACCTCAGAGAAACAAATTCACAGGAACTTGAGCACGTATGCCAATTCAAGACTTTTCACTATAATTGACTAGAAAAGAAGTTAAAGCATAATTGTCATTTCAGAACAAAAAAACAGTTATAAATTATCAAAATAGTGCTTTACAAAAGCAATTAAATTTGTCGAGTTACTGGACCAGAGCTACATGTAGGAACAATGAGCACAATTTCAACATCCAAAGAAGAGAGGAATTAGACTGCAAGTTCAGCTTTTTCTTACCCATATTTACACTCGACAGAATCCTTTTACTTTTCTGGTCCAATTGTCAGCTCAAAGGGACATGTGCATTAGCATTTTCTTTTTTTATTTCGAAAAGCAAATAAATTGTTTCTTGAAAAGGTACAGGGGGGTACCACTCCATATAAAAATTACAGAGAAAGAGTGTTCACGCTGAAATATGATTAAACCAAAAACTCAAAACCTGCAACCACGTGTTCTTCCCGTAAAAAAGGAAAAAGGAAAAATGAAACCCTAGTATCTCAAAATCCCTTGATTCTTACCCTTCAAATTATCCAAAAAATGGCTTGATGAATGGCATGTTCCCATTTTCTCTCTGTTTCTAGCAAAAATAAATGTTTCCTTTCTCTTAATGATAAAAAGAATGGTTCATTTCAAGTCATAGCCTACCGGAGAAATTTCCACATGTAAGCAACATACCCAGAAGGGCACTAGCTTAAGTGATATCTCATTTCGTAATCATGTCTAAACACCTAGAATTGAGATTGATAATGGTTCCCATTTAAACTGCTAAAATTGAGTTCCAGGAGCAGACCATGAAAACATATCAAAGTTCTGAGGAGTATTGTTAGCTGCAAACAAAGGTTCCTAGATTTCGTGCTAAATATCAAAACCAACAGCATGAACCCATTTTTTTTCGTTGCCAAAACTTCATAAAAATTCAAAGACTAAAGTTCATCTATCAAATATGTGGGATCGTCATATATGATGCAATAATTAAGCTTGATAATGGTCCCAACTTGAAATACAAAAATTAAGTTTCCACATGAGCTAGCTGATCCAAAGATATCCATACATGACTCAATATTAAACCTTGACATCTATGAGGGGAGCTTGTGGTCACTAGCTGTGGGGTATGCATGTAATATCCGTACCATACGTGGATCTTAGTGAAATTCTAGTACAGTTGTTCTAACACCAAAACAAGCTAAAAAAATGCACACCGGTACCTTGAAGCGGGAACCAATGGAAGAAAACTTAGAAGATTTGGATGATTCTTCTGGGAGTGGGGGAATAAACCTGCCACAAATGGGCATTTTGATGCAGTCAGCAATGCCTGATGTTCAGCCACTACATAATCTTTGTTTTTGTCCAGAAATAGATTGGCCTGGTAGGTAACCTTTACAAGAAAGATTACAAATTAATTCAGATTCTAACCTTTGAAACAGGAAAGATTATAAATTAATTCAGATTACAATAATTTAGCACGTTGAACTACTCTGACACTTACCTCCCCTGCATAGTGTAACATAGTAAAATCAGTACGAGAGAGCTTTGGTTTGATAAAACGTTTGTTGCATTTAAAAGTCTGGTATAACTTCTGGGCAAATGTTTCATGGGTAGATCTGGGAAACATACTGCACGAAACCACAAACGAACAATCAATTCAAGGTGAAACACCTGAAAGAGAGAAAAAGTAGGACATCATAGTTTGGCAACGAAAAATGTAAATCAAAGTTGCATACCAGGCCTCATCAAGAAGAGCAATAATCCCTCCAGGTTTCTGAAGAGGATCCAGTGATTTCAGATAATAGCTCAACCCAAACAAGAAAGAAAGGGTAGCGGAATGTACAGCACAAGACTTTCAATGGTCTCAACTATGACATACCTTTTCGATTAAATCCAATACATCTTGATTATCAACAAACTCGATATAGCTCCAATTTATCTCTTCTTTACTATACTCTTCCTGCTCCATTTTGAAGACGTGCTGCACATTGGTAACATATAGCAAAACTAAATGAGCACGAACTCTAGAAAACTTGCAAGATAAACAAGCAGAATTATTAAACTAACCTGATTGAAATGTTGTTGGAGCTTCTCATTGGTGAAGTTTATGCAAAACTGCTCAAAACTGTCAATTAAAAATGCAAATTAGGATATAACCTACACAACATGCTCAACGTCTCTTGTTTTAATGACTGGGTCACTATCTGCAGTGGTAGATTCGGAAGAAAGGTAGGAGTAACCGTCTAAAAAGAGTTGCCAACGGCCAAAGCAATCTTGTTAACAGACTAGCAACGCTCACTTGTCTCGCACTGTTCTGCAAAACGGCCATAGCTTTTTCCCCTTCAAACTTCGCTATCTTCGGATCAAAATCTCGAGCGCCTCTCCTCGCGTCTCTCGGCGATCGCCAGACCGTCTTGCGATGAGGAGACGTGTTGTGGTGAGGAGACGTCTTGTGATGAGGAGACGTCCTGCGAGGGAGACCGCGGTCCCGTGGTCGGAACTCCCGTTGGAGTTATGGGCGATGATCGGGAGAAAGCTGGATGCGCGCATGGACGTGAACCGGTTTCGCAGCGTCTGTTCGTCATGGCGTTCCTGTGTACCATCTCCCCACATCCTACCAATCCGCATCATCGATGATCGGCTCTTCTTGTATCAGAGCACGGTGTATCTATACACAGCGCCGACGGCTCCAGCGGACTCTCGGTTGATCAAGGTGCAAGAGTTCCGCGAAACTGTTGGGCTCCTTCAACTGTTCACAGGAGCACGGATCCCTTGCAATCATGTTTTGGATCACAGGAGGTCGGCGTTCTCTCAGATTTGCGTAGAACGTAATCTCATAATCCAGGATGAAGAAGGATCTTTGGAGGACGGGAAGGTAATGGTGATTCCCGATTCTCCTTGGGCTCCAATAGAAGAGATTTCGATCGTGGTGCTTCTTGAGAGAAGAGGGCGGCTGAAGCGTTGGAAATATGGTGAGGCGGGTTTGAGTGATTTGGGGGATCCCAAATGCGAATACCATGATATCATGTCTTACGAAGGGATAGTTATATGTTGTGGATAGCTTCGGTGTTGCGTCGTGCATCAATAGCTCTTTTCAGATCGTGCCCATTTCACCCCCGATTTGCACCTCTTCTTGCCGTGGCTATGCTTGCATGGCTGGCTGCAGAGGTGGTAGACGAAAGTATCTGCTGGAGTCTGGCGGACAAATACATCTAGTGGATCGATATTTCGGTTTGATCAGATCGCTCTGATTGGGATGACGATTTCAAGGTTTTTTGCCTGAATAAAAAACAGGGAGTGTGGCGCCAGATACGGAATCTTGGCAGTGTTGCATTCTTTTTGGCCGAGTATTGTTCATTCTCGTTGTCGGTGCCAAGATTTGGCAGCTACCATGGAAATTGCATCTATTTTACGAAGAGGATGCCGAACAGAAGTCAAGTTTTCAACATGCAGGATCACAGCGTAACGAAGTTAGAGAGTTTGCCCGATCACCAGAGGATATTGTGGCCGCCTCCGGCTTGTATCAGGATTCGGTGCCGGGATCCTTATATTGGTGATCCTTATTAGAACAAGGATCCGAAAAGGCCGGGGGAGAGAGAGACACACAGAGTGACGTGTTATACAGAGTGACGTGTTATCCATATACACTGAACTGGGGTTCGAGAGGTGATCCGGTGTGGACAGACTCAAGCTTAGGTCCCTATGGATTAGGGCCTCAAAGACGACGTGTTAAAAAAAATAAAAATTGTACACTTCCAAATTTCATCTTTTGTAGGCATCCTCAACCAATAAAATCCGTTCTCAAATGAGTTGTGAAAAGTAGATTGGCTCTAATTCGTAAATCATCACTGTATTTGTTATCCTATCTTACTCTCTTTGAGTTCCAATTCAATTGCTTCTCTTTTAGTAGCTCCATTGTCGTGTCGGTCAAGGTCTTGAAGGCTTGTTGCGACTGTTATTAATACTGGGCACATCCCGTTGGCGACGCGAGAAAGTTCTACGGAGGAGACATAGGGGATCCGAAGGAACCAACCTCGGAGCCCGATTGAAGCACAAACCCTCACGATAAACACGTCAAGATTCACACACACAAAAGCAGAGCAAAATCGATGTTAGACGTACAGAGCGTCGATCGAGAGTGTTTATGGAGCCTCTCGTTTCTTGGTTTCTGTTGGTAGTTGCAGTTGAAGCTCGGAGGGGGAGAGGTGGGTGACCGGCTGCGGAGGTCGCTCTTTGCTATCCATATCCCATTGAACTGGGGTCGAGAGGTGATCCGGTGTGGGCAAGACTCACGCTTAGGTACCTATGGATTAGGGCCTCAAAGACTACGTCTTTTTCAACCGGGAGCCTTAGCCCACAAATTGTCGATCCTTCCTCTTTAGGCTCCCCACCATATTTGCTTTGCTCCATTTCGTAAGTTTGGATATAGTCCATCATCAAACGATGACTTATCTAGAAACATCTGATCTGATAGGCATTCCACCCAATATGATCGATCGGAACAAATATGAAACTTCACGAATCATTTTCTGTAGCGTCACCTTCACTTCACAATGGCAATTGTCGCAAACGTAATCAACACCGATGGGTTATTTTCCATTGGTCAAGGAGCTGACCTCCATCCGACGAGAGATGATTATTTATCAAGGGGCGGAAAGTAGTAGAGTGTGTTTAAGATTCGAAGAGCTGATGTAATTTTGTAGAAAGATGCCGTGCTGCATTTCATGTTACATTCGAAATGCATAGCACTTTGGTGTTACGAAAAGAATTTCTGTGGAACTCTACATGTACAATTTTGTACACATATATGGCTCTCCGAATCCTCCCAAGCACCAACAATCGTTTTGCAGGATTAAGAGCAGGTATCACGTCGATCTTGCATTCCTTCCGAACGCGATAAATGACGATCAACCCATCGCCCCAAAGATATGGCCCTTTCGCTCGAGTGAAGGCATTGGCTCAATCTAGTCTCGTAAAGACTGCATGAGCTCAAACCACTGCATAACCACGAATCGTTGAAAATCACCGGGTCCATTGGAAATTACCTGTCTCAATAGATCAGCGAGAGAGTTCTGGGTAGTGCCTCCATGTTCCGCAGCAGAATATAGAATGGGAAAGGGAAAGAGTCAACGTACTTAGAAAATTCGATAGGAAGGTGCTTCCTGTAAGGAGAAGAAATGTTGACATACCCCAACAAGAGAGGAGCCAAATCAAGTGCGCGACAGAAAGCCAGGCAAGCAAGCTCGTGAAGATTCAAACCCCTCTCCCTTTCGTACGTAAAAATCAACAAGGTTATCATCACAATCTTCTGCTCCTTTTAAATTTTCATTATCTTCGTGGACTTCTCTTTGTATGGATCTTGAATTGGACCTTAAGCTAGTCACGAGCCGAAGGGAAGACACCACCTTTGCCACAATTTTTCGTGCTATACGCCCCATCAATGGGATTGTGTATGCATCGTGCAAAAATATATCAGCCACCAAAACGATCACTTCATCCTCAGGTAACATACTTCCCTGGGAGCACGAAAACCAAAATCATCACAAAAATACTCCAAAATTCCTAAAGAAACTCGGGTTCAAGTCTCGCGGTGTAGAATCAATTACCTCCCTCCCTAGCGTGGCGAACCGCGGCCTGCTTCTGAGCTCAGGGCAGCGCTCCAGAAACCTTCTGAGCGCAAATTCGAGACGGAAACTCCCCTCTAGCGCCATCTCAGCTCTAACACTGTATATTAACAAGGTATGCTGACAACACAAAACCGAAATAATCTATTGCAAAATTGAAAATTAATTTAAGGGGTACGCTGCGTTTCCCAGCTTTAACAGGGAGGATATCAATAGTCGAACGCCTCGCCTGATCGAGCACTCGAAGCGGTTTATCCCCTACGATCAAAAAGACACGAACTAAATACAAACACAAGAACTCAGGACAAAACAAAGGCAGCACATAGAATAACAAGAACGGAGGACCAAAGAAGCAATCGGAAGTTGTCTCCGCGCTCTGTCTCTGTCTCTGCTTCGTGGGTTTAGAGTTTAACGACCGCTTTTATGTATTTGCAGACGTTTTGGCGGTTCGGGGTCCCCGGGCCGGGAGGCATGTCGGGCCGGGTTATTTCCTCTCATGGACTCGCTCTTTTCTTGTCGGCCAGACGATCCGACCCGGGTCAGGTATGCGGGTTATTAACTAGGAGTTTGGAGTTAACTTTAATTTTCGATCACAAAAAAAAAAGAAGAATTGACTTTATTTAAATTGCTTTGGAGGCAAAAAAAAAAAACCTGAAAAACAAAACCAGTTTTTCCCGGACCACCAACTGGCGAGGAATTCTCCCCCTCTAGTTCCACCGTGCACTCCCACGAGAAGATATGATTTTTTTTTCTTGTAAATTTTTTTGGTCATTAAGGTTTTTTTTCTAGATTTGCACGAGCATAACCGATTGGAGATGAACGTGGAAGGATTCTTAGCAAACGAATATTAAGACGAATATGAATTCAAAAAGTATAGTGTGACGATTTTATTATGTGACCGGTGATTGTTATCAAACATCAATTAACAAAGTTAAATTTTTGCCTCTATTTGTTAAGCTTATTGGTTCAGGGCAATTTAGTCATTTAGAAGTTGCAATCGGATGAAAATAATTTGAATTCTGCAATCCTCGTCATTATTGAGAAGGTAACAAAAAAACAAATGATGCCCGTAAAGCTCCACGACTAAAGAAATTAAACTTTGAAAATGATCTGAATTTCTTATTTATTCAAATGAAACATATAAGAAATTAATTGAGGTACCCATCACGATCGCACAAGTGTAAGATAAGTATGATGATCCATATAGATAATCTTTTATTAGACAATATAAACATGAAATTTTCAAGATTACATAATTCTCTTAATAGAATATATCTACTTGATTCATGAATCGAATGTCCTTTGTTGACTCTTGATGGTTCTGTATGTACTAATGCTACTTCATAAGAATTGTATACATTATCATAAGAACAAGTGCAATTTGAGCGCGTGCGGCTTCCATTTCATGCAAAAGAAAAAGTAAAAAGACTCTTGTCGAATTAGTTGCACCTAACTGTTGGCTCTTATTTTAATTCCTCCTATGTGGTAATGTACACATATCTCGATGCTAACGGCGGGCTCGGACTGAAAAATGCCATGGTGGCACACTTGCATGGGTACATATATAGAACGATAGGAAAATTCAAGAAGCATCCTACTAAAATAATAGGAGAATTCAATAATAGGAAAATCTTATCAACATAACTTTAAGAAGCATCCTATAGCATGTTGATTCTTTCATTATTTTTGAAAAATGTATATATCACACAATCATTCTGTGGTCAGTTATTTATGCGCACGCCTAGATTTTGTAGGTTTATGGTAAAAATTACACGTGACGCCAAAGTCAAAATTATATATATATATATATATATATATAGAGAGTAAATTATACACATTGTTTGTGAATCAAGCCATACTACAAATTTTGGAGAATTACCAAAAAAGGCTTAAACTAATTGGAATTGTGTCACTTTAGTCATAAATTTTTTTTTTTGGGCCAATTGAATCATAAATTTTTGTAATTATGCCAATTCAATGCACTTTGTCGATCGGCGCCGACATAAATTTTTTTTGATATTTTTTTTTTCTTTTTCTCTTTCTTTTAGTTTCCTTGCATACTTTTTTGACCTATTGTACCATGGCCGGTGAGCTCCGACACGAATCGCCGAACCTCCCCAACCATTGGGCAAGGGCCGCAAAGCACTCCGACTACCGACGAGGGCTTGGCAGGCCCCGAACAGCCTCACCCAGGCTGCGCGATACCATGGTGATCGCGAGTGAGAGCAGCCTCGTCGTGATCGCCCTTGCCCGCGGGTGGCCGATGAGCTCCGACAGGAGTAGGCAAGGAAAGTATGTAAGAAAATAAAAGATAGAGAAAAAAATATACAAAATAAAAAAAATATTATTGAAATATCTACGTCAACACCAACCGGCAAAGTGGATTAAATTAATATAATTGTTAAAGATTTAGTACTCAACTGGCAAAAAAACATTTACCAAAAAAATGGGCAAAAAAAAAAATTTAAGATTAGCTTGGCACAATTGTGAGATTTAGCATTTGTTTTTTGGGTAATTTTCCTTATAAATTTCTAGATCCATCTTCAATACTTTATGATCCTAAGTGACTCTATTTGAACAATCTTAACCAAAGTGTGGGGGGCCAACCTTTTCAAAGTTTCCTTTCTCCCGCCACCTCAGTACAACAGAAATGATTTAGTGGCAAGAAGATCTATCTCAGATCATCTCTAATTCAACATCATTAATCGATAGAGCCTCGATTGATAAATTATTCATAAGAGATTGAACCCTGGTAACGAAGTGAAACGTTACTATTTTTATGGTACAAATATCAAAATAGATTGCCATGAAACACAATTTACAAAGGAATATATGTGACCATCTTCAAAATATCAAGAGCTACGCATATGGTACAGACCCTTTGGTACGAGCCAGCAGCGACCAAAAATCTCCGCCACTGCTGCCTAACTAAACAGAAGATAGCCTATGACCTAGGCGGCGGACACCAACCCGAGCTTTTTCAAAAAATCAAAAGAATGCATGTACAAAAGAGCTATGACGGTATTTACATTTACGAAGCAAAAGCAACCTTGCAGTGGACGAGCAGCCTCGTTAATGGAACCATAAATCATTCTGCACGTTGTAGCAAGAATGTAAAACCTGAATTGGCACGAATTAGAGGCGGAGGTTCAATTTCGGGCACTTCGATCGGTTCGATAGACTTTGAAATTTCTTCCACCGTGAATGGGATGCTGCACAAGAAGCACACATCTTAACTACACCAAGAATGAGACAAGAAAGTAAGGATGGATTGTGCGAAGCATGTGCGCCAGTTGGAAGCTCTCTTGGTACCTCGAATCATCATCCAATAGGAAAGAACTGCTTACGGCATTGTTGGAATCCTCTGTCATCATAATTCTCATGGTTGAAATGACCTGCCCGAGCAGATTCAAGAGTGAAATACCAGATCGAATCAATCCCGCGACTAGGTAAAAAACAAAATAGTAGTGCAGGACATATGAAATCATTAAATTAAGATCCGTAAGAGCAAGAATACAAGAATCAGCTCGTTCCTTTTGTAAAGCATATGGCAAACTAATGAATACTATAGCAACAACCTTTTCGGATTAAACCCAAGAACCAATAAGGTCATCTGAAAATTCCTGAAGCTATTTAGCCTAAACTTAGAATCCTGAAGAAAAAGACAAACTATATATAAAATATATCTCGAGCACAAAACTTACATCTGTTGATACACTATGGGTGCCATATTTGTCATCCCAGTACATGGTACTGATCCTGTATAATTGCTGAATGCTAAGAACCTGAAAAAAGGGCCAAGTAAAGTGTCATCACGAGAGAGAGAGAGAGAGAGAGAGAGATTTTGGAGTGGGTTGTCAGGTAGAGGTACTCACAGGACAAAGATCATTGGTTATCTCTTTCAAGCTCTTCTTCGGTTTTTGATGTATAACCTAATTCCAGATAAAATTAAATTTTTAAACCAAGTCAGTATGATTGAATGAAAATTGAACTTCTAAATAATATTAAAGGACATGAACCAACCAGGAAGCCAACTGCCTGTCTGATATGCTTTAATTCATCTAAAGCTGATCCCACAAACTGAATGTAGAGTAGATGTCATCATAGAATTCTCGGAAAACTCAAAAACAAAAAAAAATGCTGAACTCTTCAATATTCACCTCCTCGGTTGCATCATGGCACCACTGCTCTAACTCAGCAAGCCCTGTTTTTACGTACTCCCCATTGCTAAAGGAGCAACATTCACGCCTCAACAGAAGACTGCAAATATGGGTTTTCAACCATCACTACATGCAGTCTTTCAATAGTTACAGGGAACAGGTAAGGATTGAGCACTAAGTGCAACTACCTGTTAAATAATTGGACATTAATAAATGAAAATATCTGAGTGAAAATCTTTCGGACAATTAATGCCGGAACCTGCACAGACAAAAACATTCAAGCAGTTCATGCCTTTAGGACAGCATCTCAAGACATCTAAGTAGAAAACGTCACCCACATAATTGGCTCTCATCGTCTTCAAGCAATTGTTTAGGCTGTTCACAATACTTTTCCAATGAGCAATTAAAGCTTTAAGAGCGGTAGCATTGGCCTGAGAACGCCCCTTCACCATGCTGGCACGTGATGTTCTAGGTGCCTACACTTGCAAAAAGTACTTCTTATTTACAGTGGAGGGCCATGTTAAAAGATGCAGAGACTATAGCATAGAGATTACTGCGCATGACTCACTGAAACATGGTTAAGTTGACTTTACATGCCTTTGGACTTTTTTGTTCACCATAAGTTGACAGTAGCTGCTAAACACTATTCAGGCCGTTCATCAACAGTTGCAAAGCTGAATTTTGATTTGTTTAAACAAAAAGATCTAATCGAGAATTGATAAAATATTTAAATATTAAATAATGCCTTTATCTAACAACTTAACCTTTTAGAACAGGTTGACAGTGATATCACAAAATCTCGCAAAAACGACACTGCACATATTTATCAAGAAATGTGGAACAACAGCTTTAGCATCCCCCTCATGTACAAACCGGATTACGAGCGGCATGTGGAATTTGACTAATGGGAGGTGGGCTCACATACACGGACAACACCGACTCCAATACCATGTGAAATTTTGTGGGACCACCGCCAACTATTCTAAAAGCTTAAGCTATTAGTTGAAGGCGTGGTTTAATACTTAATTACTCTTAACATGTTATTTATGTTGCTCCATTGATAAGAGAAACAAATTATGAGCTAATTCTTGGACTACCAAGTTCCATTAGAGCATCATATGATGTAGCAGCCAGAAATTCTCATACGCAAAGAATATCGTTTGATAACCAGGCTCCCCTAGTCAAACACAAAGTTAATAAAACAGTATGCTCAAAGAAATCTAAATGAGATGGAGTGATTGAAAACATAACTCAATTGGTCGTAGTTACTCTTACGCAGGAGACTCCACAAGGGGGATAGGCGATCTCATGGTAGCTTGTTGCAACGAAGGAAGAATCAGGGATTACCTGAATGCATTGTCCCAGCAAGGGGGAGATCTCTTTCTTCAGATTATCTCTAATCAGTCCATATATCTTCTCCAGAAAAGCGGTAAGTTGTTGCTTGAAAAGCAAAGCTGGATACTTGGCCTCAACTTGTCGCAAGTCATCAGCACCACCAAGCATCCGACCATTAAGAAATGAGAATCCAACACTTTGTGGAGAACCTCGTAGACCCTAAGGGTTTGTAGTTGTTAAGACTTTCCAACCAAAAGCTCAAACATTATGTGGGGGGATACTTAAGGTATATAAAGCAAACACAAAGCTATGTGTGATATCCTTTTTGGGCCAGAAGCTATGGTGATACATTAACATTAGTTATTCAAGACTAAAGAACTTTTCTCTTATTGGAGACACAACGAAGGACTCTAAAGGAAAACATCTGAAGCCTTTGTTTTTTTTTTTTTTTTGGACGGAGAAGCCTTTGTTGAAAGCTAAGCAAAGGAAGAGAAATTTGTGTACTTACTTGAGACACCCTTCCAAAAAGAGAAGCTGATGTCCTTCGCCGCTGTGGAGTCAAGTTTGCTGCTCCACTTGCCTTTAGTGTACGCTGTAATAGTAGCAGCAACGTTGATGCATTGGACAACCAATAAGCCAATACATCGTTGTTATCCTGCACCTTAAGTAAGAAATTGGATGGGATAAGTAGAAGGTATATGGTATCAACACAAACACACTACTCACTCATATAGTTTGTTTCATTATGCTAACACTGAATCAGAATCAACACATGCTCATCCTAAAGCAATTTGGGAAATGTTCTCCTTGGAGGAAAATTACTGTAGCACACCTCAATTGATGCGCCAATTGTTTGAATGATACGGTCAAAAATACCAGTTCTCTCAACTTCAAATGATCTCCAGTACAGAAGGCATTTGAATATGAGACAAGCAGCAACAGGCCTTCCCACAGAGAACCCTAGATCTTCGGAGATGCACTTTAGAAGGATATCTTGATTCTCCTGCAGCATGGAAGAATATACGATGAGAAACATTATCATTGCAAACACAAATGAATACTTGAGAATATATCAAAAGTTTAGCAAAATCACGCTGATCAAATTGAAGAACCTTCTTCACACATGCATAAGAGATACACATACAAACCTGCTGCTTCTCATTGAGAGATTTCTGTGGCTTCTCCTCTGTCTCAGGTTCCCGTGAAGGAGGGAGAGCAAGTACTGAATCCTGTCCCTTCAAAAGATATGACCAAACAATTTCACTCTTGATATGCAGGTATAGCACTTATCTCAACAAAGAACTCAATCTTACCAGAGCTTTTCGAGCTTCTCCATTTAGAGCAGCATTTCTCTGCAAATGGACAAAAAGGGTGCAGGTTGATTTTCCTATATTAGTTACATAAGCATTTAAAATCGGGCTCCTCTCACACCTGAATGATTGTTGTCTTTGATCTTGCAGACACAGCTTTGCCAGATGGTGATATAATGAGTGCCTGTTGGCGCAGTACCTGATTTTCTGATTCCAAATTAGAGAGCTTCTCTTCAAGCCTGTAAAGCAGGAACTAATCATGGTCAAAACTTATTGTCGTACATTTACCCAGCATATACAATTACATCTGACAATATCTCAGTAAGACCCTGTCGCGAGACATCTTGTTAAAGAAAGCACAAGAGATATGCCATCAAGAGCAAGGATCTCAAACAGGGTTCAAAGGCAGAATCTATTTTCTACCGAACCACTTCATGAATAGACACCTCAGCTGATACCTAAAACTTCCACTGAGAAGTCGTCTAATAACAGCCCATTCATGGTCATCTCATCATATGGTCTTTAAAACAATTAAAGAACGTCCTTCCGTTTTAAATGTCACAATAGCAGAACACATTTCAGCAATCAGGTGATAAGCGAAGTAGAAGGCAAAAAGTAAACTTGCAGACTCTGACCATCATAATTGCATGCTTGGACAATCAAAAATAAGAATCAAATTTTTACAAAAGATGACTAAATTTCACTAGGCGCTTGTGCTTGACTAACACCACCCAAAATTGTACAAAGGGGATGGAGACAGACAAAAGAGCACTCCATTTAAATCTACGGAAGTGTTCCAAAATTGTCCTAATTTTCTGCATCTTTTTCACGAACCTCTGCACTAAAATATGTTGTCCGTCTGCCTTCTTCTCTGAATCCTCAAGCTTCTTCATCAACTCACTGATTTTGGCCTCAGCAAGAGCACTAGCTTTTTTTTGCGTTTTCTGCTGTTTGTCTCTCCTTTATCAACAACGCCTATCCAACAAGGAAACGTACAAGGTTACTAATTAGATAAAACTAAACGAGACAAGGAAAAAATAGCGTCACTAAACGATTAGCAGGCAGGATATTAGACCAAGCATGATCATCAGTAATTCAATTGACAATTGATGGCTTAAGTACACTACAAGTGCCAAAACTTGTGTACGGTGCTCACTTTAGTGCCAAAACTTTCAACGCGATCATTTAAGTGCCAATTTTTTTTAAAAACGATCACTTTAGTGCCAAAATTTTCAAAACGTTGACTTGAACGTCAATATTTTTTAAAAACGATCACTTAAAAGCTGAGTTTTTTTAAAAACACTCACTTCAGATGCTAACTCCAGCGAGCCACGCCTGCTCAAATATTAATAAAAAATAGCCCACGTCGGATTTCCAGGGAGCCATGTCCGCTCAAATCGGAGTTGGCACTGAAGTGATCTTTTTTAAAAAAGTCGGCACTTAAGTGATCTTTTTGAAAGTTGTGATACTAAAGTAAGCACCATACACAAGTTTTGGCACTTGCAAAGTACTTTAGCCAACTACTGATCCTTATCTCTGCCAGAATTTTTTTGTCAATCTAAAATGTGCTCAATGGTAGTTGCAGAAAGCAATAATTTTCTTAGGAAAACGATAGAAAAGTCATTGCATGCCAAGGGGATACCACCACCATCGACTATCATTTTCCAAAAAGGTATAAATCCACAATAAGCCAGCAATCTACCTTAAACTTTTCAACCTCAGCTATTAATGAATTGATCTTTTCTGTGTCTTGAACAATGACAGGGGTTTCCTTCACAATTAGAGGTGCTTCTTCTATAGCCTTCCTGGCAGCTTCTCGCTCTTTAATGACCATTGAGTTGGCTTCTTCCACCCTTAATCGCAAAGCATTTACTGTGTCCTGCAACTTGGTAATTTCTTGGGCTTTGGCCTCCTCAAGGTCAATCTGCACAAAACAACGAGAAGAACTCATATTGAAAGCTTGCTTAATAGCATCAACCTACCGCATTTTTATTTAAAAAAAAAAAAATCCAACAGGTTGTTGCTGAAAACTATTAATACATCACCCTTAATCGCTTTTCAAGTTGTAGACGCCATGTGAGCTCCTCCACACGCTTTTCTAGCTTGTCCTTTGCTTCTTTAAGAGCACCAGATTCACGTGCAGACTAAACAACATTTTCAAGAAAATATTACAATTCAATCTAAGTCATCATTGGAGCTGTAGAATAAACAACTATTGTAACTATAGATTAATATTGTTGACTAGACCAACCATTCTGAGCTTTCTGAGCTCTCTTCTTGCAACTCTGCCTCTCCATCCACATTGAGAAACAATTGCGGCTTTCTGGAGACTCTTATAATAACAATATGCTTGGTGACACCGCCACTGAGCCTGCAGGACACCAGTACTAAGACATTTTATTTTCGTACTTTTGCAAATTTTTCAGCAATTGAACCATCAATGTTCCATGTGCCAACAAAAATAGTGGACAGCAAAATTGGACAACCAATGGGAAGGCAAAATCTACTCCACATGCAATACCTGGATGGCGACGGAAGCTTTGGTCTGTTTCTTAAATCTGAACTCATTCCTAGCAATCATTCCCCTATATCCTGTCTGCAATACAACAGCACATGACCTTAGTTTCGAGTGAGATTTTCTTGCAATAAAGGCCCTGGAGTTCTTCTGAATCTTCAGTGCTCCAGCTTCTCGTCTCAACTGCTCATAAAGTTCACGAGCCATACTTCCTGCAGAAGGTAAAACAAAATAACTAAGATTGGCCAAATGGACAATTCAGAAGGGATCAAATGATGTGAAGAGTCGAAACATCGACAGATACATTTGGAGTTACCAAAATGAGAGAATATATTTAAAAGCCATTATTCCTTTTTTATCATGGATATGCCTCAATAATTCACAAAATCGTCTCCTGACAGCTTAAACCTTTGGGACAAGTGGTCGCCCAATGAAGTATTAGAGCACAGAACAAGAGTTTGAGTCTTGGCACTCCAGATGATGTTAAATCTCCTTATTTTTACTATTTTGTTTGTGCTCTCATTAGTTCATTTGTTGTGGTCACAACCATATCCTGTATCTCACATGTAGGCTCGGCTTTCGCAGGAAGAGTCTAAGCATATGTCTTCTTTATATTATTGGTTTGTCACAACTTAACTTTTGCAACAAATGGTCTCCCAACATTAATCCAAAAGAGTATATATTCGTAAAGTATTAAATACAGCAACTCAGTTCCCCTACCATTAGATCATGCAGCTCTGGTACTTCCAAGCTTATTCAAGATCTTACGATGATTTCACAAATGTAATGGACAGTGAAATCTAGACCCACGAGGGGAAAAAAAAAAGTAAAGAATATGGCCTGGAAGTTTGATTTGAGGCAATAATAAGAAAAGTACCTCGGCAATAAGACTGAATTGTGATAGAAGCCTCGCGTAACGCAGTATACTGTTTTCGCATCACATAAGTACGTATTCGCAGCTGAATGATTCTGGCTGCATTTCCAAGCACCTCAGACCTCCTAGCATCTAGCTCTGCCATTTGACCTGCTCTGAGAAAAACTTTGGTCTTCCCAATCTGTCAAGACACACAGTAGGTAAGGAACTCAATAGAAGAAAATTCTCAAGAAACCAGTAGTCAAGTTGGATATAAAAGAACTTCCAAAAGATATATGGACATTAAGCAAGAATTGATGATAAAAGTAACATGTCTTTGATACCAAAAATATTTCCAATGAAGTTACTCATAGTTTCCCGTAAATATAAAATAAGAGCTTAACCAATTTGGTAAAGCCTGAGCCTATTGTTGTAATAATTAAACTTGAGGATGGTCACCGATAGAATACTGAAATGTTAAATCAAGCCTCCATCTAATAGCTTAAGCTTTTAGACCAGGTTAGCGATGGTCCCAAAAAATCTCACATGGTGTCAAAGTAAGAGAACTTGACTTCAAATCTTTCCGGACCCTATTTGCTTCCCCAATTAAACATGTCCACGCTTAGTACTTAGGCAAAAAACCAGACTAAGCATGAGGGGGAGGAATAGAATACTTAAGTATTAAACCACACATAAACATCTAATAACTTAAGCTTTTAGAGTTGTTGGCAGTGATCCCACAAAATCTCACAGTCACAAATGTACAGATTCAATTGACCAACTTGTTTCAATTGAACTAAGCATATGACAAAGTGGGTGAGGGAGGTCAAGCAAAGAGTTACATGGTTTGGACATCTTAATTGGAAGAAGCAACATCACACTAAAGTCACTACCACCGTAAGCCAAGAAATAAACTGCTAATCCAAATAGCAGATGGTTCATATGTAGCCTCATCAAACAATTAAGCATCTAAGCACACGACTAAGAGAAAAAAAAGGACACCGTGGGTTACCCTAAAAAGAAGTTAAATGACAGAGTGTTACCCATATTATTCTCTCGACAACTACCCAAAATAAGTCTGTAACAGCATCCAAAATAAAAGAGCAAACAAAATTAGCCAACACATCACATCTTATGCCGATCTGAGTAACAAAGTAGGATAAAAAAGGACGCCCAATTACCTGGTAGCCTTTCAATCCCTTCTTAGCAAGAATCATTTGACAAGCAACTTTATCATCGTAGCTGGATGACAACATAAACACACGATGGCTTATTATAAATGTTTTCACATGTAATAAATACTTCATAAAGATCTCCAACTATTGATTTGGTACTTACTTCCCTTCTAAAACTTCTGGAGATAGAACACTGAAGCGATCAAGAAAGTCATAAAAGGTCCGCCTGGTAGGATATCCAGCACAGCTTATCCTGATTGCCTCAAGGACGCCCTATTACAGATCTACAATATTATTGGCATTACTGAAAATAAAAGTCAGACAGGACATACAAAGTGAAGTTCAAGCAATGTATTGTATACTCACGCCACAACGTAACTGTTGGATGACATTGACGTTTTCAAATATAGCAGGTTTCAGAACATTATTTGGCTTCACACATCTGATGTAATGAGGTTCAGTTGAGCTCAGTGCCTCCATTAGAGACTGAAGTTGCAGCTGCCATTTCAAGTATGTACACATGTCAATTCATTCCCCAACCCAAGCCTTCAAAGTTGTGCGATCTTCAGATTAAAGAGTTACTCATTCTATACCTATAAGTGTCGCATAAATCTATTTATAGAATTCAAGATAACAGAATTTAATCACAACTATTATAACGAGAAAGTTAAAGGAAAACAAGAAATTGGAGAGGTGAAGATAACAACAATGCAGCTTGGTGTAATCAGTCGGTCTTTACGTGATTCTCAAAAACATTTCTTACTAAATTTTGGAATGAAGTCTCATAAATCAAATGACATCGACCTTCTCAAATCTGCTAAGCAATCCAACAATATGGTTTCAATTTCTAGCTTTAAGCGGCAGAGGAACTGATTCCCACAATAAAGAACGCTAGAGCCACCATTCAATCTCACAACGAGAAGTATAAAGATATCAGCAAGATCTTCATTCTTGTTACAACACCTCTGAGAAACAAATTCACAGGAGCTTGAGCACGTATGCTAATTCAAGACTTTTCACTATAATTGACTAGAAAAGAAGTTAAAGCATAATTATCATTTCAGAACAAAAAAACAGTTATAAATTATCAAAATAGTGCTTTACAAAAGCAATTAAATTCGTCGAGTTGCTGGACCAGAGCTACATGTAGGAACAATGAGCACCATTTCAACATCCAGAGAAGAGAGGAATTAGACTGCAAGTTCAACTTTTTCTTACCCATATTTACACTCAACAGAATCCTTTTACTTTTCTGGTCCAATTGTCAGCTCAAAGGGACATGTGCGTTAGCATTTTCCTTTTTTATTACGAAAAGCAAATAAATTGTTTCTTGAAAAGGTACAGGGGGGTACCACTCCATATAAAAATTACAGAGAAAGAGTGTTCACGCTGAAATATGATTAAACCAAAAACTCAAAACCTGCAACCACGTGTTCTTTCCGTAAAAAAGGAAAAATGAGACCCTAGTATCTCAAAATCCCTTGATTCTTACCCTTCAAATTATCCAAAAAATGGCTCAACGAATGGCATGTTCCCATTTTCTCTCTTTGTTTCTAGCAAAAATAAATGTTTCCTTTCTCTTAATGAAAAAAAGAATGGTTCATTTCAAGTCATAGCCTACCGGAGAAATTTCCACATGTAAGCAACATACCCAGAAGGGCACTAGCTTAAGTGATATCTCATTTCATAATCATGTCTAAACACCTAGAATTGAGATTGATAATGGTTCCCATTTAAACTGCTAAAATTGAGTTCAAGGAGTAGACCATGAAAACATATCAAAGTTCTGAGGAGTATTGTTAGCTGCAAACAAAGGTTCCCAGATTTCGTGCTAAATATCAAAACCAACAGCATGAACCCATTTTTTTCGTTGCCAAAACATCATAAAAATTCAAAGACTAAAGTTCATCTATCAAATATATGGGATAGTCATATATGATGCAATAATTAAGCTTGATAATGGTCCCAACTCGAAATACAAACATTAAGTTTCCACATGAGCTAGCTGATCCAAAGATATCCGTACATGATTCAATATTAAACCTTGACATCTATGAGGGGAGCTTGTGGTCACTACCCGTGGGGCATGCATGTAATATCCGTACCATACATGGATCTTAGTGAAATTCTAGCACAGTTGTTCTAACACCAAAACAAGCTGAAAAAATGCACACCGGTACCTTGAAGCGAGAACCAATGGAAGAAAACTTAGAAGATTTGGAGGATTCTTCTGGAAGTGGGGGAATAAACCTGCCACAAATGGGCATTTTGATGCAGTCAGCAATGCCTGATGTTCAGCCACTACATAATCTTTGTTTTTTTCCAGAAATAGATTGGCCTGGTAGGTAACCTTTACAAGAAAGATTACAAATTAATTCAGATTCTAACCTTTGAAACAGGAAAGATTATAAATTAATTCAGATTACAATAATTTAGCACGTTGAACTACTCTTACACTTACCTCCCCTGCATAGTGTAATATAGTAAAATCAGTACGAGAGAGCTTTGGTTTGATAAAACGTTTGTCACTTTTAAAAGTCTGGTACAACTTCTGAGCAAATGTTTCATGGGTAGATCTGGGAAACATACTGCACGAAACCACAAACGAACAATCAATTCAAGGTGAAACACCTGAAAGAGAGAAAAATTAGGACATTATAGTTTGGCGACGAAAAATGTAAATCAAAGTTGCATACCAGGCCTCATCAAGAAGAGCAATAACCCCTCCAGGTTTCTGAAGAGGATCCAGTGATTTCAGATAATGGCTCAACCCAAACAAGAAAGAAAGAGTAGTGGAATGTACAACACGAGACTTTCAATGGTCTCAAATATGACATACCTTTTCAATTAAATCCAATACATCTTGATTATCAACAAACTCGATATAGCTCCAATCTATCTCTTCTTTACTATAATCTTCCTGCTCCATTTTGAAGACGTGCTGCACATTGGTAACATATAGCAAAACTAAATGAGCACAAACTCTAGAAAACTTGCAAGATAAACAAGCAGAATTATTAAACTAACCTGATTGAAATGTTGTTGGAGCTTCTCATTGGTGAAGTTTATGCAAAACTGCTCAAAACTGTCCATTAAAAATGCAAATTAGGATATAACCTACACAACAAGCTTAACTTCTCTTGTTTTAATGACTGGGTCACTATCTGCAGTGGCCAGGGCAAGGCAAAACTTATGGCAACACATAGGCATTCTAACCAGGGAGTCCATTTATGAACATGCAGAAGTTGATCAAATCCGCCAGACATTAAGGTAGGAACGACAGCAAACTTCTTCTCGAGGATCAAACTCTTATACAAAATGGTAATGCTATTTATGCTTCGAGTATACCTCTCTTGTATCTTGACATATTGATCAAAACCCAAAATATCAAAAGGACAATAAAAAGGATCTCAAGGATGTGCAAATTGCACAAGTGGCCATTGCCCATCCATCCAAATGCTCTACGTGGAAATCCAAACGCCGCCATTATGCTACAAAAATATCAACTGGCCCTTTCCAAACCCAAAGAATGACCTCCCCTGAAGGCCCAATGGAACTTTCAACCTAATAAGTCGAATAATTTCCACTATATTTACCATCTATACAAAGAACCACACCAAAATTCATTTTGGTAACTCCCATAAACTACAACAACTTAAACTCACTGTCATCATTATTATGGTCTTTTACCATAGAGTCACTATACATGAATCATCTAACAAAGCTTTAGCTCACAATCAAATCAAAGAGGTATGCGCCTCTCCTGCAAGCACCGTGGAGGATAAGGACGTAAAACAGTTTTGGTCAGCGAACTTACCTGTTGGATGTAAAACTTTCAAAACCATATATATCAAGAACCCCAATCAAGGACTTTGATGTTGGATCCTGCCCGATTGAAAGGTTAATTTTTTCGACAATCCTGTAAAAGTATTGACTTCTTAGAGTGCAATAAGTAGAAAAGGTGCTAATTAGGATAGACCAAACCGATAAAGAAAAAGAAAACATGATGCAAGTTCATTACCAATCAAACAAGCGAGAGTACAGCGTCTTCGCTAACGCATCTCTGCTACCAACTGCATTAACAGGATCAAGAGTTCTCGTGATTACTTCTTCAGGTGTCACCATTACACGTTTGATCAGAGCATCTTCCAAGCTTTGGGCATCACATCTATCATTCCATTAATTAAAATGAAGATAAAGCCCCTTTAGATAGAGTCATAGGAAGTCATACAGAAGTTATATCACCATAACACATTGACAATTTCCAGTGGAGTAATAGAAAACACCTAAGAAGTTCTGCAGTGGTATTAAGATGAAATCTTGACTTCTCATCCTTTATGACCGAAGAATCAATCTCCTTTCCCTTAGCAAAATCAATGTTTCCAAGATGAAGGATTGCCGCCACAACCCTGAAAATTGCCTCCTGAACAATTTCTGCTTATTCAGAACCTATTGAAGGATCATCAATCCCATGAATGGCCTGGACAAAAAATTGCTGACCTGTTCCTCCTCATTGATTCCAACTATATCCATAGCCCTCCTTGTTGCGAGATATTCATGAGCATCATTTACTCCTTCTAGCTCATAGCAACTGCTTTGATTCAAGTAGTGAAAAGATTTAGGGCTTCCTAGCTTATACCTTGCAATGTCCTGAAAAAAGTAGCAGAATTTGAAAATGCCGCATACGTTCACATAAGCAGCTTAATATGAAATTTCCAACAGAATACATTGAGAGAATACCTCCTCTGGAGCAGCACAAAGAAGGTAAAAGCAATGGTAGTTTCTCTCGGGGTTGGAAATCTGACACACACGTGACCTTTCAAGCAGATAAGTTCTAATAGCAGCCCCCGAAATCCGCCCATTTTTGTCGAATTGAATCTCAACAAATTTACCAAACCGACTACATTACCGATCATGAGACATATATCAGAATACATCCCATTTTGTAGAAGTAAACACACGCTACTTCAAAATGAAACAAAAGTGTATAGACAGCAACATTGACATGCACCTTGAGTTGTTGTTCCTCACAGTCTTTGCATTGCCAAATGCTTCAAGAACAGGGTTTGACTGCAATGTTAAGATGCGACAAAAACAATTAAGTTTCAAAATTGCCATGTTCATAATCCGAATGAACATAGTGATTAAATAGATAAGATCGGATCCCAAAACACATTCTCATATAATAAATGGCAAGTCGTGCTACCTCTAGAACTTGTTGTTCCACTGTTCTTCCTTCAACTCCTGATCGCCCCCCAAGTATGCAAGATATCGCATGAGCATCTTTGTCGTCTCTGTTTTACCAGCCCCACTTTCTCCACTGACCAGAATTGAATTGCTCTTTCCTTCATTGATCATAGCCCTATATTCTTGTGTCTCAGCACATCAGCGAGAAGACAAGAGAGAAAAGAAAAAGGTTGCACCAGCACAACTAGGAACCAAATTCACCTGTATGCAGCATCACCAACTGCAAATACATGAGGACTCAATTCCCCAAAATCAGCTCCCTTATATTGTTCCATCATGTGGGTGTCATATAGGTGAGGCAATCTTTGAAATGGATTAACAGCAATAAGTATGTTTCCTGTGTAGGTCTGGAAGCAACAGACAAATTTATTTCCCAAAACCAGTAATGCAAGAAAACTACAAGGCTAAAGGATTATCCTGTGAGGTACTGCCAGTAGCTCACATAAATTTCATTGAGTTGATATCTCGTAGCTAGGTTCTCCAGCACTCCAGGTTCATGCAAGTAAGAAAGCTTTGTCATGTCATCCACACCTCCAGGTGGAGCCTCGGTATCCCTCGGGTATACTTTCGATACATTTGTCGTGACCTACAGGTGCAATCCACTAGTCGTTATACTAAAAAAATACAAACACGCAAGACTACTGTAGTAGATCAGCACAAAACAAGACTGTAGAAAAGCTAATAACATGCCAAGCAATAGTTAGACCCCATAGAGTGCTTAAGTTGCTAAGACTCTCTGAAAAGACTTCACTCTGCTTATATGGACATTTCAAAGTTGGATGTATTGTGGAAGAAAACAACTGCACAGTAATTTTCCATTTTATGCTTGAAGCCTAAATTATTGGTTAGTTTGACTGTACTCATATAATTAAAAGTTTAACGGTCAGCTAAAGTCCTTTGAACATATTAACCTCTCTCGACCTCAATTCTTCTAATTAATATACTTTGATGCAGGAAACCTTTTTCTGGTTGTTTTTTTCTTTTCCTTTTTTCAATTGGGACGTGGCAAGTAGCTGAACTTGCAGAGACTTGTCAAACAGAAATTTAACGAGTGTCAAGACTCTTGATTAGATTACTATCAGACGTTTACATTTCCAGGTATGACATGCATTTGATGATGGTGCACTTACCGTCTTTCCTTTTGTCGTCTTGACTCGGACCTCATGACCATTAATTGAAGTAACTTCTCCATCAATCCATGCAAGGACAGGATCTTCAACCCACACATGAGAACCCACAATTATTTGCACTGGCTGAGCCTGCGGAAGCAAAGTTGCAACAGAGATATCAAGTAACTTTAAAGTAAAAAATTTAAAGACAGCATGAACACCAATAAATGACAATAATAAGGCAAAGATATATGGAACTTTCATCAAAACACCAAAAAGGAAGCAAAATAAATTACTAGGTGAGGAATAATAAGAAGCATTGCGGTGTTTGGAAACAGATTTTGCACAATATATGACCAGACGATTTCAATGGCTCTCATTATTTACATCATAATGCTCGCGCTCAATGAACGCAGTTTTTCCATCATTCACATCATGCAGCTTTCTTTTATATTGGGAAGGGAGGGGGGGTCCTAGAATGGTTCATAAAAGATTGTCCATGAGTGAGCTGTGTATTGGCTTGGCATCTGGGCACAACAAGTGTTCAAGTAAGGTAATTGATTGGCTAAATGGTGCCTTTAAATCATTTCAAACTTCATTTCCACGCACCCATGAAGGTATCAGTATCATGTCCGATCTGGAAGCCAAACGACACCAGTACATTGCATTTCTCGGGTGGCTTCTCCTTTATTTCCTTGCTCTCTCATTACTAACTCTAAATTCAGCATTGGAAGATTAAATGCATGAACATCTCCCAACACATTTCTTTATCCGTCACTGTCCGATTCAATCAACTGCTCAGCAATGACGCAAACTAACACCCTAAAAATTAACCACGTCAAAAGCAAAGGTCTCAAAGAAATTAATACAGCCCCCAGTAAACCAAAGTTCATGTTCCATATAACAAAATGATATTACCACAAAGAGAGAAATGGAGCCTTCCGGTCAAGCAAACTCATTTGTCCATCACCAAGCTAGTAAATGACAATGTAAGACAAAGCAATCAGTCAATTGCAAGTCAGCAGAATTCAATTACCATTAGTTGACCAACGCGCCGCAATCCTCAGCTCATCAAATAGAGCGAGAGCTCAGCCTCAGTCTCTGCAGATCAGCGAGCTGATTCACAAAAGCTATAACTTCAAATTCCCTATCTCCACCTCTGCACCTCCTCAACCAGAGCCAACCAACCTCCAAACACGACTTCTTCTCTTTCCAGCTTGCTTCTCCCCGAGAATAACAGAGCACCCCGAGCTTCTATAACCGGAGCTCGTGCCTCTCTCCCGATTTCGCCGAGCTTCTCAGCGTACTGTTCCGATTCGCCACCGTACCCCCCCGTTTCTCTCTCTAACACGTGCAGCCGCGGGTCTTTCTCTCTCTAGAGCTCGTGGAGGTTCTCCCTTGAAAGTTTTGAAGCTTTTTTGGTTGTGTATGTAGTTAGAGAGAGAGAAGGAGAGGTGGGGACAGTTGTGGCCTCCCACACTCAACACAGAAAGCTTTCTCTCTCTTCGTCTCCGTCTCCGTCTCCGTCTCTCTCTGTCCCTCTGGTGAAATTCAAAAAGACAAGCCATTGAAAACATCATTATTGACTAATTAAGCAAATTCCGATGCTGCTCGCTTAATCAACCGCTTTCCATAATCGCCCTCCGTGATGAGCTTTTATTACACAATTTGCCACGGCACCGGCTCCATTTTCGTCTTTACGAAATGAGATAATTCAAACGCTTTTGATTAGATTTACTCAGGATAAAGGTGAAAACAAGATCAAAAATCATTTTTTTAAAAGAATAAAAAAAATTATAGCAAAGAAAAAAACAGAAAAAAGAAAGACAAAATCCCCAAACTGACGACGAGGGTATTCTCGTAATTGGAAGTTCCCGTTATTACAATTTACACAACTCCTTCATCCCTTCCACGACAAGGACACCCGCCCATCTCTGCTGGGAATTATTTTATTTGAATTTTTTATTAACCAAAAATTCCATTTTCAAAAAAGGAATCATGCGATACGACGGAATCGATTGCCCAAACGTCAATCTCGCCGAAGCGACCAAATTAACCTCGTCCGTGCCCGTGGGCGCAGTTCTAGCGAAACGATAAAATGGAAAAGAAAGAAAAGCATTGTCAAAGACGGAATCTCTCCAAAAACGCTTGCCGTAAAGTTGGTCGCTGTCGTTTCGAACTTCGGACTTGGGCTTTTTGTTGCGGGTCAAGTCAGCGGGTGTCCTTAACGGATTTGAATCGCTTAATATTAAGATTTTCGTGACATGAATAACATTACTCAAATCAAACCGTCCAATTGAAAATAGACGATCCGATTTGAGTTATATTTGGAATTTAAAATTTTTTAAACTCCAAACAAATTCATGTCCACATTTTTTTCTCTCCCTTTCAACACAAAGACGTAAATTTCAAATCAGTTGTCCATTTTCATTTGGTCGATCTAATTTGAGTAATGTCACGGAAATCTCAATTTTAGGCGATTCGGATCCGTCCTAAACTTTTAAGGGCCTTAGTTGGTCATCCATGAAATTGGCTTACTTTTAAAGGACTATCTGGTTTGACCCGGAACCAAAAAATAATGCTCGGGATTTTAACTCTTTTGGGTGACATAAAATGTCAATGCTCATACACTTTTGTCAAAAACATTATAGCTTTATTATGTTAACAAAATTAAGATCTCGAGCGTTCAAATGAAAAGATGTCCAAACATGTCGATAATTGCCGCAAGCAATTCAAACCTACGTATAGGTCGGTGATCACCCAAATATAATTCAAGATTTCCATTATCGACACATGCAATTTCATTCACTTTTCTCTGTATAGTTATAGAAAAAGCCTTTGAAATTCGTAAAGTAATAAATCTTTTGGGAGCGTCAACCCCTCGCTGCATTTTATCGCCGCTAATCTGAGGATCTTATTAAGCACGGCGACGATTCCATCCGAGCGGGGGAGATTTTGCTATAATCCCGTTCAATCGGACTTGGGACTTGCTGACTATTGTCCGGACAGTGTTCGGTCTTTGACCATCTAACTTACATCCGGAGGCTCATGTCCTTTCTGTCCCAATTCGCACAAAAAGGTCCTATCATTTCTCCAATTTTGCCCAAAATAACACAAAATCCAATCCATTTACCCGATTTTTTCTCCAAAATTTGCTCATCCTAATGAGCAAAGATCGACAACAATGTCTGAATTGAGTTGCTACACGAGTACCAGTCAGATCGCGTCCGGAAATATGACGGGATTCATATAATTATATGCGATTTTCTTTTTGGCATACATCAAAGAAAAAGACCGCCATATCCCAAAAAAAAAAAAAGATGAGAGAGAAAGGAATGGTGCATTTATTTAACGAAAAATGAATAATTTAAAAAAAATTTTTCAAAAATTGATTGTTTATTTCTTGTGAATAATTGGACATTTTTTACGAAAATATCTATACTAAAATTGTTGTCGATGATAAAAATATTTTTTATTGATTAATTATTTGAAACGATATAAGCGATTATTTTTTGAAATATATTTTATAAATTATTTATTTTTATGCGAAATAAACGGAATCAGATAGATCTAGTTTACGCAAAGCCCGTCCGTCCCCATGTTCGGTCCTCTTAACGGGGCTAAATTCTAATCATAGGCTTATAGCGCAGGTCTCCCTCTGGACACTGACGAGAGCTCTTCGTTTGGGCTCGGGCTTCATAGTAAATATGGAAAACACTTCGGTGCAAAAGCCCGGCCCAATATTTACGCAACCCGACCCGTTCCGTGGTCGCCAGATGCAGTGTCGCAAATGGCCGTTACTAGTCCCACGGTAGGTCTTGTTTACTAGGTCCATGGTTAGCGGGCCTAATCGAAAGCAAAAACGTACTTTTCTTTAACTCTAAACAAATAGGAAATTCACTCGCGCTCCGTTTGTTTAGTAAAAAAATAAAAATTTAAATAAGAGGAGATCGGCTTCAGAATATGAAGGTTTTAGACTTGGAACCTACAATCCAAAACCAAAAATATTTCCATGTTAGAATCGGTTTCCAACATTTTTTGAACCTGGAACTAACTCTATTTGCTTTAGAATCGACCCCAGGACCTATCCTATTCTTCTGGTTCGATTCTAGGGTCTAGTCGGGAATTGATTACCTATTCTTCAAGAAATATAGATCGTATTCTTCCAATTTCATGAAACAAGTTGTAATTGTCCTAATAGAACCTAGTTTCGGTACCTAATAGAACCTACTTGCACTAAGGGTGAGCAAAACATCATATCGGATTGGGAATCGCCGGTATCGAACGATTTTGGACGACTTCGATTCCTAAAATGTGGAATCGGGAATAGTTGGTCTAGTTTCCGATTCCTTGTGCGGAATCGGATCTATACACCCAACCGATGGAACTGGGTAGCCTCTCACCTCCCTTTCTTGTGAGAGATGCTCTTAGCCTCTCACCTTACTTTCTTGCGCATGATGCTCTCACTTCCCTCTCTCAGGCAGCTATCATTACGTCTCATGCAACCATAGTGATCGGTTGTAGGGTGGGTCGATTCTCTCCCTGGAACGGAGAGTCACCCATGAAGGACTTGTTCCACTTATTGGAAATCAAGAACCACCAATTGGTTCCTAAACCCACCTAGGCATCGGACCACCGATTTGGTCCGGTTCGGATGCGACCATGCGGCGGCCGTGTCTTGAGTTGCGGGACACTAAGGTTGCGTATGGTAACGTTTTCGATCCCGGAACAACTTTTGGAACGAAAACACTTTTTTCTGTTTTTGTTCACGGCAACGATTTTTGGGAACAAAAACGCGTTTGGTAATCGCAAAAAAATTATGTTCTCTAACAAAAAAAAAGAACGAAACACGTTTGGTAAATACATAAAGTTTATGTTCCCGAATAATAATAAAAAAAATAAATACGTTTGGTAACTACAAAAAAATTGTTCCTAATTTTTTCATTTAATTAAGGGGACTATATATATATATATATTAAAATTAAGATGTCTTTATCTTTTTAACTTACTAAATCAAATTAAATCTCAGTTATTCAATTTACTAAATCAAATTAAACCAATATATGTATAAGTAATTTATGCATGATTTATCAAATTACAATATGGACAAGATCAACTATAAAAAAAAATAATAACCTTTAAACGGGGACCTCTAGAAAAATATTAATTGCACTTTGAGTGAAACCAATGACTAAAATGAAAAATATTTGTGCATTTAGGTCCTTTTTGTCCAATTGTGCAATTTTTCCAAACATGAGGACTAAAATGAGATGCAGGCTATCAAAGTCTCATGTTATTACTCTAAAAGTAAAAAAATTTGATAAAATGATTTAAAATGAAATTTTTTAGCCAATTTAGAATTATGTTCAATGAAGAGGCATGTGGTCCCAAACTGAATTTTTAAAACTTTAAGTGGCCAAAATGAAAAGGGAATTAAAATAAAAATATGGACTATTTTTGTACATTTTTTCGATCGCGAATACTCTTTTTTCCTGATTTTCACCTATTTTTATAATTTAAATAAATCCGAAAAATGTCAAAAATTACGAAAAAATTATTTTTTTCAAAATTGGTTTCTAAGGCTAGGCCAAAGATTCTAAGATTAATTTTATGAATTATTTTGATATTTTTAATTAATTTTCTAAAATAAAATAATTAAAAATCAAAGGTGTCAATATCACGCAAGAACAAAAGAAAAGAGATTGTGTTCAAAAACAAAATTGTTCTCAATTGTTTCTAAAAAATGTTCCAAAAGTGTTTTCAAAAGTGTTCAGGAAACACGTAAACAAGTTTTTCTTGTTTTCTTATTTTCTTTCCAAAATTGTTTCTTTTTCCCAAAGTGTTCCTTAACACTTTGGAACACTTTTTACCATACGCGTTTCGGAGGCGTTACCATACGCACCCTAAATGGGAGATGGGCTGATGTTACACTTAGTGTGTGAGGACGAAGCACCAATGGCTTTCTCTGCGGGCTTCGGATAGTAATGGGAAGAGTTGAACCTGCATAAGTTTTAAAGTTGGACTCCTCGGGCGCTGCTATTGATGCTAGAGGTAGGAGAACCAAAGCGAAGGAGATATTACGCATTTTCCATACTTGGTACAGGAAGCTCTTTGCATGAAAGATAAAGCTAAGTCCATATAACAAAAAGTGTTTGATCTTCAAGCACCGCAATTTCTTTAAGGCGTGTCTATCAACACTGCAAAGCAAATACTGGGTCCTGAAGTTCTATTTAACGAGTCTAAAAGGGATCGAATGCGAATTTGTCGAGGTAAAAATGAATGGGTAGCGATGATTCAACGTAGGTAAAAAAACCACCAAAAAAATTTCAAATCGTACTAAGACATATTTATTTCAAACTTTTTTTTTTGCAACATAAATAATCCGAAACTTATACTTGTATGATAAATTTATCCCAAATTTATATAGAGGTCAGATTCGAGAGAAAGAACCATCGAGAATCGGCCGGCTCGGATGATTCCCAATTCGACCCAAGTGTTTTGTACTCCCCTGGTCATAGCAAAGCTAGACGAAAGCAAAGTCACTATCAGAGCGAAGCTAGATGAAAGTAATAAAGCTCAGTGGAAACTAAGCGTGAAAGAGAGAGACAAACGACGTTCGTCCGTCCATGGAGGAACAGTTGGGTCCTTGACGTAGACGAGGGAGAGCAGAGAGAAGGAGGTGTGGGTGTTTTAATAATAAAAGGAGAAGGGACACTTGCGGGATATGTTTCTCCGGTCCGACGAAGACTCAAAATTGTGGCCTCGTACCCTAAAAAAATCTTCGACATTAACTTTTGTCCTAATTTTACTTTTTATTTTGTAAAAAAATTCTAATTTTAAGTTCAATCCTAACTCTGCCCTAAACCTTTTTTATCCCATGAAAAATCCTTAACTTTAGGTCATGTCTCAATTATATTCTAAACCTACTTTGAGAGCAAATTTTATTCAAAGCGATTTTGATGGAGGATTGATGAATGTAGATTTAGTACTCAAGTAGAATTTGATTATCTTTTATGAGACAAAAAAATTGAGTAAAATTGAAATTGGACCTAAAGTTTAAATTTTGTATGAGAAAAAATGTTTAAGGTATAGTTGGTATTGGATGTAAAGTTAAATGGTTTTTATGAGATAAAAAAATTAGGGTAAAATCAAGACTAAAGTTGGAGATTTTTTATTAGACAAAAGGTAAAATTGAGATAAATCTAAAATTGGAGGTTTTTTAGGGTATTAAGCCTAAAAAATGTAGTGAAATATCTTTCTTTTTAACTTTTTGATTAAATTAACAACCCATTAAAAAAGGAAATATAATTGCATACAACTGCATTACCATAACATGTAATTGGTTCCTAACGCCACATGATCGGTTGTCGATTCTAAGTTGGAAAACCGACCCATCCTAGAGCTAGTAGCCATAGTCCCGCACACAGAAGATTCCAAATTTTTGGAATCGAAAATCAAATCTGTTTTCACGACTGATTAAATTTTATTTTCGAAAAATGATTGCTTATCTTTAACTTGATGTAATAGACGCGACCATATGGACAAGCGATAGCTAGAGAAAGACGGACGATGACATGGTATCGTGCGGTCCATAATAAATCATGTGAACAAAAATCATCATTAATTGCGCGAGTTTTACGGCGAGATCGGTCGGAACGGCATTTTGTCAAACCGTTCCGCGCCGAAACAAAAGAAGAAAAGGAAAAATGCCGCTCGAGGTGGTGTGACATCATATTTCAACTTCACTCTCACTCAGCTGGGGATCCAAGCTCGATCATCGCCTTCCCTGCTCAGCTCGGAGCCTTCACTCTCTACCGGAAGCGTAGTCATCCACTGAGAACTCTCGTATAGCGTTTCTTCGAGCTCCGACATGGAGAAGAGGCCGAGCATCGGTCAGTTCAAGGGCCAAACCAGGCTGCCGAAGTTCGCCGTGCCGAGCCGCTACGGTCTCCATCTGAAGCTCGATCTCGTCGCGTGCAGCTTTTCCGGCGCCGTGCGCATCAGCCTCGCCGTCGCCGAAGAAACGAAGTTCCTCGTCTTGAACGCGCTCGAGCTCGCCATCGGCGATGTCTGTTTCGCCGATTCGGCCGATCAAGTGCGTGATCGTTGTCTAGTGTTGGCTTTTGATAGTTGATTTTGTGGTTCGTTGTGTGCTTTTCGGGATTTCTCTTTTGGTTTCATTCTGGGTTTGCTATGAGCAGAAGAAGATTCGTCCCCGCGACATCGTGTTGGACGAAGAGGATGAGATATTGGTTTTGGCTTTCGATGAGGCGCTGCGCTGCGGCGAAGGAATGCTGACCATCGAGTTCTCCGGGATGCTTAATGCTCAGTTGAAGGGCTTATATAAATGGTTCTCGTCCTCTACTCGTTTCTCATAATAGTATTGCTTATTTTGCTTTGACACCTATTACTTGGAGGACATACTGAGATAGAAACCGAGCATGACGATGATGTATCTGATTTTCTCCTGGAAAATAGTTAGACCGCAAAAAGACCCACGCCGTGTGTGGACGCATGCAATCTTTCCTTCAGTCCCTTCTATTCTTGGCTTGGATCTTCATTAACTTTGTCCCGGTTGTGTCCGATTTTACAGTGCTTATGTGGATGGAGGAGAAAAGAAGTATATGGCTGCTACACAGTTTGAAGCTGTAGATGCAAGGAGGTGTTTCCCGTGCTGGGACGAACCTGCTCTTAAAGTATGTCTGTTGCAGACTCTGCTTGCGCCTATGTCGTACAGCAATTGACTTTTCTCTCACACTATAAAATTAATCGGCATCAGTCAACTATAACAAAACTTCGTGGAACTTCCCATATGATAGTCACTCATGGCATTGAATCGTCAAACTATTATTTTAGAGATGCAGATTGTCACTTCATGTTTTCCATGTACAGTGCAGAAATTGAAAAGCTTGTTTTCTTACCATACTTTTCTATGGTAACTTGTATGAACTTTATTGAGGGTGAGACGACATACAGGCTACCTTCCAAATAACATTGGACGTGCCCCCTGAGGTGACTGCACTGTCCAATATGCCGATTCTCAAGGAAAAGCTTAATGGCAATATTAAGACTGTATATTTCGAAGAATCCCCCATGATGTCTACTTATTTGGTGGCTGTTGTAGTTGGTTTATTTGATTCTGTTGAAGAAATGACAGCTGATGGTATGCATAAGATCCAAAAGCTCCTCTTCCATCTCAAATGCTGATACGAATATTTTCATTTGCTGATGGCACTTCAAAGTTCTCATGCAGGGATTAGGGTTCGTGTATATTGTCCTCCCTGTAAGAGTGACAGTGGAAAATTTGCCTTGCATGTTGCTGTGAAGGCTCTTGAGCTCTATACGAGGTGAGCATCTTGGCGAATTCTTTTCTTGATGTTAGAACATATAGTTCACCTCTGCACTCCTCTTTAAGGCTTGAACCAAGTCATAAGGAGTGCCTGATATAAAGCACATGTAATAACATATTGAGTAGCATGGCTTTCCTTTCCCTCCTTTTCGATGATTTGAAGAAACTATAGTGATAATTTCCCCCTAGTCCTGGGGCTATTTGGTAAGAAATTGTAAATGAGTTTGCATCTGGCACAAGTGCTGTGTTTGCTACATCATTGATTGAATGATGAATTGTTTTTTTCATCCATTCATCTATGCCTTGCTTGCTTCCTAAAGAAAGCAAGTAGCTCTTTTTCTGGTGGTGATGCTAATCAGAAGAACATCTTCCCTGGTGAATATGGTGCTATTTAGGTACTTCTCAGTGCCGTATCCCCTCCCTAAACTAGATATGGTTGCAGTCCCAGAATTTTCTGGTGGGGCAATGGAGAACTACGGTTTGATCATATACCGGGAAAACGAGATGCTTCATGATGAATTGCAATCCACAGCTGCTAAGAAGCAACGCGTGAGGAATTTTCTCCCCCTGACCTGATTTCTGTTGATTAGTCTGTATCCCGCTCATAAACGAATTAACATAAAGAAGTGATGCACAACCTCTTTCTCTATACCTGAAATTATGTTACCCTCTCCTCTTTATAGTCTGAAATTTGGGTAAATATGTGTAATAAATCCACTAACTGTTGGATCAGATCACAGTTGTTGGAATGCATGAAGTTGCTCATCAGTGGTTTGGCAATCTGGTTACAATGGAATGGTGGACACATCTATGGTTGAATGAAGGTTTTGCTACATGGGTAATCTTCACTAAACTCTATCCTACTGGATGAACACTAGAGAACAAATAGTTAATCTGATTTTAATTATTTCTCCATAATCTTTTTCAGGTGAGCTATATGGCAACTGACAATCTGTTTCCTGAGTGGAAAGTATGGACTCAGTTTCTCCAGCTAAGTGCTAGTGGATTGCATATGGACTCATTGGAAAAATCACATCCAATTGAGGTATGAGTTACTCACTTTCAAGCACGGTATCAGTCAATTAATTTACATTGTTGATACTGTCCGGGCTAACTTTTAGGTAGAGATAATCCATGCTCGAGCAGTTCTTGAGATATTTGATGCTGTAAGCTATGAGAAAGGATCAGCCGTTATCCGGATGTTGCAAAGCTACCTTGGAGATGCAATATTTCAGGTGAGAATCTTCTATCTAGGTTCCAAATCATAAAACCTGATTCTTTTTACCATATCATAATTCAGATGTATCATCAGCGCTTCTCTGAAAGCTGCGTGGTTGTAGATCAGGGAAGATCAAGAAAAACTCCATGCCTGTTTAGTAGAGTATCCTGACATGCCTTTGTGGTTTCTCTTGCTTCCTTCCACTTTTTCTTAACAGGTGAAACGGTTATTCCCATGTGTCCCAGTGAACTTTTCCACAACGTTATTTGACCTTCTTTTGAGTTATATTAGTCTTATATGGTTTATATCGATGTGGCACTTGATTTCCTGTAACCTAGACCTGGCTATTTTCAGTGCTTGAGACCTATTTCAATCTTTTTAGACCTCGGACTACCGATATCCCACTTCTGTAAATGGGATATTTACATTGAAACATTTACTACATATCATGGATGATGAATGGTTGGAGTCAAGAGTCGTACTTTCATTATGCGATTCAGTGCAAGTTTCTGTAGATTGCTGTACTAGATGGAGATATTCAACAATATTGACTGATTCTTTCTGCTTCTTGAAAACAGCAATCATTGGGTTCATACATGAAAAGATATGCATGGAAAAATGCAAAGACTGAAGACTTATGGAGTGTTCTGACAGATGAAACTGGGGTTGAAGTAACTAATCTGATGGACACTTGGACAAAGCAAAAGGATACCCACTCATATCTGTGAACCTGAACGGCCATATATTGGAGTTTGAACAGGTGTTATTGTAATGTTTATAAGCTCAAAGAAAGTTTGACATTGCTTTTGCCTAGCATTCATAGTAGAAGCTTTTAAATTTTAGGTGCTTGGGTCGAGCAAAATCTGAAATTTTGCTTATCACTGCAGTCACAGTTCATACTATCTGGATTGGCTGGTGAGGGGCTATGGATTGTTCCCATAACCTTGTGCGTTGGTTCATATGAGAGACAGAAGAAGTTCCTTTTGGAAACACGATGCGGAGAAATTGACATATCTGATCTTTTCAATTCTTCTAGCAACAGTTTAGGCTTATCGGAGGAGAAAGATCTGGAAAAATTTAGAGAGCACTTTTGGATCAAGATTAATATTGATCAGAGTGGCTTTTATAGGGTAAAATATGAGGACAAGCTTGCAGCTCAGCTTATGAAAGCAATAGAAAGCAATTACCTCTCTCCGCAACAGATAAATTTGGTGGGTGCATCCTGCCAAGTTTGATGTGATTGCATGCTAGCTTGAACATATTGAATTTTTTTTTAATTATGTGTTGAGACTATCAATAGGACACAGGAATTTGTCGAGCAAGGATGAAACTCCCTGGCCAGGTCTTGCGAACGGAATGCATAGAACCTATTAACATAATTTTTCTCTTGGTGTAACTTGTCAATTCAACTGTACCACTCTAGTTTTCCTGGAAAAGTAGTTCATAGAGAACTTTCTTCACTTTTAACAAGACCTTAGTGTATCTTTTATTCTATTCTGGCCATAGTGCATCTTGTTAATTGTTTTACATAGAACAAGCGCAACAGTTTAGGTATTATAATGCAGTATAACCCATGAGCTTCTCTATCAGTTATTTCCTTATTGTGAACGTCAGCAAGTGTCCAAGATCTAATTACTGTATTGAATAACTCCTTTTTAGGGATCTTGGATGATTCTCATGCCCTTTGCCAGGCTGGCAAACAGTCACTGTCTTCTCTTCTCACCTTGATGGATGTATACAGAAAAGATACGGACTATACTGTGGTATCAAATTTAATAGATGTAAGTAGTTCTGCAACAACGCAATCATTTGCCTTATATGTCATCTATCTTAGGAAATTGATCACCAGTAAATTGTGCCACAGGTCTGCTACAATATTGTGAAAACATACTACGTTGCTTTTCCAGATTCAGTGGATGACTTGAGACAACATTTTATCAATATCCTCCTGCCCTCTGCTGAGTAAGATGAGTACTTTCTGTCTAATTCACGGTGATGAATTGATTTAATAGCTGTTTGAAAACTAGTTCTGTTGCAACAATTTTGAGAATGTTTGTAGTTCCTTGCAATACATATGTACAAACATTTGCGTTTTGGTACCTCTTACTTTTCCGTAGCAAAAAATGCGAACACTGACATAATGCTTAGCTTTTTTAGCAAAATTAAACTTGTGTTGCTAATAACTATAATCATACTTTTCTGTTCTTCCTCGCAGAAGATTAGGCTGGGAATCGGTATCTGGAGAACCTCATTTAAATGTGCTCTTGAGGGGTGAAATCTTTATGGCTTTGGCATCATTTGGTGATGAGAAAACTCATGAAGATGCAATCAGACGATTTGAGTTGTTGTTAATGGATAAAAACACTCCTCTTATTTCAGCTGATACAAAAAGGGTAAGAACACTGCCAGACCTAGGGAGCTGGTCACGGCCCCTTTGTCTGTAGGGTTCGCAGTTTTCTTTAATAGCGAGTACTAATCAATATTAAAAGAGAATGTGCCCCCTATATTTTTTTTTTAAATCTGTTTCGCTATCCAAGGGTATAGTTATTGGTCTACCATTTGATAAGGACAAAGACTTAGGTACTCCTCTTCAGCTTCTCAATGAGTTTCTAAATTCTCCACAGGCTGCTTATATTGCCGTGATGAGGAAAACTACTGTGGTGAGCAGGAATTATTTCGAGTCTTTGTTGAGCATGTACAGAGAAGCAGATACAGTGCAAGAAAAGGAAAGAATTTTGCGTAAGTTTTTGAGGCTATGAAATGTCTTAGATGCCAATTTCTTTCTTTGCTTTTGAACTTTTTTATTCAGAGCGTAATGAATTTTAAGTGCTCATGTGTGGAACTCATGTAGGTCATCTGGCAGCTTCTCCAGACCCAGATATAGTGTTGGAGGTTCTAAACTTTATTGTGTCAGATGAGGTATTGCATATTTGCCGGCTATTGTACTGATCGTAACAGTCAAAGTTAAATGAAAGTCCATCTAGATTTTCCTTGAGAAGAACTGAGGCTATCTGAGTATCTTTCCAGGTCCGAGATCAAGACATCATTTATGGATTTGCGGGAATAAGCTCAGAAGGGCGTGAAACAGCATGGAAATGGTTGAAGGTATGGAGTTCTACTTCTAATCACAATGCTTCAGGCATACTCTTGCAAAATGTTCATATTCAATTTCATGGTCAGTTGGTATTCTGCCGGATTAGAGCGAAATTAAGGACGCAACTATCAAGTCCTAAATTTTGTTGCCAAATATATGTTCTGATGAGAAAATAAGGGCCAGGTTTGACAAAGATTATGTACTTTGCGCCGAAAGGATTTCATTACGTGTAATTGATCCCCAAGAGCGACTATATGACAGCGGCCAGATCAGGAAATGTAATCTTGAGTCCTGACTGTCAATGGGACTTCCTTTAGAAAAAACCAGAACCCGAGGAGTTACCCTGCAGATTTTGCCAGTTGATCTCATTGATTTATTTATTGGTGATTTTGCGCATGCCTGGGAGCGCTCCCATGGTTGATGTGCTTTTCTGGCTGTCTTCATTTTCATGCTAAGGTTATGAATTGCTGAAACCACTGTTGAGGGAGATTGATTCTGCAAGGTTACACCTCTTATTTCATTGGCTTCTCCAATCAGAAGGGAGAAAGCCATGAAATAGATGTGTGGCAACGCTAGCCAATCAATGTTTTGATTCTCTACATTATCAGAACAGTTGAGGCATTTGCTACTGAATGCAGGATAATTGGGACTTCATTTTGAACAAATACGGTACCGGTGTGCTGTTCACCCGCTTCATAACCAACATCATTGCTCCGGTAAGCAACTGAATCTCATGGGACTGTTAAATAGCATCCTTAGGATTTCAGGTGTACTTCACAGGAAAATGCTATTTGGAACTGCTTATGAGGTTGCAATCCCTTTATAATATTGTACCGTTCGTCTGCATGCCAAATTGACCCACCTTTCAGAAAGAATAGAATGAATTGGATAACCTCCTGGCATTTATTAGTTTGAGTGGATATTCTTGTTATCCTCTTGCCCACATTTTCCAAATGGAGAGATGAGTAATAATATGCTCTAGGAAACTGCTCACTGCTGGATGATGTTGATCCGAGCAAACTTTTCAGTTCTTACAAATTATGTTGTCCCCGAGTATATTTCAGTTCTCAAGCCACGAGAAGGCCGATGAAGTGGAAGCATTTTTTGCGAACCGAACAACTCCCGCATTTGCCATGAACTTGAAGCAAAGCATCGAACAAATCCGAATCAAAGCAAGGTGGGTTCAGAACATAAAGCAGGAAGAATCCCTTCCAGAGCTCGTCAAACAACTAGCAAGCAAGGGATGATCCATCACAGATTATAGAACCCCAGAGTTGATCAGAGACTGTGGATAATATGAATATGACGGTGGGGTCAAGCTGCTGGCCCATGCTTCACAGCAGCCTTCACTTGCTTTCCTTTCTAGTGCGGTGGCCCCTCTTATTAGGACAAGGATCCGAGAAAGGGTCCTGCTGGTCTATTCAACCGTGCTGCTTCGCTGATGTTACTCGGAAAGCGTCATAAATATTTGTGTGTAGCGACAAATTGCAAGCATGCATGTACATTTCGCTTTGTACATGATTGATTATGATGTAGATTGCAACACAGCTATTTCAAATATCAGATTTCCTTTGTTATCACCATTATCGGAACGCTGATGATCATCATCCGTTCGGAATGAAATGAAACCAGGGTCACCGCCACATCTTTCAGAAGCTTGAAGACAATTAACCAGAACCGAGGAGAACGTATTAACTTATTTTCCTGGCATGTGGACCTCGACGACCAGGAAAACGACTCCCTGAAGATGTCTTTTCCGTCTCCCGTTCTTCTTTCTTATGTACATTACTTCATGCAGTACCTGCTATATCACTTTATCACTCTACTAAGCCAAAATAGAACTACATATAAAGCGGAAAACTTTACAATGCTAATCAGTAATGGTACAACCCGATTTGCAATCTTTAATCCTGAGTTTAGAACCAAGTGGCTAAAGATCAGGAATTTTTCTATGTATATGACTGCGAATACACCACACTTGAGAGTTAATATTGGTGAGGTTGCATTCTCTCAACCACAGGCACAAAAAAATCAGTGATCTTCAGCCCATCCTCGTGAGAGAGAGAGAGAGAGAGAGAGAGAGAGAATTAGGTTGCTTCCAGATGCGAGAACTTTTCAGTCCAATGGTGCACATTTTCTACAGCATACATACTTCTGCTTCTTCCCGATTTCCCCCCAAAGAAAAGGGGTCCTTAACGGTGCTGCATGTTGCAGAACTCCTACTATGCACAAGTCTACAGAGAAATGGGATACGTGGCCATCTTTAAGTTGCTCAGACTTCTGCCGCAGTTACCCAGGTTGCAGTCCATTATGTACAATGCCTTCCGCAAGAAACTGGTGAAGGATAAGGTGATGTAAAGTTTCCAACTCTTGGGCCACAACAATATTGCAGCAATAGCGATCAGCACAGCAACTGTACATATCAATGCCAGCAAAAAATGACTAAGATAAGGAGAGGAAAAGCAGCAAAAGGCAAAAAACTTTCGACTTGCGGATGGATGCGCGCCTTTTATGTGAAATTGTTTCCATAAAGGGTTGTCGCAAAGAAAAGAGATTGAAACATGATTTAATTGATGCACGGTTATAAAAGAATGAAAAATCATAGGTTATTGATCCTAACATATGTACACTGAAAAGAAACCCTAACTTTTCACAAAGAGGCAGACCTTCCCGACCCATCCATCACTTCGGTCCCTTCTATCCTCCGATCACATTTTTCTTTCCTATTCGTGTGTGAACGGTCTGTTGGCCGGTCTTGTGCCCCTAGAAGAAAAGCAAGCATTGTAGAGATGGGATGAAAGCTATGTTTTGACATGGACTAACACGGACACGACGACGACACACGACATGTGAATTCTCAGGACTATTACATGTTGTATATTACATATATATTTTTATATATACATGCTAAGTTATCAATTTCCTAAAGCCACAATGACACCCAAAATGAGAGTTCTACTTAGATATATTGAATTCTAAATATGGTTGGAGACACATTGGCTTGTGTAGAGCGAGGAAGAAATCATCATGCAATTCACTAAGTGTTAATAGAACCGATCGCGTTACATGAAATAGGCGAAACCCGTAACTTCCTATTTGGATTCTAGTGGGGGATTCAACTTTATTTGTAAGGTATTATTAGCCCAGTCCATGAAATGAGTCTATACAATATCCTCCCATGTGTTGAGGTGTATGCGGTAAACTAGAAGGGGCAATAGAAGGTTCTTGGAAGATACCAGATGTTCACCCGCTGCAGTGAGGGGACTATGACCTTCCTGATCTTTGTTTCAGTCCCGCCTTGGAGTGATCAGAGTGCTGAAGAATTACTTATGTTGTCAGAGATGATGAGATTTTTCTATTAGCTAGCTAGAACTTCTACCTCATTGGGTATAAAACTATTTGTGCATAACAGTTACATTTTGAAGAAAATTACGATGAGTTGTCATGTTACTTAATAGACAGAACTGACAGGATATTCCAAATTTACCCGTCCCTACTAAATGAGACAGTCTCCCTCGGGTGGACCTGGGGGTGGGCTAGAATCTGTTGGGCCTCCTGAACTAAAGCCGAGGAGTCAAGACTCGATAAACACTCGAAGCTTCTTCTCCCTCTGACCATTTTCAATCCAGCGACCAGGGCGCATGCGCTTCAGCAAGCAGAGTAGCCGCAAGGTTGAATTTGTGCGGTGAAGCCAAGAGACCTACTCGAGTCTCGGAGAACACCTGCGATAACTCCTTCAGTCTGAGCACCTCCTACCACCTCCAGCGATAACCCGCGATGTTCGTCATGGCGTTCCTTGGTACCAACTCCCGGCGTCTCACGGTTCTACCTCATAATTGGTCGGCCCCTCTTTGATCAGTTCGCGGTCTATCTTCTTGAGCCGCCACCGACATCTCAGGAGGACTCGCGGTGCCCTCCGTCTCTCGAGATCAAGGTCGGAGACAAGGTCAAAGGTCATTGAGGCAAGGTTCGGCTCTTCAATACACTCTCAAGAGCTCGCATCTGGAACTTTCCTAAGATTTTGTGTGCTAGTGCGACGGGCTGAGGTTTTTCTGGCCAAACCGGTTGATCCCACGGCGAGAAGAACCCGTGACTTGCGGTTATCTTTTAAAATATTTCTAGTGGCGGCAAGACGATAAGTGTCCCGTATTATGAAACTTTCATATTTATTATCATTTAGATAAATAGAAGATGCGATGTTAGCCACCGGATTGAATAAAGATCAAGAGTTATAATTTGAGGCCCTCTACTATATAAAGAATCCTTCTTCTCATTTGATAATGCATGAGAAATAACAAAAGCATTCCTCTAAAGTCTCTCTTTAGCGTATTCCTCTAAAGTCGCTCTTTAGCACTCTCTCTTTATGAGATTCGGGTGAATCGAGAAAAGACTTGACTTAGGTGCTCCAACGATATAGGGAAGCCTAAGTTGCCATGCGAATCGACCCTCAAGTGTCAAACGGTGACACTAGTCACTAAGAGTCACTAGATTTGTGTTTTAGCACTCTCTCTTTATGCGATTCAGGTGAATCGAAAAAAGGCTTGACTTAGGTGCTCCAACAATATAGGAAAGCCTAAGTTGCCATACGAATCGACCTCAAGTGTCAAACCGTGACACTAGTCAGGAGTCACCGAGATTTGTATAACGAACGATACAAAGGAAGCCTAAGTTGTCATGCGGATCGACCCTCAAGTGTCAAACCGTGACACTAGTCACCGAGATTTGTGTAACGATACATGGAAGTCTAAATAGCCACGCGGATCGGCCCTCAAGTGTGGACCCGTGGCACTAGTCACTGAGATTTGTGTAACAATACAGGAAGCCTAAGTAGCCACGCGGATCGGCCCTCAAGTGTCGACCCGTGGTAAGGTGATCATGCTTAAGGATTCTGGGCTTTTCTAGAGGAGACTTTGGTGGTCGTGATGTTAGGGACAGGGGAGCTCAATTGTTGGAAACATGGGATGAGGATTTGAATGCGTAGGGCCATCCGATTTGAATTGCCAATACGATGATCGTGCAGTTCTCGCCTCCTGCTCGCGGCAATGGCGATGGCAAGGACCGGAATGGGGTCGGACGGATATCTTTATGTGTTGGATCAAAATTTCGATGAGCTAAGTCATGGCTGTGAAGAATGATATTGGTTTTGAGGTTTATTGGCTAAGGAAACTGGGATGAGATAAGGAATCTCGACGAGGTTGCTCTCTTTCTGGTGGATTACAGTTGCTTCTCAGTGTCGATGAAGGATTCGTCGGATGCGAGGGGAACTGCATATATTACGAGCAGCTCCTGCCATGCGCCATGTTGAAAACCAGAACTCTCGCCCATGGACCAAACTCGATCATGTAAATAAACTGGAAACACTTAAAACGATTCTCTTATTATAGACAAAACTAGAGGCGGAACAATCTCTTACTTATACGTAGAATTAGCAACTCTATAAGAAACTTCGTCTAGTCAATATCATGCGGCCGTTCTCGCTAAAATTAGCAATTTGACACACAATTAGGAACTTGAAATCAGAAAGAAACTATTCACGAGCACGTAATGCTTTTTGTTTGGTTTGTCTTGAAATCGGATTCCTCAAAGAACGAGAATTCTGATACTAGGTATTGCATATTCACCGAGAAAAAGCCACCGAAAGCCCTAAATTATGCTCACTCGACATATTTACCTAATTTTTTTGTGACATAAGAAATTTCAAACTTCTACCCAAACCCTCCATTAAGATTCTTTTAATGAGAATCTTTAAATATCTGCTTACATGTATACCGAGAAAACAAATAGTGTTGACATGAAGCACACATAGTTTAAGTGAAATAAAAACGATAGTGATTTGGCTGAGAAAACATTTAACGGAATCTTCACATTGGGTGAATGTGTCACATATGTAAAACTTTGAGTTTTTTTTTATATCACAAGAAATTTTTTTAGTTCTGGCTGCTTGAGATTTTTTGTGATTTATTCTCTATGTATATTAATTCTAGGTATAAATTTGGATTCAACACATAAAGATCTACGTCCGACTCCACCAGATGCTTCCGGTCCTCGCCATCGCCATTGCTGCAAATAGGAGGTGAGAGCTGCACAATCTGAAAAGGATTTTTTTATTTCATGATCCGACCTTACCTACCTCCGCAAGATAATTTAACTATTTTCGCGTGAGACATAATGTTCTATACAAATCTCAGTGACTAGTGTCACGTGTCGACACTTGAGGGATAATTATGTTTAGTCCATATGCAACACGATCCAATACGTATCCTGTATCTGCCGAGGGTTCTCTTTCTTTTGTCTTTTGAGTGGAGTTTGAAAGGGACGATTTAGTCTTTCAAATTTGCCCAACTCCTATATGCTCCCGCTGCCATGCCATGTTCAAAACTAGAACTCTCGCCCATGGGACCAAGTTAATTTCCTCGTGATATATGCAGTTCTCCTTGCATCCATCGAATCCTTCATTGACACTAAAAAGCAACTGTGATCCGCCAGAAATAGAGCAACATCACCGAGATTCCTTATCTCATCCTAGTTTCCCCAGCCGATAAACCTTAAAACCAGCAGCATACTGCATAGCCTCCTACTCAACTCATCGAGATTTTGATCCACCACGTAGAGATCTCCGCCCGACTCTACTAGATCCTTCCGGTCTCCGCCATAGCCATCATCGCAAATGGGAGGCAAGAACTGCACAACCTGAAAAGAATGGATCGAACTTTGTAAGCAATGAGATGGTCGCATCAGCAATTTGGATCAGATCGCCCCAACCCATTCAAATCCTCATCCCATGTTTCCATGATCACCTTACCTATCTCCGCAAGATAATTTCACTACGCTGAGACATAACATTCTACACAAATCTCGATGACCCTATGATGGATAGCACACAAAACTTTAGGAAAGTTTCAGATGTGATCCAATGAGAACTGTTCTGTAATTGCTTAGTTGAAAAGGGAGGGGGAAGAGTTTTATCTTTTTCCATTGAGAACTGGTTCGTTTGCATGTTTGTTTTGCCTTCTTTTGATGATGGGATACTGTATTTTCTTGATGATCTGAGCGAGGCATGAGTGGATAATCACGTTTAGTCCGTTTGCAACCACGATCCAATATGTATCCAGGATCATCAGATCTGCTGAGGGTTCTCTTTCTTTTGTCTTTTGAGTGGAGTTCTAAAGGGACGATTTAATCTTCCAAATTTGCCCAACTCTCTTTGCTCCAGCCGTGCCATGTCTCGCCGTCGTCTTGGTAGACCTCAGGCTGGTCTATCCCGGCCACAAACGTGAAATCAAAAGCAGGTGGAGATTTTCTGGTTACGGCACCAGTGCTTACTGATGTTCAGCCTACAGCAGTTCTTCATCATATGCATCTGATATGCTTTCGAGCATCATGGACATTGGATGATTTAAAGGCCGTGCTGCACCTTGACTTTCATCTTTTGCTCTGTTGTTTGGCAAGTTTCGTTCTGAGTTTGTTTCTTTCTCTTAAGCTCATAATCATCGAGCAAGTTTAGAGGTGGTAAAACATGCTAATACTAATTTGATGTCATATCCATGAACAGGAACCAATGCAGATAGACGGTTTCCCTTTTCCTTAGCCACGCTTGTTTCATCCGGGGCAAGCTCATGACATTCGCTTTTGCTTGTCTAGATCTATTAGTTTTGGCCCTTTTGGGAACTCATGACCAACAATGGAAGAAGAAAGTAAAGGAGAAGGCTGTCCAGCGAGAGAAGAACCATAGTGACCTAGGTATTAAACTCCATTGAGCCCAGTAGAGATTGGACTAGTTTTTTCCTTGAAAGATTAGAAGAAGATTTTAAAGGACTTGAAAGTAGAACTAAAAAAAAATAAGAATAAATACCACGGAAAAAATTGTAAGCTAGTATATCTGTGATAATTTTACCCCCCAAGCTAAATGAACTTGAAACAAAGCTTCAAACAAATCCAAATCAAAGCAAGGTGGATCTGGAAGAATCCCTTTTGGAGCTCGTCAAACAACTGGCAAGTAAGGGATGATCCATCACAGATTACAGGATCCCAATAAAATTCGAATTCATGAGAGACTATGACTAATATGAATAAGCCGTTTGGGTCAAGCTGCTGGCCCAAACTTCACAGCAGCCTTCACTTGCTTTCCTTTCTAGTGCCGTGGCCCCTCTTAGGCTACGCTTGGGAACCACTTTCCCAATGGGCTTTGAGTGTCTAAAGGCCTTTGGGCGAAATATTTGGTGTTTTGCAAATTTTTTTAAAACAGCCTTGGCTCAAAGTGAGCCATCAAAATGCTGAGAGCCGCTGCCTTGATCTTTCAACATTCTCGGCAATCAACGGTGTCAATTATTAGTATTTTTTTGAATTTTCAATATTACTCTCATTCATTCTTCATAATTCCACATTTACCCTTACTGTCTTCATAATTCCTCTTCCCCTCTCCTGCTGCTTCCTTCGCCTTCAGCTCTGCCGGAAGGCTCTGTCGAAGCCGCCGCACATTAGCTTTGTCGAACGCCGCCGCCGCAAGTGCGGTCGGAATCGAGCCACCTTTCCACGCCCTCGGCCGCGACAACTACCCCTCCTTCTCGCTATCCGAACGTGTCCCGCCTCCCTAGATCCTGGGCTTGCGAGGGCTCGACCTCGCCCGACGACGGCGAGGTCGAGCCCCGCCATGGCCCGGCAAGGGTCGACCTCGCCATGGCCACTCAAATTTTTCATTTGAGTGTCGAAAGAGATAAGTGATTCTGGAAAAACTACTAGCAAAGCGGAAGGTACCATAAGATCAACCAACATGTTGTCTTGCCATGACTTACGTGGCCTCGCTCGGTGATGGTGAGGTCGAGCCCCGCCATGGCCTGGGCAAGGCTCGACCTTGCCGGCCGCTCCTCTAGCCTATCGTCGGACCGGCTAGAGGTAGGGAAGGGGTTGGAGAAGGGAAAAAAAAAAGAAAAAAAAAAAAATATAAAAAAAATCATAAAAAATATTAAATTACTAGGCTAAATGTATTTGCAAATTTATGTTTACCAAACAGCATTTTCCCAAACTTTCTTTTCAAAGCACTTTTTAATTATAATTTACTAAACAGCTTTTGCATTTTACCAAATCCTTTTAGATCAAAGGTATTTGTATTTTCCCCTAAAGGCTTTTCCAAACGGACCCTTATTAGGACAAGGATCCGAGAAAGAGTCCTGCTGATCTATTCAACCATGCTGCCTTGCAGACGATGCTCGAAAAGGGTCATAAACATTTTTACGTAGGGATAAAATGCAGATATGCAATTATGAATGTGCTTTTAGCTTTGTACATCATTAATTATGACAGAAAATGCAGATTGACACAGACCAATTTCAAATTTTAAATTTAGTTTATCATCACTTTGATCGGAACGCTAATGATCATCATCCATCTTCAAACGAAATCGGGTCGCTGCCACATCTTACAGAGGCTAGAAGACTATTTCTTGAAAATGTAAAATTAACCATAACTGAGGGGAACATATTAACTTTTTCCTGGTATATGGACCTCAACACCAAGAAAACGACTCGCTGAATATGTATTTTCCATCTCCCTTTCTTCCTTGTTTCATGCATTGCTTCATGCAGTACCTCCTATATCACTTTATCGGCTCTGCTAAGCCAAAATAGAACCGCATCTTTGAAATTTTAGATGACGGCACTGCCCTCATCCATAAAGCAAAAACCTTTACAAGGCTAATCAGAAATGGTACAGCCCTCAGTTTAGAGCCACGTGGCCAAAGTTCAGGAAATTTTCTTGCGTATATATGACTGCAGATATACCACACTTGAGTTTTGCTACTGATGAGGTTGCATTCTCAACCACAGAGCACAAAAAACAGTGATCTAGAGCCCACCCTCATGAGAGAAAAACTTTTAGTTGCTTCCAGTTGGGACAACTTTTCATTCCTACAGTGTACATTCTTTACAAAACATGCTTCTGCCTCTTCCCATTTCCCCACCAAAGCAAGGGGGTCCTTAACGGTGCTACATATTGCAGAACTCCTACTATGCACAAGTCTACAGAGAAATGGGACATGTGACCATCTTTAAGTTGCTCAGACTTCTGCCAACTGGAGAAGGATAAGGTGGTGTAAAATTTTAAACTCCTGGGCTACAACAATATTACAGCAAGAGCAATCACCACCGCAACTGTACATATCAGTGCCTGCAAACAATAACTAAGATAAGGAGAGGAAAAAAGCAGCAGAAGGAAAAAAATTTCAATTTGTGGATGGATGCTAGCCCTTCAACTTTATGTGAATTTTTTTCCATAAAGGGTTGTCGCAAGGAAAAGAGATTGAACCATAATATACTTGATGCCACAGTTATTAAAAAACGAAAAATCATAGGTCGAACAGCGTTGATCCTAACATACATATACTGAAAAGAAACCATAATTTTTCACAAAGATGCCTTGCAGGAAGACAGGTAATCTTTCTCTAAATTTCCTCGAACCATAATTCCACTAAACTTATGAGGAGCGTCAGAGGACATACTATTGACACTTAGATGAACACAGGAAAATTTCTCTCTACTTACAGCTATTGCCGAAGCAGCAAGTCCAGCCCGCTCTCTAGGATCCCTTTGGTAGTAGTTGCAGAAGTACAGTATTGTTGCAAAGTACCACATAATAGGAAAAATGAATCCGACAAGTAAGCTGCAAAATGGAGAGGCATGAGGGAGGGAGGGCGGGGGGAGATAGAAGGGAGGGAAAGGCAATGCGTACCAAAACCATCCAATTCCCCAGCCAAAATAAGGAAGAGGTTTATCATACATTCCCAACTTGAGATCTTGCACGTCATCAGTGAGGGTATAGTGGCCTTTTGGCTTGTCTCCTCCATTAGCTAAAAGCTCTACACTCAAAGAAGAATTCCAGAAACTAATCAAAATTCATCTTGCCACACGTCAAAACAGCGACAAAGACAGTCTTATGTATATTCCATGTTAGCTAAGAATGTCTGGTACTTGCTAAGATGAAAGCGGTTTTCCAGTAAATTTTCATGTTAGTGAAGAATGGCTGGTACTTTCGACAAAAAAAAAAAAAGAATGGCTGTTACTTGCTAAGATGAAAGCGCTTTTCCGGCCAGTATGCCTGAGGTTCACTATGGACACTAAGAATGACAACGACAGTAGACAAATGCCACAAAGAAGGCAATAATCTGTATAAACATATTGGACATTTAAGTGGTACAATCACCCCCCCCTTCTTTTTCCCTCTACTCTCCTCTTTCATTTTTGTCGTCCATTTCTCTTACTCTCTATTTCTTTCTCCAGAAGCGTGATCCTAACGAGACCAGTTTGCGACTCACATCAACCTTGTGTGCAAATATTTCTACCAGCAAAACAAAGCAAGTGAGTTGAAACCCGACAAAGTAAAAGTTGGATAAAGGGAGTACTTTCGTCCATAATTTGACAGATCTGTACAGGAAAGAGTTGATCTTAAGCCTCCTAGGGGACAACTTATTCACCGCCAATCACCTGCAACATAGGAGAGAAACTCTATGCTCATTACCATATCCTGCGGAGGTAGAAAAATCACACCATACAACAATTACCAGGCAAGTCTATACTAGCTCCAAGTTCCTGAAGTTAAACATCAAGCTACAATCCGACATAGAAAGAAAAGAAAGGAAAAAAGAGAGACCAAGTAACATGACAACTTCGTCGTGCAAGTCAATTGGTTCTACAAAGAACTCTAAAAGCACAGAGCTAGAGAAGACTAAAAAGCAGATCGCCACAACAGATATGAGACAACTTCTCCTGAATAACTAAGTTGTTGATACATTAGGTAGCTAGCGAACTCAATACTTAACAAGATCATCTAAAAAGACGGTGCAATATGAGAAATTGTAATTGTAATTGATGAATCGAGTATCGACGAGACAGGAGCAGAATCACGTGCAGCCCAGCGTTCCAATATCACCGATCTGAACCTGGCGTGCAACTTCTGATTACCAAAAGAGGTATAGAAGCAGAGAAACTTAAGCAATTTCACAAGATTCGCCATATACAATTCCAGAAACCCCCAATGAAGCCAGCATGATCGAAAAGGATCTTATTTATGCTAATAACGCAAAAAGACAACAAAAAACCCACAGCTTAACTTCAACTTCAACATAACAGAAATCTAGCTAAATCCAACGGAACTCCATACGATGAAAAACGGGCATTAATTACGATTAGCATCAAATTTCAGATTGTTTTTCTCGAACAACACCTACCAGTCAAAGGAAGCAAGGGAAGAATCGAAATCACAAGGAGCAAAAACAAATCGCGAAATCAAAACCGAGCTCACCTGCCGAAGACAGACGGGAGACATGCGAGAAGAGGAGAAGAAAGGAATTCAGGAACTACAGCTTCTTCGCTTCCGCTCCACCTCCGAGAGGAAGCGGAAGAGCACTTGGGAGAGGCGAAAAGCTCGCCCCTTTCTTGCCTTTTCAAGTACGTAAGGATCGCCCTCGTCGCCCCCACCAATCAACCGAGCAATTATGGAATTGGTGGGAAAGGTTGAAGACGAAAGCTCTCTCCCTCTCTCTCTCTAGGCGAGCGGGGGAGGTTTATGCTTTTGTGGCAGAGGAGAGAGAGGGTTGAGTTCGGGAATTAATCTATGGCGGAAAATCAAGCTGAGCAACTGTCGAGCGGCGTCGTTTTGACTTGTGGAGGCCCAATAAGGAGAAGTTACAAATAAAGGTATAAAGCGAACTTTATTTCGAAGAAGAGCCTAAAATATCCTCATTATTTCAAAAAAGGGCCTAACTAATGACATTTTCATTATTTAATTTTTTTAAAATATTTTTTTCTTTTTTTTCTTTTTCTTTTTTCGCGTCCTTGTCATCGGTGGCTAGGCCATACTAATCACGGGCGAGGGCAAGGCGGGCGCCCTCGCAGGCCATAGCGAGGCGACCCTCGACGGCTTACTTGGGTGAGAAAAATAGAAACGGGAAAAAGAGAAGAAAAATAAAAAATAGAAAAATGATGATACTTTTGATCATACCCTTCTTTGAAAGAATAAGAAAATATTTCATAATTTTTATTTAAAATAAAGTCCACTTTAAATTTTTATTTACGAAAATAAGTATTTAAAAATTCATGACTTGAGAAAATTTCATGAGTATTATAAAATTGAGAAAATTAATAACGATCTTCTAATTTAGTGGTTAATAACTTAATAGGGAGAGTTGCGTCAAATGTCAAAATGATTGGAACATTGGAAGCATTTTTTTTTTTAAACAAAACTTGCAGAATTCAACGAGGCAAGTACGAATCCTGATTGGAAGAATAACGAGCGAAGAGTACAAAGGGAGTAGTAGTCTTTGCGTCACTATGTGTCGGTCTTAGATGCAATTTTAAATAAGAGTTTCTCATTAGGCATTTACATAAATTTCCCACATCTTGGTGACGATATATCTACCTCTTCTCTTTTCTTTTTCTTTTCTTTTTTTTGTCAAGATGATATGTCTGCCTCGAAAAACATAATTTTTATTGGTCAATGACGTAAATAGTACAAACGCGAATTTAAGTGCCCGTAACTGGTAATTTTTTTTCAAAAAGTATTAATTATCGATAAATTTGAAGATGAATTGGTGATACAGTGTGAATAATTCTCTGTATTGGATGATCGACTTTGTGTTAGTAGATGTGACCGTTCGGAAGAATCTCATGCGAAACAACAAAGTGTCTCAGTCTTCTTGATGGATGAATTCACTATAAAAATATCATACATTTAGATCATAAAGAGTCCAATTTGCAGTGACTTCCCTTGCTGAATGATAAGTGAAAAGAGCCTTCTCTTAAATTGTATTGGATTGTGCCTATACGAATGAATTGGCAGTCGACCAACACCGCATATTTACAAGCGCAGGAATTCTCGTCAAACGAGTAAAATTAGAGTTAAAAAAGTCCACGATGAAATAAAAAAAATAAAAGAATGTCTTCTGTTGGATATGTAACTTGAAATCCTTCACATCTAAAAAAGGTTATTGTGTATTTGGTGATCAAGCAACCAGCAAGATGCAAAGTTCGAAATTTTCAATATAGGTACAATTTAGAAATTGCTCGTTCGAACTTTTCGATGATCGACCCGATTCAATAAATCGTTTGTCGGCTTCACGCAAGAGCAAAGATCTATTAGAAAATTGTACATTCGAATTTCTAAAATTGTTACGACCGATTAGTTTTGAGCAACTCTAATAATATTCAAGATTCATAGCTAATTGAAGAACACTATAAAGTCAATATAAGAATCTTCGAATGTATGTTTTCTAATTCTTTAACCAAGAACTCCGTGGGAAAGCTGAATTGGAGAGAGAAATGCCTCGAAAGAAAACCGCCAGAACATAAAAAATAACAAAATGAAAAAGAGGAACGCCTCCGTCGAGCGGGAACTCCGAAAACACAAAAAGCGGTCTTCATAAGAGAGAGAGAGAGAGGGAGAGAGAGTCTACACATTCCGCGTCACCGATCGTCGGAGAGTCGCAGCGAGATGGGGAACCAGAAGCTGAAGTGGACGAAGGAGGAAGAGGAGGCGCTCCTCGCCGGAATCGCCAAGCACGGCCCCGGGAAGTGGAAGAACATCCTCAAAGACCCCGAATTCGCTCCCGCCCTCGTCAATCGCTCCAACATCGACCTCAAGGTCGGTTTTCCATGTCCTCGTCCCTTTCTTTCTGTGAACTTTTGGGTGTTCGCACATATGAATTTCCCGGGGCTTTCTGTCCTGTGCTTTCGCTCAGCAAGGTGTTAGCTTTTTCACTTTTTTGCGCTCGAGGTTCAATACGCATTATGTCGACAGACACTTATGTTTCTCGTCGTAGTGCAATGCGGGTGATTTTGGCTTTCTAGTGCAAGGATGTTTCGCGTTCTGCTGAAAATTTGAAATTGCAATGGTGATCTTGGCTTCCGTGGAAAGTACTTGGCATCGCCTGGGGCTGTTTTCCGAAAGTGATCCAGGCAGAACTAGGGGAAATGGGATAAGGGTCTTATATATTTGAGCAAGAAAAGTTCCTTTATGGGTTTCACGTTGAAGTCAAAGTTTTGATGGGGTTGTCGAATCTAATGCAGGTGCGATGTTGAATGTAGTTTGGGCAGCTTTGATCGAAGTTTGAAGGAGAGAATTGACTGCTGTGTTGATGAAACGGAATTTGACTGCTGTGTTGATGAAACGGAATTTGACTGCTGTGTTGATGAAACGGAATTTAACTCATTCATAGTGCCTAACACAATCTTTTGTCAACGGAAAAACGGGTTGAAACATTATTGTTTTCATTTTTCATTGCTTCTCAAAATTCTGAAACAAGCCTAATGTTGCGCGAGTTAATTTGAGAATCTATCATTATGTCAAGCCTTGTTTGATGCACTCATATTGTCAAACAAAACTATCTAGTCATTGGAAGCAAATATTCGAGCGTCGTGGGGTAGACTCATTTTTGTATTATCGATATAAACATGATTTACTCATCCCACATTTAGATAAGCTGGGGATCTCTGTTGCCATATCATCTTACTCTGGAGCTGCTGTAGACTACTCAAGGTGTTGATATATATTGTAATCATGTACTTATGCATAGCTGGGTCTAATCAGCTCTGTCTGAGCTGAAACAAAATGTGAGAACTTGTTATTCATATTTTTTCGTACAGAGATAATAGCATTCCATAATTTTCTTTTCTTTTCTTTTTGTAAAATGCACGATGGTCGGTTACACCCTTTAATCTTCCATATCCAGGACAAGTGGCGTAACTTGAGCGTCGGTAATTCTGGACAAGGTTCTAGAGATAAACAAAGGCTGCCAAAAGTTAAAGGTCTGATGGTCGCTCCACAGTCCAGTACTCCAAGTTCTGTGCCTCTAACTCCACAAGCTCATACTGCACCTACTGATGTTTCCATGGTCAATTCTTCAAATAGCTTTCAAGATGGCAAAAATTATTCACTGTGAGTATCCGTGCTACTTTTGTTTTTCAGTAACGACAATCTTTTTCACTTCCATCCTTTGTTATCCTATCTGTTTATACTCCCTTCCCTGGGCATCTGCTCAGGATTTTGTAAATTCGCACATTGGACCATGGCAGGAATGAAAAGAAAGTAGCATATGCAGAAATCTCTTTAGTGGGCATTCGTTATTGGTTGAGCGTTTGCTAGATGAAAATTTGCTTTTACTTCTACTTGATTTTTTTTATAGGCCTTTTTTCTTTCTTTGGCGTAAGACTCTGTATAGTTGCTGGATTGCTGTTTTTGATTCTTCTAGTTAGATTGCTTCAAGTTCTTACAAGCTTCAAGTTGAGTCCTTTCTTGTCATTTTCAAGTAATGAATTATTTTGCTGCATTTTTCAGGGTTTTCAAGTTCTCATTGATTATTTTTTTGGATATATAGGCCCAACACGCTAATCTTGAAGCACTTTCATCCACGAAAGGTTCCTTTGGATCTGATATTGGTGCCATTGTTAGCTACATTGAGGTAAGTTCAGATCTTTTGTTACAGCATTATTGGTACTTCAATAAATTTGTCACTGGGAGTGTTGGAATATGATTTGGTGGTTTCTTATGCACGATTTTGAATGCTGTGACAAATGTCTTTAGTGAACACGTGGCTTGCGAGATGTGTGTTACATGTGCTTTACAGGCCGCACTCCATCTACATGTACTTCGGTTCCGTGTGTTTAGCTTCGACTGGATGACTAGAGAGGTAGCGCCGCAAATGCCTTGCCACCATGGATATGCTTTCTTAAGTTGAAGGTGGAATCTTTTGTGTATTTAGTTTGCCTTAGAAGGAGTAAATCAATCTCAAAAGCAACATGTAATGCTGACGGTTGCTTTAGTATCCCATAGGTGATTATTACTCAAATTGATTTTTCAGGAGGAAAGAGATGATGTCAGTTCTTTAGTCGACTCTTGTTTGGCAGTTTTCTTCAGGAGGTAGTAACAATAGTTTACTTGCCAAAAATGCAGCAAAGGCAAGAGGTGCTGCCAAATTTTAGACGATTACTGAGTTCAAAATTGAGAAGGCTTGTTTCTCAAGGCAAACTCGAAAAGGTGAATTCTCTTCTTTCACATTAATCCAAGTTTTATTGAATCGCATGTTTTTCGAGTATGTATTGTTGACCTTGATGAGGCTTGAATTTGCTGCGAGGTTTGTCGTTAGTATGGATGGTGGGTCTCTCTCTCTCTCTCTCTCTCTCTCTCTTGCGGCTGATATTACCGGATTTTTCTTATTTTTTACAGAAATGTTACATCATCTGATTTCTCTTACTGTTACTGCAGGTGCATAATTATTATAGGATCAGTCTACAAGCTCCTCCAGGAACAAAAACACCAGTGCGAGAGCAGAAGGATGTCTGGTCCCTGCCGTCAAAGAAGTTGGCATTGTCAAGTCATGAGACACTGAAAGAGGTGGCAATGGCTGCTGCCTACAATGTTGTTGAAGCAGAGAACAAATCGTTTTTGGCTGCTGAGGCCGTTAAGGAGGCTGAACGAGTCTCAAAAATGGCAGATGACGCAGTTATGACGCTACAGCTAGTACAAGAGATCTACGAACAATGTAACTCAAACCTCTTACTCTATAAATGTCACCGCAGTGCTGAGCTCTGAAAAAATTTCTTGTGGGCATTTGCTTTGCAGGTTTGCAAGGTGAAATTTTTCTCATGGCGTAACCCATTCAGTGTTAACTCCAAAGGATTACACTTGCTGTAATTATCTGAATTGCCTTGCATGTAAATTTTTTCCATGATAAATACTGAATATTTTCTCGAATCAAGCGCTCTAATTTGATTGAATATCGTTAGATCATATATGTTGCTGTTTGAGTGTATACCTCTTTATTTGTTCTGCTTCAGAAGATTTGTCTTTTCTCGAGTTTTTCCTTTGACCTTCAAGGTTTGTGCTAACTACAGCTATTTGACAATTATTCCGAACGACCCTGAGCGAACTTTTTTTTATTTTTTTTTCCACCTAGGGTTAAAGAGATAATTCAGAATGATAATAGGCTTCTTGGTTGCAGACTGCAAATGCGATCCACTTGACTGGAGAATGAGTCCATGAAGATCCCTTTAATATGCTATCAAAAATTTATTGAGCTTCATCTTTTCTTGCTAGTCTTGACTCGATAGACTTGATATGGTTAAGTTTGAATTTTCTTTAACCTTCACAACTTGATGGATTCGGGGTAGGAAAGAACAACCGGATGATAAATTTGACGTGCTTTTGCTAGTCAAGTTTTTATGATGCAGAAATCAGGACCTCCGAGTAACAAACGCTCTTCGGGCCTTCCAACGACACTTTACGGATTGTGGATTATCACTCTCTCTGAGCTGATGAATGTCGCATTTCGATTGTGTTGGAAAGAGTTCGATCTACCGAAACGGACTCCTCTACCCAGATAAACATGCGTGCAGGAATTCCACCCTGGATGACCAATTTAAACCCTGCTTTTTGTTTACTGCAAAAGGGAACCAGTCCATCGTCTCCCTCTCCATCCCTTTCAAAGATTTGGATGTCACTATCTGCAATCTGTTGATCTTTCTGTCAGCCTTCTTGAGATGATGCATACTCTCGTTTATGTTCCAGCAACTCAAAGGCCAGTGGCTTCTATGCATATGCCCATCAGATAATAGTATATGTATTAAATAGATGGCATCATGCTAGTTTTCTTTTCTCTAGTATGATCTATTGTATCTGCTTCCTTGACAAATTGCTTAATTCTTAAGTTATGCTTTTGCACGGCCTGAGAAAAGAGGTGGCCTTGACTTGACGTGTCCTCTTTTTCTTCCTGCTTTCTCCCTTCGCTGGTTGACCTGCAAATTGCTAAACATATCTTTGCCTTTTTGGGACGCTTTTGGAACCATCGAGGGGCTATGTTGAAAAACATGATTATATTTCTTTTCCTTGCTATACTTCAGTATATGAAAAATAGTATCAAATACGGAGGATAAATTGACCCAAAAAAATAAATGGTACAAAAGGCGTTGGTTATCGTTCAATAATCTTTCCAAACGGTCTCAGCGAGACATCATGATTATATTTTCTGAAAAATGATTAGACATATAGTTTAGAAAAAATTAGTTGACGGAAAGTATTATGATAATAATTTTTGCCTAACTATTTTCGAGAGCTACTAAAATATTTTTCGTTTATTCAGTTTTTTTAAACGATACAAACTATTCTTGAATTTTTGAATTAAAAAACGAAGGTTCTCCGAAATTTCAAAGTCCGTCGTTGAAGGCCAAAGTGTTGGACGGTTGGATATAATTAGTCCTTTACTTAATAAATGTGATACCCTAATATACTTGGGCTTTTTAATTGTTTTTTTGTCGACGTTATGCATGGTTTAAAAATGAAATATAATGAGCAATCTTAATTTATCTATTTCTCGCACGATAATGATATCTCATTATACTTGGTTCGAAAATCAAATATAATGGGCAGTCTTGATTTATTTATTTCTCGTAAGGTAATGCAATTCACGAACTTACTTTTATCGATTCGGATTGTGTCTTTTTTTTTTCTTTTGAATTATCAATTGAGTAAAAGATATTACTTCAGGTATCTTTTGTTATCATACCTCTCTTTGGAGGTGGTGTCTAATACTTAATATTAGTTAATAAGATCACTTAAAATGATCAAAATTAAGTGGAAAAGCGAAAATAATTGAGAAAAGAAGAAGAAGAAGGATCGGTAATAATCGGAGAAGGATAAGGGTAAATTCGGAAGAAAAGTAGGAGTAGCAGAATCGCCAACGCAATCTACAAAAATAACCTAGCGACGCTCCCTTCTCGCACGCACTTTCGTCGGTTCTCGTCTTCTGCAAAACAGTCGGCGGTCGCTCGCTTCTCCCCCTTCAAACTCCGCGGTTTAGATCCGAGGAGTTGGGTGAGATCCCTGTCTTTCTCTTTCTTTCTCGCTACAGCGACCGTCTCCAGCATCACTCAGGTTCGCTCTCTAGCCCTGAAGTTCGCGCGTTCGTATTGTTTTGGTGATTGCGATATGGGGGCTAGTTCTGGGGTTGTCTTGTCTGCCGGCGGCGCGATTGTTGGGCTTAGCGGTGTTTTTTTTTTTTCATTCCATAGCCTGCTTCGGAGAGGCATGGTTGTTGAGATTGATTCCCGGTCATTTGGATCTTGAGGCTATTTCGATGTCCTGAGATCAAAAGTTAATCTGGTTTATTGCACTTTCTCTTTTTTTGGGGTCCGTTCCGGCTACCTGTGTTTCATGCTTGTGCTGATGGGTGATTTACTGCCTGTGTAGATTCCGCTTTTTGATTTGGGGAGGAAAGTTGGAGAATTTAGCGTGTCTTAGCATTTGCGAATCCTTCCGAGACAAGTTTCCCGTCCACTCATCAATTGCTAGGAATGGGAGTTTAGGGGAGTTCTGGAAGCTGGTGGGTCAATTGTAGTGGTTGAAGAGTGGGGTGCCTTGATGCAGCGAGTCTTTCTTAGAAGCTGGATTACTGCACCCCATTGGGTCTTTTGTTTTATATAATGAATTAGGACTAGGAAAACTCAACATCTTGTTGCGATCTTGTTTATGGCATACCAAATTTCTTCCTCGATTTTCAAAGAAGATTGTGATGGTTCCCAAGGATCCAATATGACCATTTAGGTCTACGTTGCCACGATATTGTTCTTTGGAAGCGGGCGGGCTGAATCGATTCCGATCCAGCTGAAAAAGCCCTAACTTATTAGGTTTCTAGCGCCCTATCTATAGTCAGGGGCATATTCTTGCTCGTTAGCGCTAACCTTTGATTGCAGATAGTGTGCCCCCTTCTTTCTCAAAGTCAACTTTATGGCTTGTTAGTCAAGCTTGGAAGCCCCTACCTTTATTGGGATATTTGAAGGTCTAAGACAAATCCGATTATTTCTTGTCCTTTAATGGTTTTTTTTTCCTGCAGTCATGGCAGGCTTGACACCAGAAGGATCTCAGTTTGATCCCCGTCAGTATGATACTAAGATTAATGAGCTGTAAGTTTTTCTTCTGTTCTGTGTGAGACTCTTGAAGGACCTTGCTACAAATACTCCTTTTATTGAATGATTCTGAGTAGAAGTGATTTGCTTCATGCTCTAATTGACTATATGCATGGTGCATAAATTGTGTGCAGGACAACTGAAGGGCAAGAATTTTTCACTTCTTATGATGAGGTTTTCGAGAGTTTTGATTCGATGGGTTTGCAGGAAAACCTTCTCAGAGGCATCTATGCTTATGGTATGTCTAGAGAGGAGATCCCACTTACAGATTTATTGCTACTCTCAAATTTTCTATTGACTTGCTTAATTGGCTCATTTTAACAAGTACCTATATTACTTGATGGTGTGATCATTGAGAACTTTCTGCTAAATTTTGATTGTCTGAGATGTATTGCTCTGAAAATGTAGTTAGTGAATTCTCATTTGCTACTTGACCATCGTTCATATGTTTATGTGGTTGTTATATTCAATTTCACGCATTGATTCTTCCTCCTGTTATGTTCTTATCAAGGTTTTGAGAAGCCTTCTGCCATTCAACAAAGGGGAATTGTGCCATTTTGTAAGGGTCTTGATGTGATTCAACAGGCTCAATCTGGAACGGGAAAAACTGCAACTTTCTGTTCTGGAATCTTGCAACAACTTGATTATGATGCTGTTCAATGCCAGGCGCTAGTTTTGGCCCCAACTAGGGAATTGGCTCAACAAATTGAGAAGGTCATGCGAGCATTGGGTGACTATTTGGGTGTGAAGGTTCATGCTTGCGTGGGCGGAACAAGTGTTCGGGAGGATCAGCGTATTCTTCAAAGTGGCGTGCATGTTGTTGTGGGCACCCCCGGCCGTGTTTTTGACATGCTGCGAAGACAGTCACTTCGGCCTGATTATATCAAAATGTTTGTGTTAGATGAAGCTGATGAAATGCTTTCACGAGGATTCAAAGATCAGGTTTGCAGTGGTCTAATATCTTTGTTCCTTTCTAGTTTTCTTGTTTGGAACTAATCAGAAGCTTGATCTGGATAAGTAACTTGTTCTAATACATTTGTTAAGATCCTACCATTCGAGGTAACATGAATATGGTTATAAACATCTGTATAAAGAAATTTGTGAGCATAACTAATAAACCCTGCCAAGCAAAATGGCAGGCAAGGGAAGTCATCATGGATATAGAGAATCTGCTGTTACTGTCGTCCCATTTGAAAAATCTCCTGGACTAGTAGATCAGCAAATGCTGTTGCATGTATGATGATATAATGAGCTGAACAAATTGCTATTAATGATGGAGTTGTTTTACAAGTCCTGGCCCCGTTGTATGCATCGTCGGAATATGTACTCAATGACTGGTCATGAAGTTACTAAAAAGGACCTGTGCCGCTGTTTTCTACATTTGTGTATGTACACGTATGCATGTATTTCTTCTCAGTTGTGCAATTCTGTTTTGATCTAGCTTCACATTATTGGTTTATCAAGGAATACCTTTTTTGGTTCTTTTGTGTGGTTAGGCTCATCAATTTCTTGCACTGCACCGTGCTTTACATCATCAATGTGATTTTACCTGTGACGCTCTATTAATGTTCTCTTTATTCAGATCTACGACATTTTCCAGCTGCTGCCATCAAAGATTCAGGTTGGTGTATTTTCGGCTACAATGCCACCAGAGGCCCTCGAGATCACTAGGAAATTCATGAACAAGCCTGTTAGAATTTTGGTGAAGCGTGAGGAGCTCACCCTTGAGGGTATCAAGCAGTTCCATGTCAACGTTGATAAGGAAGAATGGAAGCTGGAAACGCTGTGCGATCTCTATGAAACCCTGGCCATCACCCAGAGTGTCATTTTTGTCAATACTAGGCGCAAAGTGGACTGGCTGACTGACAAAATGCGAAGCCGAGACCACACTGTCTCTGCTACTCATGGTGACATGGACCAGAATACTCGTGATATAATCATGCGGGAGTTCAGGTCTGGGTCTTCTCGGGTTCTCATTACCACCGATCTCTTGGCTCGTGGAATTGATGTGCAGCAAGTCTCCCTTGTCATAAATTATGATCTGCCGACCCAACCAGAAAATTACCTACATCGTATAGGACGAGGTGGGCGATTTGGAAGAAAAGGTGTTGCCATAAACTTTGTGACAAGGGATGATGAGAGGATGCTGTTTGATATACAAAAGTTCTACAATGTGGTCATCGAAGAGCTACCGTCGAATGTGGCTGATCTCCTTTAAAGAGGTTTTTTGGTCCTTGTGGCAAGGGAAATTTTTCCATCTTTTTAAGAAGTCTTTGTTGCTCTTTTGTTTCAGTAACTTAAGGTACTTTGCTAAGTCAATATGACCATTTAATTGTATGGGAGGTTCAATTGCCTTATCCCTGCAGCTCATGTTGCTGGAAAGGTTTGATTTTGTACGGTCCTTTTCGCAATGTTGTCGAAAAGTTATGTAGTAGGTTGAGCCAAGTATTTCTGTTTTGATACGCCCCTTCCTATACGTTTCAAATTGCATGCCACTTTTTTGTTTTTGCTTTGTTCCGGATCTTACTTTGGTGTTTTGCCCATGATTTTGCTTCTCGTGCTAGAGTCAACCCTTATTTGTTAGGCTCAAGTCACTCAACAACTGAAACTAGCTTGAACGGTCAAGCTATAGGAAGAGCAAATAAATTGTATAGTTTCTTATGACCGTTGTCCTTCCACATTTCAATCCTTTGCATTCCGGCGAAAGGAAAATGATAGGGTTCAATTCAGTCATTGCCACTTGCTGTTGCCAAGAGCATTAAAACGATTCATGGTCATCCGAGAGAGTACGCTAGTCCGCTACGTTAATTGTTTGGAGTTGAAGCCACTTGAGTGCAATTACTTCCTCCACGGTTTCCACAAGACCTTTCTAATGACCGAGTCTCAAACGGCATAACGGGAGCCTCCTTTTACTAATTAAGCAACAGCTCTTGCTGGCGCAATTTTAGTAGTTAGGTTCCGCCATGCACGCCCTCTTTCTTCACCGTATCATCCCTCAAATGCTAAAATATCGACATGAATTAACCTCCATATAATCGCCCATGTACACTGACCCTGAAACCACACGCTGAGCTCTAATCTTCATATAATCGCGCATGTTCACCATGGATACGTGTACCTGTTATCTTCAGTTGCCTTGATCAAGAACAATGACCAACTTAGGAGCTGCAGATTTTCAGTAAAAATGTCATATTTGAACACACTAATATTTTCGATTATGTGCAATCCAAAACATCCCAGTAAAAGTACAACAGTCACCATTTTTCATGAGACATTTCACTTACTAATAGTTACCTATAGTCAGCAAGTGTAAATCTAGTTTCACCAGCCAATGACTTTATGATCAGTCAAACCAAATAAATGAAAACAAAATCGAATGTATGGATGGATTCTTTTGCAGAAGATGCATTCTAACAGTTATTCTGCGGTTGGATGCAAAAGCTCCCAGTAACACCAGAGCCTTGAGAAATGCATCTTTCTTCAAGGTATATACAGGCTTTAAAAAACTCCGGGCAATGATGACGAGTTAATTGCGTAGAATATACAAAGGGCGTGGACAGAGAGAGATGGGAAGTCACTAGTACCGCAATTTCTCATCATTATTAAAGTGCAAGCTCTCAATACCCTTAAGAGTCGACTCAAGATTCTTCGTGTTTGAGGCACTTTTACCAGAAGGACGATTCTGCTCTGATGATGCAATAGGCGAACTTCTCTGGCCACTAGGAAACTTTTGGAATACTCCAGGGTTCACATCTGCTGTATGCAGGCCAGAAGGATCAGATTCCTTCCCAGGAATAACCGCTTCACGACTGCTAGAGACAGCCACTCTCCTAGATGATCCACTTGACCACAAAAAGTTAGAACTGGATGGCTGCATAGATTCAAGTGACCATCTATTAATCACATGTTTAACCTTAAAATACATAAAAAAAAATATCAAACTTAATAGTGATCAGATAAGAAGGTTGTCAACAACGTGAATTTGATATCATTTTGACATTTGCAGAAAAAAACACGTGCTGCATGACAAGTATTATAACTCTCACAAAGCCTCAGCATTGTGTATAGGGGATGTGAAAAATAATTCAATAATATTACTTCAGCAACTTGGCAAGAAATTATCTCATTGAAGAAAAAGCACAGATAATTCTGATGGTAGCTTAAAAAGCAACTACATAGAGTAGAGGCAAAATCATGAACATAAGTATATCAAAGTCACAGTGATCGTCTACAGAGTCTGCCACTCTAGAACATTGACAATTTCTTGATAGCTATTCTACAAGCTAAGGATTATCATGGAACGAAGCAGTATGCTACACTGCACGATGTGTCAGGTAAACAGTAAAATCTATAACTTCACATGAAAACAATCAGCACCACACATAAGCCTCTGGAAATCACTCCAATAGCTGCATCAGCTTTTCCAACCAATTGATGATCATAATGTGCATCACACAAAAACATCCAACTCCATAAAAAAACCAGCAAAGTTGCACTCTCTACTAAACTGAAAAAAATTGTAGAATCCAGACTTGTGAAAGTTAGTAGATGCATGCCAACAGGACGACATTCTATGTAAACATAGTTTAGTTGCTGAGACATCTGTTTGAAAACATTGTCTTTCAACAATTTAGTCTCTTCAGAAATCCTCATGTGTCATAATCAACTGCATCATGATCACTGAATCCAGCTCTAGGGTGTCAGCAACAGACATTCCATATGGAAGACACTTAAAAACATGAGTGCTCTCCTCTCGAAATATTTCGGCAAGTCATGATATGGAGTTGTTGCACATCCAATTTTCACGAGTATATTCTATTCTGAGATATAAGGGCATGTAAGCAAATCAACATTAACATAAGAATGCACAGAGTTACTAACCACAGCATCTCTAGGGATAGGAGGATCATTTGCAGCTGGATTCTTTTGTTTAGATAAAATTCCAGATGTCACTATTGGTCCAGAATGCATCCTGCGAGAAGGCTCTGCTGAAGACCAACCACCAGGTCTATTATCTTCACCACCTGCAGCAAAGTACACAAGCTGACAAGCAGCAATCCCAAATATGGCGCATAGCGGGCAGACTGCACCTGCCAGCAGATGTTGTCAGGGGGCATGGAGAACTACCTAATTGCTTATCGGCATTGACAGCAGGGGAAGTTCCGCCAAAACTCGGTCCAGCACCAGAACCCTGCATAAAAATTTCACAATGGTGTAAAACCCCAGTATATTGACTATTAATACCCAAATAAAATAAAGAAAAGCTGCTTACAAGAGGACGAGGAGGAGCAGTAGCAATCTGTGATTGTTGATATTTCAAAATGGTCCAGTCGAAAACATAATCAAACTGAAAACCTACAGGACAAACAACACTACAAACAAATCACCAAAACATACAGGAAATATTAACTTGTGCCTGTTATGTGTTGAACTACTTTCATTTCAATTGTAACATTGACAAGACTGACAAATGAAGTTCAAACCTTCACGTATGAAAAGGTCCCGGAAAAGTCTCTTCAAATAAGTATAATCTGGTTTGTCATCAAACCTCAACGACCGACAATAATGGAAGTACGATGCAAATTCTGATGGATAGCCCCGGCATAAGGCCTACAGATGAGCGAATTATCCCCATCAATACACTGTAGAAAAGATAATTCCCTTGCTCTCTGACATTTTACAAGGGGATGTTTTCCTCAAGACATAACTCTACATATCTTTGTAAGCAGTAATTTTACCTCAATAGAAGTTGAAACTTTCTTTTCACTGATTTTCTCATACTTCTGTTTCTTTGTTCCTGCTTTAAGTCCCTGCCATGGAAGGCTGCAGCATGGATAGGGCCATCGCTAAGGAATTATCACAAGAAATGAATAATGAGGAGAGCTATAGGCATTGACGAGTCCCACCTTCCTCTCAGAAAGTACATTAAGACATATCCAAGTGATTCTAAATCATCCCTGCGGCTTTGTTCTTCACGCAACATCAAGATGCCCAGGATTAAAAAAAGTAGTCAGTACATGCCAAATTAACGAGCGTGTAATAACGGTACAAATGAGTATGCAATACGCCTACCAATGCCCAGGTGAGTATTCATGCTCGCATATCTCGCAGTTCCTGTCAAATTTTTGTTTTCCCTACAAACCATTTATCGCACATTAGAAATGGCACTAGCAAACCATTACTGCACAACAAAAGTGGCACTAGCATCAGGTAACTAAGTACAAATATTGATCACTTTAAGCTATATAAGGCCTTCAACGTAAGAGAAGCAAGAAGATCAGGTAACACATCAAACTATATTTTGCATCTCCAGAGTTGTACAGAACATATGCAGGTCCACGTCCATATAGGTACCGTTAAGCTGAGGTTAGCATAAATATAGGCCTCACAATGGGCCCCAAAATTGTTTCTCTTTTGTTTCCCCTCCGGGGATCTTGCAAGGGGAGAGCCAGGTACTTAATACGAGACATAATTATACAAAATAGCTAAGCAATAGGAAGACATAAAAGCCTCACGAGGTATACATAAGAACCAATTGTAAATGCAAATGTACCTCACCGTCCATGCACAAAAAGAAAAGAAGAATCAAGCTATACAGTTTTTTAATCCTGAAACAAGGCAACGTAAATTTTCCAGGACACTCAGACTATGCTGCCATAAAAGCCATGCCCACGACTTAGAATCTAAGTGCAAAGGCTTTCTTCCCCTTACTAAAATGTGTGTGAATACATGAGATGAGGTTCCCGCACATTTGGGTCTGCATGGGAAGTCAAGTATGCGATCTCAGCCCTTCACTAAAGAGGTAGCATTCACTCTGGAACCTGGGATCTATAGGCCAGTACCACCCTCCAAGTCACCATGGATAGAAAAAATAAGATCACACATACGAATTACCAAGCACGGTCTTTTCACAGAACAAGCAATCCAATGAAATAAAACATGACAGCAATTTCAGGTCCACATTGCCAAGAACAATATTGGCTCATGCACCAGTAAAAGAAAAATAATAGATGAAACGCTTTCGTAAATCAGATGAAGCCAACCTGTAGGGAATATGCTGATGGGTTGATGTGTCTCTATACTTCTTTGCTAAGCCGAAATCAATTATGTAAACCTGCATGCCAGTTGTACTTGAGTAACCCAGAAAACAGAAATTATCGTAACAAACGAAGAGTGCCAATGGCAACCTGATTCGCGCGCCTCCCCAAACCCATGAGGAAATTGTCTGGCTTTATATCTCGATGAAGAAATGATTTAGAGTGAACAAATTCAATCCGATTGATCTGAAAAGAATAGAGATAACATAAAGGATTAATAAAGCACAACAATCAATATCGCACACCACGGAGAAAAACACTCCACTTACCATCTGATCTGCAAGCATGAGAACAGTTTTGAGAGACAATTTTCTACTGCAAAAGTTAAATAGATCTTCAAGACTGGGCCCCAGTAAGTCCATCACAAGGACGTTGTAGTCTCCTTCAGCACCAAACCATCTCACATTTGGAATGCCAGCTACCACGATCCACATCAACGGTTAGGCAATAACCCAGAAGCACACAACACAGAATTAGCATGATACCCGGGATTCAGGAGACATCTTACTTCCTCCTTGAAGTATTTTATACAACTTTGCTTCGTATAACAATTGAGGATGCTTAGTCTTGACAGGTTCCTAAAAAAGCCAACAAGATGTACATCATCAGAAGAAATGCAGAAAGACCAAACTTCAGCAACGCATGCTCATACAAGTTTTTGCATCAAGGAATACCAAAGACGAAATTGTTCAGCCAGCTTCTTCAAAAAAGGAAAGGTGAAAAGCCACAAACAGTTTTCTATTATCCATCATCTGGAGAACACTTTAACTAAGGTTTGAACGACTACACTGCCGATGTTGACTATTAGCTCCTATCACGAACAAAGTCTTCCACAACAGGAGAGAACAATATTTGTATCGTTACCAAGATAAGTTCGCGTTGTTTGGGCTCCATAGTCAAACACCCACAGCAAAAATTGTGACCAACCCCAAGTTAACTTGGACAGCTGAAGTTTGAAAGAGTACTCAAAGCCAATATGCGCATATCAAACAACTCAAAACCAAGCAATCACAAAATCACACTAATAGAAGCAAAAATTGCAAGGTAACCTGCAAAAATTGCACAATACGACACGGCAAAAAGTAGGCTAGAATGAAGGAACACTCACGAGCTTAATTGCAACTTCCTCGTTCGTCTGAACATTGGTCCCTGCCAAGTCAATGAATCCCAAGTCACTACAATCGTCTACTGCAGGAAAGAGATTGAACGAAAACCCACAGAATACGAAACCACGGCAGTTGTAGAGAAGCAAAATTAAGAGGAGGAGCACCGAGATAAATCTCCCCGAACGATCCGCTTCCGATCTTACGACCGAGCCGAAACTTGTTGCCGACGCGGGGCTCCATGGCTGAGAGATTGAGGCGATCGCAGGCGATCGCAAGCCGAAACCCTAACCCTGCGTGCTCGAGAGGCAACTGCTGAATTCTATCTCCATCAAAGCTGATCGAGACAAGACGCTGGAGAGAGAAGTAGGTGGACTCTTTCTCTCTCTCATCTCTCTTTCTACTTTGTCTCAAAACGTTGCATTCTCATCATTTCAAACCTTTTAATTTTTCGATTAAAGAAAAACATTTTAAATTATAGATATCTGTATTTAAAGTTATATTCACTTTCAATTTTCTTCATAATTTTCTAGAATTTAATTGTTTCTATTTGCATTGCCTTGAATAAAAAAATTGGGAAATTTTCAAATAATTTGCTGAAGTGAAGCCGTCGCCTGGGGTTGGGCGACCATCAGTTGCCGTTGCTTGGACCGCGCCAGCCCAGGTGAGAGGTCGCATGAGCCCAGTAGTTTTGGAAGGAAAAATCATAATCTATCGTGTGGCTAAATATTAAAAGTGAAGAATCAAATTATAACTATATTTCTTGCTTTTTCCACTTCTTCTTCCAGCCATGACATATTTGTTTCTTGAACATAAATATAATTTCATTTCCTCAATACTGTTAGATCGGGATTGAATTTTCGGTTTTTCCAAAGTTAGCTTTCATTTCAAAGTTTCTTGAGAATGGTTGCTAAACGCCCCCACATTTTTCCCAGTGGACTTTGAGACCCCAAGAAGTTTTGAAAGAGCTGAACCAAATCCACCTATACTCTCGAATAAGATCCCCAACTCACCGGCCAACCAAATTTTCGCCGAGTCGACTTATTTCAATAATTAGAGCACGGGCAATTTTTGCCATAAATCTTGACGAGATTATCATAGATTGTACTCTATGTTCAAGGTTGCACTTGCTAATTTTTGCTTAATTCTTTTTATTGTGTTTCCATTTGTGTAGATGTGATATTCGAGAGCATCAATTCTCCTTAATTTGTACATAGGAGTTATTAAAACTTGAATAAGCTCTTTCCTTTCAATCACCACGAAAAATTACCAAATTAATTATTTTATACGGATGTCAATTCAATTCTAAACTTTTCATTGTCAATGTAGTCTTAAGCCATTCATAATTCTTCCGGCCAATTGCTCAATACGTGGGGATTAAAAATGTCCACTGAGATGGTTTGGAAAATTTCCAACGTAGTCATTTCAGCCAATCACTCACTAACATGGCGGTCTATGTAAAATGTCATTTTGAGCAAAGATATCCCCGTATGTTGGACGGTTAGCATTGATTGGACCCCACATCAGCAATTTCATATGATAATTGACTGAAGAGACTACTGAAATTTCGCGCAAAAGCTAAGGACTATATTTACAGTTTAGGACTGAATTGACATCCGTACAATATGTTTAGAACTGATTTAATAATTATTCCTCAATTTGCTGGAGCATTCAAAAGCATTTCGAGACTACTCCCTGAAAAAAAAATAAAAATCAACTTCTACTTGTTGAAACATTCAATTATATTTGGCTTTGATGGCTTGCCAGAGGGTCGATTCAACGTTCTTTTCAAATGCGAAATCGAGTTGAACCACACACATTGTTCTAGAAATTAAGCAGCAGGTTAAAAAATGTGCCTTTACAACAGGCGATCTATTGATTTTCCTATCAACTGTGTTTCCTCGTCAAACCGGTATCTCCTGTTTTACGCTAACTGTGTAATGCAGATAATACGATCAAGCCGAATCGGAGGATGAACAGTCCGAGGATGTCGATTGCCTGCTTGATCTATTGTCTTTCCTCTCATCGTGATGTGGCTACTGCACAATGCATTCCGAGGATTGACTGCCTCTTCTGCAGCTTCCCTTTCAAATGCCTGATCTTCGCCTCCACACGGGCCGTGAAACCGATCTTGGTCTCCTGCCTCGCCTTCGACCGCTCCCTGGTCCACATGTGCTTGTCCTCAACGTCCTTCTTGGAGTACTTGATCTCCTGGATGATGTGGTGGTCCATCGGGTAGAAACACCGCTGGATGGATATGTGGAGGAAGTAGAACAGATTGCAGGTGACCGTGACCACGAGGACGATCCACCAGAAGCCCACCGACGGGCTCAGGACTTCGACAAGGATTTGGTAGACATTGCCTGTGTACTCCGGGGAAAGCATGCCGTAGACGAAGAGGGACAAGTACCAGAGGGCGATGCTTCCCCATATGAAGATATGCTGGAACCAAGTGAAGTGGCTCATCGAGAGCGCGATCTGGCAGTTCACCACCCAAACTACGCAAGTGAACATAGAGGTCCCCATGACCGCCATGTCGGCAGTCTGCCCTCCGCTGCGGAATGCTTGCTCGGCGAAGAGGAGGACATTGAACGAGAAGATGATTATCGAGGCAATTAGGCCGTTGAACATCATTCCGAGTATATTCTGCCAGTTGAAGAACAAATTTCTAGGCCCTTGTTGATACAGAGCCGGAAACTAGAAGCAGAGTAATACGAACATTAGCAAGAGCGTGAACAACAAAAAGGAGGAAGCGAAAAGAGACCTGCATAAATTCATCTATAACACTAGGAACTTTCAAAACGCTTTTTGATAGCCTAACCTGTAAGCAGATTTCTGAGGAGACGTCTTGTTCAAATACGCCGAGCGAAATGACGGGAATTGATGTGACGAAGACATTGAAGAGTATCATGTACCAATCGTCATAAATGGATTGCCCCGAGAAGCCCGTGACAGCCTCGAAGTAGAAGAAGGTCAAGCCGAATGCTATGTTTTTGTAGAAGAAATAGCATATCTGAATAAATGACAGTTCCAGTTAAAAGAGGAATTTAGGAACTGGTGAAACGTGCACTTCTCATGCGTCATCATGCGTGTGTGATGCTTTCCTTTTGGTTACACTCATGGTACATTCAGTGGAATACGAGAGAATGTATGTGAAAAAGCTCAGGTACCATATGAGTGATCCTCTTGTAGCACCAGTGCCCATGGACTACTAAAAGTCTTTCCAGAAATCGAAACTGGGCGATAGCAAAATCACTAGCCATGACCGCCTGCAACATTTTTCAGGCCATAAGTTCGACATAAGATCCGCAAGGATGGGACCTACCGAGCGATATGAGAACTCTAACTGAGACTGAAGAAGACAAATTGACACGACCCTCTATATCTCGAAGAATGGCAATACGACAAGACAAATTGGGAAGGGGAAACATCATGAGGATAAGCATCTCTCTCATAAATCGCGAAAACAGGAAAAAGTATAATGCAAAAAGAGTTACTAACCTGCATACCTTCAACCCCACTAATCCCTACTCCAATATCGGCTTCTTGAATCATTCCAACATCATTGGCACCATCACCAATTGCTAAAGTCGTTTTTCCAGTTCCTTCTTTCACCAACCTTGTCACCTGCCACCAATATTTGAATGGTTGAAGTACAGACGGAAAATATTTAGTCCATGATAATAATATCTACCTTAATGAATGAAAATAGAAGAATGTCTACAGAAAATTCCAATCATTAGAAGCATAGAGAAAACCTACCAGCGCTTTCTGTTTCGGAGAGACGCGACAGCATATGACGGATGCGCAATCAACTGCTAATCTGAGGAACTGATGCTTCATGTCATCTTCTAAAGCATAAGTGAGACTTTTACCATCGATGATTAATGCAAATGCCGCGTGTGGATCCTTTTCAAGATTGATCATTTGGGAGGCGTTGGTCATTTGCATCGAAATGTCTTCCTTCACAGCCTGATGGGTGACAAAAAGCAACGAAGTCTATCCTCGAATGAAAATCATTTTCCTGAAATTGGTTTCTCTGACTCTTTCTCAAAGCATTCGTACCTTTTTCACATCTGGGTTTGTGTCGGAGTTCATTGCCGATATGCAAATCTGCTTCATCCCCTGCCTCAGCAGACTGCAAGCGAATCTGCATGCAGAAAGAAGTTGAAAAACACCAATTCATAAGCTTCTAGATGGATCATTTTCAGACGAAGAATGAAATTAACCAAGTAAAAGCTCTGAAGTGGAGCAAGCCAAGGAGGGAAGACCAATTAATCTTCAACTTACCCGATGTTGATTGCAGTCTCCATCTTATCTCCAGTCAGAACCCAGATCTTAAGGCCCGCTTGGGCGAGTTTATCGATGCACTGAGGTACCTATGAAAGATTTAGAAGGTAAGAGTTGAGGTATGCTGAACTGCACCAATCTATTATCCCTGTAAATTTTGAGAGGACTCTTCTTTTTTACCCCTTTCTGTAGTTTGTCCTCTACAGCTGTAGCACCCACGAGAATCAATTCCCTCTCCATCATATCAGATACTTTCTCAAGCATTGCCTCTCGGTCGACCCCGATTGAAGTCTTTGCTTTGACAAACTCATTGTTCCAAGCAGTATATTCAGCCTCGTCAAGTGGCTTATAAGCAAGCGCCAGTGTGCGCAACCCGGCCTCTCCATACTCGTTCAAGTGTCTTGTAGTACTTTCCTCGTACGTTCTTCCATTCTTAGCTAAACGTTCAAAAATGATGCTGCAGAGTTAAGGGTAGGAAGGTTTAGGGATCAAACAGATCGATCCTCCCTGGTTGAAACCACACGTAAAAATGATCCTGCAATAAATTATCAAGGCAATATTTCCATTTATTCATCAGAAGAGGTGTACCGCAATGACCCTCACCTATCAGCGCCTTTGCACATTAGCATAATCTGCCCGTTTTCATCCCGCACAATCACCGACATTCGCTTTCTTTTACTAGTGAAGTCCAAGAGATTAAGAATCTTGTATTCCCTGAAAATATTCCAGCAGTTGATAACTAAATGCTCTATGGAAGCAACAGAACTTGGACAAAACCGAGTTACTAGATATTTCAGCAGAACATTTACCTTTCAATTGGGTTTCCCGAGGAAGGATATCGCTCACGGACAAATACGCTTGATTGAGTTCTTCTGACAAACTCAAACCCGAATTCTTTTGCTGCAACAAGAAATGCTATTTCATCCGGTGACTCAGCTTCATAAGTAAAGTCACCAGTCTCTTCATTTACCTCGGGAATCGCTGCATGACAAACTGCTAATATTCGTAAAAACAGTAAGATCATATCTGCATTCGACTCCTTCATCCAGTTCCCCCCCATAAGACGACTATCATCAAAGCTGAAGCCCTTGATGCTCGGTTTCGGACCCTTTTCGCCCGCTAAAGTAACTACTCTCTCCAATTTGATTTCTGATGCCCTGGGATGACTCGAAGCATCTGATTCTTGCTCCTCAGTATCGATGGCCATCTTTTTAGCAGCGGCAATCTCAACTTCGCTGGCGCGCACGCCAAATGCTGTACTGGCAATAGAACACTTGAGGAAATCCATCTGATTGCATGTCAATGTTCCTGTCTTATCGGACAGGACCGTATCAACCTGGCCCAATTCCTCGTTCAGATTGGACGTCCTTGCTTGAGCAGGAATTCCGCTCTCCTCATCGTACATGTTGATGTCTTGGTTTATGAATATAGCTTGTAAAAACTTCACCACCTCGATGGACACGTACAGAGAGATGGGTATTAAGTAGCCATACAGCATGAGAGCAGTGATGAAGTGGCAGAACCCTGATGCAGCTGCTTGGTCCGGGTCATAACAAAATTGAGGACTCTGGGGTTCTAAGTACCACCAATCCGGCATCTGATACTTTGTCTGTATAAAGAAACCCATTGAACTAATGATGGAGAGTGCAAGAAGACTAGCGAGCAGAACATAGATGATGAGGTCCATCTTCTTCTCAACGCTGCTTCGCTTAGAAGGGGACTTAGTCGAGTTTTGCATGACCTTGCTGTCCTGGCCAGCGAAAATTACCACACCATAAATGTAAGCCGTATTCCTCAGTTTTGAGTCCCTAAGAAGGATCTGGCTTGGATCCAAGGGATAAATTTGCCTGTCGTACTCCAAATTACCCACGAAAGTGTAAAGGCTAGGATTTGGATCTTCGCATCTGATCACTCCAGCAAAACCTTTGAAATTCTCATCGCTATCTAATGGTAAGGTGACCTCCAGCGCTCTCTTCACCTTCAAGTTTGTCTCGCCATCTAAATTCATAGTTTCTACGTAGCAAAGGCCGTCCTCATAACTGGACGACAACAGAAGCAAGTCCGCGGGGAAAAATTTATCCTTCTCCACTTTCACAACATCACCCACCCGAATCTTTCGCCACTGCTTACGACCAAAGATGCCGCCTCCTTTATGGACACTGGCCTTGCGGGTATTAACCTTTAAGTCTTGAATAAACCTGTGCCAATCTTCTACAGCCTCCTTCGCCATACTAACCCCAAGAACGAATGCCAGAGGGGCAATCATGCTTAATGGGGTGAACGGAGAGAATGCAAAGAGAGAGCAGATAGCGGCAACAAGGAAGTATATGTTGGCGACACGGCGGAACTGCTCGAAAAATGCTTTTGGCAGGAACGTGATGACATTGTACCTGGTCGTGGATATATAATTCGAGGAGTAATTGAGAGGCTTCTTCTTGTGCATATGGGATGCATTGCAATGAACACGTCTCGAGTATCCAGGGCCATGGATAGAGTGCGGTTCATCGCCCTCGACAGTGCTTGGGCGAAGGCAAGCAAACGTGTAGAGATGGCTCCGGCGGATCCTCGCCCTTATCCGACCATGTGCCATCCTTAGCTACCTCACCTCGTTCACACTGCTGTCCAACATATTTTAACCAAAGCTGTCGACACCGACATGAATTGCTTACGGTGCTTCCCGACGTAATGTCAAATTCAGTAACTAAAAGAAAAGATGTGATGAAGAACCTTTGACAGTGTCCTCAAAGACTTTCCTCATGCAGAATCACAGTATCAGTATCAGTTCCTTCTTCTTCGGCCTAATATCAGAGAATGATCATTTCATTAACATCGGCACATTGAGTAATAAACTTGTTGATCACCAGCACGCTAAACCTGATCACATTAAAATTGAAAAGGGGAGCTCATGTTCGAACAAGAAATTGAATTCCATATTCTTGCATAGCCAAGATTGGAATTTTTTTCTTTTTCCTCTTTGTATGAACAATTGGGTTTGGGGAATCCTAAGAGAACTGATTTAACACAGCCAATTATGTACAGGTTTTTGACAGTTTCTCGCCTTAGAAGATAGAATAAACCTCATGTTGAGAGCCGAAATCACAAACATTGTCTCGAATTCACCACAGTTCTTCTCCAAAGTTACATACACACAGAATATAAATCTTCTGAAATTCAAGAAAACCCAAATAGATATAAGAACGGGAGAATGCAGCCAAACCCGACCTGCAATAGGCGGGACAAGTGCAAGCTTTTCATCCAAAATAACACAAACACATTTCAGATGCCTGGAATAACGAAGAACACGTTAACAAAACGATAAAATAGGAGAAAAATCACCAGAAATCAGGAAGTTGACGATCGCCGTTCCCAGCTAAAACAAAACCCACTTGAGAAATCATATAATTAGAGAAAGGCAATAGCCAAAAACTCAGCTTGTTGCAGATCAATTGCAGGGGAGAGAAGATCAAGAGACAAAGAGGTCGAGAGAGAGAGAGAGACAGAGAGAGAAGGTTAAAAAAAAAAAAACAGATGATGGCAGATCTAAACCATCGACAACCTAAATTTATGTTCTCATCAGCCATCACTCACTCTGTTTCCTAATATGTCACTATTTTTTTTTTTTTGTTATTGTTCAGTTTTTATTTCTTGGAAAGACAATATTGCAATCTCTGCATGCCAAAAATGACCTGGCGAAGAGCACGAAAAATTAATAGCCAGCCAGGATGAGAAGCGAAACACCAGCGTTTTAAACCTCGCCGTGCATGATAACTCGTGAGCTCGAAATGCATAGCAAAGGTGGAAGCATGCGGTTTGATTCCACGCCAAGAACTTCATCGGGGCTTGGCATGCCACGAATCCTCTTGGAAGAGAGGACAAATGCTTTGATTCTTCAATTTCAATGAAGTTGGAAGGCTCACGGATCGTGAATTTCTTTTCCCGAACGGCTTCGTACCATCCACCCTCCTGAGGAAAGGTTCCCATTTTTTATCGTCCGATGTTGAATACTAAATCGTAACGCTTATGCAAACTGTGTATAAACTTGCTTGTTATTGAATAGAGCAAAACCCTTGTGAACCGTTAATTGAATATTTCGTAGACGGAAATTACGTTATCAATGTGATACATTGAAGTGTTTTTCCTTTTCAAGTAAGGTCTACTTACTGCGAGATCAACTTATACGCGCAGTTCGACCCAAAAAAAAAAAAAAAAACTAATACATGCAGAAGTTTTATGGAAAAATTGTTCTGCCTCACTAATAATGACTAATTAGTACAGCTAGAGAAAAAATGAAGTCAATCGCTCCTACGCTAAACGGTGCACAATCTCAAAAAAAAAAAACGGTGCATGAGAAATCAAATCATATGTACATTTGGCTATTTCACCCTCGAGTCGCGAGTATTTAATATATTCGTGTCGAATGATTTTCCCTAAAGTGATGACGAAATGTCTAATTCCTAAAAATCTTCACATCTTGCAATTCGATCCAATCCATTAATTCGTAAAGATATCTACGTGACCACAAACATTTCCGGAACCCCTTTAATAGAGAAATGCGTACTTTCTTTATTCGATCACGGACATTTTTGGAGCACATCTGACAAAGAAATTCATACCTGATTTGAGGTGAGAACCTCCACCGGACCACCACTAGCTAGGGAGAAAGTATCAAACATTTGCCTAGTACTAAATAAGATTCACTTGCTTCAGCCAATCTCACATAAATCTACTTACTAATTTATCTTCCTTTTCCTTTTCTCTCCTTATCTGAATATCAGTTCTCAAAAGTGTTCATTTGCTGATCTTTTTAGCATTCTAGACGAGTTACATATCTATTCCAGTTCTTCCAAGGCTTTAGTACTCTTGTTACTGTTAATCACGCTTATACTATAGGATTCTGAATGGATCCACTTCTAGGACTGAAAAGAAAACCATCAGAGGTAATGTCCATTTGACAACACAGATAACAATTCAATCTGACATTAGTCACTTATTTTGCGTTCATCACCTATTTTGTAATGCCGAGTCACATGACAAATGAGTTCAAAAGAAAACATTCAATTGCGTAGTCCAACTTGCCATCACTGCATGATCCCGGTGCACACGAGCTGGGGATCATGCCAGAACTTTTCTACTCCAAGGACCTTATCCTATGTGAATTTGTTCCGTGCATGAATCTCCTTTGTTGCCTTTGTACTCCACTAGGGTTATTTTCCTAAGATTTTGAGACATGTAGCTGCTTTACATATTCCCCTTCCTAAGACTTCGGAGACAGCACAGACATATAATAGGACAGTTACAGGAATGGCGAATGAGACTTGTCATTTGACAAATGAAACATCCCCTTTTTTTCTGACAAGTTTTCGGGTCATATGGGGGCAGGCTTCAAGGGAAAGGGGGAAGAAAGGACATAATTCTCACACAGTTTCCAACTTGACAGTGGCTCAATCCAGTGAGTTGAATCTCTTCAAGTGATGGAGACATCATATGGTCCACATCTGTCTCGCTTTAGTAGAAATATTCAAAGTGAAGAGCCCCATCACTTTGGCTTTGTGCTTGAGAGTTTTGACTCCACTGCTCTCTTTCATTTCAAAATCTTACTCAAACTCTGCCATCCTACCAGCCGACAGCAATATATTAAATTCCTCCAAATGATGCCATAGTATAAACAACAAGAAAGATTATTCCTCCAGGATTGAGCTCAAGAACTTACAAGTGAACACAAAAAATAATGAACTTCGTAGCTGCATTAGCGGGTCAACACAGACCTGATATGGGCCATCCAGAATTGAATAGAAAGCGCCATGTGACAACAAGAAATCACAAATCAAAGTATGAGATAAGCTAAACTAATCATATGCATTAACAACCCTGAAAAAGACTTGACGACTTGAGTCCACTGCTGAGTGCTAAGCAGTTTCTCACGGACATGACAATCCAGGTATGATTATGTATTTTATAGGTGTGGACAAAGGGTCAACTGAGCTCTCACAAAGGAAAATATGCACTATCCCATATTCAAAGAAGATTAGTGCAGACTTTCCTTTAAAAGAAAAACAACAGGAATTCCATGAAGCACACGTAAGGTAGGCACAAGGATTGCAGGATGCTGAACCACATCATGCGCTCCATTGCTACTCTTTTCACAGCATTCAAGTAGGCAATGAAGCAGTGCGAAGCCAAATCGCCACATCACCATCCTCACCCAAACACCATATTTTCATCATGTCCCCCCTGTTTCCATCGAGAAGACGTGTACAAAGGGAGTACCTTATCATTAGTCTTCGTGATCGACTCGATTCAGTCTACACGTGAGCCAAAACATATATGCGCACTGCATTAACCAGGCAAATCTTCAACCAATTGCAAAAGAAGCCGAAGTTGTCCGGAGCATTAGAGCGACCAGACTCTGCAATTCATCGTCCTCCCAACAGACTTTTAACACGACTATTTTCACAGTTCCAGGACTTGCCTGCTAATGCAATTATAACCTGGAAGCAGCCAAATCTTCAACCAATTGCAAAAGAAGCCGAGTTGTCCGGAGCATTAGAGCGACCAGACTCTGCAATTCATCGTCCTCCCAACAGACTTTTAACACGACTATTTTCACAGTTCCAGGACTTGCCTGCTAATGCAATTATAACCTGGAAGCAGCCAGTCAAAAACGCTCGATCATCACGACTGTATCCTCAATTGCTGCCGCAGCAGCATCAGGTTAAAAGGTCGATACATAAATAAGTATTTAAGTGGCCATGTCACAGATGCATGCAGCGACCACTGCAGACCAACTTGTGCAACGAGCAAGCCAACCAAAAGTATGGTTACAAAGAGTAATATGGAGTGTGGTAACGACAAAGAGGAATATGGAGTTAAATAGATGATTTTTCAGATTTAAACATAGAAAGATAGTATTTGCAAGGAGCCATGGATATTGCCATCACCTTCCATGACCTATCAAATTCAAATTCAACATACCCGAGCTACGGAGGATTCCATGTAAATGAAAGGATCAAAATACAAACAATAGTTTCTAGTCGATCTATAAGGTCAATTTCTACACAGCTAAAAGCAAACACTGATACACATGAATGTTCGATTGCTCTCCTTCTCTCAACACACCACGAGTAGCAGATACCTCGACGGTACTCGACCTACACGTGACAGAAGCTAGAAGAGTACGCTTGCCGAGTCACATCATTTGTGACCATCTGAATCCTTCTTCGGATGGATCGCCCCAACGAGGGCCTCTATCTCTTCCTTCGCGCGCTCAAATACACTCGGCCCCTTGACTTCGTCAACTGGCGTGTTCTCATCAATGTCGTTGCTCATCCCATGAGTTTCCTTGTGGTGGTGTGGCGATCTGTTGGCATGGAACACTGCCTCGACCTCTTCTTTAGCTCTTTCAAATATGTTTGGAGCCTTGACATCTGTCCCTTTCATATTAAAGAGAGAAAAACCATGAATTGTGAAAAACCAATGTACCAGATACAAATTTCTTGGGGCTTCTCACATTTGTAGGGAGGCAATGCCATTATCCTGAAATTAAATTTCTCAAAATCCACTGGAAGGATGAACTCTTACACGTGTATATTAACTTTTTTGCCATTCATTTCCAGGAAGAGTATTTCTGCTGCAAAGAAATGAACAAAACACGAACAAAGCGATTTTTCTCCTCTTTTCAGCTAAAGATCGCAAATTTGAAGAGTTCATAGAAGCAAGAACCAGTAATTGCAAAACGCAACGATCACAGTAAATTCGAAGGAACAAACCCTTCCGCGAACAAACAACAGAGAATAGGAAACCGTAGCTCATAATCGACGCAACGACGAAGAATATTTAACAAAATCAAGATTGAAATAGAGGCGACATGACCCAGATAGAGTAAAAACCTGATGATGAGTCACTGTGATCCGGTTTTTCTGATTCTGCCATTGGAGCTCTGCGAGGAGAAAAACACACAAGCTGAATCCAAACCTCGCCGTCCCCTTCTTCAGGAGGTGGATGGATCTTAGTGGGCTTTGGGCCTATTAACGGCCCACTTATTGGCCCAATATCTTGAATCGTGAGGCGAAGAATTGGCATGAGTACTCGGAAGACCCGAATGGCCCAACAGCTTCGATTGATGGAAAAAATTAACAGAGGTCGATGTATGTTGTTGATGACAAACCGGGACATAAAACAGAACAGTAGTATTGCGCTGTAGGTGGCGGGCTCTTGCGGCATCAAGGGAAAAAGAAAAAAAGCTGCAGACGCTATGCATCTCTTACGCGGCTCGGATTCTATCCGACTTGACAAGATCGGTAGCATTTCCGACGTCTGCTTCCGCAGCCAAATTCGATTCGACTCGATCAAAGTGACAGTTTTTTATGACGACGAGAACTACATACACGGTTACGATCACATTAAGTCGAATTTGTAGCCCTTGTTGACAGAAACTAGAGATGGGGCAGTTTCTTTTGTTCATCATGATAGTTCTTCTTCTTGACAGAAACTGGAGTTGGGTGGTTTCTTTTGTTTCATCGTCACAGGTCTTCACTCGCCAAAGACCGACCTTCAAAGCTCCACCCTCCAGTCATGGGAACACAACCCCCCCATATCTTAATGGACAAGAAAGGTCCCATCAAGAACTTTTTTTTCCTTCCTCTTAGATTTCTGCATAGTTGAACGTGACTCCACGGGTCAAAATGAAGATAAGAGTTTTGACTGCAAACCCACAAAATCCACCCCCCAAAAAAGAAAAGAAAAAAGAAGAGAAAAAAGACCAACCCTCGAGCGTTTCTTACGGCCACGGGACGCACTGGGTACGTGCAGCTTTCGTCCTCAAACCGTGTGGAAACAAACACAAAACCGACTATGCGAGAGGATGGGGGGCAAATGTCCTCCACTAGCCCCGGACTCCAAGAAGCTTCTGCGATGTTTGTCTTGTCTCTCCCCCTTCTCCTGCGCGAGCTGAGCTGAGCCGGTCTGTCGGATGTCGGATAGAAATGTCGAGACCGACAGCGACCCTCCCTCGAGTTTAGTTCCAATACGCATACGAATTGCGTAATTATTATCGTCGTTTCCGAACAACATCTGCGCACATCTGGACGTGGGGAGAGATCAAAGATGGAGGGTAAAATCCCGAATGGATAAAGGGGATCTCTTGGGGGAAATGCTCCTCCCCTCTTCATCGGTGTCGCCATCATGTTACGTGGTTGACTCATTGCTGTGATGTTCGCATCCGAGTGGGAAGCGACGATGGCTCCAAAGTTTTGCGAGGGGGAGAGAGGGTGGGTTGGGCTTCGGACAGCGTCAATAAAGCAGTCGCGATCCCAGCAATTCTTTTGTCTGAAACTTTTTGTCCGGAGATAGATGCTCCATCGTCGATTGGATAACTTTGCGAGGGGTCGTACGTTTGCGCCGTCAATCCAAATCAAGTGTTCATTTTGTGGCCCTAAATCGACCCGTCTCGAGTTTTTTTCTCTTTTTTTGTTTAGGTTATGTTGATTTTTTTTTTTAACAACCATGACTCGATCAAACTATATTCCAAAGGCATCCTACCACCCCAACCATTCCTTGTGATTCTCTATATATATATATAAAAGTCATTGCGCGTGGTCTAGAAGTTGCATGGGATGCTGTCAACCAAGTACATAGACCTCTTCGTCCAAAAAATAAAAATAAAAATAAAAGAGTACATAGACCTCTCTAATTCTCATCTAGTGAACTATATTATAAGTTTCAACCAAAAAAAAAAAAACTATATTATAAGAGTTTGTGTTACGATAAGGTAAACAAGGTTCGCGCGAAAGATGATTGACTCGTTCAAGTATTCTACGGGCGATGCGAGATCACGTAATGGATATATTCTTAATAACTAAGAAATAGTGCGCGCCTAAGATTTCTCGTATGATCGTTCGGTTTCATTATGGCACGCAAGATTATACAACTTTAGTTTAATAGATAAAAAAGGCCTAATACCTAAAAAAATTTCAAACTTTAGTATTTGTGAGCTTATATCAAAAAAAAAAAATTATCTCATAAAAAATCTCAAACTTTTACTTTTGTCATAATTCTATCGAGTCTAATATATAAAAAAAAAACCATCAACTTTAGTATCTCATCCCAATTATATCCAATTTTTTTGTCTAATAAAAAACCTTCAACTTTTACTTTTATCTCAATTCTACTACTATCAATCTTCCGTCTATAATTACGGTTAGTTAATCCTACGTGGCTCAAGTTTTCTCGCCGAATTTACTAATGAATCTTCGAAATTTAAAAACAATGGGTTTTAGATACGACGAGATTTTCTATGTCTAGTCTTTTTTGGGCTACCGAGTGCCAAAGAGAATGTAAAACGTGCCATCTTAAGTGACTCTATATCTCTTGGCAATATGTAGGAGAAGCAAACTACGGAGAGTTTAGTTTTTTCATATCGTTTTCGAGATGTAATTCATTAACAACATGAAAATGCCTTATATGATTAATTAATGATAATTATAGATGGAAGGCTAACGATGGTAGAATCGGGAAAAAAATAACAGTTGGAGATTTTTATGGGACAAATTTTTTTGTCTTATAAAAAACCTCCAACTTTTACATTTGTCTCAATTATACCCTAAATTTTTACTTTTGTCCCAATTCTACCAACCTATTATATAAAAAAAAAAACTCTCGACTTTAATATATGTCCTAATTATATCAAAAAATAATTTGGGTAAAATTATCATAAATGCTAAAGTTAAAGATTTTTTTTAGATATTGGGCCGATAAAAAAGTACAGCTTGTTCACGTGGAATTCGCCGCCACAAAAAGAAATAAACATTTGAAAAAGAATGGATGAAAGTGGAGACTAAACAGAGAAGAGAAATTTCTGAATGTTGACCGGTCCCTTTGACAAAATCCCGTCAGACGATTTGACCAAACGAATTGGCGGGGATTATGTTTTACGAGAAAAGACTGCCCGTGGACAACAGTTTTCGCACATGGAAGGCTTCTTTAAAAGCAATTTTTGTAAGAACTTTTAAATTAAGCGAAATATATAAATAATCTCTAATTCTCTTATTTTATTTTTTTTTAATCGAGATTTTCGCGTGCAATGAACTATTCTTCGTGGTGATGGGGATACGCCAATACTGCAGGATAAGTCCCCAAGACGCGATCTTGGGAGTCGAATCTGGAACCTCATCAATTTAATCGTCTAAGGCCTAGGAAGTTCAACCAACTCCTCCAAATAGTCCCATTGGCTCTTATTTTATGTTTTTCATCCTCTACTTTTAAAAGAGCTTTGTTAGCATAACATGATATTTGAGTGACCGTGGCGTGGGAATAACAATATGTTGTGAGCCACATATTCTCAAAAGAGTGGACCCCACAGTAATTTTTAATTAATTAATATTTATTTTTTGCTGCCCAAAATAGATCATCACAATCACCGAAGAGTCGAAGACTATCACATAATCAATTCTTCTTTTAAAATGTACGCTCCAAAAACCTGTAGTTTCGAAAAATTATGTATTATGCCTAGAAATTAAGTAAATTGAATTTTAGATCTCAGAATTTTCAAATGCACAAAGTGCAGGTTTTGAGATTAGAGAATGTCAAGCGCCATTAGATGAATATGGGGCATTTTTTTTTTTTTGTGGGTAATTTTGTACTTTTTATTAAGACATTCTCTCCGTTTAATCTATGAGTAATTTTCGCATACGCCGTCAGCGAGAAAATACCTTTTCTCAAACGGCCTTATCCACCGTTGATTCGATTGATGGTGAGAGATTCGCATTATAGTCTCTGTCTTTACGCTGCTAATACTGCATGCTCTAATTAACAACAATCCGATGGGTCAACCTTTTTACCCGTCTTATCTTCCTTAGAAGTTCCACTTCTAGAATTTCCAACATCTCTATATTTCTAGTTGGTCGCACTTTGAGGACACGTTCCTAAATTTGCTCCTACTAAATCAAAAACAACAGCTAATACAAGGGGTTTAACTTCCGTGTGTCGGTTCCTCTGCCGACAATCAACTTCCACCGTCGGTGGATTTTAATAACGAGAAAAGACCGATTATGCATCCGGCGCAGCGGGGACTCGAACTCTGGCACACCGCAACAAGTGAAGAACACTACTCATTCCCTAGGCGCCCTTTCGGTTGCTTGACCAATTCTTGCGCAAGGAACTACGGAAAGTGCTCAAGTTACTTTGGAGATTTTGAAATGTTCATGTTCAAAGACACGAGCGGTCGTGGTGCAAGCCCCACGCAAGACGCCTCTGTTCAGTTGGATTCTTATCACAATTGAACGTATTTTCAAACGATTTGAATTGTTCTTTTGCCCTCCGAGCCAACATGCTTGCCGGGGAAAATTGAGGATGGATTGACATTACTAAATTTCCCAGAACCTCACGGGTTCGACAAGCGGTTTAGGTGTTGCATGGTGCGAAGTTTCTATGGAAAAAGGCAGCTTTGACAAGTAGATTGTTATCCTACTTTTGTCACAACTTCATGCAATGTTCTTGACCTCATTGTGTTTCATTTTCTACAGCAAAGGGTAGGTGGTAGAGAAGTTCGAACTTCTTTTGTCAACGAGAAAGCATAAGTCCCATCAAATCATATGCCCAACAAATGCCGGATGCATATGTATGGATCGAGCGATTCGTCGAAACCATCTCGCGGTAAACCAATCGTACAAAATGCATCGAGTCAATATATCAAATCTAAGACTCCGGGCTCAGAGCCGGTTCTTGGTCAATGCCGAATATTCTCAAACGTCTTAAGTTCAAAATAAAATTTTCCTTTCACCTCCTAAGAAAATCCTTAAAAATCGAAACTTTCTCACTTCAACCCTCTAATATGGACGGGGCGCAAAGCTTTTTTTTTTTTTTATCATTCGATTATATCCTGTTCTATTTTATTATACAATCCACATTGTGTGCACAAAGTGACTTATGAGGTTAGATCTCTGGCCGATTGAAAAATACTACAAGTAATCCAGATCGATGGGATATACTGCAAAAAATAGGATGTTACTAGCTATAGCTCCACGAAAAATTTCACTCTCCTTTTGCCAAAAAATGAATATCCACAGAAAATGAAGTACCCTTTACTTTTGACGAGTATAATTCACTGCAATAAAGCCAATGTCCTTTACCCACACGGTGCGAGGTTATCTCGCTGTAGTAAGCGCCCATCTGAATGCTGAGTCTTTGCACGTACATTGTGGGCTCCACGTTCCAGTGGTTGGCTGCCTGTATAAAAAGGGAGCCTGGTCGGTTCAGAAGGAGAATTCATAGACATATGAACACTGATTTTGTGTTTGATTGTACAGCACTTTGCTTTTTGCTCTTTGAGCCTTGCTGAGGTAAGACTTTCTCTCTCTCTCTCTCTCTCTCTCTGTGACATGGCTCATTCAATCAGTTTCTGGTTTTTCAGATTGTGTTCATTGTGTCTGCTGAGTCGTGCAGAACTCATCTTCTTGGCTTTTCAGATTCTGTTCATAGAAGGGATGTTGTGCTTTTAATCATCTCATTCAAGAGATTCTGAGATTCCGAGAACTGCAAAAAGTTCATCCATCTCTTGTCTGTCTGGTGCAAAAATGCAAAAGTTTTCGTCTTGCTGCATATGTTTGATGAAAATGGTGGGACATCACAAGACAGAATCTTGTTTGAATGAAGAGCTAGATCAAATGAGGGTGCCTGCACTCGATCCAGATTAATAGGAACTGAGATTATTGTCATTGATTCAGATTGAATTCCAGATCAAAATGTTCTCTGTAATCGTGTCAAGGTCGTGAGACTGAATTTTTCATCAGATGGCAGTATGGCACTCTGCATCTTTCATCCCCTTCAAAATCTTGAAGCACTGATCACACAATTTGAAATTTTGAAATGCAGACAGAACAGTGGTAGTAGAAGCAGCCTCCTGCCGCTTACCACGTGAAACGCGGAAAGATGACGCTGAGAGCGATTAGCTTCAGCAAAAGGGTCTTGGATGGAGCGAACAGGTCGGATGATTCCAAGGAGAGGCACCTCAAGAGGCTTAAGTCTGAGAAATTAGAGCCCAAGACTCAAGTTCTGTTGAAGTGCATATGTTTAGAAGCGAAATACTCCCGTGATGAGTGCAAGTCCATTGACACGTATTATGCCAACGAGACAATATCTGAGTACGAGGATTCGATTTCTCCAACGCCGGCCAATGAGCTCAATGCAGCTGCCGTTATGCTGCAGAAAGTTTACAAGAGCTACCGAACAAGACGGAACCTGGCAGATTGCGCTATTGTCATTGAGGAGCTCTGGTAAAGTCTATTTGATCCCTACTTGCAGTTTCCAGAGAGGATTTAAGCTATTTTTCTTTTCTTTTTTGGGTTGTAATGATTTTGTCATCATGCAAATGTCTATACTGATGTGTTTCAGGTGGAGATGGTGGGACTATACAGAGCTTCAACAGAGTTCCGTCTCTTACTATGACACTGAAAAGCCAGAATCTGCTGTTTCAAGGTGGGCAAGGGCAAGGACAAGAGCTGCAAAGGTAATTTTCTTGTTATTCTTGCCTTTTTGCACGCCATTTGAATTCACACTTTGTCGTTGAATAATCAATCTTGACTATTGACTAGTTCCAAACTATATAGATGCTGCCCCTTCTTGACCTTGTTGGCTGAAATCCCAAGGTCTTCATTCTCATCCTCTCCACCATGCTAGAGAAACTTTTTGATCTCTCTTTGTTTCTTCACTAGGCTCAATCTTCCCAACAACAAATGCAGAAAAAAAAAATGCACTTTTTTCGTCTTTTGGTTATTCGAGGTAGTCAGTTGTATGATTCAGGTTGTGATTTGCAGGTAGGGAAGGGTCTTTCCAAGGATGAGAAAGCTCAGAAACTAGCCTTGAGACACTGGCTTGAAGCTGTAAGCACCTGGTCTTAATGCTGCATAGAGGCTTTTTCTGTAGTCTGAAGAATGAAACTTACACTAATTTACTACACATATTATCGAAAGTGATACCGAATCGACAATTACTGTCACGGGACGTTATCCTTTGTGTCCGCGACTAGCATGAGGACGCTATGACCATATGACCTCGATGGAACAAGTCCTTTTGAGGGAAGAACTTTTCCAAGATGGGAACTATGTCAATCAACACCCTTTGACTAATGTCCCTGCCTTGTATCCCATTGTCAACCTCTGATGTCATCGACCATAGCCATCGATTACTTCTTATACACTCCGAATTTGATTTCAACGGTCTTGAATGTCTTTCATAGGCTGATTATAGGCTGATCTGACATCAGTCAAGAAAGAAGATGGATTACTTATCCATTGAACCTTTCTCATCTTTTGCAGATTGACCCGTGCCATCGTTACGGACACAATCTACAGTTCTACTACGATGTCTGGTTTGCAAGTGAGAGCTCACAACCTTTCTTTTACTGGTAAATCCTTGACAAACAACAAAGCTACAGTATGGCATGTCGGGATCTGGTTTTAAACTCGCATGTTCAAAATTGAAGGTTGGACATTGGAGACGGAAGAGAAGTGAATCTCGAAAAGTGCTCAAGGAACGCTCTTAAGCATCAGCGCGTCAACTATCTTGGACCTGTAAGTACAGCAGAGTAAGGGTTTAAATTGCTTAGCTTAGGCACGATATCATGGCCAAACCAATGCTCGTTTTCGACACTATATTGTCTGATATGTGTTTATGCTTTCTCACAGAAAGAGAGGAAAGCTTATGAAGTGATCATAGAGAACGGGAAGCTTGTTTATAGGAAAGACGGCGTGCCTCTTAACACGGTGGAGGGATCGAAATGGATCTTTGTCCTCAGCACATCGAGGAACTTGTACGTCGGACGGAAGATAAAAGGTCAATTTCAGCACTCCAGTTTCTTGGCGGGAGGAGCCACCACCGCAGCTGGAAGATTGGTCGCACACGACGGCATCCTCAAGGTACACTAAAAAACCGACAGACAAATATGCATGCCCGAACCGGCAGCTTTGATCTAAGGAAAATGCACAGCTCGAGGCCGTTGATGTTCCTTATCATCTCTCATTTTCTCTAATATTGCAGGTGATATGGCCTTACAGTGGCCACTATCACCCAACAGAAGAGAATTTCACGGAGTTCATCAGCTTTCTTCGAGAACACAATGTTGACTTGACCAATGTCAAGGTAAATTCTAACGTCTTAAGCAGGAATTAAGCAGCTTCTTATTGAGCTAAACTATTTCTTCACTAGTTTAAAGCTGACATACGTTCTTGTATGCCACAGCGATGTGCAGCGGACGATGAAATTCCTCCGAAGCTCGCTCCTGAGGAACTGTCCGAACCCCCTGAAGACTGCAAAGACAAATCAACCGCAAGTTTTGCAATCTCAAGCGCATACCACGACGGCCTCAGCACAACCGAGGCCAAGGAAGATAAACCAGTCTGCAAGTTGGGGAAGCCGCTGAGGCAGAAATGGAGCACGGGAGTGGGCCCGCGAATCGGGTGCGTGAGAGAGTATCCGTCAAGCCTACAATTCCAGGCGCTCGAGCACGTGAAGCTATCCCCGAGGAGCCTCGGCGCTAACGGTTCCTTAACCTGTAATGGCCCTATTCCGTCGCCACGGCCCAGTCCTAGAATCCACCTCTCGCCTCGGATCTCCTACATGGGGCAACGGACCCGTAGTCTACATGATTCACTAGATACTCTCGGTTAGAAGGATCGGCCATTTTGAATGCGTTCCGGTCGGGGGAAAATTCGTTGCAGAGATGACAGATTTAGGCCTGACTTAGGTCCCAAATGGTACAGAAATAACATGCTGTAGATAGGCAACAGAGTTCTTTATTTGTTCATTTTTAATTCTTCTGTACTAAGATTTCAATGCACAGGTGTTCCCGGCGTCTAGGGAACTTTGTATGGATTTTTTTTCCGGATCTAACTGGAACGGACAATCAAATTTCCTACAACGTAAACATGCGGTATGGAAAAATTCAAAGACGACGTGTCGTGGAGGAGGAAACGTCGGACTAATCAAATTTGCATGCATGAAACAACCCCCAACCAATCAAATTCCGTCGATCTCCTTGACTCATTTCATGATTTTCATCGTCTTCCCGATTCGCTGAGATGAAGAAGACAGACCAAAGGGGAGTTCGTCTGACGCTCGATCACTTGTTGTTGTTTCTTTCTTGGTCATAATTCGTGGTTGGAACTGGAAGCACACCAACAATGACCGCGAGCATCCTCGATCTACCCTGTACTGAAATTAAGGGAAGAAGTAAATTTGAAAATGTAAATGTACAAATTTAAGTATGAAGGGAGAGATTTTCAATGAAATATATACGGCCTTTGTGTTGGGAGCACGTAGCGTAAGTCCGATAACTTCATCTCAAGAGATAGCAGATAGCCAAGAGAGAGCCTAAGTCAAAAGCAGTCAATATATCTAGTTGAACTCACGTTTACTCAAAAGCTTAAGCTAATGAGTTATGGGCCAACTTGGATATATTAATCGCTTCACACCACATTAATTCTTCAATGTGGAACTTTTCTAACACAACTCACACGTGCATCCTAACAATCTCTCCCTCATGTGTGAGCTCTAGTGTTAGGCTATGTAGCACGGACACCGACACGTGACGAGCGACACGACACGTCATTTCTAAAAAATATACGTTTTCCGACACGTTCCGACACGTTTTATATATATAATGAAGCCAAATCAAGTTTCCTACGCAATGGGCTGAACCACAACAAGTATTTGACCGGAAAGATTCCCATGAAAATCAATGTGCAATGTTAAGTCGAACATGAGAATAACATACAACTATACAAATTCTTGCCTTAAGTCAGGCCAATGTTATTCACCTTTCAAGAAGCACAAGAAAGTTTCGGTTTCAAACCAAAAAGAGACCTTGAATTTGCAAATCCGCCGAGAGTCCCATACTCCCATTAGCCTCGAACAAGTTCTCAAAAAGAAACAAAACAGAAAAAAGAAGTACAAAGTAAAAGGAACAAGCAGAATGTCTAATGAGCAATGACGCCTTTAAACTTTCATCCTACAATTCACAGCCCAGTGAGGTCACAAAAATAGGTCCCAAAAATCCTAAGAGCCATATGAATCACAGGGCTCGTAAAGCTTCAAATCTTTAGGCACGATTCTACCGCTTTCGCATTTCTTGTTCTTCAAAAAAATAAGGATGAGCTTGCACAAGAGAGATGATAAGTTTTTTTCACGAAATGGTAAGACACAATGAGTTTGCACACACACAAAGAGATAGTAGGTTGGTGCATTACCCATCTCATATTCCCTTGAACTCGCAAAATCAACTCGGCCCCGCAAAATGGGACATGTTAGTTTACTTGAAGGAAACCATTCCACCAAGAACACAATATGATCTCAACAAGAAGCCCAACAAATTGAGAAGCCCTAAAAAAATAGGCAATCAAATGCTTCATATCCATAAATAAATAAAGGAACTCTTTTTGTTATATATGAGTACTAAAATAGAAACATATATATATATATCCTGTAATCATGTGCCTTCTAAGGCAAAATATGTTGCTTCTAATTATTTGCAAGTAAAATATCGACATCAAAACATGGTATGAAACGATGATCAACCAAAGCAAAGAGCAAATAAGACCCCAATAGAAATTTTAAAGAACAGAAATTTAGCTCAAAAACAAGTAACTCAAGAAGAAAAAAAAATCCTCTGAAGAATGCTAAAGACCTCTTTTAGTGGACAAGGTTAGCTTTCGTAAGAACAACATGAAAATCAAGGAGCCAATGCTGACTTTCCAATTCTTTTAAGAGGAATCTCGCTACGCCATGTGAAGAAATGCTCTCAAGAAGTCATTCATCTACATCTACATTAAGCACTTCTAAAAAAACAATAGACTCCATCTCCAGCTCATCAAGTGAAAGGCTCGCAATTTCAAGCACCCCTATATCTTCAAACGTGTCATATGCATCTCCGCCAATATCCCACATCTTGGTCTCTCCTCCCGCATATTGTGGACTTTTTCTTGATAGAAGACGAAGGTTGCTATGAATGAAAACCAAATCTTCTACACGTTTTGGAGTCATCTTATTCCTTCTCACCGAGTGCACAAATGAGTATGTACTCCAATTTCTCTCGACACATGATGATGATGAAGGTTGTGCAAGAAGCTTCAACGCTATGCTTTGAAGCATAGGTGCACATGCACCATGACTAACCCACCAAGCCTCGGGATCCATAGAATATGGATTTTGAATGGAATCAAATTCTCTAAAACCTCCATTTTTGTATGCAAAATCTACATACTCCAAATTCACCTTGTTGCGGTCATCCAAGTTAGAAAAGTACTTCCTTAGGCATTTTAGTCTTTCTTGGTTGATTTCCTTGTCCTTGTATGGAGAAACTCGAATAGGATCTTCATTGAGTCATTGATCATTATAGTACCTATAAAATAAAAGTAGGAAACCATAATAAGTAAGAAGAGTATTATATTATCATGTCAAAGAAAAGATGCTAATTAATAAAGTCATAATGTCATACAATTTTTAAAACTTACCTTGGATTCAAGGCATGTGCCAAGCAATGAAGTGGAGTGTTGTTCCTTCTCCAACAATCCACAAGAATTGTACGAACTACCTCATAAAATGTAGATTCCTCATCTAGCCTTTTCACTTCTTTGGCATATATAGCTTTCTTCACTTTAACAATCATTGAATCCCACATGTCATAAACTAAATGAAGATAAGGCTTGTCGGTATCACAAATTCGAAGCATGTCATAAATAGGAGCCGTGAAGGAAAGTATATAATCAATTGAATCCCACCAAAAATCATCCAACACCTTATCTTTGACAAACTTAGCCCTCCCTTGATTATCCTCTCGATAGATATTCCATTTATCACAAATAACCATGCTTTGAAGACCACATTTGATTAACTTAAACCTCTTAAGCATCACAAGTATCGAAGCAAAACGTGTATCCGCCACGGAAAGCAACTTCAAGCTAACAAACTCGTTGTATATTGCTAATCTCATAGAATGATTCATGATGAAATTTTTGATACGCATAACATCCGCAACAATCTCCGAAATCCAACCACATTCCTCGTAAACTACTTGATTATTTTCCACATTCTTTGCGGCGCAAATATTCTTCAAAACAAGATTAATGGTATGCACCACACAAGGCGTCCGGTATAATAGATGGAAATTCTTGCTCAATAAGTTGTCCTGCGGCCTTACAATTTGAAACATTATCTCGTAATTACTTGGACCACATTCTCATGCCCAATTTCATTGATAACTTCTTTCAATAAGTTAAAAATGAAATGCATATCTTTTGTTTTTCCCGAGCAATCAACAGATTTTATAAACATAGGTTCTCCATCCGACACAGCCCATAAAATTAATAAGTGGCCTCATTTGCGGGTCACTCCATCCATCACTCACAACACTTACACCCTTCTCTCTCCACATGTGTCTAATAGGTGCACATAACCTATCAACATTTGCCTTCTCCTTTTGCAACAAAGTGATCCTTAACAAGTTATATTTCGAAGATATATACCCCGCAATATTATGATTGGCGGCATAAGTGAAAGCGGATTGAAAGTAAGGATTCCTTGCTAGGTTAAATGATAAGCCCCTCGAATAAAACATCCTTGCAATCTCACAATCCAAACTTTCTTGTTGACTCATATTGAATGCATTCTCAATTGAAGGTCCACTCCTACTCCCACTCCCACTTTCAATCTTCCCTTTTTTTAGTGAAAAGATGCATCCATCCCATTACCACCACTAATTGAAAAACTAGAATGGGGCAAAGGTACTTTTTTAGGCACATTACTCTTCATTCTAGATTTGACCTTTTCCTCTAATTTTTCCATCTCCAAGAGATCTTTTTTTCTACTTTTCTCGCATTTTTTAATACCTTTTCCCGTTATCATAAACAAGTGGGCCCTAATTCTTGTGTATAAACTCTTGAAGTCTTTTTCACAAAAGTTACATTTCCATGGCAGATTTCCCCCCGCATCACCATAATTACCTAACTTAGTAACATACCTCCATAATGGGTTATTCAAATCTTCATCGCTAGATGTAGTTGGTTGAACACTACTATCGATGCTTGAAACAAAAGTCATTCTACAAAAACTACAATTACAATATGTCAATAACTAAGAATTTAATATATATATATATATATATATATATATATATATATATATATATATATATATAAATCAGCCATCACTTATGTAGTATCAATATAAATATGCAAACTCAATAAAAATGAGGAGAACTGTTCGAGAAGATTAGACCCCATTCGCCATTACAAGGACATGCATTCAATTCCCTAAAACATGTACAATTCAAAAAGGACAAAAGCAAGAGGCATTATTCACACATTATTCATGATTTTTCACCATAATCACTTTACTAATAGCAAAAAACTTATCGCAAAGACTAGAAAGGAAGCATTAATTGGCCTCGCAAAGAAACCGGGTCTTAAATCAAATCCAACACATTGCGGCACCGCTATCAAGTTCTTCTTTTCGGGAATAAAAAGGATGAGTCAACCTTGACATCTCTTCTTTGGGATATTCTCTTTTTAAACCTTCATCGTTTTTAGATTTTGTGCTCTTTGTCTAAAAGCCGATCAAATCTTTATAAGAGCAAAACATAGATTGCAAATTCTAAACCACAACCAATCTCCTTGACCAAGTAGAGCCATCGGAGAAACTAGTGATCAAAGAACCCAATTTTATAGTAAAGACCACCAAAATTGACCGACCCGGATAAACTACTAAGCGGTACAAGAAGCCAATCATCATATTCATCACACCAATCACCACAAAACAAAACAAACCTGTCATATCCAAAGAACTAACCTCCCCTCATCGATTAATAGAAAGAGCTAAATAGCAAAGAGAAAACTACAAGAAAAAAGAAAAGTAGCAGATGGAAAGAAAGAGACCGAACCCGAGAAATTCGACGTATAAAGAGTTAAGGAGAGAATTGATTTGAGAGCCAATCGAAGCAATTGGTTCAAGAAAACCCAGGAACGTAACAAGAAGAGAATCCAAGATCCGGGCTTTGAAGAGGACGGAGGATGATGGAGTTCGAGCGAGCGAGAGCGAGTGAGACGATGATCAAGTTTGAGCGAGCGAGCGAGACGTCGAACTAGCGAGGGAGACGAGGGAGAGTGATTCGGTGAGAGGGGCGAATGACACATTCTAATGTTCTTAGGGTTTTGAAGACAACTTTTAAATTCTTTTTTTTAAGTCACCAAGCATGTTCGACACGCGTGTCGATTGCGCCGACAACAGCGTGTTGAAAAACCGACACGCGTTGACCGAGTGTCGAATGCGTGTCGGGCACGTGTTCGTGCGTGTCGGACACCGACGCGCACCCTCCCAAGGAGTGTCGGTACTTCATAGGTGTTAGGTTTGCTCCCCTTAATCTAAGTATTCTTTTGCACCAACTTATCTCAACTTGAATCTCCATCAATGCACATCGGACCCGCGTTTCTACACCACAACACCCATCCGCTTGGGAACCACGTTGGCCACCAAATTCCTTCCATGAGATCCATCTCAACTTGAATCTCCATCAACATCCATCGGGCCCGCGCCTGCTACACCACAACACCCACCAGCCTTGGAAACCGCGTTGGCCATCCGATTCCTTCCTTGAGATGTTCACCAAGGGTGTTCACCAAACACCAATACATATTAGGAGTGGGCCACCAATCAATCATCGCCCCGATACCATTTGTTGGGATCATGTAGCATAAATTTGATACATTCATCCGGAGAGATAGCTTAAAGGGAGCCTAAGTCAAAGCCCATCAATATATTCAATTGAACCCACCTTTACTCAAAAGTTTAAGCCAATGAGTTATGGGTCAACTTGGATATATCAATTGCTCTACACCATATCAATTCTCCAATGTATGACTTCTCTAACACAACTCACACGTGCATCCTAACAATCTCTCCCTCACGTGTGAGCTCTAGTGTTAGGTTTGCTCCTCCTTAATCCAAATATCATTCTCGCACCAATTTATCTCAACTTAAATCTCGCACCAACGCCTATTTGGCCCGCCCACGTCCACCGGCCTAGAAACCGCATTGACCACCAAAATAATTCCTTGAGATGTTTACCAAACACCAATACATATTGGGAGTGAACCACCAATTAATTATCGACTATGATACCATTTGTTGGAAGCACGCGGTAGAAGTCCAATAACTTCATCTAAAGAGATAACTAAGAAGGAGCCTAAGTCAAAGCGCGTCAATACATCAGATTGAACCTACCTTTACTCAAAAGCTTAAGCTAATGAGTTACGGCCAACTTGGATATATTAATCGCTCCATACCACATTAATTTTTCAATGTGGAACTTTTCTAACACAACTCATATGTGCATCCTAACACATTGTCCTTCCTCTCAAATAAGCAATGCATCCGGTATATCGATTAGACCCGTCAAACGAGTGCATCAAGTGGGTGAGGTCATAAATGGTTTAACCCAAATATAGTCATTTAACCCTCTTATGACCCATTTGTTGCCATGCAAATATAGTAACCAATACCCGAAATGTATTCCTAAATCACTTCTATATTTCATTCAATCTAGGAAACTCATACCAAAAATTGAGTTGGTATATGAGTTAGTTATATTCAATAAATAAATCATAAATGAATTTTACAACTTGTTTAGAGCCGACACACCTCTATAATTATCTCTTTATTCTCTCTTACCCTCACTCGATCTCGTGCTCTCACTCCATGCTCTCACCTCAATTTGAGTATAAATATTCATAAATTGGATTAAATATGGAAGCGATTTAGGAATGCAAGTCGATATAGATCACGTCGGATATCGGTCATGAGATTTGTATTGCGATGAAATGGGTTATAAATGAGTTAAATGGATCTATTTCGGGTCGGACAATTTATGATCCGACCCACCCATTTGATGGGTTTATAATTAATTTATATAACAACTCAGCTCATTATATATGAGTTAAAAAATGTATTTATGATCTATTTTGAGAGGTTTGATACGGATAAATCGTTATTTCCCCTTGATGAGGTAAGAGCACCCCTTATACACTACTCTCGTGCACATATACTAGTAATGTTAAAAGTTCGGTTTAGTTTTTATGTCCACCACCTAAAATATAGAATCTAAGCTCTCTCTTTGGCAATTTCAAAACTTCCTCACTCCAATCTGCATCCGTCAATATGGCTCTATGATTCATTTTTTGACTCATATTTTCTACAAATGACTTGTCTATAGGCTGTAAATTTTTAAAGGATGAAGTGAAAATGAATTCAAAAAGTTAAAGTTGAATCGGATGTGTCAAAAATGGATCACACATTTGAAACCATTTTCAACCCATCTAACAAATTAAGTAGGTTGGACTTCGCTCGGATCAATGGGTCTCAAATATATTAGTTTATATTTTTTCAATTATTCTTTTTAAAAATAAAATTAAAAAAAGTAAAAATTGTTCAAGAGGTGGAACACCGCCACCACTAACCGCCTGTCGCCATAAGGAAAAAAAGGAAAATAAAATAGAACATAAAAATAGAAAACCTCTTAAAAAAATGAAATTTATATCACATGAAAGTGTTTTAGCAATATCATTTTCTTTAATCAAATTATAAGGAACAAGTATTCTATTATTTGGCTAAATATTAAAGTGTCTAAATAATGCGGATTAGGTATGTCGGGGAGAATTATCCAGCATACTAAAACATAGTTAATGTGGTTCCATATTCATGAAAAGCTAGGTTTGAACCATCTTACTCCACTAAGATTGGATATGGATTGATCGGGTATGGATCGTTACATTTGTATCGCATAAAAATATAACCAAAAAGAATTAAATGGGTCAATATGAGTCGAATCGTAGTAGATTTGATCTAAGACCCGACACAGCTGTTTGACCCCATTGCTCCAACCATATTACCTATCACTTTACGCCCAAATGCAAACAAGATGGCCCATGCGAAGTGTGCCGGCTCCTGTGCTCCAGTCGTAGTCTTAAGGGTCCAGTTCCTTCTCCCACAGGATCCGAAGAAGCATTGCCTCTTTTCCAGTCGATGCATTCTATTTCTTTCTTCCTCCAGATTCCAATTAGTGATGCCGATCATTACGCAGTGAGCATCGGCTTGTCCCACAAGGCGATACCATTGTATCTATAAGAAAGGACTTATATTCATCATGGCTTTGAAACAAAGGGAATGACATCATGAGCTGACTTGGATTGGAAAAGTTCTGCTCCAGCCATGAAAGAAGGGTTAAACCAGACATGCACTGGATATCACTCAGTATTCAAAAGTCGACAGAACAATCATTCAAGGGTCAAGAACCAGATTGCCAAAAAGACCAATCTTCCTTCTCGCTTTAAGTGAAAAAAGAAAGCAACAGATAAAGCGACAACAAAACAATCTCGGCAAAACAGAGGGTCTGTATTTTGTACCCCCGTGCTCAAGTTCGGTCATGTCAAAAAGAAACTGCAAACCCCACCCAAACCCTACCAATAATTTAGCTAGCCAACAATAACTTAGAAACATATGTTGAAAAATTAAGCATATCTTAAATCAATTGAGAACTAGTCTAGCATTTCAATCTCGGATGTGTACAGAATTGCGTGTCGCTGAATTTGGCAAATCCTTATTGCTCTCTTTGAAACCAAGAGGAAATCCAATCCGATGTAGCAGCTGTGGCATCTTCCTGGTCCTTTAGGGAAAGCGATAGAGGCGTGACTGCAACCTGTTATATCGGAGGGAAATTGAATGAGAAGAACGTGGACCTTTGAGGTGAGACATCCTAGCCACCAAGAAAATACTTCATCTTTTCATTGTCGGCAGTTTAATTACAAGCATATTAACTCTGACTTAAGAAGGCCTTTTGTCTTTCCACAGCATACGATTGTATATAGTGGCAAGAGCTTCTAATAGTCTAATAGTCCTATTTCTCACATTTGTGCAGCATGGGTATCTGCTCATGAACGAGCATCCTACTATGGATCAACTATGGAACTAGATGTATGACATGATCATCCCACTGCAAATTTGATCTGTGACAACCAAAAACTATAGCGTCCAAGCAAGTTCAAGGAGGACCAGCAGAGTTTCAACCACCTAAATTCCGTCAGAAAAGAAGATAACCCAATGGAGAACAGAATCAATCACAATTTCTCAGTAGATGCACAGTTCCCAAATAGAGGCACACAAGATTGTAAGGGCCCACAAATATTAATCTGTGTCTTTTCCGGGCAGGCACCAAGATAAGCTTGTCCACCTAATTCCTTCATGCTGAAAGGGGTCACACTGTTCAAGTTTTAGATAGAACACCAGATTTGTCGTAGCCACATGATCCCCTCAATTTTTATTTTCTTTCCACCAGACATTTACCACAGCGATTCTTAATGGTCAGTTCTAGAGCTCCTGCCTTCTCAACTCCATCCATTAACCAAGATGTGATTAACGGATTGCTATAAGCCGCCTATAGCCTTTCACCACTGACAACAGCAATTACTCTGAATAAATGAAGGACTAAATCCAAGGACATGTTTCTTTCCCGTTGATTAGGTGTGAAAGAATCATGCATAGCCCTGCTGGGACTTCAGTTAAATATTTCACTTGCACATTTTGAAGATCTCAAAGAAAGGAGGCACAATAGGTAAACTTACAAATCCATTCTCCAGAGCTCTGATATCCAATTCTTCATCTGCATCATCCTGCTCTCTGGGCATGAACTGCGTATTCCACATATACCAATAACCAACATACCACGTCATCCACAGAGTACTTAACAGGAAATAAATCAGTTCAACGGCGAGGCATGGCCAAACTATCTAGATTAAAAGGATCTGATTAGGAAAGCTTTCGGTACAGGCGTAAAAACACTGAGTGACTATTTACGTTGTAGCGAGACAGACGAAAAAAAATGCTGTAACCATTGGAAACCAGATAGTAAATAAATTATCAAGCTACAACTTTCATGATTGTAAAATCTGCTATGCATTTATAAATTACTTTTAGATACAACAGAAGTCACTAACTTTTCCTTACCTCTAATCTGAAGAACTTCTTCACTCGGTTTGTGTCAGGTTTCCCAGCAGCACCAACTGATTCTATCTCAAGAAGACTTTTCTTTTGTGTGGATAAACGGCGAGCTGCACCCTGGGAGGAGTAATGGATGTCACAAGAGGTGAATCAAAAGGACACAGCCTAATTGACCACACAACAAAAGCATATGCGGTGATCCTCAATTTAAGGCACTCACAGCAGCAGATGCATCTCGACTGAGCTGTGCAAGTTGGATGCCAAGGCTTTGTTGATTGGACATGAAGTGCCCAGAAGATGAATGCCTACTAGCTGAAACGGCTTGCCAGTTCAGAGTGGATCTCCATAAACTTTGCTTCGTAACTTTGAAACCCTGTCAATCAAGTATAGATCCCATATAAACAGACTACCAATGCGAAAAGTAATTGAAAAAGAGTCACATTGTTGTTTTCCATGTTCAAACAGGCGTTGAAGGTCAAAGAAAGGTGCTAAAACACAATTACTTTTTTCTATCGCTTATTAGGAAATGCAGAGGCTAAAGAGTTATGCAGCTACACAGGGAATTCTTCTTCTTGTTTCATTAAAAAGGAGAGCCAAAGACAAAAGCACAAGCTCAAAAGCATCAATATCCAAATGAGATCATTCTAAGGAACAAGTGTTGAAGATTAAATATTAAATTGAGCTCCCGGAAAATGGAAGCCACGAGATTAATTGACTATCAACAACGACAATGTGTCCCCATCCAGGAGTACTCAGAATAGCAGATCAAGTGAGATAGATGTCCAAGAGAGAATTGCAGAACATAATATAGTAACACAATCATTTACCCCCATCATAAATAAATTGGGTGTAAGTTCCTTTACATGAACCATGAGATTTTCAGCTAACTAAATATTTTTGCAGGTGCTTTTGAGTGAATAATTATCAACACATATATGTTTCTACTCAACTGAAGAGAGACAATTCAGCTCTACAAATCCTATGCAGTAAGATTTCCATGCTCATACATGAGCATTCAGGTGTTGCCACATGTCAGGGGAATTTGCGTGGATGCAAAGGTATAATTAGGAGTAGAAAGAAAAGAAACTGATGCTCTGCTTCTGCCATCTATGCATTTTATGAGGTCATTAAAATGCACGAAAAAGATGAAGTGACTTCGTAAATCAACTCATGCCAACAAAAGTTAAGAAGAGGCCCCACATATTGCAAATTTCGTTAGATATCCAAACGTTTCAGGCCTAAGAATGCTACCTAACCTACGGAGGCATGAAGAGCACAAAATTCTTCTACTAAACAAGGCCTAAACACCATGTACCAGTGCAGCCATTTCTGGAATTTGCGAATTTTTAAAAGTAGCAAAAGATGGCATTATTAAGTGGAATTGATGTGCACGAGTCATAGCAAACAAATGTCATCTTATACTCTATATGTACAAGATGGGTGACACAAACCATGCTAATACTAATTCCAGGTGCATTTCAAGGGACTTCAGAACACAAACCTTGTTGGTCAAAGGAGATGCTGGAACTTCTATATTCAACGAGCAACTTTTAGGAAACGTGCCCTTTTCAATATCTCTGATAGTTGCATTTATTAATGGTAAGCAGACAGTAACTGCGTCCTTAAAATCGCTTTCTTGACTCTCATCCTTTTTCCTGTAGACATTGAAATTTTAGGAAAAGCCTTATAAAGAAAAAGAAGAACACCAACAAGACCATATGTTCAATAGTACAAAGAGCGGTAGCTTACCAGTTCAGCGATACGGATAACGATGGTATACCGCAAATTAATGCTTCTCTAGCTCCAGCAATGACGCCAGAGTAAAACCTGACAGAGTCTCAATTCAGACTTTTCACAGCGAAACGACTCATTGTTTTCTGAAAGTCTACAGCATAGTTATGCTTCGTCAATTCAGAAAATACAAGCAAATTATGCTTACATTTGATTGCCACAGCTTGAACCTCTATTGATTCCGCTAATAACCTGAATATGAAAGAAAATGGCAAACCTTAAAATATGTCCAATATTAAAACCAAAGTACAGAATCACATTAGCAGTATCAGACACATACCAATAAAGGCTTCGACCATGAAAAAAGCGCACCAGATAATGCTAATGAGACACAATCCACAGGAGTCCCTGACAAAAGTACAATGCCAAAGGTATACGGCTATAAGCAAGCAGTTTCAACTTCCCCACATCACTCTCATAAGATACGAGCAAAATCTACGGATCTTCAATAATTAGTGTTTGTGCTTTTGTTGCTTCCCATCCGGATGGAAGGATGGAATACGAGAACATAAAATCGGTTCGAAAGTAACGATCAAACCGCACCTCAGAGGTTAGCCAACTGAAAGAAAATACTCGGAAATGGATACGACCACGCTAGATTTTTAGCACTTTATGCATTCAAATTCCCAAAAGTAAAAGCATTCAGATTCCCGAAAGTCAAAAGCACAAGTAGCAGCCCTACCGGAAACTTCATAAGCCACGGCACCATTTATTTCAGCGGATGTCACAGCAACCGTTTCTCTAAGAGTCACAGAATGACCTGATGCCGATTTGTCCCTAAACAATGCCAAACGAAACATTTAACAATCGCTAATAGAAACTGAAAATAACACATCAAAGTATCCTCCCAGAGCGATAACTAATACAAGAGAACTGAACAGGAAGGAAGAAGCAAATATCGCCGCTCAATTGAAGAAGGGGGCAAGTGCGAAGAAAACTGAGAAAATTCAGATAAGGAGGAAGGAAAAAACGTCATCTTTAACAACCATTGCGCTGATTGAAATTCATATCGCAAGCATACTGGTAAGGAACAACATAGCAGAACGGCCAAACTACCAGAATCTCAACACTCAATCGCAGAAGACAATTATACTCCAAACAGAGATGACACAACTGAAGAACTCAGGCAATAATAGAAACCGAAGCAAGCAATAAGCGAAGCCGAAATAAAGTAACATCACAAGCCAATCCAAATAAAAGAGTGACGTCAACGAGAGGAGGACGAGCAACGAACCCGAGAGAAATTCCAAACGGCGACCGCGCGAGCGAGAGAGGGAGGGAGAGACTTACGATTGAGGAACGCAGACATGGACATTGCAGAGGCCTTCGCGGACGAGAGCTTCGACGAGGTAAGCGAGGCCGGGGGACTCGATTCCGTCGCTGTTGGTGACCAGGACGATTGGCTTCGAGCAATCCTCCGCGTCCGCGCCGCCGGGGGCGGAGTCCGAGGTGGAAGGCTCGATCGGCTCGGCGGAGTCGCGGGAACCGTCCTCCTCCTTGCGGCGCGAGAGGACTTGCTGGAGATTGGAGACGAGGCCTGGAGGCAGCAGGTTATCCTTCGCGGATGCCATGGCAATGAGGGACAGATTCGGATTCTCAGCAGCAGACAGAGAGGGGAAAAGGAGAGAACTTGAGGGAAGAGAGAAGATGATTGATGATGGACCGATTCTAACGGCGTTATACGGAGAGAGAAAGCGAAAAGCCTACGACAGTTGAGAGAGAGAAGAGTCTAGCGGCTCGGGTTCAGAGAGAGAGAGAGATGTGGGGTAGGAGTGGAGACAACTCCTTTTTTTGCTCAAAAGTCCTCCACTCCTGTACAAAATGCAATTGAGCCACTTCCGATTCAAAGCAATTTAGTCATTGAACTTCTATTGGCAATGTCAAAAAATAGTCTCCATGCTCTTTAGATGACCTTTAATTTCATTGTCGAATCTTAATTTTTCTTCGATTTGGTCCTTACACCATTCACCAAATGTGCCGTTCCCGCTTAACGTTGAGATTTACATTTTTTAATGTGTGTGTACACCTCTTTCTCGCGTATTTTCTTTCTTTTTTTAGTTTTGAAAACCTCCACGAACAATTGGTGATGGTGTTAACAGCTATGGCCCCCATACCCGATTTGGATTGGCATGGCAAGTCTCAATCGAACCGGATCAATTGGAAAAATTATACTCTTTCGATTCATAGAGAGCAAAAAAATCAAATTGGATTAATTAGGAATTGGATGAGAAAATTAAATAGTGATTAAGATCGCGGTGCCTACTTTTTAGTTTTTACATCGCCTTAATTTTTTTTAAATCATAATTTTATGAATGGACAGTAAAAAAAAGTTGCTTGTCGGAATTGCTCTCCTACGTGAATTTAGTACCTCGCCGCACGGAGATTATGTACTTTCATAGCGCAATATTTATGTCTATCCAAATAAACAATCATGCCCGCGTTGGCACTATGCGAAGAGCCATCAAGTACAGAAAAAAAATTACCGTAAAATGTCATAAATTAACTACTCGCGTGGAGAATCATCAATGGCGCCAAAAACAAAAGGAGAAGCGCGATCAATCGCAAATATGGTTTCGAGGATTGATATGAAATGCTTTGAAAAACCTAGATCGAAAAAAGGTCGTATCAGTTTAGGAACGTAAAGGGCATGAATTTCGTGCAACTCAAGGTAATCACTTGTGAAATAAAAAAACACTAGTACGGAATTTAATTTATAAATAGCAATTCCTCTTTTAGAAAATGTATCCATGAATAAAATAGGCTACGCTGTCGCTCGATGATGTCATAAAAGGAGGATATCCTGCTAGAGAAATAAAAACATAAATCCTCTAATTTAGGAATGTGCTGGTTTCGAAGTAATAAAAGGAAAAGTCGTTTGTTTAGAGCGAGTATTCAGTTTAAAGAGGGCGCATGTCCTCTGGCGCGTGGACCGTACGATCCCAGAGCCACGTGATTATCAGTCCCGAGCACGTGATCGGTCTCTTGCTCGGATATTGTCTGACAGCTCCTCCGCTCATCCTGCGTAAATTACTAATTAAGGCCGCCTCGTCCTCGTCACTGCGCTAATCTCTTTTCCGTTTTTTTTTCGCTCTAATCAGTTTGCTAATCCGACGAGGCGGTGACGGATACAGTTCCTCCGGACTGGAGAAGTGACCGAGAAACGTGGAGGAATGTTACTGGCTGCCGGGGGGTTGTCCTTGTCCCCCCCGTGATTTCTGTCCTGAGAGAGGCAATTTCCTAACTGTCGTCCACTGTTGTCGCGGCCCACTAGATTTACTTCCCGGCCATCGGACTGGATTGGATTTCAACGTCAAAGGGATGGGCCCCACCATTTTGGGGCAATTTTTTTTTCTTTATTTTGGGGCACATTTATGCCTGTACGAATTTAGTCAAAAGCTTGAAGGAAAATTTCAAATGAGAGCTTAAATTATCATTATTTTTTTAAATAAGAATTTAGAATGAATTTTATTTCAAATAAAAAATTAAATTATCTTTATTATTACAAATAATTGTCTAACAAAGACATTTTCATCATTTATATTTTATAAATTTTTTTCTTTTTGCTTCCTTTTCTTTTTGTGGGTAGCTAGCCTCCCTATGGTCGTCGAGGGCCGTCTCGCCTTGCCTAGGTAAGGTCACCCTTACCTGTGGCCAGCCTCGCTAACAGACCCGCAAGGCTACCCAATCATCGTTGGTGATCGACCATCGACAAAAAGGAAGGGAAAAAAAGGGAAAACATTTAATAAAATATAAATGATGAAAATTTTTTTGATCGCTCATTTTTTTAAAATAATGAGAATACTTTGTGTTCTTATTTGAAGCTTGATCCACTTTATATCCTTATTTAAAAAAAATGAGGACACTTTATGCTCTTTCCTAAACCATCCACATGAAAAATTCTTATGCTGGTAGAACTATTTGCCATTTAGATTTTTTTCCCGAATTTTGGCTGTTTGTTTTGCGAAAAATAAACAATCTAATTTTTTTTATAAAAATAATCATTTCAAACAACTAGTTAATAAAAAAATATTATCATTGCCGGCAACAATTTACGTTCGATTATTTTTATATATGATGAAAATATTTTTCTTTCATTTATTTTTGCAAGCGATTATGTTTAAAATAATTTCTAAATTAATTTTTTGTTTGCGAAATAAGAGCACCCAATAATGTCAATATTCATATGAGATGTAATTTCGTTCGGATTTTTCCAATTTGTTTGTTAGTATTTTGTCAAGGCATGTGAGGCATAATCATGAACAAGATGGCTGGATACAGATGAGATGTGGGTCTGGCTTTAGTGAGATTGGTTAGTACATTGCTCTCCAATTATGGTGTGGTGGCCGCCGGCCCAATGCGTCTGACCAAGAGCGCATCCTTCACGTTCTCTCTCACGGATTGGAAGGGGTTGCATGCATTTTAATTCCTCACCTCCCATAACGTGGACTCCACAAGTGCAGTTTGGTTTAATTATGGAAATTAAAGACGACTCTTGCTCAGACTTAATTCCCCTGAAAAATAAAATATCCGAACCGAAATGCCGGTGACCCGAGAAAATAGATTCGTCGATGGTCTCGGGTTATTGGATCCGTATGGCGAGTCTAATCCCGTGCATACGGGCTTAGTCCTCGACAGTCGAATCAATTCCATGGGGGTTAGACATCACGAGGAGGCGAGTCGACAGTGTATGAGCTCCTTTTGACTTTCTTGTCATTGCTGAGAGTTGGAAGTATCCAATCACGAGCGATCCATGACGAGGAGGAATTAGCCAACGGGAAGTTTTCGAAGTCCGGATGAATCTAAATGAGGAAAGTACCAAAAAAATCGTAATCTTATTATATTAATATCAATTCGACCACAAGCCTTTCGATATGGTAGATTTAGTCGTGAATATTTTTACATTTTGCCAATTATGCCTATCTCGATCAATTTTTGCTAGAAATTAATGAAGTGAATAACGGTCATCCCACGTGGTGCGATAGCACCGACGTTGACATTTTTCAACGATTTTTGGGATTATTTAATTTTTTTTTTGTTATTTTTTTCTTTCATTGTAGCGGCGAGCCCATGACGGTGTCCTAGTGCCTTCGCGGCCTTGCCTTTCCCCTAGCCAGCGACAACACGAAGGAAGCAAAAGAAAGGAAAAAGGGAAAAAAAAGAGCACATGATCGTTTTTGTGCTATTGTAAACGGTGATTGTCTGTTGAATCATGGTCATTCTAATCTGAGTGATAAGAGTTTGATGTACAGTAAAAGATTCTAACGAAATAATAAGAGATAAGAAAGCAAGGGTAATACCAAATTCAAATGTTGTCTCCATAATTAGATGTATTCATCGCTCGCAATAGAAGAAAAATGAAAACTAATCCAAACATTAGGCTCGGTTCTTTTGGGCCAGGAAGTTTGAGTTTCGGTTCAACTAGATCTCGGGTCGAATTTACCCGTATCCTATGGGGAGGAATCAGCTCAAGCCCAGCCCAAGCTCCATATTTGCGACCGTTCTGATGTGGAGATCATTTACAAAGGCTGTTTTCATTGGTTTTTTTTAGGGGGAATTACGTGAATAGTATTTAAACTTTAATTCAGTGTGCAATTTCGTCATTGAAATTTTAATTTAATCGAAGTGGTCTCTAAATTTTTGGCCCAACGCCTAATGCCGTCACCGCATTTTTTTTTATCTATTTAATATGGTCCTTACACTTTCAATAAACGTTCAATTTAGTTCCTAACTATATAAAAACATAAGATGTTATCACTTCATCGATTCAAATTTTGGAATAATATCGAACATATATATTTCAAAAATTAAAAATAATTTGAAATTTTATGGACAACACCGCACATTAGATTAAATTTCAAAGCCATATTCAATAAATTAAAATTTTAAAGATGATATTTGATATTAATCCAAAGTGTAGGGATCATTAGTAAATATTATTGTATCAGACAAATAAAAATATTTCTTTTTTCTTCTTTCCAAATCAATATCCTTTATAATTCTTCGAAATAATAAATACGCAAAATGACAGTCAAACTATAATGCGTCATTTTCCAAATTTGTTTTTCCTTTCCACATGTTTTGACACTTTTGGAAAGGTCCAGCAAACTGACGTGGATAAGAATCTTTCAATTTCATTTTTTTTTTTTGGCTTCTCCGTTTCTTTTTCCTTTTCTTTTTTCTCTAATAGTTTCCAATTATTATGGCCGAGTAATTATATAAAATATTTATCTAGGGTCCTTTCTTCCTAGCAATTTGACACAGCTCGAGCTCGCATTGCATTGGCGTGACCTCTGACGTTGACTAGGGTTTTGAACAGTCAAAATCAATTGAGCGCTCTTTGCATCCGCCCAGTCTCTGCTCAAGTGGCGGGCTTTCGCTCTGTGTATATCGAGGAGGATTGGCGAGGATCATCAGCCGACGAGCTGCGTAAGATGGCGGATTATGGAGGACAAAGCCATTACGAAGAAGACAACCCGTTCTACGGCGAAGAGGAAATTTACGAAGATCAGCAACTTCGCCAACAATACCAACATCAACAGCAACAGCAGCAGCAGCAGAAGGAGCGGCGATATTTAGGACGCGAGGTGGACTCGTTCAGCGGCGGCGATGGTGAAGAAACCGACAGGAGGCGTCCGGTGGAACACCGCGACTCTTCTTCGAGGTTAGCCTGCTCAGGTTTCAGGAGTTGTGTGATTCAGATTTTGCAGAGTTTTAACCTAATTGGGGAATTTCGAAGCTGCGCGCACTGGGGTTTTATTTCTCGTTTCCTTAGATTTGTGCGCGCGAATTTTGATCTAGTAGAAGATGACGCGATTGCCGAGTGAAGAGTAATTCTGGCTTTTCCTTTTGTGCCCCCTTCCCGTGATAGGAAACTCTTTGTTGGAGGCATTTCATGGGAAACTACTGAAGGTATGTCAAGCGTCTTGATACTGAATTCTCTCATGGATTACTTTGGACGTGAAGTGTATTCTTGGAAATTCTCTTGTTGATTAGAATAAATTGGGGTTTAAACTGTTTAATGCCAAGTGTAGCGAATCCGGCTAGTGCATACTGATCATAATTCATAAGTACTAAATGTTGCTTGCTACTTCATATCATTACTTGCCGGCGGCAATCAATATGTTTTAAGAAGTTGGATTTTTTCTGTCTTAGGGGAATTGTCTAGAAGTCCCTTGAAGTGCATAATAGGAAGTATCCAAATCATCTTTGGTCCTCATTGTGGATTTCAATTTGTGCTCGCATGCTGTCCTTTCAGAGTAGTGAATGTTGATGATGTTCTTGGCTGCTCTTAGAGATCCTTGTCTTCCGACGTGTCTCACCAATTTCTCAACACGAGCCGTGATCTATATAGTTTTGGTAATTGGCATAGGCCCTTCTATGTACTCTTATCCTAGAATTAAATTCGATGAGTATGTACACGAATTACTGTCATTTTTCAAGTTGATTTTGATGCTAAATAGATCTTCAACTCATCTAAATTGGATAGTTTCCTGTCTTCTGTTCCTCGCTGAATGCATACTTCTGGCTTCAGCAACGGCATCATTCCTCAAACATGGCATGCAAGCGTCAGTAATAGCCTATAATTGCAAGCGCTAGTACTTGTGCACCTAAAAATGTTTTAGGATTGAAATGAGGATTATGGGTGCATTTGGAGTGGATGCAGCATAGGACAGAATATCTAATCATGAAAAACATAATCATATTTTTACAATTGTCAATTTGTAATGTCGACCATGCCATCTGTTCAAATATAGATAAGTACCAATACACTGTTCAACCTTGTAGCATTTTGTGTATTTTTTTTTTCAGACAGATTCACTAGTTATTTTAGCAAGTATGGAGAAATTGCTGACTCTGTGATTATGACGGACAAGTATTCTGGAAGGCCTCGAGGTTTTGGATTTGTCACATTTGCTGATTCATCAGTCGCTGATAAGGTTTTGGAGGAATGCCACGTCATAGACGGTAGAGAGGTAGTATTCTTTGTCCCAGTCAATTTTTTTACTGCACAAAACAACTTCCTTGCCATGTTAGAGCTTTCTTGGATGTTGTATCATGTCAGGTAGAAGTGAAGAGGACGATCCCCCGGGAGGATATGGAGGGAAAATCGGCGTTGAGGACCAAAAAAATATTCGTTGGTGGACTCCCGGCATTCCTTAGTGAAGGTGGCATATCTCCCATTTAATTTTCTCTCTCTGGGACACGAGAATTTATTAGTTGAGACTGTGCTTTACTATTGCAGATGAGTTGAAGGAGTACTTCTCTTTCTATGGTAACGTTGCTGAGTATCAGATAATGCTAGACCACACTACTGGACGGTCTAGAGGCTTTGGGTTTGTCACATTTGCTGAAGAAGAAGCAGTTGAAAGGATAATATCAGAAGGCAAAGTGCATGAACTTGGAGGGAAACAGGTGAGTTATAATTTCTAATGGTAAGAAACTTCCTCCTCCTGTTCATCAGAGATGAGCAGCTTCTAACACAGCTCCGACCCCAATGCTTAGGTGGAAATAAAGAAGGCTGAACCAAAAAGGGCAGCTAGTGACTACAGTGGAAGCCAATCCAAATTCAGAGGCAGTTTCAACAGTAGTGCGGGTGGTTACCCTAAAGAATATTATCCAGGAGATGGGTTTGGTGGGAAAGTAGGCAGAAATTTCGGTGGGGGTTATGGAGGTTTTGACGGTTATGGAGGCTATGGAAGTTATATTGGAAGCTACGGTGCAAGCTCTGCTGCATTTTATGGTGGATATGGTTATGGCTACGGTTTTGGGGGGCCCAATGTATGGTGGCAGCGCTTATGGAGGCGGCGGCAGCAGCTATGGTGCCCCTAGTGGTTATGGCATGAGTGGTTTTTATGCTGGTAATAGAGGCCATGGAAGAGGCGGCAGCAGCAGCAGTGGTAGCGGTAGCGGCGGCGGCGGCGGCGGCGGCGGCGGTATCCATGGCAGTGGTAAGGGATATGGCTATAATTCCGCAGCAAATGGGGCTGCAATGGCCGAAAGGTACCATCCTTATGGGAGATGAGATTTTTATTGGCTTGAGAAGTGTCACTTGGAGATGGATGCAATGCAGGTGGGATGGAGGGACGTTTGTCCCTCACAGTTAGGGCTTGTTACTTAATTAACACCTCTCCTGTGCATAATAGCATAGTCAACCAACAGGGCACCTTGTAATTATCAGACAGATTGAGATGTGTTGCTGAAATTATGATTCTGGATGAATATAAGCCTGTTTATTTGGACATTCTTTACTCCTTGCTATATCAGTGGCTTAGGGTGCCCATAGTAACTATTCTGTTCCGGAAAATTGATTTTGATTAAAATGATTTTTTCTAATTCTGTTCCTAGATGAGTTTTAGATAATCGAACTCGTTTGATAATCGTATAAAATTTCTATTTTGAAAAACTGTCTCTCTTTCTAATTTTTTTCATTTAAGTCAAATAACTATGTAGTTATTTTGTAAAATTTCATTCTAAATTGAAGATTAATTTTCAATGCACACTAAAATAATTTAAAATACATTATTTTTTTTTACCATGTCATAAATGAAACACAAATTTTAATATATGATATTTGAAGTTCGATCAAGCATGAGACATATTCTCATATTAAGGACTTATTTTTTTCTTTAAATGTTGCGTTGTCATTCAAATACATATAAACATAGCAGCCCAAATAATCAAATTATCTACCGACAAAAAAAATGAAATTATCTTTCTTGATATGAAGTACAAGTCCTTCACTATCATTTTGCAGCCTTCATGTCCTAAATTCAAGTGGGTGTTTGGCTCCATTTCCACGTGCAGATAAGTCACATTTTGTGACGCGCGTATTTACGAGATATATATGTTATCATTTGCACGTTGGATGCCTTCATCTTTTGTGACTTTTTTTGTAAAAGAGTGAAATTTATGAAATCTAGAAAATTTAGACCCAAATTTATGAAAATGAAGTCAAACTAGCCTAATCTAAGCTTCTTCTATTTTTAGGGATTTTCTATTTTTTAAAAAATTTCCAATTTTTTTGAATTTTTACTTTATTTTATTTTATTTTATTATGTTGACGGAAAAGTGGCGAGATAACTAAAAAGGAAAAGTGAGATATGTGAGACTTCATTTTGTTTTGTTATTCTCAAAAGTGATTCTTTTCCGTAACTAACTTTTTTTATTCTAGATTTTGCTCTAAAACTAATTCAGAACAGAATCGAATTAGAATTATTTACTTTACTAAACAATATTTTCATCTTTTTACTGTTCCGGGAAATAGAATTAGAGAACCATAATGATTCTTATGCAGGCCCTTAACCCGAATCATATGGGTCGAGAGTTATTCAACCGGTGATCCTTTTTGTCATTTTAGAGGCTGATTATGGCAAAGGAAAATTCTTTTAGGTTTATCAATGGAAAAGACAGATTTTGCTCCTTGAAACAAAGTTTGTATGATCTCCGATGGGTATGTCCTTCTCCAACCAGAGTTATAAACATTCATTTATCTCTAGACAGATTCTGTGTGAAGATTGATTTTACAAAATTTCGTCGATGGACAGCACGAAAACTGTGGAGACAACACTGTCTTCAAAAACCGAAAATAAGAATCTTTAAGAAGCAAGGTTATGTCAAAATGATAAGTATCTTATATTTATTTATTTATTTATTTTTTTTTTTGGGTAATAAAAATGAGCTCAGTACCTAAAAAAAAATCTTCAACTTTAGCATTTGTGACATTTCTACCCAAACTTTTTTTTTGTATCATAAAAAGCCTCAAACTTTTACATGTGTCCCAATTCTATCCAAAACTTTCGCTTTTGTCCCAATCATACTTGCCTAATATAAAAAAAAATCTTCAATTTTAGTATATGTCTCAATTATATCCAAAGCTCTTTTTTTGTCTCATAAAAAGCTTTCAACTGTTGCTTTTATTTCAATTCTACCATCGTTAGCCTACCGTCCATAATCACTATTGGTTAATCCTATGTGGCATTTTCACGTTGTTAATGAATTACACCTCGCAAAGTCGATGTGAAAAACACTCATGAACTTTTCTTCGTAATTTGCTTCCCTTACATCTTGCCGGAGACAAAGAGTCACCAAGACAAGACGTTTCGTATTCTCTTCTTCAGATTCAATGTACCCAAAAAAGGCTAGATATGAAGTTATTTGGATCGACCATCTAAAGCCTCGTCGTCTTTGAAATCAACTGTTTCTAAATTTCGAAAATTCAATGGTAATTTCGGTGAAAAAACTCGTGCCACGTAGGATTAATTAACGGTGATTATAGGAGGAATACTAAGTATGATAGAATTGAGACAAAAATAAAAGTTGACGATTTTTTATGAGGAAAAAAAGTTTTAGATATAATTAGGACATAAGCTAAAGTTAAGGATTTTTTTGGGTATTAGATCGGTAGAAGTGAGACAAAAATAAAAGTTTGAGATTTTTTATGAGATAAAATTTTTTTTTGATATAATTATCACAAATATTAAAGTAAGAGACTTTTTTTTTTGGGTATTAGGCCTCGAAAAATGGTAGGTATCTTTTGCTGGAGTACAAAAATTACTAGTTGTACTGTACGGAGTAATGAGGCTATAAACAAGTAACTGCAGGTACACGTGTCAGAAAAATAGGCACTTCCATGGTTCAGATGTATCTTACAATATTAGAATTTGCCGTCGTAACTAAGTATGAAAACATTGAAAAGGTCGTAAAATTGATTTACGGTATTACGTCGTCGAAGGCAATTTAAAAAAAAAAAAAAAAAGTGGGACCAAGGCGTGCTAATGTACCTTAGAAATTTCTCGCAAGAATCTATGCTTATAGTAATCAATTTCGATAAAAGATGAATAATCTTTCGGCCACACCGATAACATATGTCCGTGTCATCTCGAGTTAATGTGAGAAAGTAGCTTTATCTCTTTCGATTCTTTTCCTTAAAATTTATCACATGTCATCAAAGCTAACAAGATAAATAATTATGTATATGTTATTACCCATATCTTATGCTAGTAGTTGAGAATAATGCAGAAAAGAGAATTCCCGTAAATTTCGACATGTATTGAAAGGAGTATTCAGATGACTACACGAGGTAGTATATCGATTAAGATATATGTATAATCTTGAGAGATACGGAGAATTAATGTGATTATGAAGATAACTCTAACATAGAAAATTAATTTAGAGAAATCCCAATTTTCTCGGATACTAGTAAAGATATGATCACACAGGCGATATAGGGCTAAGATTTGGTCATGAATATTTATAACTCTGGTTGAATTTTGGCGACGCTGAAACTAATATTCTCGAAAAAAAAAAAAAAAGAAACTCGTATCACAAAAATCTACTTGCTTATACCGATGGCCAAAATTACCTTCCAACACGTTTTGTCTCGTAAAAAATCGACGTGGCAATATACATGGACAACAGTAGGCGAACGAAGTTAACGCGTGGCTTGCGCAAATCCCACAAAAAGCCTAAACTTTGCCGAGTATGATACCAATATCGGAAAGTTTTTTTTTTTTTTTCCCGTGTCACCAACATCCTAAACTTATACCAGTGACCCAAAATTCTATCACGATTCCATCCAAGACGATCTTTAAAGATTCAACGTAGTGGCTTGCTCAACAACGGCAATTTTATGCACAACTGATACGAATTCGATACGGCTTTAGTCTAATTCAACATTAAAAAATTGACATAATGACTTGTGTAAACAAGGGCAAATTTATGCATAGCTGACGTGAATCTTACATGGCTTTGGTCTAATTCAACATTTATTCATTAGTAGGTTTGACAAGCATAGGATTTGTATGTGTAAGAAACCACTGGAACTCATATTTCAGGGTAATAACTTGTCTGGGGTTGGAATTTGTTCAAAAACTCAAAAACTGGAACTCCCCACGGCAGCTTTTCCAATTTCAGAAGCGAAATAGTTCATGGAGCGGCGTTGCTTCGGACTTGACTAAAGCTACGTCGTATTCTAATATGCTCCATTGCCTAACCGTGTCCGCGCAAGCTGCCACGTCACATTCTTAATGGTGGTCTTGAGCAGAACTGTGACAAAAAAATATTCTTGGATCACTGGTACAAGTTCGGGATAGTAGCAGGGGTGTCAAAAAAATCTGCGTCAGGTGGCCCGGCCCAAAAATTCACTTAATTTTTAGGCCTTTTCGGGCCGGGCCGCTGTCTAACTTTTTTTAACACCCATATTTTATTTTTTTTAATTTATTTTTATTTGATGGGTTTGTTAATTGATTTTAATTTGAAAAAAAGGTGAAAAAAAAAGATTTCGGCCTGACCCGACCCATCCCGAGTCGAGCTTGATACTGTTCGGTTTCGGGAGGGCTTGGGCTTGGGCCGAGACCCCGCCGGACTCGGCCCAACGACACCCCTAGATAGTAATGACAGGCATTGGTGTTGCATTTTAAAATTAATTAAAAGCACGGTAATTCCGTTCGATCATGGTCATTTAAGATTTTCGAGGAAGTACTATCCATATGCGACATAAGTTTAAAAAAAAAGCATTTACTTATCAAATTGAGCGATATTCGCCGTATTTACAAATATGACCCGTCATATTTTAATAGTTTGGTTACATTTTAAGCTTATATTACTTCACTCAATTAGTGGGGTACTAGTTATGAACATTATCTTTATGGAAACTTATATAAATATGAGCGATCTCCTTTGATGCTTGCACGGTGTTGGATATTTCGACAAAAATAATTATTTCGTAACCGCTTTAATGGTAAGTATCAACGCAATCAATTTATAACGGCTCTCTATAGTTGATTTGATTTTAACTCTCTTCCTTATTTGCCTGTAAAGAATGTAAGTTTTTTAATTAATTGTTTGATAGTATTATCTGTGTATTAATTTGTAATTAACATAATTATAAAATATTTTTCTCTCTCTCTCTCTCTCTCTCTCTCTCCTCGTCGATTGTTTTTCCCTCCTCTGACCCGCAAAAACTTTCCCTCCTTTTCCTAGGGTTTCTCTGGCTTTCCCCTCATTTTCTCTCTCGATCTTCCACTTCATTCAAGGATCAGAATAAGCGACTCATCATGAGCAAAGATAACGACGCCGAAGGCTTCGACCTGTCCGAACTCCGTTCCGATCTCCCCGCCGCCGCTGCCGGTGACTAGTCCTCGACCTTCCCCTTTTTTTTTGCTGTTTCCCCCATACGTGTTTTCACGAGCTGATCGAACGGAGAAACACATGCGTCCGACCGGGATAGTTTTTGAATTCCGTGGCGTTGCGCGAATCGGGACCGCTCTGCCGTGTCAAAATGGCTTGCGATAGTTGTCTGGTTTTTGCTTGACTGTTTGTCCTTGGGTCCGGTCTTTCGCTGTGTGGTGCTTCATGTGTCCTGGCAGGCTTTAGTTCGATTTGAGGGCGTGTTTAAGCGCGGACTGACTCTGTCCTTCTGGGTGTATTATTTTCTGTTGCACGTTTTAATTGTATCCAGCTTTGTCCTTTTTAAGTTATATATTACGAAGTCGTAGGTGTTGTCGAGTTTAGCTTTGGTGAAACTTTGAAGGCTAGAATGATCAGTGACCGAGCTGTTTTGTTCTCTTCCTATCCAAAATAAGTTCTTTTGGGTTATGCATTTCTGAATTGGATTTTTATGTTTGAATGGTTTTTTTGGGGATTGCTTTGTCAGTATAATGGAGAAAGTGACTTGTGTTTGCATGTGGTCAAACTTCTTTTTGCATATACACTTAATAAGCAACCGCATCAAATCCTATTTATCCCTTCCTCTTTTTGGTGTTTGTAGCTCTAAGCCCAGAAGATCGCAAGGGTCTTGTCAATGCACTCAAGGCAAGTTATTGTGTAACTTTTACCTTGGTAATCTGTTGGTTGCGAGTTGGAATATCTGGGAAGCATGTAAAAAGACGTCTCCGTTTTTAAAAGGAGACGAGATACTATGTGATGAGTTAGTTGATGGTCCTCATGTAACCTCGTGTACTTGTTTAGGTAATGAATCGCTATATAGCTTCCTGACAGAACAGACTCATGACTCGTGAATGCAACATAAGAATATGAGTTTTGTTGTATTTTTTCCTATGCATACGTGAGTTGCAATTACTTTATTATGCCTTCAGCTGTTCCTTTTAGTTACAGTTTTCATGTTTTTGCAATGTTGACAGAACAAGTTGCAGAGCTTGGCCGGGCAGCATTCAGATGTGCTGGAGAGTCTTTCCCCTAATGTTAGGAAGCGCGTGGAGGCTCTAAAAGAAATTCAGGTTTCTTGTACTTGAATGTGTTTTTTTGACCAAATAATTCATGGTTTATATAGTTTTGTAGGTTTCAAGGCAACACATGCCTAGTCGTATACACATGCTTGCGGGTTGATTTTCAGCTAATGCCAGTTGAACAATTGTATGCGTTGTTTCGTTGACTGTCTTATTTGGTTGATATATACGAGGAGCTCTTTACTTGCGTCTCCCCAGTTAATTTTTCGTTCAATGGATATGTTGATTGGCATCGAAGTTATTTCAGGAACTGCTAGAACTAGGAAGTGTGTAATTTCCTAAGGATATGTGAATGTTCTTATTTCTGACATGGATATGCATACATTTTCCTTTTTGCTTATTCAAGCCCCTGGGGATACCCTTAACCAGGTTGATAGTGGTCGAGGCGACCATACCTCTTTCCCAAGAATTCGTATTCATTGATAACGTGTAGATAGGAAGTTTTTAACGCTGGAGACTGGTGATTTTCAGAGCCATCATGATGAGCTGGAGGCTAAATTTTTTGAGGAGAGGGCAGCATTGGAAGCTAAATACCAGAAGTTGTATGAACCCCTATATACAAAGGTCTGAATTATTTGTTTTCACGTTGTGATATTCTCTGACAAAGATGAAGCTTGTTTCAGATAGTGATGAACATGTTATCTGAATGGTGATATTGCAATCCATTCTACTAGTTGTTTAGATTGCTGTGCTGTCTGCTAATGCAGTTTTGCTCTTTTGGCACTTAGAGATATGAAATTGTCAATGGAATTGTTGAAGTTGATGGAGTAGTGAAGGAAGCTTCTGCGGCAGTAGAAGAGGACAAATCCCCTGAAGGTGGTCTTTATGAGGGTATCTGTTGTTCTCCTGAACCTTTTTCTGAGTGTTCTTTTTCCTTATTGAATTTTAATGCAGAGAAAGGTGTGCCAAACTTCTGGCTCACTGCCATGAAGACCAATGAAATTCTGGCAGAAGAGGTAGTGAATGCAGAACCATCTTTTTTCCTCTGGTAGAAACTAATTTTGGCTTATCATTTTCCTTTTCTTTGCTTAGATCTCTGAACGGGATGAGGGGGCTCTGAAGTATTTAAAAGATATTAAGTGGTCTAGGATCGATAAACCTAAAGGCTTTAAGCTCGAGTTCTTCTTTGATGCTAATCCATACTTCAAGAACTCGGTGCTTACGAAAACATATCACATGATCGATGATGATGACGAACCTATTCTTGAGAAAGCTATTGGGTAAGTCACTTTACTCGTATATTTTGTTTAGGCAGCTTTGGTTCCCATAGCTCATGCTCTGTGGTGCAACTCTCAGGACAGAGATTGAGTGGTATCCAGGGAAATGCTTGACCGAGAAGCTGCTGAAGAAGAAGCCGAGAAAGGGATCAAAAAATGCCAAACCCATGACAAAAATTGAAAAATGTGAAAGCTTCTTTAATTTTTTCAATCCTCCAGAGATTCCAGATGATGATGATGATGATGATTTAGATGAAGACTCGGTATGATATCGCTAGTAGTGTTGCAATGAAATACCCTTTGTTATAGTGGAGTATAATAATCTCTTTATATTGGTTTCAAACAGGCAGAGGAATTGCAGAATCTAATGGAACAGGATTATGACATGGGGTAAGTCAATGATTACTTCTTTTCTTGACTAAGGTTGACCCTCCATTATATCGATTTTCAATAGGATTTTTTTGGCCTGTATGTTAAACATTACCCTGACTTGTCGATCAAAGAGAACTTCAGTTGAGGTAGAGTTCTAAAGCAGGATCTAGTTTCTGGGATTATGGGAGGGAGCAAAGTTGTAAGCATGTTTTAGTGTCTCGGTTTGAGTTTTTTCCAAAAGGCGTGTTTCATATCATCAATAACCCAGTAATCTCTTGTTTGTCCTGTAAGCGACTTATTACTTTCCCGAGAATATTGCAATAGTCAAAGGGTGGTGTATTTGTTGGTGCTTGTTTTGGGTGTCTCATCTGACCTGTAGGCTTACAGTTTGGCAGGGAAATATAGTTTTTGGGCTAATGAGATTGAAGCAATCTATTACAAATGTAGCAATTTCCATGATCGTAATCTTGATATATTTTGTTTGCTCTAAGCAATGGAGTGGAATTAATATCTATTGGAGTTTATGAGATGAGTAAGGCTATGTTTCGGCAGAGAACAGGATAGTTGTTGTCTTTTCTCATCAGAGTGATTTTTTTTCAAAACCTGGAGGTGACACTCTTCTTTGATACCACAAAGGCACAAGTTAATCTTGATCCGACTGTATTTACCCTTTTGTTTATGCATATCCCGGCGCCCCCTTTTCCTTGAAGGCTCTCTCTCTCCTTTTAATATGGTAGTTTCTTCTATGTAAATCAATAAATGAAGTTTGATTAGTGGGAAACTAGTGATCTCGATTTTGGAATATATGAAGGTAATTTCCTGTGTAATAAACATGGCAATGCTGTAGTTATATGTGTGAGGAGTTGCCTGCTTTGGGAGGAAAGCATATGTTACCACTGGGACAACTTGACTTAAAGCCTTGACTGTCGTTCTTTTGCACAACTCAAGCTATTAATTATGATGCAGCTCCGCTATCCGCGATAAGATAATTCCTCATGCTGTGTCGTGGTTCACGGGCGAGGCTGTTCAAGACGATGATATTGGTGACATAGTAGGCGATGAAGATGAAGAGGGTGAGGAAGATGAAGAAGACGAAAATGACGAGGACGATGAGGAAGATGACGAGGACGATGAGGCAGATGATGAAGAAGAGGAGCAAAGCAAGAGCAAGAAGAAGGTGATAACCGTTTTTACTTGAATTTCTACACTTGTGATTGGTGGATTTTTCTTGGTGGAGATGCTAATTCGTCATTGGTGATTTTGTGGAAGCAGTCATCAGGTGGATCCAAGGTGAGATGAGCGCATTGCCAATCTTTTCTCGAGCGAAATGTTAAGAAGATTCTGTGTTGGATTATTAGCTTGGCTTAACTTGAACCTCCCATCCTTATATGAACTGCAGAAGAGTGGCCGAGCGCAGGGTGGGAGGACAGAGCAAGGCGAGCGCCCTCCTGAGTGCAAGCAGCAGTAGAATTTGTTCTTTTGTCCTGCTGTGGCCGAGTCGATTCTTCCAAAGCTGAGCGTGGAGCTCTAGATACTGTCTACCTGCCTTTTGTGTATGGTTTTTCTTTGACAATACTCTCTCAATCTCTGTTATTAGTTACATGTTTGTTCTGCAAATGCACTCCCGACTTTTCCTTTTACATTTTTCCATCAAGTAAAGGCGATTACGTTCATAGCCTGACGTGAACAATCGATTGGTTAAAACTCATTTCTTCTGAAAGAAGAAGAGCGGGGTGTCACTGATTGAAGCAGAGAACTTGGCAATTATTCAAGTCCAAGCAGGATTTATACATTCGGCCGCTTGAATATTACACCCCACTTTGTAGATTCCATAGATCCAATACCAATTTAGATAGACAGCACGAGAGGGAAGATTTTGGGGTCCACAATCCGCATCGCTATTCTCTTGTGGTTCACATGTTCCGTCATTATGATTCTTTCCTGCCTTGATTTTCAACCATGCATGGTTTTTCCCAATCACCCACGAAAGGAATCAAGCAATCTACATCATGGAAATGGAAATTAATGAATTGAGTTTTATGGTTGCTTATCTGCCGCCGTCTGTTTTCGCGAGTTCTACCTGTGCACGGCAGCTGGGTGCCGCCTCTATTAGCAGAGGACCCGCCCTATTTTAATCAACAATTAGGAACTTATGTAAAAAGCTTATTAAACCGTTTGCCGCGCTGGCAATTTTGACAGAACCTTGAGGTAACCTAGCTTCCTGTCTCAAGAGAGAGAGACATCATAAGGCAATCCGCTAATTTCTTTGATTAGGAGTTTTATTATGAGGCCCAAGGCAGCGGAGAGGATGGAGACTTGTCCAAGCTAGAGAAGCGAAAGGAAGAGTACAAGAAGCATTGTTGTCCCTTTCATGACCAGGGCAAGAATATTAAACAAAAATTTGCTTAATAAATAACTTAATCTATTGAAAAAAAAAGAAATAAAGAGAGAGAGAGAGAGAGAGAGAGAGAGAGAGAGAATGCCTTGGTTCATACGTATCTTCCACTCCTCATGAGTTTTGACCCATGGGATGAAAAGTCTTCATTTTCAAGTGGGTCACCACAGAGTTTGGAACACCCCCAGTCCTATGAATTTGCTTAAAAAGTAGAAGACGACCATAGCGTTGAAAACAGAAAAACGGAATTTTGCCGCCTCTTATGACAACGAAATCCTTGTCACGGCAACATTAGAAAATTCTTTCTTCCCTTCTCTCCAGGCAAACCAAGCCAATGCGCACCAAACAATTCGAGAAGCCATCTCATTGAATCGGAGTTCAACTCGCTCGGTTCCCGTAAGCTTACGAATCGATTTCCCACCTTGAGTTGACGGTGGGTTTGGGAAGCCCCATTTTTTTTTTAAATGCTTTGAGATGACGGGTTGGGATTTAGTCGGCAAGTCTCGCGCCACCTGCATTGCTCGTACCATATCACTATCATTGCCATCATTCCTTTAATTGGATGGAAAACAGTCAAATAAAAAGATTAATATCTTTATGGACGTGCGCCGTATCCTATGTGAATAGGAAGAGTGCGTTCTCTTTCCTCCCTCAATTGACTCCGGGCAAAAACCCAAGTCCAAAGAAAATCATATGACAAACAACGGTAAGAGTCCGATCAAAATTTCAAATCGTTCGGACAACTCGCGGCGCATGCATGGGGAGATCCATGCAATTATTCATCGAGGAGAAAAAAAGGGCGTCGACCCCAAAATAAAGTGGCAAAAAAGCACGAGCACGACGAGATTTACTACCTCATTAAGGGAGCCACGTGGGCAATGTTAGGTCAAGTACGAGTCTTTCGTCCACGAGTCGCTTTCACGTGGGTTGGGGAAGCACTGCCTGCTTCGGGTGAAAGGCCTTCGTCATACGTAGGGAGCTATGGTAAGCAATCCGTGCCGTTGGTGGATGACGAAGAAATTTAGGGGGCCCCCTCCAAAAAAAAAAAAAAAAAGGGAGTTATTTTGAGAAGAAAATTTTAAAAAAATTCGTTAGCCACCGGCCGAGCGACCAATCGAAGGGAATTTTGAGGTCTTCAATGTACTAATTGCTCTTTTATTACGCAATCGTTGTCTCGGATATCCAATTATAACAAATATAACATGTTTGACAAGTGCCCGGTATACTCGTTAACATTGTGAGTGAGCAATTTTAAATTCCTTTCAAACTCTGATGAACTTACCTGTCAAAAATAGATTTCCGTTTTTGACCCTGTAATTTACCTCACACACCACATTGTGAGTGAGCGATTTTAGATTCCTTTCAAAACTCCATGAACTTACCTATCGAAACAAATCTCCGTTTTTGACCCTATAACTTATCTCGCATATCTTCAAACTTAGACGTACCTGCATTTCACATGCATTTTTAATTGAACCGAATTGTCATTTCTAATGACCAATATTTGTTACTATACTAATCACGCCTTATATTTGCACAAAAAAATAAAATATTAACAAAGCAAAAGTTTCATTTATGGATATCGCTATAAATAGAACCTCGGATTAATGATTCCAAACTACACGCTAATCGCCGAACGCCATGGAATACCGCACGATCGCGTGAATATATAGAATAAGAAAAAACAAAACAAAAAAAAATTAGGAACTCAGAATTTACCTATCGAAATCAGTTTCAAAATTTAAAAATCTAAAACTTACTACGCATATCTTGAGATCTGAATCCTATTCTGTTTTTACCACTTTAATTTTATGACGCTCAATTCTGAAATCATGCTTTTAACATGAAAGGTCTTCGCCCGGCGGTGGCTATGCAAGAAGGCGAGGGCAGGCTCGAAGTACGAAGCAGCCTCGTCATGTGATTTTGTCGTACCAATTCATAATCATTTCCAATCGTGGAGGCCCCCCTGTTTCCCTTTTCACATTGCACCACCCGTGACTCTCTCTCTCTCTCTCTCTCTCTCTGTATCTCCAGAGAGCTGCATCAGTCGGGCACGAACAAAAAGAATCACTCTCCCCAGTCGTCGTTAAAAAATTGTGAAAACCATTCCTTTTGCTCTCTCTCTCTCTCTCTCTCTAAAGCTTTCATCGAAACAGGCTTTTCCCAATTTGCTGGTGCAGATCGGTCCCTCCCCGATTTCCGGGAATCTCTCTTCCCTTCCCCTTGTTTTCGCTCGCTCACGTTCCTCCTCCTCTTGTTCATTGGGAAATTGGTTAACCCGCCATAAAACGTGGCATCGAAGTCGGGCACATATATTGAACGAATTCGATGAAATTTGAACAGACGGTTCAATACTCTGACTTCGATAGCATGTACCCCTTTTTGGCTCGGAAAGATCGCGTCGTATTGCTCTATGTCTGACTTTGCAGCTCCGTTGAGCGCATTGATTCATACTCCTCGTTGATAAAAACACGTGGAATTTCAATCGATCAAAGGGCTGACCTCATAGCTCTATCGGGATGTGGACGCTAAGGGCTTTTATAGGTTGAGCTTGTGTTTATTGGTAGTTTCGGCTTGAGTTTATAAATAGTTATTGTTATGTATAGTCTTTTTCCTCTTGTAATTGAAAGTTGAAAGATGAGGTGAAATGTGCTAATTATGAAAATTCTCTGCTAGATGTCACCCTAGTTTAAGTATAAACCAGGATAAATTTTATGTCTCAATTTTTTATCTCGCATTCGCTCTTTATTTCGTTGTGTTTGCACGCTTGATCCTATTTGCTCAACCACTTGAGTCCGTGTTGGCGTATCTGCTCCTGCTCCACCCATCGTTGGTAGCAAAAAAGTCGGCCCTACAAAAGAGGTTCCGATGATTAATCGCGCTCGATTGTTTCTGTGTCGTGAGGCCGGTCCAAACACGCACAAGTCACATTCTTCAACTAGCAAAGTCACAAGTGATTTAAGTGAAATCGAAGTTGCGTCTCGTTTCTTTTTCTTTCTTTTACTCGACCTGCGAAAGAGGTTGAAATAATACGCAAGTTATATACTATGTCTATCTAGAACATTCACGTGCGGCAAATGACATATTAACTTGCTTCATCTGCGAAGTTCGTGGTCATGAAAACTCGTGACACATCGCCCTAAAGAAAGAGAACTAACGTGAGAAAATTAGGGTTCTTGATTGCGACGAGATCATTCTCTAATAATCAAATTCGATAAAAGGTCCAAGTTTCGAATTTTTTGTAGTGTTCGTAATACCCATTTCTTTTTTTGGCGACACTAATCTCACAGCACTGCCTAGGCTCGTGAAGAATATAGCCAAGTCTTTGCAAATCTCTACGCCAGGAGCACGTGTAGAGATTTTGCTTCATTGTTTAAAGCCACCGGAGTCATGCAAAATTTAGGTCATCCAATTTATTTTTGACGTGACTGATTAGTTTGTGGTTTCCATGTAATTAGGGCATGTGTAGCAAGACCTTAAGTTAAGTAGGGTTTTCTAGCCCTTTTAGTCACGCTCACGTATCTTCAGAACTGAATTTCAGTCGTCAAAACATAAGTGAATATGCCTTTGCTCATTCTCAAGAACGATAATTTTTTGTTTTTTTATTTTCTGAGCTTCAACACGGGAAATTGTAAGTCTTAACAAATTGGCGAAATTTCGATGTGAATCTTAGCGTTTGGCCGAATCAAAGAGAATTCCGGTCATATGAGTTGACCCAAAAATACCCTTTCGATTGGAACGGGAAGAAAAGCTAAAGAAAGAGCGAAGCGAGCTGATAATTTTCTTCTTTAGAAGTTCGTATCATGCAGATGGGTTTCATATGTACATGAGGGTGTCACGGAAACCCAAACCGACCGAACCGTCGATAGCCACGCCTATACGTAGACATGACAAAGTAGGTCGAAATCCATTTCTTAACCCATATGTGTTGGGCTTAGTTATATTCGATAAATGGTTTATGAATAGATTTAAACATAATATGAGTGTTCAATAATCGTAAATGAGTCATAAATGGATTTACAATTTACTTAAACCTAACTCATATCTATGACTTTGTCTTTATCCTCTCTCACACTTACTCACTCCGCTCTCTCACCTAAGTTTAAGTATGAGTTTTCTTGGGTCGGATTAAATATGGAAGCGTTTTAGGAATATGAGTTGTGTCGGGTATGGGTCATAAAATTCACGCCACAATAAATGATTTAAAGACAGGTTAAATGGTCCTATTTAGGTCTGGCCATTTATAATCCGACCTAAACCCAACCTGACTCACCCATCCGACAGACCGTACCCGTAAGTAAAGTGGTGAGAGTGGGGTTTCCAGTTATTTGGACTGCCTACATCTTTGCATGGTTGGTCGAAGACACAGGCCAACCCAGTCACGCGCATGACCAACTTTTGCATAAGGTCATAAAAAATCAATTCAAGTACGGAAGAACGGTCATCGCTTGTCTCCAGAAGATGAAACCCTAGCCCTAGCACCACACACGCGGGCTTCCCGTACATAAAGAAAATGAGTTCATGTGACGTGCATTGCTTGTTTCCCCAACGCTCACCACTTTCTGTAGCTTAGATGCACCAGATTCATCTCATAAAATAAGGGTGCTAAGCACTCGGAAGAGATTACCATAACCAACGTGTTCTAAGTTGGATTGTAATGCCGTTGGGATATCGATCCGCGAAAAGTTGTTCGGGTTGTCAAAGTGACGATTTTTGATCGATCATTGATAACAATTTATGTGTACAGAAAGAGCATGGCTTGCCGATAGTCAAAATTCACGCGATTTGCAAACAATCACCTTGATGGCATCACAAGAATCATATAACATCGAAAAAGCGCAACTTGTCGACGGTCACACCGATTATAAGAGACATCAGCTCGTTGTTTACCTATGGAAAGTGTGAAATCCTTGAAACATCGGAGAAGTATCACATGCATGAGTCATCCACATTTCACTCGATCAAAAAACCTAGATTGCTGATGAATATCACTTGGGTAGGCATATTAAACAAAAAAAAAAACTGTTAGGGAATCTCACACGTGGTTAGCTTCAATACCTATGTAGAGTGAGTCCAAGCCACTTTCTTTTGGAATCATGAGGACGTCCATGGAGATTTAGTACCAAACATTTCTCTACGTTGCAACACGAGGGTTGGATGATTTTTGAGACAACCCAATTCTAAATGCAATTCTCTCCTTGCCGTGACATGTAAAACTACCGGCATTCGCGTCAACAATTTCAAGAGAAAATTGATCTAATCGAGAAAGATTCAAGACTAAATTGATCCAACCGAAAGGTTTAGGTCCGAATTGACACAAGTACAATAAAGCCGCGTGGGACAGACCATTTGCACCGATAATAATTGTAAGATTGATCTGTCCTTCAAACTATTAGAGAACACGGTTGTCTAATATAACCGCATAGAATTTTTGTTTTTTTGAATTTGAGAACATGGAGAATCGAGACCAGTATCGCGCACTTTGTAACTCCAAACATCGTTCTTCAATCTTCAAACTGTCTTGGGAGTTACTTACAGAGCGAGGCTAATTATAGAAAGATCGATTTCTTAAGCAGGCATTTGATCAAGCGAGCCGTATATTCTCTCCACCCGTCATTCAACATGATAAATTTGTGGGGATAATCCCAATAGATTCAAAGGATTTCTCTTGTTTGTAAGATCACTAGCAAGCACAAAGATGGTAATTTGGCACGATTGTTCCGCACGCACGATTGTCCGTAGTAGCACCACACAATTTACAAACGACTTTCACCCACTTTGTCTTTAGTGCCAAAAACAACTTTTAGTGACTTGCATATAAAGGATTGTGGACACTGTAGAATCATGGGTAGAATCATGGGTTGCTCTCAAACCCTTGATTAAGTTATCATTAATCTTAATCCCTTCTTCTTTTGAGATTATTCTCCTTGGCTTTCGGTTGACCAATGGTGTTTTTTTTTCACCCTTTATATATATAAACCATCTTCCAATTTTTTTAATGCCAAGGATGAGCTGGTGGGAGAGAGTGCATATGGAAACTCGGGTCTACCCAGATCCCATTTCCATAAAGTAATAAATCATTGAAGAATAAAACAAGAAGATGACAAAGATTATGGTGATTGTTTACTTAATCACTATTTTATACCCCCGGGAACACGAGCTCATCGGAAACATGAACGAACAGAGAGACAATGCAGGCTCCACACCAACTGATTGCGACTGTTTATTATATGCAGCATATGAGATCTCTCCCTGGAGACAAGTATCTGTGGGTACCAAAATTATTTAATTAGTGTCGTTTTGATAACCCTTTTAAGTTTTGAGTTCTTTTGTTCAATAAAACGTTTGAAAAAAATTTCATATGACCGTCCTTAATCCATTGTGAGATTAACAATTTGTTCTGGGCTACAAAAAAATGAATAACAAGTAATTTTATCATGTATCTTGTTTTAGAGCTTCGGATAACTATCGGATTGAGTCACTGATTTCATTTTCAAAGTCGTCAAGATATGAAAAAAAATGGGCGATTATTCACAACTGACGAGTCAATCAGCAGCCATATTTAAAAACCCTAAAAGTCAATGGAACTGTACTAGCACTGCGTGTGTAGACCAGTGTGTACTTTTGAACCCAGAGATACCATGATGAGGTCAAGGTCTGTGTCTTTCTAGTATGTAATATCTTGACAATGAATTGAAGCAAGCGTATGGAGGATTGACCAGCATCTTATTATTGTATCTTTCCTCTTTTTTTTTTTCGAAAGCATTTTAGGCTCAATTTATTTCATGAAATAAGAATGATTTGAAAAATATTTTCTTAAAAATGATCGATTATATTATTTACAAAAATGAATGAATGAAAAATATTTTCATCGTCCACGAAAATATTTATACACAAATTGGTGTCAATAATGAAAATGATTTTCATTAACTAATTATTTCAAACAACGCAAGCGATCATTTTTTGGAGAATATTTTTTAAATCATTCATTTTTTACAAAATAGACAGAGCCTTAGTCTTTAAAAAACTAGCAAAAATTGATGGTTTTTCCTATCGCATTTAGACAAATTTGTAACAGGAGCATGAAAATAACTAAATTTTCAGCTGATAATTTTTTTTTTTTTTTTTATGAATCAATAGTTGTTTCATCAACATTGATGGGCCATTGAAATTCATGAAATGTGTGACTAAGGCGACACGTCATTAAATCGAGGAATATATGGTTTAGCTAGACCTAGGTAGTTAAGACCTTTGATTCTTATTAATCTCTATTCCTGACGAACCGTACAATAATGCTGTCAAGAAATTTCACCCATGTTCTAATAGGAGAAAGGGAGAGATGACGAGATGAAAGATAACGAAGCAAACGGCGCAAGACAATTGCAGGAAGGTCCATAGATTAAAAAGGGATGACATGACTTGAATTTCAAACCCTAGTGAAGCTAGCTGAGCTCGATTGATATGGCAAATTGGCAATCATGTCTGCCGTACTAAACCCATGATTTAAATTGTATATGGACCATATCCTCTGTTAATGGTACAAATGCAATAGTTATTAACATTGATAATGAAAAAGATAAACACGTGTCAACATATCTTTACCAACAATATTTGCCCATAAAAAGCGCTGGCCACATAACTAGCTGCTTTATCATTTTAAATATTTAATGTCTTATAAAGTTTAAATTTGAAAAAATTGGTAAAGAAATTTCCAAATAACATATTAATATCATATTAATAATTACAAATGCATAGTTTGTTAATTTAAAACTCAATAACTTTTCTCTTGTGCAATGCACATGCATATAATATTCATTTGTGCAATCGACGTGCAACTCACGTGCAAAGTACATATATGCACGTCCGTGAGTTCAAAACTTTTCGGACCCCATTTTTGTCCCTTATTAAATATTCCACACTTAGTATTAGGCAAAACGACTAGATTAAGTGTGAGAGATAGCAATATAAAAATTAAATATTATTGAAACTCCAAAGTTAAGCCCTGCTCGGATGGGAGCACTTCTAGGATGGGAGGCCTTCTTGGAAGATGCCCACATGTACGCAAAAGGAACAAAATCATGAGACTCAAGATGAAATGGGCCAAAGCGGACAATACCTTAATGAGTTAAATCTAGAGCGTAACAATATGGTATCGTAGTTGACGGGGGGCGGAGCAAGCCTCGTCGGCCCTTGAGTGAGGTTCCTCCTCTCCATATCTAGCAAGGTGGAGCTCACCGAGGCCGGCGAGGCTTGACCTTGATGGCATTGGGCGAGCTCCCTCGGTGTGGCTCCCGCATTGCAGCTATCCACCGTGGTGATGGGAGAGGAATCGGCCAAGTTTGTTGAAGAAACCGTCGATCATCACGAGGTCTTCGTTGGAGAAATCAAAGAGGTCGTCGACGGCGAATTGCTCCCCGCTCCAGGTCACAAAGCTATCGGAGAAGTTGCTATTGCCGCAAGAGATGGAGGCATTGTAGCTGTCCACCACGACGATAATGGAGGAATCAGCCAAGTTGGCGCCGGCATTGTCGAAGAAGCCATCGGTTGTCACGGAGTCCTCATTGGAGAAGTCAAGGAGGTAATCAATGGCGAATTTCTCCCCGCTCTAGGACCCGAAGCTGCCGGAGAAGTTGTAGTTGCCGTAGGAGATGGAATCATTGCAGCTGTCCACCATGGTGACGGTGGATGGATCGGCCAAGTTGGCCCCGACATTATCGAAGAAGCCTTCGATTGTCACATAGTCCTCATTGGATAAGTTAAGGAGGTCGTCGATGGCGAATTGCTCCCTGGTCCAAGACTTGAAGATGCCGGAGAAGTTATTGTCGCAGGAGATGGATGCATTGTAGCTGTCCACCACGATGACATGCTTTCATTTATCGCCTTAAATTTTTAGAATAGTAGATAGAGGTATGTCAACATGTACCTCCATGGGCCAACGAAATTCATGAAATATGTGACTAAAGTGACACGTCATTAAATAGAAGAAGATATGGTTGAGCTAGAATTAGGTAGTTAAGACCTTTAATTCTCATTAGTTACTATTCAGGACAAACCATGCAATAATGCTGTCAAGAAATTTCATCCATGTTCTAATAGAGAAGGGGAGTGATGGCGAGATGGAAGATGACAGAGTAAATGGCCCGAGATAATTGCAGGAAGGTCTGTAGATTAAAAAAGGACTGCATGGCTTTAATTTCAAACCCTATGGAAATTAGCTGAGCTCGATTGATATGGCAATCCAAGAAGCACAGACACTAGGGGCCTCCGTGTCATTATCGACGCGTTCGACACACGACCAAAACTAGGTCAACACTCCGGACACCCTAATGACACGCACGGGGTCAATTTTATTTTATTTTTTAAAATATTTTAGGGGTCAAAATGTAAATCGATCAAAACCTAATATTTTTATTGTAAATTCATTCTAGGCTCTTCTTTTATTATTTTTTTATTTGTGAATTTGAATTGAATTAATTTGATTGAGATAATTATAAATATGATAATTTATCATGTATATCTACATATGTACTTTTAATATATAATGTGTCGGAATTTTTTTTTTTTTATAAATGACGCGTCGAAGGTATGTCATATCGATTCGTTTTGTATCGTGTGTTAGTGCTACTTGGATAGCAATCATGTTGCCGTAAATACATAATGCCGTGAAAAGCTCGCTAAACCCACGATTCGAATCATATACGGAACCATAACCTCTGTTAATGATACAAATGCAAGAGTCATTAACAGTGATAATGAGAATGATAAATACATGTGAAAATATCTTTACCAACAATATTTGCCCAGAAAAAGCACTGACCACATCACTAGCCGCTTTATCATTTTAAATATTTAATGTCTTATTAAGTTTAAATTTTCAAATTGGTAAAGAAGTTTCCAAATATGTTATTAAATGATATGGATCATATTAGGTATTACAAATGCATAGTTTTTTAATTTAAAACTCAATAACTTTTCTCTCGTGCAATGAACATGCATCGCATGTGCAAGGGGCGTGTAACTCATGTGCAGAGTATATCACGTCCTTCAAATCTTTTCGGGCCTCACTTGTCTTCCCTATTAATTCCACGCTTGGTAAGATTGAGCAAGACGAACCGTCTGGACCAAACCAGACCGACGGATTTGGTCCGGTTCTTAAGGTCACCGATTTTGGTCCTCGGTTCCTTAAGGTGAAACCGATGTCCAGGCGGTTGGATTCCATGTTCTAGGGGAACCGGGCCGATGGACCACCCACCCGGACTAACAACTTTTTATTTTTATTTTTTAAATACATAACTTAATTATGAATTTCTAAAAAAAAATTAATATTCCAGAAGATGATGATTTTCATTTTGGGAGCTGTTTCAAATGAATTTTCGGCAGGGGTGTTTGCGGGAGCCAATTCTAGTGCTTTATAGGGGCAATTGGTATGCGTAGAAAACTTTTCATATTGTTGTATTTGGTGTCCCTGAAGGCCCGAACTTCCTTTTCAAACTTGGGTTTCTTATTTTTGTTTTTATTTTCGTTATTAACGGTTCCATTGTAGCGCATGAGTACCGAACCGGATCAATGGTCCAATCAGTTCACGGTTTCGAGGACATTCGGTCTAGTCCACGGTTCTTGAAATCAAGAATCGGTACCATTGGTCTACAATTCTTGAGGGAACCAAATTAACCCCGATTATACTCACCCTTAACGCTTAGTATTAGGTAAAAAGAATAGATTCTTATTTCTCTCTTATTAAGATAAAATAAATAATGTTATGGATAAATAATGAAATGAATAAAATTCAACTTTTGGTGAATTTCTAGCCACCGCTTTAAAGATCAAATTATGCAAATCGATCTTACCATCTGGCCATAATAATTTCATGGAGTTTAGAGTCTCCTCCATCATATGGGGTTGCCGTTTTAATATTAACTTTATGAGTGAAGAAAGGTGCACTAGATGGATGCACGAAAAAGTTCTCAGCAGAAATTCTTTTTAACACCTATTGAAAGAGAAGAAAGGCATAGTATGTTCAATAATATTAAACAAAGCAAAAGATTTTCTCTCTATCTCTCTCTCGGGAGGGTGGAGAGAAAGAGAACAAAGGAAAAGACAGAAAGTGCAACGTCAGTTCTTGAAGCCGTAGGGTTCCTTTGGGTTCTGTGGCATTTTCATTGAGAGGCATCCTCTCTCTCTCTCATCCCCATCTCTCTCTCTCTCTTCTGTGAGCTCAGGAAGGAACTTGGGTCTTATAGTATACTTTTTTGTTCACATCTGGGTATGGCTATGGTTGGATTTTCTTGGTATTAGCAAGAGCATGTGTTTATTGAGACAGGGAGGAGAGAAAAAGTACCTGATGAGCTAGGGGTTAGCTCTTTTGTTCTTGTTCAGTTCCAGCTCTCCCTCTCTCCCTCTCTCTCTCTCTCTCTCTCTCTCTTTCTCTCTCCATCTGCTCCTTTTGTTTCTTCCTTGTTTTTGTGCTGATTAACAAAAGATTGTCTCTTAGGTTGATGCCAAACAAAGGTGGAAAAAGCCCATCACAGATGTCTGTCTGTGTGTGTATTATCGTGTGAGAATCAAGAGAGAACACCATAGCCAGCCTTGCTTGCACTTAAATCGAAAAAAAGAATGTCATGTCCTTATTTGTTCTCTTCACTTTCGCTAACTCCATCTTCATTATTCAGTACAAGCTAGTTTTTAATGCATGTAGATACTGGAAAAGAGCTGGATTTAATCTGTTTTTTCGTTCACGAATCTCATGTATACCTCATTTTTTTACTTCTCCTTTCGTTTTGGGAAAAGAAGCGACACCAAAATCATCACCACCATTCATGGCCAGAGTAGGGAAACCTCAGGGTTTCAAGAATCACTGCATGCCTGAGGGAAGAAGATGATGCAAGGCTTGATATTTCAGCAACATCAACAGCAATCAGGTGTTGAAGACAACATGTCCAATTTGACTTCAGCTGCTTCTGGCGATGCCACCAGTGCTTCTTCAGGCAACAGACCCACTGAATTATCTGGTCCTATCAATAATTATCCTCCTCAGCAGTATAACTTTGCTTCACCACAACCTCCAACGACTCAGATCACTCCCCAGCCTCTTCTAAAGAAAAAGAGAAACCTGCCAGGCAACCCAGGTAAAACTTGAATCAAAATTCTCAATTCATTTTGTAATGTTTTCCCAATTATTACCCTTTTAAGTTTTTTTTTTCTTTGGGCCAGAGTGTGCATGGAATGACTGAATTTATGTATCTCGGGCAGTGCACTTGTACTGATGCTATTTTCTTGGTGTTTGGATCAGACCCAGATGCAGAAGTTATAGCTCTATCACCCAAGACTCTGATGGCCACAAACAGATTTGTCTGTGAGATCTGCAACAAAGGGTTTCAGAGAGATCAGAATCTACAGCTCCATAGAAGAGGGCACAACCTCCCATGGAAGCTCAAGCAGAGAGCAAACAAGGAGGTCATAAGGAAGAAGGTGTACGTGTGCCCTGAGCCGAGCTGCGTCCACCATGACCCATCAAGGGCTCTTGGGGACTTGACTGGGATCAAGAAGCACTTTTGCAGAAAACATGGTGAGAAGAAGTGGAAGTGTGAGAAATGCTCAAAAAGGTATGCTGTTCAATCAGATTGGAAGGCTCACTCCAAGATCTGTGGCACTAGAGAATACAGATGTGACTGTGGAACTCTTTTCTCAAGGTAAATCCATCAAACCCAAAACCAAAATCATTATCTTTTTTGGAATGAGATAATTTTTTTTTTGTAAACGTAGTTCCTTTGGGGACTTCCATTAATGCACAGTGGTCAGTGGTATGTGCATCCTTCGCTTATGGTATTCAGAAAGGAAACGAATTGAATAGCCCCAAAATTCTACCTGCTGAAACCCGTCTCATTTTCATGTCTGATGCATTAAATTGAACAGATTTGGTACATTCCCTTGGACTAGCACAGGCAGGGACAGGGGATTGGCGATCTGTGTGGGGAAATCTTTAATGCACCTGCTTGTGGGTGGACTCTGGACTTTCTGTTTGTTAGCTCCTAGAGTAGAAGTGGGAAAGTGTGAAGGAAAAAAGAGAATGGTTCTTACAGAAAGCAAAAGGAGGAAGAAAGGAAGGAGGGAGGGAGAGAGAGAGAGAGAGAGAGAGAGAGAGAGAGAGAGAGTCAGATGCATACGATAGTTGTTCATTGCCCTTCTGCTCCTCAGCTTTTTGGCTAGTTCTGCTTTTGTTTTTCTTGTAAAAAATTGTTTCTTTTCTCGTTCAAATTTGTCTTGGGTGTTTTTTTCTCTTGCAGGAGGGACAGCTTCATAACCCACAGAGCCTTCTGTGATGCATTGGCAGAAGAGAGTGCAAGAGCCATGCCGAACCCACTCGTCCTCTCCTCAGCTTCGCAAAACTTGAGCTTGCCACCCCAATTCATCAACACCCAAAACATCCCATTCACTCTCAAGAAAGAAGAGCCACAGCACAACCCACGACACCACCACCACCACCACCATCCCCACCACCACCCCCACCACCAACAACAACAAATTAGTAGTTTTGGGCTGAGGCAAGACCAAATCCCACCATGGCTGGCTTGTCCGCCACCTCCTCCCATCGACCTCCCCTCCTCGTCCTCATCGATATTCTCCACAAGGCTAGACCAAGAATTCAGCCAAAGCTATGAACCCCGCCACTCAACTCAGCAGAACCCAAACCCTAGCCCTGACAATCCCAGCCTTGTCCCAATCTACCCCCAAGCAACACCCTCACCTTTCCCAAATATGTCCGCAACTGCGCTCCTCCAAAAAGCAGCCCAGATGGGCGCAACCATGAGCAAGAGCAACGCTAGCTTCTCGTCCCCACTCAATGGGGCTCGCCAGCAGAAGCAGCAGCAGCAACAAGAAGAACCAGCTCACGCGTACCCTACATCCTCTACACCTCCTGATCAACAACATCCCGGTAGGAACAATAGCATCAATGGCAGCAGCAGCGGGAGTGGTGGCTTTGGGCTGAGTTTGTCCTCACATGAAGAGATGGCAAGTGCTGGGTTTCACCATCACCACCATTTGCAGGGCTTGGTGGCTCCATTTGGGAGCAACCGAGCCATACAACAAATGCTGATGACTCCTGGTAGTGGTGGTGGCTATGAAGGAGCTTCTTCCTTTGAGGATGCTTTTGATGGGATTCTCAGCAGCTCTTCCAAGAAAGAGAATAACGACATTAATACCGATGGTAGTAATAACCAGCATGAGGCTTTGAAAGCCGCCACCCAAGGCAGCCTCCTTGCGCGGCGGCAAGATGTCGGCAGTGGCGGCGGCAACAACGAAGGGTTGACGAGAGATTTCTTGGGTCTGAGGCCACTCTCTCACAGCGACATTTTGAGTATCGCCGGTCTTGGAAACTGCATGAGCACCACTTCTCAAACTCAAGTGCCTCAAAAACCATGGCAAGCTTAGGCTCTATACAAAGAGGAAGATTCTCTCCAAACATCAGTTTACTTTTTTTCTGTCTTCCTTTTCCTTTTTTTTTTTTTAATGTTCTTTCATAGTATATTTTAAATTTTTCTGTTCATCACCATCATCATCTTCAGTCTCTTGCTACCAAATCTTCTTCCCAAAGGGAAGAACCAAAAACTCAACACCCTTTAATATATATACTTCTCTTATAAATGGTCATCTTATCATATAAGAAGTCATTTATTTTTTAGTCTATGGTTGTCTGTAATTCTTGTTTTATAACACAGCATGGACGGGCAACCCCAGGTTCCTTTTATTAACAGAAAGCGACGCTGCAAGATAATGACTAATGCAGGAATTCGGAAGTTTCGTGCTTTCCTCTCTGTTTTTTTTTTCCTTTCTTTTTTCAGTACTATTCTTTCGTGTAATAAAGTTTCTATGCTTCTGCCAAATTTTATGCATGGCACATGATCAAAGATACATTTAGGGTTCGGTCCTTTCTCATGTGCAAGGCTTCAAACGACGAAGATTGATTGCTTCCTTTTTCTGCGGGACCAGAACGGAGATTGGCTGTTGACTTTTCATTCTAGACGGTCATTTTTGTCCCAACAAATAGGTTCCCGCTAGTATGATAGTACGATAAGATTGTCATTATTTTTTACCCGACGATTTTTCAATTGATGAGTCTTTATTTAAAAAATACGCGGTGATGATGTGTGGATTTACGGTTAGAAATAACCGACAAGATCTTGTGAGATTGTCAGGAAGCATTTTCTCAACAAATATGCGTCATTTTCTTGGTATTTCCTTTTGACAAAGCTCTCTTGTTAACAAGTAAGGCTAATTATACTAAAACCCATCTACCGAAAAGATGCAGCATTTCTCCAATGCCCTTCAGCCTAAAAGGCATTTTGATTTCGCGACGTTAATCATTTCAAAATGAATTATTTAATTTGTAGCTGAAAGAGGGTGGCCTTTAGCTTCCCATCATTGCAAAAACCATCATGAGGAACTTTTCAAATTCTTGAGTAAGGAATGATTAGGTTAAAAAGGGAGCAAACTCGTTTCGAGACGTTGATAATTACTCCAACAGGTTCTTCACTGGCCTGTGTTCCAAGTGAAAGATGGAGTTTCCATTTATAGGCAAAAATCAAAATCTGATGCAGCCACTCCCCGCCCTCGATTTTCAATCTTATCTCCTTTGATGTCTTGGAGGTGGTCCATGCTAGAGTGGGCCGACCGCACTAAACCATGGCCAACTTTCGTTCGCACTTTGTTATAATAACAATAAAAAGGAAAAGTCATTTTTTCTATGATGGGACCATGCTGTGATATGTGAATTATGTGACGATTTTGAAAACTATAGTGAGGTCAAATGATGTTGACAAGGAGCTGTCATCGAGCTCAGTAGCTTCTTCTTGGTGCTCTTCCTATCGCACTTCGAACTTAATTCGACAGATCCAGTGATCGGACATGCCCGTCTCGCCATACGGCACCTTCGGCACGGCGCTTCTACATATGCGCCAGCCCGAGTGTGTGAAAAAGAATAATAATAATTGAGTGGAGTGTCGATAGAGAAAGCGCATAAGTTCTTCGTGTGCCGAGGAGTAATGCCGAGTAGAGTACAGTGGGGAATATACGTAATGGGTAAGCATGCATATCCCCTTTAGAAAAATTGATTAATCTGTATGGGTCTAGGCTTTGAATATACGGAATTATTCGACTCTATCACTCAAAAAGTAATGGCATTGGATTCTCTGAGAGGGGAAAAGATGCAATTTACAAAGTGGATAGAGATGCTGTCTATATACTTTTTTATTTATTTCTTTCTTTCGAAAAAGAAGACAAATAAAAAAATTATTTAAAAAAAAAAAGGGAGGACTAGAAAAGATGAGATGCTGTTTGGCACCTGACGTGGGTGCAAAAAGACAGTGGGATTCAATCCCGAGGAAGAAGCAGAGAGATTGGCCCATCCATCGCCATTTTTCACTGTTCTTTCATACTCGTAAACGCTCTTTCCATCTTTTTCCTCGCCACTCTCTCCATTTCCCATGATTCCACCGCGAATCCCATCGACCTTCAAGTCAAACCAAAGTCACCCCTTTTCTTCTTTTCTTCTTTTTCCTATGACCCGAATAGAGACAATGTAAAGCTTACTACGTGGTTAAACGAATCGGTTTCGTGAAAGCACGGCTCTCATGCATTTCCGTTTCCCGTCTTCTCCCCGATCCCTCGTTGTCGCCGCCCCCGCCGTCTCGAATGTAGATGTGTAGCGATCCCGAATCGCCGAACCATTTTGATTTTCCAAACGGGGTGTTTTTCAATCCCTTTTTCCCCAAGCATAATTAGCAAGCGCTGTCATGCATTATTATTGTCCAAAAAGGACACTGATAAGTTCCAAGAGGAGAGAGAGTGGGGGCAGGCAGACGGGGAGAAAAGGACGGATGATGATGGGACTTTCTCGGTCGGGAAAGTGGCTGCAATCTTTTGCATGAGGTGCAGGAATATCAGTGGCCTCTTTTCTTCTTGAGATTTCCACCCCGCCCCACCACCACGACCTTTCGAGGGTTTTCGGACACATGGTTCTACAGAAAGAGAGGAACACGAAAGATGACTTCTTGGTAAGAATCCTGCCTCTGCATGAACTGTACAGTCTGATGCTTGTGGTGGAGATCCAAGCTGGCCTTTTATGGTGTCATTAACCCTAATCCCTCTGGTGCTGATAGAGTTTTACTTGGAGGCGAACTGTCTCGGGGGGAGACTTCTCAGTTGGTCGTGCATGAAGGACTGCATGGAGGCCTAAGGGGAGTGTGAGCCTTGGCGAAAGGTGGATCGAATCACAAAAGGTTCTATCCAAATAGACTTATTTCACTCGCTTATGACTCATTTATTGCAAGTAAATCTAGTAACACATATTCACCCCGCATTTCTACAACATTTTCATATTACATATAAGAGTGCTTTTTACGCGATTGAAAGGAGCTCAGCTTAGATCAGTGCATGATGGACCGCAAGGAGGCCTAAGGGATTGTGAGCCTTTGTGCAGAGGATGGATTTGGTGCAGCCCTAGTATACCAAAAGCACACCTCTTTCATCTCTTTGTTAGCAATGCGTGATTGGCTCGCTGCTAGAGACAGATTTTGACCAAATGGCGTATGCGAGAATCTCTCATGTGCTGTATATGCAATGTGTCACATCCTGAATGCAGCAAGAATAGGGGGGCGACACGGCCATCCTTCCACCCAAAGGAAGCAGCCTCAAGCCTAATCAACGACCTATTATTGAACAATGTGCGGCTAGAAGATAGGCAATCGTTTTTTCGGTCATTTATGCATCTAAGGGGAGATCATTTCCACGCTTGTTATCTCATGCTCTCATGGAATTGGTACCCGTATCACACTTGGAAGACAGGAACAAATGCCATTGGTGATTCTTCTTTCATTGCAAATTACTGGGAAAAGTGTAAAAAAAAAAAAGTCATAAATTTATTGTACTAGTGCCAATTTAGTCGTAAATCTTTTTTGGAGTTAATTCGATCTTAAATTTTTTGTTGGTACCAATTGAGTCCTAAACCTTTTGGATGATGCCAATTCGGTCTTAAGACTTTTTGCATTTGCACAAATTGAGTCAATTCGATCGATTTTTATCTAAAATCGCTAATGAGGACATTGATTGTCCCATGTGAAACGGCCAACGCCGATGCGATTATATATATATATTAAAAATTATTAAAAAATAGTAAAAAATTATTAAGAAATAATTTTTAAAATATTTAAAAAATTATCTACATCAATGCCGGCCATTCCATGTAGGACAATTGACGTTTATGTTAGCTATTTCGGATTAAAATTGACCGGATTGACTCGATTTGTACAAATGCAAAAAGTTTTGGACCGAATTGGTATAAATCTAAAAGGTTTAGAACTCAATTGGCACCAATAAAAGGTTTAAGATTGGATTAGCACCAATGTAAAAAGTTTAGGACTTAATTGGCATAAAAAAGATTTAGGATTGAATTGGTATAAATGCAATAGGTTTAGGACTTTTTGCACACTTTTCCCGTAAATTACCGATTTCCTTTGTATAGAGGATTAAAGTAGCTATTAGGGGAAGGTTACATAACTCTTGACCTTGGAAAGAAAGTGAAGACAATACGAATGCTTAATTAGGAGTGAGCGGTTCCCAATCCGATCCGGTTCCTATTAAGAATCGAGAATTGGATAGGTGGTGCCGGTTCCCAACTTTTTGGAACCGGAGACCGGATCGCTAGTTCGGTCCGGTTCCCGGGCGGTCCAATAGAGTCAAGCAAATATTATCAAGGACATTGTTTTCGAAAAAATGAATCTAAAAACAGTATATTTTTTTCCAAAAAAAAAGTAAGATGATAGAATTTTCGAGCATAATCTAGTAATACGTAGCATTCAATATTGTTAGGTGGAGTCATGGCAACAGAAGCTGCAAAATAAACATGTGGTCCAAATCTCAACCGCATGAGATGTCGAAAATGCAAAAAAAAATTAAAATTAAAATTGACTGGTCTGGTCCCTATACCTCTGGAACCGGGAGTCGGACCGCCGCCCTCGAAAATCCGGTCCGGTCCGGTCGGTCCAACTTGCTCACCCCTATGCTTAATGCCCTGTGAGTGCTAGTAGACCCATGCGACCCATATACGAATGAAATTAAATTGTTGAGAAGAAATGGATGGTAATGGGCATTGGTCTTGAAAATAAAAAGAACAAAGCGGTAAACTTTCTCTGTTTGAGGCCGTCCAAGGAGAGGCAAATTGTGCAATCCCGTGGGCTCATCATGGATATTCATACTTGCAGTGTCACGCCCCGACCCGTGCAAGAATAAGGACAATGACATGGCAGTTTCATCGAATGAACACAACTTCAAACATATATATATATATAGAGAGGGAATCGGAGTTCTAAAATTCATAAAATATACATCATCAACTGAAGTAAACCCAAAAGATATAATTTCATTTATATATATTTTAGAGATTGGACTCTCTTATTGACTATGATTAGCCCCTACTTAAAAATGGCTCTTCTTTGAAAGCCCTTCTTTTAAGTTCCTCCATTTTGGAAAGAAAAGTTCTGTTAGGTTCTTAGTAGCAGTCGGCGAGCCCGAGACTCGTTTGTTGACAAAACCGCCCGAGGATAACAAAAAGTAAGGATTCGACTAGCTTTGAGCTCTCACGTAGTTCGGGTTGAATCAGTTTCCGACCAACATAAGGATCATAGTTCGAGGTGAGACTCTGCATTGGCATCGTTTAATGCTATTCGCTTCGAGCTCTTTTGCCTATATATATATTGTGTGTGTGTTTGTTCAAAGAGGAGGAGGAGCACGATGCTTAAGAGCTAAGAGGGAGAGAGAGAGTAGAGACCAGGAAAGAGAGACCAGCAAAGAAGGAAGAAGAAGACGGGCCAGACCCCGTTAACTTTACTGTTTTGATTGTATGGGCCGAAAGTGGGCTTCAAGACAACCCCATTTAGGCCCATTTATTTTAGACTTTTCTTTTCAAAACCCATTTTGGTCTATACGACAAATTTGAACTGACCCATTAATGATCTACTTTAATAAATGAATTAAAAAAATGGATTAGTGATCCATTTTAACAGCTCTATATTTTTCTGACTCGTGGATATAGGTTTAGAAAGAAACCATTGACCCATAGACATTATGAAGGCTGCTGAGTTTGAAGGAGCTAGGCAAGTTTCTTAGCTCATAACAAAGAATTTGATCGAATGACAGGAATGCTCATGGCAAGTACGAGGAGTGCAAGTGAAATAGGATTAAATATCATTTGTATGTAGTAATATGGGTCGGGTGTGAATTACTAAATTTGTATTACATATAAATGGGTCAAAACAAGTTAAATTGATCATTTTGGGTTGGGCCATTCAATCTACCCATTAGAAAGCCTAGGGTGCCATCTAGGCCAAAAAGTTTACTGACCCTTTTTCAAAATTTTATCACTCTTAATTAAAAAGAGAAATCCACGTGGAAATATTGCTTTTCATATGCAGGTACACTAAGATATTCGTAGGATACTAACTAATTTGAAAAGATGTAAGTGACTTATAAGTCATAATTTTTTAAAAAACACAGAAAAATTTGCTTAATTTTATATAGGAGGGACCTACTTTCATAGCCATGTGAAAGTTATTTTTCTTATACGTCGAAGTAACTTCTAATATGTTCAATAACTTTTAGGGTTAATATCACGCAAAACTCTATATATCTATGACAAATTGACCATAGTCAAATTTTGTGGGTTGCCTAAAATCTAAATTGGTAAAAGCACAAATAAGTTTTTAGAAAGGTTGACCATGGTATGTCAACATGTGACTCGATGGGCTAGAGAAATTCATGAAATGTGTGACTAAGGTGACACGTTATTAAATATGGAAAGATATGGTTTGGCTAGAGCTAGGTAGTTAAGACCTTTGATTCTCATTAATCACTATTCGGGACAGACCATGCAATATTGGAAGATCCGATTTATTTAGAGCTAGGTCGGTCAAGAATAGGGGAAGATATGGTTTAGCGTGCCATTGGGATGTCCGGGAGCAATGACCACGTTCCGGTCGTTTGTCGAACGCGTTGATAACGACACGAGGCCCCTAGAGAGTGATCATGCTTCCTAGATCGCCATGTCAATCGAGCTTAGCTAACTTCACTAAGGGTTGAAATTAAAGCCATGTCATCACATTTTTTTAGGAAGAAATGTGTTATGCATGTACTTTGGGATTTTTAGTGACCCATAAATTAGTTTAGGCTAAATTAAATACTAAACCACGCATTCATTTATCGGCTTAAATTTTTAGAATAATTAACAATGGTATGTCAACACGTGCCTCGATGGGCCAATGAAATTCATGAAATGTGTTACTAAGGTGACATGTCATTAAATAGGAGAAGTTACGATTTAGTTAGAGCTAGGTAATCAAGAGCTTTGATTATCATTAATCACTATTTAGGACAAACCAAGTAATAGGGGAAGATATGGTTTAGTAAAGTTAGGTCGATCCTAAATGAGGAGTTGATTTAGCGTGTTGTTGGGGTGTCCAAAGCGTTGACTATGTTTTGGTCATGTATCACCCTGGACCGACCCTCTCCTAGTTCTCGCAAGGACCTACTCGCCCTCGCTAAGGCGCCCGTGAACTCGTTGGCCTTCGCCAACTCCCCCATTGGCGGTGGCGCGGCAGCCAGCCCTCCGACTGTGTTTGTTCCTTTATTTTTTCAAAATTTCAATTTCTTTTTTAATTTTAAAAACAAAGAAAAAAAACAAAAAATCAAAAGGGGAAGTGACGAAAATACCTTTTAGGTTAGGCATTTTTTAGACTCTATGACCACTTCAAGCTCTTATTTGAAATTTTAATCTCAAATAAGAGCCTTAATTTGAAATTTTCCCACTGTTTTATTTCAAATTAAAGTAATGCGGTCGAAAGGCAAGTAAATGAATAAAACAAATAAGCGAACAAAATATTCGCTGTTCATCTACACCGTTGAATGCGGCGGACCAAACTCTCGAGCTTTAACGGTGCAAATGGGCTGAAAGTAACGGCGTTGACCGAAGGACAACCAACCAGCGCGCAGCCACGCCAGCTATAATTACGATCGGACCACAATCTGTTGGAACCACCATGAGCACGACAGCTCGCACTCCTGCTCCCAACACTCTTCCTCTTCACACAGCAGAGTCAGCCTCCAGAGCCACCGCAATGGCGAGGAAGCGAAGCCTCCGCCGCACCACTGTCTTCGTCACTCTCCTCTCCCTCGCCGCCTTCGGAGCCGTCGTCCCCGCCTTCGCTCCTCTCCCTTCCCTCTCCTCTCCCCGCTCTTCTCTCCCCAGGACGGTGCGATTTCGCGACGCTTCGAAATTGCATAGTTTTTCCGCAAGCGATAGCGACTTAGTCGTCGTATTTTGATCTGTTTGAGCTGCCTTCGATGGAATTGATCGGCTTGAGCTGCCTTCTATGGATTTTGATTTGTTTGAACTGCCTTGAATTGGTCACGTTTCGAATGTCGAGTGTTCAACGTTCGGCGAAAGATCGACTGTCTGGAATGATTTAACCGTCGGTTCTCGTCGCTTCGTTGTGTCTAGCTTGTCTGCTTCTGTTTTGTCCGTTCGTCATTCAAGGCAATACTGACTTTAAATGCTGCTGATCACTATGTCGGCTGTAGAAATTTAGTTGTCACACTACTGTTTTTCATCAATGCTAGCATAAATTGTTAGTTTCTGCGTTATCGTTCAAAGTTCAATCCGAGATTGACCTGGAGGACTTTCCCTAATGGGAGCTGCCTTAAGCTGCAAGGTTCCTGCTTCGTTGTGTCCACTTTTCCGGATTATGTTCAGCGATTGAAAAGTGATTTTTCATTGTTATTGTAGTTTAAGTTTTGATTTATTCTGCTCCTTCAAAATGTGCATCTCACTCTTTGGAGACTAGTTACCTTTGATTGTGAATCTGCATAGTTGTGGGTTTGAAGTTCAGTTGTTTCTCGGGTTACTTCTATACCTGAGTCTGATTGCTATTTACTTTTGTTAGTCCAACGGGTGGAAGTTTGAGATCACCAGTGACAAGTTCTGGAAAGACGGCAATCCCTTTCAGATAATTGGTGGTGATGTTCACTATTTCCGGGTGGTTCCGGAGGTAATTTTTCTTACTGATGTGATTACATTGCAATGGTCTTCTGTGACAATTGTTATACATAATTTTTCCCAAATTCTACTGACAAATAGCTGGTCCTTTCTATTTGGAGATGCATTATTTTAGAAGAGAAACTATGTTATATTGATCATAGTTGAAGCAGTATTACTGGATGTGGTAATGTGTCTTATTTAGGCTAGAAAGGGAACTTTGAACTTGAGATTGTTTTAGAAGATCACTTTCTGCTCCATCAGGAAACAATAGACTCTACAGCTCCATGACCTGACAAATTCATGGAGCCCTTACAGAAGGACTTGTTACTTCTTAATATAACTCAGCATCTACTTTAATGTTGACTAGAACCACTCTTTGCTTGAAGTTACAATGCCCATTTTCCTTTAGTAAATTGATTACACTTGGGCATTTATGGTACATTCAGTATTGGGAAGACAGATTGTTGAGAGCAAAAGCCTTGGGTTTGAACACTATCCAGACATATGTTCCATGGAATCTGCATGAACCAAAACCAGGCGAAACAGTCTTTGAGGGAATTGCAGATATTATATCTTTTCTCAACTTGTGCAAGAAGCTTGATCTCCTGGTTATGCTTCGAGTGGGCCCTTATATATGTGCAGGTAAGGGCCAGACTCTTCTTATAGGCGCTTTAAAACCTGTTAATCCACATGGAAGTGTTTGCTGCCCTTATCTTGACTCTGGAGTGGACATTGGATTGACATGGCCTCATTAAGCCCCTTTGGCATATTTAAACTGTCATTCCGTTTGAACCTAGGTTATTGGTGTCTCTTCCATTACAAGAGTAGGTTGTCAGTCACACCTCTTTGATTTCGTGCACAAGTAAGTGGGGGTAGCATTTTGGCGCAAAATGGTGAAAGTAGGACACTTTGTCTCATTTCCTTTTCTTCTTTTGGTGGAGCTGTGAAAAGTTTGAATTGCTAACCTTAAGTTTATTTGGACATAACTTAATTTTGTATTTTCTAAGTCTAGTGAGATATAAAATGTGAAATCGCTAATTCGTGGTGAACTTGAAGACCTTCATTGTTCATTTGATTTTCCAAAGACATGACTTCGGACAGTCACGTGAATTCTCAGTTGTTTCCTTTTACAGATGAGATGAAGTTTATGCCTCCACGTAGGACTGACTTGCATCTGTGTTTCCTATTTTGTTGCAGCCAAATATATTTGGTGCATATTTCCTCGAATAATTTATAATCTGTTCCACTATTTAGGACTTAAGGATTAAACATCATTTGCATGATTGAGGCTGTGAAGTGCACTATCCATTATGTAACAACATCAGCCTCATTTCCATGTCATGTTTCTTTTATCCTCTTCACTTCTGTTTTCTGTTCTCTTTGATAGGACATCTATGCAAATAGCAGATCTAGTTATTCTTTCGGGTCCGTGCTATTCCTTTATTTCTATGTTGTCTGCAGTCATTGAATAGTTCGTTTCTCATGTCTTTCCACTTAATTAAAGCAATACTCTTAGTTGCTGTTCTCATACTCACAAAGAAGTATTACTTGACTTCTAGCACTTAATTAAGCATGCCTTGTAGGCTAACAGGTTGTCCTGTGCAATTTCACTTTTTAAGTGTTGGAAATGCTTTAAGACCATGACTTCATACATTCTGTTAGCCTGACACAATAAATTCAGGTAGCATTTGTGCTTTAATTTCCTATTCTTTGTGAAGAGCCAATTGTAGAGAGCATAGTTGGTTCCACAGAGCAAAGTTGGTTTCTGACTCATTCATTTAATTTTAATGTGTGTGTAGTTAGAAAGGTGTGATTACCAGTAAGGACATGCACTGGACTCCAAATGCTCTTGTTTTCTGCCTTCCTTACCAAAGCCTCTTTGCATGTTAAGTTTGTAATGGAGATTGCTAAATCTTGTCCTTTGTAATTCAATAAATGGCTCATCTTCAGATATGTTGTCATGTTTGACGTTTTTATTTATGCAAGAACAAACAAGTGTGATCCTCTTTTTACTGGCAATAGGATATGATTACGTTCATTCAGAGCTGGACTTACCATTGGAGCGGAGACATACAATTCTTCAAAATAAATATGATAAATATTGACACTGCTCGCTGTTTGAATTCTATAAGTTTGTAATAGGGACGCTAGTGTTTCTTTTGGTGCATCAATTAGCAATATCTGTGATATGATGCCATTCCAATTTTCCTTGTTTCCCCATTTATATGTTGAAAATGTTCCTGATGGGTACATATTGATGCAGAGTGGGATTTTGGGGGCTTCCCTTACTGGCTACTTGCCATAAAACCAGCACTTACGTTAAGATCATCTGACCCTGCATTTGTCAAGTTGGTATGTGTTCCTACTCTGTCTGTCAATAATCAAGAATTGCTGCGCTTCGTGATGCTGGAACATTGTGGGATTGAATAATTGTTCTAGAAAAGCTCTTTGATGTGTTTTGGATTCCTAAAGAGATTGGGGTCATTTTCAGGCTCCATTTGACCGATAGATATATCTCTGCATTCAACTTTCCTGTTTTGCCATCTTCAGATATGTAAGAAAGGTGGCTAGCTTAACTTCCACTTTTATAGACACAAGAAAGGTGGATTGCTTTGCTTACCTCTTTATGTATGTTAATGCTCTCACATTTTTCTTTCTCTCTCTCTAGAAATTTTGGTTATCTCCGTATTTTGATGTTACCGGTCCTTTTCTGTACATCCATCTTTGTCCAGTGAAGTCCTGAATTTTTCTCATCTATACGGGTGCTCGCTTTAAATATGGACAAATTTTCTCATCTTAGTGGTCAGCCTATGTAAATCAAGGTTCTCTCAAAATGAGCTAATAATTTGTGCTGATGATTCGTTTTTTGGAATGTTCCCATTTGTTTCTCTAGATGGAAATGTTTAGTTATACTGAAAAATTCAAAGTTTGGGAGTCGTTCTCAAATTGTAATGAAATGGATTAGAGAGGTCTTAATCATGAAAAAGCAAGTTAGTGGGACCCTCTTGCAAGCATTTGTAGCCACAAAAAATAAGGACCAAGATCAAGTCCAAGTTTCCAAGGTGCTAAATCACTACTATTATAGGTATGGAGTGGCGCTGCATGCAATAAGAATGTCAATTGAAGGATAGTAATCAGATGGAAGCCTCATGAAAATCGAGTAAAATTTCAGCTGATGCCGCGTCAATTTCGGACTGGATTGTTGGAGTTTGAATGCTTTTCGTATCAATGAGGGAAAATTTGTGCCTGTCAGTATTGTTAAGTAGAAATTTTGTTTCGGATGCAATTATGGGTGAAGCAAGGGTGCTATATATGGCATCAAAGTGGCGGAAGGAAACTGGAATCGGCCAAGACAGGTAATAAGTGGTGCCTAGCAACCAGTAAGCGGATTACTTAGCCATGGCAATGTTTCTCAAAAAATTGTCATTTTGGATGAGCTGAGAGGAGAGCTGCTGACCCAGGGGTTGGCTGAGTGGTTGGTTGACTGGTTTTGGATGTGATATATTTCATTTGCGTACAACTCACAATGTTTCCGCTCAGAGTAACTGGGGTCATGCTGCTGCGCTTTGGGTGGTCTTATCTGAATAAATGTGGATATGGCGGTTTGTGTGCCTCCTTAAGAGTTAGTCGAGCTGCAAGGTTCGGATATCCCGTGTATTTAAGAGAAAAAAAAGGAGTGGAGAGCTACAGAATGAATCGACCGAAAACTAATGTAGTTACCCATTAGAAAGTAGATTTGGTGGTAGTATTGGAGGGAGCTAGGGAACAAGGTGGGCATGTGGAATTTAATGAATTCAAGTTCTAATAGTTTCCTAGGTCCTACTTATGGTGAAGAAATGACATGGAAATTAGAGGGTGATATTAATTATTTGTTTGGTTTGGCTATATGAACTCTGTAATGGTAAGGAGTTCTTGGTGTAAAAATATTGTCATTGGTTTTCTTGAATATTGTACCATATCTCAGTCAAAATGCACTGCAGACCACATGTTCAACAGGATAGCCATGCTCAAGTGATAGTCCGTAAATTTCGAACTGTAACAGGTTGAAAGGTGGTGGAGCATCCTACTTCCGAAGGTTTCTTCTCTTCTTTATGCAAATGGTGGCCCTATAATAATGGTTCAGGTATAAAATCAATATCGTTGTTGTTTATCTTTGCTAGCTGCTATTTTATGTTTCTTCTAATATCGTTCTTGTTTATTTTTGCTAACTACTATGTTATGTTTCTTCTTAGGAAATAGGAGATTGCCAATGTAGGAGAGAGACTTGCATTGCTTCTTGTTACTTATTCTAAAAAGAAGTAGAAGGGACCTTATTCTTTCCTTTTAACAGAGGAGAACTTTTTCTGTTTGTTTAAAGATTACTCGCAATGACTGTCTTAGGGTCACATTGTCCTTTTGCCATCGGTGGATTCACTAAGATCCCTAAACTCACTTCTTTTTTCGCCTCACGTATGCCTGTCTGCATGACTGTAAGTGCACATGCAAAGGGCGACAGCAGTTCTGATGCATTTCAAAATTCCTTTGAACTTGAAAGGCTGTACTACATGTTTTCACTGTTCACTTTATTTGAGTATGAATATTGTGCTGGATCTTGCAAGCATGATATTTCTCCAATTTTCCAATGTACTTTTGACGCTTTGGAGCATTTTATGGTTAATGAGAAAAATTTGTGTCGTATTTGTTGTCAAGAATATCTGGTCTGAGATTTTAGACCCACGTAATCTCAGGGCTATACTTACTTTTGAAGCATTTTGGCTTGTCAGATATAGTCGCACCTGTTCTTTTAGGTGGGGTAATTTTTTTTTTTTTTGACTGAAGGTGGGTGGGGTACTGACTTGGTAGTAAATGATTTTTTTGACAGATTGAAAATGAATATGGCTCATATGGTGACGATAAAACTTATCTTCATCACCTTGCGAAATTGGCTCGAGGATACCTAGGCGATGAAGTAATCCTGTAAGAAGTTCTCTGTTTGGCAAATTCAATTTCACCGTAGGATTAGATGTATGGTCGATCTCATTATTTTGGCAAAATGATACAAATTGCAGATGCATCTGTTAAGGAGACTATTTTTTTCCCCATATTGCCTAAAACTCGGGTCTTGCATTTGTGGAACATGGAAGCACTTAAGAATGACGCTAGGCATGACATCCTTTTATTCTCTGATCTTCTGAAATTGTTATTCTAATGCTGCAGCTACACTACAGATGGAGGTTCTAAGGAAACTCTTCAGAAAGGAACAGTTGGAGACGAAGATGTTTTCTCAGGTTAACTCATTGTTCATGTGTGTTTTATGGATTTAGAGAGTCATTGTACTTCTCAGTTTTGGATTGTTTCCTCATGTTCTAAGATACGTTTATCAATAGTTGTTCCTATTAATGCTCCCTAGAATTAAGCTACTATTCAGTTTCCATGCCACATATTTTTTTCGAGCAACTTTTTAGATCTAAGTCCCATACAATCTTCTCACCTCAATTTTCTGATATTAGCTGTGGATTTTGAAACTGGTGCCGAGCCTTGGCCTATATTCAAATTGCAGAAGCAGTTCAACGCCCCAGGAAAATCGCCACCACTTGCTGCGTGGGTCTCTAAGCATATTTAAGTACAAATCTTCAATTTAGGCTAAGCGATCGTTCTGGATCACTGGTTCAGTTGTTGAAAATTTGTTGTTTCAGGGAGTTTTACACTGGTTGGCTCACACACTGGGGTGAGAATATTGCTCAGACAGGTGCTGAATTTACTGCGGCTGCACTGGAAAAGATTTTATCAAGAAATGGGTCTGCTGTGCTCTATGTATGCCAATATTATTTTTTGTTGTCCTTCATATTTGAAGATCGTAAATAACTGTCTTCAATTCATCTCTTTGAGCTTCTAGATGGCACATGGTGGAACAAATTTTGGGTTCTACAATGGAGCAAATACTGGCGAGAGTGAGTCCGAGTATAAGCCTGACCTCACTTCTTATGACTATGTGAGGAAGAATTGATCTTTTTTTTTCCCTTTTTTTCATTTGTCACAGCCGATGGTTAATGTTGTAAATACAAAATTGATTTTCTTCTTCCAGGATGCCCCTATTAAAGAATCCGGTGATGTGGAGAATCCAAAATATAAAGGTAACATACTTGGGCTACCTCTCTTGAAGCTTTTGCCTATCATATTACCCTAGGAACTGCTTCCTGTTTTTTGAGCCAATGTGTTTCAATGCTTCAAAAGTGACTGTAGAAGGTTTGAATTTTGATATGCTGCTCATGTAGTGTTACCCAGCTAATTTGAAGTCATGATATTCGGCCACAAAACAGTAGTGGTGGTGGGAATTTGCATTGAGAAAGAGTTCTGCTATAGTTGTGGCGTTTGTCATGATCTTTGGCACCTTGATACTGCTACTACGATTTCGGTGTTAAGTGGTGCATGCGGGTGGTTTTAAGAATTATGTGAAGAGATTAACTTGTTGTCTCTGGCCTTTTCGGTCTAGAGCCCTTCAATCATTTCTCTCCCTTTTCTTAGCAATGAACTGCAGTCAAACTACGAATGGGAATTTGGGATGGCCTCTACTTGTTTTTTTTTTTAATATCTTGCGGCTCATGCTCAACTTTTATTAACCGAAAAAAGTATTTTTTGCCTCTAAAATGTTTAAAAAACGTGTGGTTCTGTACTTGTGATTGTAAAATATGTGCAAAATTTCATTCTGGATTTGTTTCAGCTATTAGGAAAATTGTCAAGCAGTATTCTACAGTGCCTCTTCCTTCGGTACCTTACAACAATGCAAAGACAGGCTATGGAAGGATTCAGCTACAAAGAACCTCTTTTCTTTTTGATTTACTAAATGTTCTAGGTCCTCATGATGTTGTGGAATCTGAATACCCCTTGTCAATGGAGTTAGTTGGGCAGGTTCGTATATATTGCGTAGTCTTGGAGGTTAATATGAGCAGTTGAAATACAGAAGCTTGCTTAGTAATGAAAGTAGCTAAATATGCCTTTTCTGTTCAGATGTTTGGATTCTTATTGTATGCATCTGAATTTGCTGCAATGGACGATGGCAGTATGCTTACCATACCCAAGGTAACCTTTTACATTATACTTTGAAAGCATGGGGGAAACTATTTCATTGGTTCTAATGCATTATTCGACACTGAAGAACATTTATCTTGTGAATAATCTCTTTTTGGGCTCTGAGCTTCTGTATATATGATTGGCCCTTCTCTTTATCTTATATTTATATCTAATGGTTCACTGATAGAAGAGAAGATATTTGATAGATGTCCATTGGCAATAGCTGATGTTCTCTCACTACAGCAGCTTTAATGTGCAATATTGCAATGTCACCCCCGTTCCAATTTTGTAGGCTCCCCTTAATATCTGATGTTCTCTCACTACCCCAGTTTTAATGTGCAATATTGCGATGTCAACCCGTTCCAATTTTGTCGGCTCCCTTAATCATGGGGTTTAAGAAAGAATCTAAATAAATATTGTGCTAAGTGACATAGATTCATTGAGACAAAACAAACACATAAGTTTTGATTGCAGGTGCACGATAGAGGTCAGGTGTTTGTGTCATGCGCTTCGCTAGAGGACAGACCACTGTATGCTGGTGATATTGAAAGATGGTCAAATAAACCACTTCGTCTTCCGGTTACCAAATGTGCATCAAGAATCACTTTATATGTCTTGGTATGTGATCCTAGCTCCTCTTTGGTATGCCGTAACTTCTGGGATAGCTCATCAAATTCCTCAAGCAAACACAATCTAAGTTTGTTGAATAGTGCTTTGTCTTCTTTGAGGTGAAATTTTCGCAGTAGCTCACAAGTTGTGTGCTTTGCTTGTCAAAGTGATCATTGATTTGAGTGCAAAAAATCTTTTGCAGTAGTTGGCAGAGTACATGAAATTTTACATGGCACTGCACTGGTTTCTGGTTATTCCAAGTCCCCTCGTGGTTTGTTCTCTCATTACTTTGTTTGAATTGACCGTGGAGATAGAATTAATCTGAGGCTAAATGGTTGAAATGCATTTTAAAATGCACACAAAGTTTACCATAGCTTGACCCTTTTGAGAAAATAGGTCATCCAACATTGTATACATATGCAAATATGCTTGTTTTAGGCAGATTACCTCATGCATGTATCCAAAGGAACGTCACTTAGTTGTTCAGGGATGCCATTTTAGCTGCACGTAACATTTGTAATTGATTCTACTTGCTTCACTTTGAAATTTCAACCTCATCCCTGCACTTAACATCTGCTGGGTATATCCCCTTGTGTAGAGTGGTAGTTGAGATTGATGGTTTCAATGAACGTGGTAACCAAACTTATTGAAACAAGACGATTGTGACGTGAAGTTCTCAAGTATTTCGTTTGTTTCACTTTTCAATTGAGTTCTGCCGTAATAGGTGCAATGTGTTGGAAATATTCTTGTTCACCTCCATTCCAAAACTAATGCAGTTGTTCTTCCTATAGGTTGAGAACATGGGTCGAGTAAATTATGGATCCTACATGTTTGACAGGAAGGTAAGTATTTATGAAAATTGAGACGGTTGTTTGTTACGTTTTCCCTTTTTTGGCATAGTTGAACATGATTTGAAACAAAGTCAGGGTGTTTTAATGCTCAAGTGTAAATCTAGAATTAGTCAAGATACAAAAATATTTACCTTGAGTATACTTGAATTTCAAAGTGATTAAATTGTTGCTGAAGGTTGTTAATTCGATCTTTGCTATAATCCCACAATTATGTATGAAACTTTGAAAAGCTATAGTACTCAAATTGAATATCCAACTTGGTAATAGGAGGAACATTGTTCAGTGTGCTGAAACACTATAGTAGATTCTCAGTCAGTTTTGGTGATGCTAGTTAGTAGTTATTGCTTAAAGTTTTGAGATAGGAACCACCTTCTTTGCAGGCTTTTGCAATTTCAGTAAAATTCCTCCATTTCCTAAAAATCATGTATTTTTCTACTACATTCTATATAGGGCATCTGTGGAGTCTTCCGACAATTGCAATAATTGTTGGAGATACTTTAAGGGTAAATTCTCAAAATCTACACTTTTGCGAAACCTCTCAAACTCTGACAGCCCCTGGATTTTGCCTTCCTGGTCTCTTTTTCTGGTGTTTGTGGTTACAAGATTCTTAACAAGGATGATAATTATGTTCTAACATTTGCCTTAAGGCTCGCACGATTATGTCCAGTGATCCTCATCAAAGCTTCCTTGAGACAGCTAACTGCACAATTGCTTTTAATGGAAAGTACTTGATTTCGTAGAATGTGTTACTTCATTCACACATGGAAGACTTAATTGTCTTTTCCCTCATGCTTTTATGAAAGGTTCATCTCTCTGTCCGCCTTTACCTTGACAGGGTATTCTGACTTCTGTTTACCTAAATGGAAGAGTTCTGCTTGGGTGGAAAATGTTCTCAATTCCTTTGCACAACCTGAATGAGGCAACAAAACTCAATCCTATTGTTCAGGTCGGACATTCAGGAGGCATGAAAGTTCTATCTAACAAAACTACCAATAGATCTGGTACGTTCTCATAAAATCTTCAAAGTAATGTCATGCCTGTTCTATCAATTTTATGGTTTTTGCACCTGTTGTTTGTGGTTTTAGACCATGTTTCCCTGCATTGTACATCATTCTACTGATGTAATATAAAAGAACATCTTTCTGTTTCTTATCAGTAGATGGTGCAACAAGAGAACCTGCCTTTTATGCTGGCAGTTTCCGTGTCGATAAAGTCGCCCAAATTAAGGACACATTCGTTTCTTTCCGAGGATGGGGTAAAGGAGTTGCATATGTTAATGACTTCAATATAGGAAGATTTTGGCCGGTAAAGAAATCTTTTATTTTTGTTCTCGGTTCGATTGAACCTTGTCAAACATGTCCATCCTCCTGTACTATAGTACTGATATTTGCATGGATTCTTCCTGCAGTCTTTTGGTCCGCAATGTAACCTTTATGTTCCTGCACCTGTCCTTCGAGTTGGGGTAAATTCACTGGTATGACATCCTTCTTGATTTCTTGGCACCTTGGGTAGCGCCATTTCTATTTAATTTTAATGTTTCAGGGAAATTACAAGTCATTGCTACTGAAACGCACGTAACAAGATACTTCTCTTATGGGAAACACTATCAACTGAACTTCCATAGGTCCTTTTTATTTGCTTTTTTTAATCACTCCACTTGAAGCTTTGATGAAGATTTTGAAAAGTGCACATGCATTAAATTGTCCAAACCATTTTTACGAGAATATTTTCCAAATCGTTGTTAATGAAAACATTTTTCATCAGCTAATTATTTTAAGTGATATAAGCGATCATTTTTAGGAACATATTTTCCAAATCATTTATCTTACGTGAAATAAATGGAGCCTAAATTTGAATGAGATGAAAAACATTGTCCGCTTTAGGCCTTTGATCCATACAAGCTTGGGCTTTCACAAAAATCAAATCTTCTTTTCTGTTGAATGCTACAATTATTGTTAGCAGTTAATGCGCCTCTCTCTCTCTCTCTCTCTCACTCACATATGAAGAACTGTTTTGCTACCTCTGGGCAGGTGGTTCTGGAATTAGAATCCCCAAAGCCCGATCTTGTCTTGCACTCGGTTGATGAGCCAGATTTCTCTTGTGGTAAATCCAAATCGAGCGTGCATCAGCTTTGATCCGCAGCTGCATTGACTGGAATTGACCGTTCTGGAGACATGGCAATATCAGAAGCTTAGAGCTTCATAGTTGAAACGTATCACGGTGTGCCAAAATTGGCAAAATGCTCTCATTGTCAACCATTAACAATTCACCACTGATGTCTGTTCACTGCATAAACCCTGCAAGTGATGTTTATGATGGAGACGTCTTGGGCTTGGAATAGAGAGGAAGCAGTTTCCGGAGGTGGGAAAAGTAGCTGCAGCTAATTGGCTTATAACTTAGATTGAAAGCAGAGAAGTTCGATTGCTCTAACAGGTCGCATCTGCAAGGTTCACATCAACTGCTCTATCCACGTCTGAACGAAATTCGGCAACACATTCAGCAGTTTCGTTAAGCAGAAGCAGAGGATGGAGACTTTGCCATCCCAGTTCCGATAGTCGCTTAAATAAAGACCATTCATGTGTTTTTATGGGCTGTAAAGTGTAAACCATCTGAATAAATAGTGCCCAACTTTTGTGACCCTCTTGAGGTTGGGGATTCACCTTATAAAGTGTACTCAAGTTTGCTTTTGCTTTTGACTCATTCATGCACACCATTCGCTCTTCTGTTAGGCCATTTCCGTTGTACTTACACATGCTCAACACAGCTGGTCGGAGTTGGAGAAAAGTTGATCTTGAACTTAGAAATGGTATTTTGGCATGGTCTGGTGATCGATATACTCCCTCTTCGCAGATATATATACTTGAGATGGTGACTGTGGTACAGGCTTCAACGACTTGATTAAGAACTTCGGTTTTTTTTAAAAACACACATCAGGATTGTTGAAATAAGACATAAAGAGTATAGTCGACTGATCTTTTCCTGCAGAACCGGACCAACTTTCACCTCAAAAAATGAAAACCGATCAACGTTTGGCAATCGAGTCTTTGCATAGGCACATTTAACCGTTAGATTATCCAAACGGCATTAGACCCAAAGGGACCAGAAGATGCTAGATCGGCCACCCTTTCGAAATAACATTCACATGTCCTTGATGCCATGAACGTTCCTCCAACATCAAAGAAGAAAAATAATTGCTAATAACCTACCTGGAGTTCAAGTCAGAGCAAATCTTATTTCAAGACCTTTCTCACCATCTCAGTACAAATTTGGCTTGATCCTGGACAAGACCAGCTTTTCTAACAGCTCACAGGAGTAACCTCAAAAATAGAACAAAAAGAAAAAACCTCTATGCCGAGGACAATTATGCTACAAACATCTCCTCCTGGCTGCAGAAGCAAAAGAAGGCTTCAGGATTGATGGGGAGCATCTTTCTGATCTGGCTTAGAGCTCACCGCAGCAGTTGCGGCAGCCGTCACTGCAGCTGCGGCTGCCCCCAACTTGACACCACCTGCTGCCTTCATAGCACCACCTATTTTTGCAAATGCGGCTATACCCCCAACGAGGATAGCCCTCAATGCGACTGTGGGTTTAACTGCCATGTCTTGGTGCACCTGTCATTTCCAACGTTGTTGCACACATGCAAGAAGTACAAGTACAAATTAAAGAACAATTTCATTTTGGAAAAAGACCGGTGTGGATGATAACACTAGTAAAAGAACTGCAATTTCAAAAGATAATGACTATGATAACAATAGTAAATAGTGCATTTCCAAAACTGAGAAGAGAACAAGTCTCTGATAACAGTGGTACACTTGCAAGAATAAACATGCAATTACTCCTACAGTCGAAGCTTAGAAGTTGCAGGGCCTGAAATACACATAACTTAAGAGCAATCTTTCATGGTCTTCAATCCTAGACCACCTATTTAATCAATTTTGAAATCACATGATCCAAATCACTGCCCTATGTAATATGAGACACCTTAAGATACTAAGGCCGCAATGCACAGAAGAGTGTAAATCCCTCTTAATTTTGGCTACCAACTGCTTTATGACTGCTTGTCAGTAGGCAAAAAAAAAGTACTTTGATCTTGTCGTTTATTTCTTTCTAGAGCATCCAACCTGACCATCAGCACCTCCAACTCTGCTAATCCCAGGGTCGCTCTCCATTTCTTTTGCATAGTCAGGTATAGAGGAGCTTCGGTTAAGTTCTATGCAATACAGAATAGATAGTGCTGTATAAAATGTCAACAATGTAATGTACTAGAGATCACATTAAAGAAGAAGGGGCAATGCTAGTACGTTTGGATGTCGGATTGAGGTGAAAAGCACTAGGCATAGCTTATGATCTCAAGAGGACGGATTTTGGGCTAGTATTATTTCATTCCCAGTTCCCTGTAGCATGTGCTGACATTGAAATGGTTGAACTAGAAGAGGATCTATGGTGAATCAGTTGCGGTAGTGTAATCGCTACCGCTATCATAGGATACATAAAGAGGTTTTTATAAGGATCTAGATGGTTTGCCAGAGAGCAGATGGAAGATGTGGTCAGCCAGTAATCCAAAATAGAGTGGTCCAAGGATCTTAAAAGGCTTGAGACAAAGAAAATCATGATGCAGCAGAAACGCAGATGCCTCCAGAAACTTTGCTCGGGAACTTGCAACACGAAAGGTAAATAAGAATCGATTATGCCAGCAAGGGCAATACTTTTTATATGTATCCCAACCTTTAGAACTATGACAGCAGTACAATAGTACCTCAGCATTTTGAGATCGAGGCAACTCAAGTCACTAATACAGAGCTACCCAACATATTCTAGGAAGTCTCTCCAACCGCTACTCTAAAGGTAGAAGAGAAGAACAGCGACACGAGAACTTTCTCCATCGAATGAACGTGAAACAAAGAGCACGATCACGAACCTTCCAAATTTATAATAACTAGAATCATCAAAGGCAACCCGAGATAAGGATTATTAAGATTAACTTCGCCTGCACCTTCATAAACCCATCCCCGAAAACTATGAAAATAACAAGCATTATCTTTTTCATATTTTTCTCCAAAGTAGCCTCGCCCCATTTACCATATAGAAACAAAAAGTACCCGGTTCCTCCGTTTTTGAATTCCCTCAACATGATTTCATTCATTATAACAACCAATTCCATCTTCAAATGCAGTGCCAATCACCCCTTTCCTCAACAAATGTCGCAAATAACAAGGACGAAAAATAAAAAAAAAGCTCGCTTCTTTTACTTATCTCCTACCCTAATCCACATCCCAAACATATGCAACAATAATAATAACCCAACTAAAGGAAAGACAAAACCATGGGCACAGTTTTATCGATTTAAATAAAAATCCAGATTCTGATCTCCGGAATGAACCATTTCATCTCTAATCAACGGAAACATGAAAGAACGACAAATGTCAAAGCCATCAATGCCGCGAACTGATTATCATCGTCGAATCGAAGATTCTTCAGCTGGACAACGTACTACGCAGAACAGTCCGAAGAAGAAACGAAGCATCGAGGAGAAAAAGTCAAGCGAGCGAGATCAAACCTGAAGTCTCGAGAAGAAGAAGAATAAATCGAAGTCGACACGAAGGGATTCGATGCAGAGTAACGGGAGGCCTGCTTGTGGTTTTTGCTCCTACATTCTTCCCCAAATTTTGACTTTTTTTTTTTTTACTTTGTTTGCAAAGTTTTTTTAGTTGTTTATATTTAATTTTTTTCAATATTTTTGCTTCTTGGCATATGCGACTCTCAAAACTTGGCATATTCGACCAAAAAAAAAAAAAAAAAAGAATACGTTATCGAAAACTCGCTCCAAAAGCATCTAACTGAATTATTATTGGAATATAATGTAATCCGACATCTAATATCATAATTTTTTTAATTTAAATCTAATATCATAATTTAAAGAGATGTTGTTCATATCGTAATCGATAAAAAAAAAAAGTCACCGTATTTAATAAGAAAATAATAATTATATCGTATTTTTTAGTGTTTTATGAAAGAATGGCTCTATTCAATAATAATAATAATAAATCTCGTTTCATAGCAAAAGATTAATAACTTTAAAGCACACGAATATTGAGACTTACAAATCGTGTCTTATTGATCCTCAGGCTAGGCAATTCCACTGATTTCGAAAATCAAGACAAGTGTGGAGGATTTGTAATCGTGTCCAAAAGTGAATGGATGAACTAAATTAACATAAATACAAAAAATTTAAGGTTCGAAACAGACAGAAGTAAGGTGAGAAACGTGACGATGGAACGGGAATTATAATAGTTTTTGGACTTTTTTGGTAACTTCTCCCATTAGATAACACAAGAGTTGGGGCATTGTTTGGGTTTTGTCATCCTCTTCAACTTTGGGCATTTCATGGCTATTGCTCTTCTCAACGGCAAGCGACTTATGCTCTATCTTCTTGATGATGCAGCCCTTTGGCTAATCCAGGCAATAAAGTCAAGGGTTAATACCACAAAATCCCTAAGTCGTTGGGTACATCCATCAATGAGATGATTACATATATCCCAAAATATTTTGTAATACTCCCTAGATAACACAAAAGTTGGGGTTTTTTTTTATCCTCTTCAACTTTGGGAATTTCTTGGCTATTGTTTACGGCAAGCGGCTTATGCTCTTTTTTGATGATGCAGCCTTTGGCTATCGCATAAGTCAAGGTTATACCATAAAATTCCTAAATCGGTATATTTGTGATAAATTTACTCTAAATTATTTTTGACAACAAAAAACATCAAATCGGTATACTTGTGATAAATTCACCTATCGTTAAATTTAACCGTCAAAATTCTTGAGTTAGATAAAACGTGACAGTTTATGGATGTACTAATTAATTTATTTTTACCTTTTGTTTGTCACAAGTGTATCAATTTGAGATTTTTTTGTTATATTAACTCAATTTAACGAAAGGTAAATTTCTCATAAATGTATTAGTTTGGGTTTTTTTCATGATTGTCATAAGTGTATTAATTTTGAGTTTTTCGTGGCATTAATCGATAAAATCAAATGCTTCTAAAAGCAAGGAGGATGTTAATAGGAATGGTTGTGGGGATCGAATTCAGCTGTAATCCCAAGGCTCTAGTAAAGAAAAGGGTTTAGGAATAAAGTTCGTAAAGTTTGTTTCTTTTCATTGTCTAGCATTGAGCAGTGGTTAAGGCCTTAAAGGGGCGAATAAAAGAGTAGTGGTGCTCCCATTTGAGCGGCACTCAAATTACTTTCGACAGAATGAGTCGTTCAGTTGACATGCCATAGATCACTATCTCAAGCTATAGAAACTTTAAAACTAATACTTCCACAATATATAATCATGGGAAGAATAGTTGAAAATGTCCCGAAATTGTTATAATTGTGTTAATTTAGTTTTAATCTTGTATTTTTTAATTGAATCCTAAACTTTTTATATTTGTGCCAATTCGGTCAATCTTATCAATTTTAACCGGAAATTCTTGTTGGACACCGACCGTCCTATTTGACACCCCAACGTTGACGTGGATAATTTTTAATATTATTTTTGTATTCTCATTTTCTTTTTCCTTTTTTCTTTTCTTTATCTTTTTATGTCTTTTTCCCCTTCCTTTTTCTTCCAGCCGATCATCAGTCCTCGGCGACGCCCAATGGGGAAGGTGAGCCTTGCCTCAAACTTGCCTCGCGATTGCAAGCCTTGCCCTCATTTACCCCTGGCGAGGTCAACCTCGGTGGACTCGGGCAAGGGTACCAAGGTCTTAGGCTTGGGTGAGCTCGACCTCTGTGGACCTGTGCCAAAGCGCATGCTAAGTATTTTCATTAACGTACTTATGCAAAGAAGTTTCACTAGATTTAACCTTTCGAACTACGTCAGGAGCTTCAATTGCATACTGTGAGCAAGCTAAATGGACTCACAAAATGCTTGGCATCCAACGAAATCATCCCCCTACGATTACCATAATTCCAAGAAGCGGGTGTTCGATCATCGGTTACACTTTCTACTTTCCTAGGTACAAAAAGAGGAAAGGAAAGAACCCCAAAAAAAAAAACAAGAAAAGAGGTTATAAAAGACAATGACCAGCACCAACTCACCCAAATTTAGGAATTTTTACGTATTCAAGTCCAAATTGATTATCCAAGAATGTCGTGTGCCAACCTTTTCAATCCCCCACCACCTTGACAGATTCATCTTCCTTAAACCCCCCAAAAATAGGGTCTCTCTCTCATAACTAACCTCTTTCTCTCTCTCTTTTTTTCTCTCTTCTGTGTTAAAAGTGTTTGTCTTTGTCTCTCCTCCCATATATTTCTCTCCATCTCCCGTTCCTTCCACACACGCCGGGCGCGCAGAATCCTCGGCAATCAAGAGAAGAGCCCAACGCAACGATCGTAAACAGAAAGCAAGGATAACTGCACATGCATTCCCGCCGGAGACGCGCCCGATCTCTCTCTAACCCTACAATAACCATGAACTTCTCCTCCCCACGACCCACCTCAGCATTAACAACAGCACCATCCACTTCCACCATTACCACCACCACCAACACCACCACCTCCTCCTCCTCCTCCAAGACCAGCTCCACCACCCCCGCCTGCGCTGCCTGCAAGTACCAGCGCCGCAAATGCGAGCCCAACTGCCTCCTCGCCCCTTACTTCCCCTATGACCGCCAGCACCAGTTCCTCAACGCCCACAAGCTCTTCGGCGTCAGCAACATCACCAAGGTCATCAAGAACCTTGCCCCCCACGAGAAGGACGAGGCCATGCGCACCATCATCTACCAGTCCGACGCCCGCGCCCATGACCCAGTCCTCGGCTGCTACCGCATCATCCGCGACCTCCACCGCCAGATCGAGTTCTGCCAGGCCGAGCTCGAGTTTGTCCTCCGCCAGCTCGAGATCTGCCGCGCCCAGGCCCAGGCCCAGCAGGAGGCCGCCATGCAGCAGATCATCGATCCCGCGGCGGCGGTTGGCTGCGACATCGTGAGCCGGGGGGATCTGCTGGGGCCGGGGTACGGCTATGTTCAGCCCACCGGAGGCCATCCGGGCCAAGAAGTGGAAGGTTATATGGGCAATGGCCAGGAGGGGCATGACCAGGCGTCTTTGCATGATTTCGGTGCATGGGCCATGCAGGACACCACGTTCCCGTCCGACTTTCAGATCAAGCAAGGGTTTGAGGGTGGATGTGACGATATGAGGCCCATTCCGGACATTGCAGACGATAGGAATGATGGGCTCAATTTGGAAAGTGAAATTATCGACGAAAGAAGGTAGGTGTTATTTAAATTCCCCCTTGTGTCTTGATAAGACATACTTTCATTACGCCGATAGACATACGATCTACCAATTCGATGGAAATTGCGAACTTTGCGAGCAATATTGCCTCGACGAATTCCAATAGATTGCACATCAGATTGGATCCATATTAAACCATCTGATGAAATGAAAGAAGTAGTCGAATATCTTTATGGAAATAGTCATGTTAGTAGGATGAACATAAAAAAGAGCATATACCTAGACGGAATAAAATTTAGGAGCAAATGGATCACCAAATAAATAGGAAAACCATAGTCTTGTCGTAAAGATGAGAGTGAGATTTTTTTATTTAGTCATTTGAAGTATGTTGCTATGTGTTGATATTTTCATACGCCCGGAGGAGGAAAGGAGCATGCATGATTGTTGGTCGAGAAAAACGATGAATGAAAGAACGTAATTAAGTTACGGCGATGACTTCATTAATACTATTAACACTGTCTATACTTTCATTGATAGGTCTTTAAAATATCTTCCACTTGACATTGTAACAATGGATTTGAACTTACTAGCTTTGGTTTGATTCTAACAGTATATTCTGCATGAAATATTGTGCAGTGATCATCAGGTCATCTTGGAAGATCACAAAACGGAGATGACAGAAGAAGAAGATGATACCGGCCAACAGGTCCTCGATCACGATCTGAAAGGCGCAGCTACTTTATTCACCCTCACAAATTGTACAAGCTAGACTTTTGCTAAAAACACGACCAACACCTGCTCATCTCAAGCAACGTGCATCGGCGATCCAGCCTTCCTGTCGTTTTAGTTTCGGTTAAGCGAAACAGAGAAGAACATCTTTCTTTTCCATCTTCAACTGCCAAAAGGGCGAAAAGAAAGCATCTTTGTTAGTGTCTTAGTGTCGAAACATCGGACAAAAATGGAATTATGAAAGATGTGCGAGCAATTTGCTCGGCCCTTAGCATATAACTCCCATGCAATGGCTGAACTGATTCACAGGACATACGGCAAAGACATGTAATTTATGATTGCTACCATCCATGTATCAACACAACCTAGATGACGATCCCACATGCTATTCAGATGTACGCAGCATGCATGAGTTTCAAAGGAAGAAGAGCAACAAATTGGAACAAATTGCAGAGCACGAAGAAGATAAACACAAGAAAATAAGAAGGCCCAGACAAGCATGGCTTGCCAAAATGTGAGGCAGCACTATGGAAGGTACTTTCAATTGGATTTGAAGGGTCAATAACAGTGATATCCCACCTGATTAAAACAGTATGTACAGTTAGCTCGGTACAGAGAAACCTTTTCCGCAAACCAATCACTGCTAGTTAAGGGAAGCATCTAAATGATGAGTAGAATTCTGAGTTTAGTTATTGAAACCTTTCTTGTGATCTTCCAGCTAAATCTGTTAAGACTCCAGAGAATTCCAATAATCTATTAGCCATATGGGTGAAGAACTTAGCAACTCCATGAAAAGAGGCTAATTAAGCATCATCAGCTTTGTACCACTGCTTGTCTTTAATAATATGCAGGTATAACGTCTTCAGTTCCCATTTGAAGAGTCAATTCTTCAAGAATGCCATGAACATCCTCCATACCCAACTGCAAGGCGCTCCTGGACAAAACATAGAGACCTTCTTATTCAACTCGACAACTCTGGCCTGGGACTTTCTTCAAACCCTTCTCCTTGGCAGAAATCCGCACTCTTGCAAAATCTTCCCACCGGCCATTTGCAGCATGAGTGATAGAGAGAAGCATATAGCTTGCCATAGTTTCCGAACTCTGGCTGAAAATGTGTGAGGCTGTTGTCTCCACAAAACAGGTAGTTTATACATCCTACAAGCATTAGAAAGAGCTCCCAAAACACAAGCATTAGGTGCTAAGAATTTTTTTAGCTACATATTCGAAGATTTGAGCCAGTATGTGGATAGATATATAGAATAACATCGTCCTTTTTCCCAAAAGGTAGAACATGAAAATTTTATACTAAATTACGATCTCATTACATAAAATCATGGCCAAGGCATATAATTTATTTTCCAATGAGACAAGGCACATGTGAGCATATATTGTGGACATGTTTGTTTATAAATGTGCAAGCCTTATAACAATCAAGCAATCAAACAAACACGAGAAAATAAAAACAAAATTGAGCGGACCAGCTTATTTAAATTTCAAAAATTTAGGAGTGGCCGAAAATATACAAGTGGGATCCACCTTTCCTCGTTCAACGTTCGATTTTGAATTTGAGAAATAATCCCTTAAGATTTGAAATTTTAATTTCAGTAATTCTCAAAAATTAGATAAACATCCAAACCCACTAGACAATTTCTCTAAAATCAAAGATTATCAGAAAATCCATAAGATAAATCCAATCAACCAATTCAACGGATTTGAGATAATTATCTTGAGCAAAAAGATTATCCACAAACTAGATATTATCCAATTCATATGATTATAAAAAAATTAGATATTACCTTGTTCGAATAACACGAAAATATTATCAGATAATCACGAGATAACATCACCCAACTACCCCAGGATAAGATTTAAAGCATGGATCATCCATTAACAAATTCGGTCATGAGAGAGATATCAAACAACACAATTCTCATCCATATGATAAGATAAACACCAAATAACGTCGAGATAATGCAATTCAACCAACCCAATTGGCAAGAGATAATTAACTATAGCAAAGCTTATCTTTTAACATGTAAATTTCAGCCATGAGGGAGTGTGCCGAACCATCAATATCCAATCCATCAAAAATCTTATTATTTTCAATTAATTCAATTTGATCTTGAAAAATGACGAACAAGTTTTAATTTTGAAAAAAAAAAGAGTTTTTTCAATCAAATTATATCAGTTCTCAAGAACATTCAAGCAATTTCATGATGGAGTCAAATTTACTTGGAAGATCAGAATTTTTATGCTACAATGCCCAATTTTTTTGTTCATGCTAAAATTGATGGAAAAAACTTGAGTTTTCTTAGCTTTAAAAATAAGGGAGCCTAGGAACAACAATGCAAGTTATCAAGCAAACAAGCATAGATTAACAATCAAAGGTTAAGAAATATTACCTTTTTCCAAGCAATTTTCCAGCACACGTACGAGCTGTAATTTCCTCTAAAACCGCACCTTTTCGAGCCGAATTTAAGCTCTGAATCCACCAAAACTTCAACACAAGATGAGTAGCTGAGTTCGACTCTCGATTATAATAAAAATAAGGTCGAATCAACCTCGGAATGGGGCTGATCTGCAACTGAATCAAAGCTGGACAGCGACTGAATTAAGCAGAATTGTGGTTCTCGGCGGACTTAAGACATGGTACCAAGCTCCTATGGACTCGCAATCCGCGAGCGAACTCACTTTGCTGGACGTCCTCTTTTCTTTTCTTTTCTTTTCTTTTCTTTTCTTGTCCCTCATTGAGTTCGTGGCCTCGTGATTTGATAAATTTGTCAGCCTCCTTGAAGACTTTAAAGATCTCTCCTTTGTGCTTTCTCTCTTCATCAACATCTGAGGCCTTGGTCAATGTGAATTATGTGTGAAGCTTACTGGACGTGAGGTAATTGTAAAGAATGAAGAAAAATTGTAACGGGGTGTTAAAGAAAAAATTCTTAAACTTGAATAGAGAACGCCCTCTTTGACATGCACCAGATGTTGATCCCTGCAATGCAGGACCTCCATGGCTGTCTCGTTGGAACGGGGTTTTATTGTGTGTTTCTCGCGACCGAGCAAGGAGAACGGCAATGGTGGGAGTTAATGGACGTCACTGGACTCGCTGACCGCTGCTCAAAAACGGAAGACCACCGGCATCGAATGAGCTCAGCGGGCAGCTTGCTCCGAGAATCTCCGCGGAGCTATTGAAGTTGCTGGAGAATTTGCAGTCACTGCGATAAGAACATGCATTATTGGTATTCGCTAAACATCATGGAGAGAAATTCAGTCCTTTTCTATTCATTGCACGAAATTCTTTGGCCAATGAACCCCATGAGTGGTCTGCTTTCTCTTGAAAATTTCTTCTGGTTGGTGGACAATCAAGAAAAATAAATAAAGGAAAAACCAAAAGCAAGGCCTGAATCTGAAGTGATCCGTGGAATCCTGATGGCCATGGTCTAGGGGTATGGGGCTCATCAAAAGAAAATCTCTGCTGTGAACTCATTCTCCACGATTCCTTCTTCTCTCCTCTATTATCTTTTGAAGAATTCTTGGACGCCCTTCTGCAGATCTTCATGGAGTTTTTTCCTTTTTTTCTTTCTCTGATGTGGGGACAAACCTCCTCCTGTGTAGAAAGCCCTTTCTCTCTATCTGTAGCACTGATGAGAATGAGAGAAAGCGACCTCCCCTTGCAGCGTAAAAACAAAAAGGCCGTCTGCCGTATTTGACAATTGGGTGGCCCCCCTTGAAACCCTAAGCTTAGCTCCCTATTTATAGAATAAGGGTTACCTAGTCTTAGTTGAAGTGGGATTCGTTGGTAACCATCGGATTAAAAATTCTGATCCTCAAGAGTTCAAATCTTGCAAAATTCCTTGAAATTTCTTCATTAAGAATGTATATAGTGCCAACCGAAATTTTCATGTGTGTAGGCCGTATCATGCTTTTTCGGGCTCGAGATCGAGCTTCAATTAATTAAATGAATAATTAATTAAGGGCCTTATATATTTAAACGAGCAAAACGGGCTGAGCTAGATTTGAAAAATGGTTCCAAGCCTCTTAAGAAATTCGGCACACATAACGTTTTAGCCTTGACTAAAATTTCCAATGAAATTACGGGCTCACCGTACATTTTTTAGGTTCAATTAAAGCTTTTTTCAAATAATAGACATTTAATTAAAAGCTTCTCTAATTTAAATGAACCTGAATGGACTGAATTGATCTTGAAACTGGATCCTATTGGCTTGAAAAAATTCAGCACTCTCCTATGCCTTACTCAAAAAATTTCTAACTAAGTTTAGTCCAATTACCTTGTCAAATTAAGCTCAATTGTCCCACGTCTTTGCTCGAATGCATGACTGACAAAAATTAGATCCGCAAGGCATGATGAAAAATGATTAGTTCTTACTTTATGAATGATTTTTCAAAAATCAAAATTTAGATGTCAACACCGACACACATGAATATCAAAAACAAGTAAGGTGGATGGGGGAAGATCAACCAAGTCGCACAATCCAAAAAGAGCAAGGAACTAAACCCTTGCTTGCCGGACTTGTAGAAGACATGGCTGTTGACACCTAAATTTTAATTTTCGTAAATTCATTTATTTCATAAAAATGAGGATTGGACATAGTCCTCACAAAAAATAAACTTTTCATGCATTGCATATTTATTCTCCGTCAGCCTTGCATTTGCATTCAAGCCGACGCAAAGCAATTAAGCTTAATTTTGATAGGCGATCGACCAAACTCAACCTGAAATTTTTGCCTATAGCTAAAGGTGTGCCGAATTTTACATTGGGGTTGGACCTATTTTCAGATTTAATTAGGCCCATTTATGCTCATTTAAATATTAAAGGCTTTTTAATTATTCATTAATTAAAGCCCAACTTGAGCCCGAGATAATACAGTTCAGCCCATAAGACAATGAAAATTCGGGTAGCCCAATAACACCCTCCACCGCTGAAAATATTGAAGTGTTTTAATGCATTGGGACTCTTCTTGATCAGAATTTTTAATCCGACGATCAATAATGAATCTTACCTTGATTAGGATTAGGGTTTTTATTGCCTATAAATAGAGCCTTATAGTCTAGGGTTCGGGGGAAGGGCCACTTTTATTGAATATACGGCCATTCTTAGGAGGCCAACACAATTGAAGAACACGGCAGATGTTGGCAAGAAGGAGAAGTGATGCGGTGGTTTTGTCTTCTTCTGGAATTGTCCCATTTTGAGTTCGGCAGGTTCTAAGATTTGCAGAAAGAGAGAAGAGGACACCCACCGACTATATGCGGAAGTACGAAGAGAGTAAGGTCAAAGATCCCTACGGAGGAAAAGAGAAAAGCGAAACAGGATCAAAAGCATTATCTTCGTCACTCTAGCAAGTTTCGATGATCAAGCAATCTTGAACGACACGGCGATGGATTGAAGCTAAGTGTTCCACTTCTTTTTTGGTCCTTGGCTATAAATTAGTGCAGGTTCTGTTGTCTTCATGTGTTCAGTGTATTTTTTTAGATGACAGTTTCATCGTCAAAAAGGTCCAACAAATTTGAAGATTGGCAGATGAGCTCAATTGCAACTTCAAAATTCATCAACTAAAAATATTCGTAGAATCTGGATGATGCCTTCTGCCGCCATCGCTAGCCGACATTAAGTACCATCAGTCCGCAAACGTCCGATTGTTCAGTCTTTCCCCCAATGAGCTCGTCTTTGATGAGAAGCCGCTATCCCAAGTTGTAAGTCTCGTCGAATCCTTTGAAGGTGATTTCAACTGCGAGGAACGAGTCTTCAAAAGACGTGGGGTGCATTGAGGAAGAGACACATCAACACACTGAAGGGTTTTTGTGGGGTAGTTTATTCACAAAGAATTCATTTTTATGCCTTATTGATCGTTTCCCTCTCTCAGGTTTCGTGCAAAAAGGCTATTCATGCACAAGGGTGCTCCATAGATTGTATTTTAATGGCATCAGTCCATCCAATCTTCAAAGAAGGACGCGAGCAACAAGTGCCCACTAACACAGAAGATTTTCTTTGTTATCTTTTTCTTTTTCTTTGTTTTTTTCGGTTCTTCATGCAGGCCAACGTAGGAGACTTTGTCTGTACACCACTGAGAAGTCCCAGTCGCGCATCCGTTGCACCCTCCATCAGACACCGTCCCTACCGAAGATCCGTTCAAAATCGAAAAAGATAAGAAAATTGATTTTCGACCGATACTCTTTCTCTTGGCCAAAATATGCTCGATTGTGGATGACCTTACTTGAATTTTATCTTGGATTGGCTGAGCTGCATTGTCTTGTGGATATCTGACATTATTTCAATGTTGTGGATTGGACTTGAATTTTAACCATTAGCTCTGTCATGGCCAAATCTTATTTGCTTATGGATGAGCTTTGACTTTTTTGTGATAATCATCTCTTACATCATGTTCAGTTGAATTGTTTTATCCTTTGATGTTATCTCTATGTTGCGGATGAACTTTGCTAGATAATTATCCCTTGATATTGAGTTGGTTGAGTTGCATTATCATGTAGCTATTCAACATTGTCTTCATGTTATGGATATCCTTCGATGGAAGGATAATATTTGATTTTTTAGCGATAAGATTTGATCTGGATTGGATATTTATCTGTTTGAGAATTATCTGAATTGATTTTTCCGAACCTTAGAGATAATTTTCTCAAATCAAATTGGATAAAATTTTGGATGAGAAAAGGTGGGCCCCAACTTCATATTTTTCGGCCACCCCTCTCTCATTTTCAAAATTCAAAGTTCAATTGACTCATTTTCATTTTATTTTTGTTGTGCTTGTTTGTTGTTGCTTGTTATAAAATTTGCATAATTTTAAACAAACATGCTCATAATATATGCTCCCCAATATGCCTTGTCCCGTCAAAAAATTAAATTGCACACCTTAACCATAATCTTATGGAATGGGATGGTACTTTAGTATAGAACTTCGTGTTCTATCCTTTTGGCAAAAGGGACGTTGTTCTAAATAATTATCTCGCATATCGACTCGAATCTTTGAGTATGTAGCAAATAAAAATTCTGCTTTAACTCGGATATTTGGAAATAAGTGAATTTTTTTGCAAAAATTCAGAATTTAAAGGTATATTATGGGCTTTTTTGTTTAATTTTGTTCAAATTTTTATTTGCTTTTTGAATGTTTTTTTTTTTGTATTTAATTAGAAAATACAAAAAATATAAAAAATCAAATCATTTTATCATGCGGTCCTCATGTCACATTTTTCTAATAAAATCAATCGAGTCACATTAATCAATCGAAAGGAATTTTTTTTCATGAACCGCAAGGGCATTAATTTTTCAAATTAATGTAACCAAGTCCTCGAACTCACTTTCTTTGGTTTATAGAGATAAAATAGTTCTCCCGCTTATTTTATATAGATTTCTAATCAACCTATCATAAATGATTAGTGGCAACTCCAATTAAATAATTTTTCATGAATTGAACCTAAGTTGCGATTTGGTAGGACTTTGAAGGATCCGAGTTAGGTTAGTTAATTTAATTAATCCGATAATCCATTAGTCTCGATTTTTAGGTCGCGACAATTGCACGGAATCATCGAACTTGGATGCAAGGGTGTGGAATTTCGCTCCTCATGGGAACCATCCAGGGAAAGGACAAGGGCGAACTGCTACAGCATGATTATTAAAAAGGTAAAGACAACATGTCAAAGATCGCCTCAAGTAAAAAATTGAGGAGGAGGTCCAGCCTTATCAATCCACTTCTCCAAATTCCATTTGATTAGATGGAACCCAATTATTTGAAACAATGATTCACATGACTGGAGAAAGCAATGTATGAGTTTCTCCCATTTTCTAAAATGACATTGTCCTCTTATTTGTTTTCCTTTTTTCCCGAAAGAGTTTATACAAAATTTTTAAGATATAATTAATCTTATCGGATATAAAAATGTGAATCTCTCTCTCTCTCTCTCTCTCTCCCTATATATATATATATATATATATATATATATATATATATATATATATATATATATATATATATATCATTGATTTGGAGTCCATCTTCCTCTTTTTCTTGTTCGAAAAATCGGATGTCTCATTTTTCGAGAATCGGTCATAAGTTGGTATAATTGGTCAAGGGTTTCCTCGTCCAAATCCAACTCATTAATCTTTTTAGCCATTTTGCAAAATTTGCGGGTATGGCCTTTTTTCCCACAGTTGTAGCAAACAAATTTGGAAAAGTCTTTTTCTCGTAATGTTTGGAACCGGAAGATCTACTTTTGGAAAATTTATTAATTTTTCTAGAAAATTTTTCTTTTTCTTCTTTTCCGGTTTCTCGGGTGGGCAAGTTCCTTTGCAATTCGAGGTCTTTTTGGAAGTGGAAGAGAAAGAATATGAGGGGTCATATTGACGGCAAAAATCTCCTAATCCCTTATTTCTAAGAGATTTCTCTTTCTTAAGTTGTTTTTGCGGTTTAATACTATTGCACATCTCGGATCCAGTTTTAAAAACATAAGACACAAGTTCGCCATAAGAAAGATTATTAAAAGGGATTTCTTCGCCGAATTGTTCGCGTATTTTTGTACGAACTTGATTCCCAATGATAATGGGAAGTCCCGCGAGGAATTTCTCTTTCCAGTAATGGTTGGTTGCAACTGGTCCGAGCAAAACACGTTGAAAGAATTCGTCTTTATATTGTCCGAAATCTCCAAGGGATTTGCATTTTAAATTAGAAAGAAGATCTTGATTGAGATCTCGTATTACGTAAGGGTCACCAATGAAGTGTTGAGAAATGGAATAAATTAGAGTGGAAATGCGTCTTGGATTCTCTGTCCTTCATTATCAAAAACAATCCGACCATTTTCATCGGTTTTGATCGCATTCAAAATGTCGTTTCTTTGGTTTTCTCGTGAGATAATTATCCCACCAACCTTTCAAAGAACCAGAAAAACCAGCAATGATTAAAAACGCAACTTGCCGATCGGTAGTTTTCGGAGTGGTTTTGTAAGTTGTTGCTAACATAACCATTTGATTCAAAATCGGATTAAGTTAGCTTGAAACGCCATCGATATTCCATTCATAAATCGCATCCGAGGAGTATTTGTTTTGAATCTTAACGAAAGACTCTTCCTTGACAAGATCCGGGGAGTGGCGCGGGAATAGTAGAGTTTTTGAGGCTCTTTCCAAGATATCCCGTTGATCCGAGGAGTATCTTCGGAATCCAAAATAGAAATTTTTGGTGTATCGAAATTTCAGAATTCGGTCATAATCTAAAACCGCAAGTCTTGGTGTATCTGAAATTGTTAAAGGTTTTTCAACCTTAGGTGTGTTTAAAACAGGGTTTTGAGAAGGAAAGTCCACAGCCTTTTGTTTTCTTTCCTTTTCTCTTAAAAAGAAATTTCTTTTTTCTTGGAGTGCCTCATAAAATTCTTTGCTGAATTTCTTGGGCATTTCAAAATTCTTAAAAAGTGGTTGTTTTAAAACAGAAGAGGACGAGGTAGAAGTATGTTTGATAGGAGCAGGATACGTTGTTGGGTCGAGATGCGTTTCGATCCTGTTTAACTGTTCCCCTATCGTAAAAATATGTTGATTAGCAAAATTATTTTGTTCAATGACTTTTTTGAATTCCTTTTCAACCCTAAAATCCTTGTCTTCTTCACAAGGTTTCTTAAAAGGTGTCAGCAGAATTGATTGAGTTCTAAAATCAATATTAATTTTTCTCAAAGGTGGATGGTTAGATTCAATCTCTTGACCATCATCCAATTTCCATTTAAAAACTTTATTTAAGTTGAAAATTTCTCTTTGTTGTAGAAAATGGTTCTCAAACCAATCAAAGAAATACATATCTTGTCCCAGTTGTCCTAGGAACTCATAATATAGGTCTTTGATTTGCTTGGTTTGTCTTTTAAATTTTTTAAAAAACCAATTTCTGATCTCAAGATTATAGTCGAATTAAACTCCTTGTTTAAAAGAATACGATCGGTGCACAAAATCCTTTTCTAAAACGAGGACTTCGGGATCTTCGTCATGCTCCATCTCGTGAAGGAGTGGGTTCGGGAGATCCTGGATTTCGTTGCCGATAAACAGCTGGATATTCCCGAGCTCGTGTCGAGACCACCGAGATTTAAATCAGAATTTAATGGGGGAGCACTAGGAGCTGGTTGTCCTTGTGCTTGAGAAACGAAATCACCTTGGTTAGTAATCTGGAATAGTTATAACCGGAGGCGTGTTTGGATGTAAATCTACGAGATCTTCGAGAAGAAGAAGCGAGTAAAAGAAGGTCTTGAGGAAATATGAGAAGAAACTTCAAAAGATCGCCGAGGAACTGGATGGTTACCCTACCTTCGGGATGTTGGACGATATTGGTTGGACAAACGTTTTGAACTATGGGGCGAGGGATAGGGTTTTCGATTTCCCATTGTTCCGGTAAAATAACGTCATTCCAATTTATCGCCTTAGGAACTATACAATTTGATTTTTTGATGTCTGTTGTCGGAAGAAGAGTTTCTCCTTTAGGAGCCGAATTTAAAGAGTGAACGTCAAAAGAACTCATAGCTTTATAATGAATTTTATAGATGAGAGAAAGCGGGATTGAACCGTCATCTATCGCATAATTATGGGTCTTGATTTGCAAAACTAAAGATTTCAAAATATTTTTGTCCCTCAAAGAGACAGAGAAATTCGGATAACAATCAAAATGGATAGGACCATTACACAAAGAAGTCTCAATAGTAGCCAAAATAGAATCTTCATAACGCAAAAGTCTAGAATCACGCAAAACAATCGAATAGAAGTATTCAATCCTTCTTTCAAAAGTGGTTTAATTCCAATTTGAACCATACCAAAATGAAGGTAATTATACTTACGGGCGTGTTTCTTGACGTAATCCTTATTCAAAAGTGGAATCAAAGAATAAGAAGAATTAAGAGGAATATCGTGTTCCTCAAGAGTTATAATATAGTCGAAGATTTAAATATTTTCCTAAAAGAGGATTGTTCATAAATCGATCATAACGAACCTTGGGGATTTTCCAATTCTTAATAGATTTATTAAAATCTTCAATAGTAATTTGTTCTCTATGTAAAGGTTTTTCGCATCCGAGAAACCTCGATATCGAACCTGAAGAGGAAGAATTAGTACGTCTTAAAAGATTCATTTTATATAAATAAAGTTTCCAAATCACTTGATCCGTTCCTCAAAATCCCGCCGACCAACGGACTTACGCACCTCCGCGGACCATAGCGATATACCGAGGTTACCCTTTTCAAGTGATCTTTCCACAAAATTTATATAAAATTTCACTCAAAAGAAGCACTAATTACTCCTCTCCCTTGGCTCCGATACCATAAGGGGACCGGGATCGATAAACCGAGACATACAAAACAAGTTAATATGGAAGATTAAAATAAACATATAGCAATTATAAACATAATCAAAAGGTACAAAGATTCATAAAAGAAAATTTTAGAGTTTTTAAGAGGCTTCTTCGTTCAAGCTTTGGAGAATGTTCATCGCTCGGACAAGAAGTACTTAAACCTCAATTGCCTGGATGTGGCTCCCACCAGCATCACACGAGTAACTCCAAAGAAACAGAACTTCGCCTAGTAACCACCAGCGGGAGGCACGGCCATACCGATTCGGGGTTTCAATTCTTAACGGATATATGCAAAACGCATTAAAAGAATGCGGATGCGAGATAATAAGAGAGCAAAGCCTTGAACGCCACAAGTAGGAGGCGAGCCTTCCGCGATCCGTGGGTATTTAGCTTATATGAGTAGTGCTTCTTTTGAGTGAAATTTTATATAAATTTTGTGGAAAGATCACTTGAAAAGGGTAACCTCCGGTATATCGCCGTGGTCCCGGCAGAGGTGCGTAAGTCCGTTGGTCGACAGGATTTTGAGGAACCGATCAAGTGATTTGGAAACTTTATTTATATAAAATGAATCTTTTAAGACGTACTAATTCTTCCTCTTCGGGTTCAAAGATCCGAGGTTTCTCGATCGAAAAACCTTTACATAGAGAACAAATTACTATTGAAGATTTTAATAAATCTATTAAGAATTGGAAAATCCCCAAGGTGCGTTATGATCGATTTATGAACAATCCTCTTTTAGGAAAATATTTAAATCTTCCGACTATATTATAACTACCGAGGAACACGATATTCCTCTTAATTCTTCTTATTCTTTGATTCCACTTTTGAATAAGGATTCGTCAAGAAACACGCCTGTAAGTATAATTACCTTCATTTTGGTATGGTTCAAATTGGAATTAAACCACTTTTGAAAGAAGGATTGAATACTTCTATTCGATTGTTTTGCGTGATTCTAGACTTTTGCGTTATGAAGATTCTATTTTGGCTACTATTGAGACTTCTTTGTGTAATGGTCCTATCCATTTTGATTGTTATCCGAATTTCTCTGTCTCTTTGAGGGACAAAAATATTTTGAAATCTTTAGTTTTGCAAATCAAGACCCATAATTATGCGATAGATGACGGTTCAATCCCGCTTTCTCTCATCTATAAAATTCATTATAAAGCTATGAGTTCTGCTTTGACGTTCACTCTTTAAATTCGGCTCCTAAAGGAGAAACTCTTCTTCCGACAACGGACATCAAAAAATCAAATTGTATAGTTCCTAAGGCGATAAATTGGAATGACGTTATTTTACCGTAACAATGGGAAATCGAAAACCCTATCCCTCGCCCCCATAGTTCAAAACGTTTGTCCAACCAATATCGTCCAACATCCCGAAGGTAGGGTAACCATCCAGTTCCCTCGGCGATCTTTTGAAGTTTCTTCTCATATTTCCTCAAGACCTTCTTTTTCTCGCTTCTTCTTCTCGAAGATCCGTAGATTTACATCCAAACCCGCCTCCGGTTATAACTATTCCAGTTACTAACCAAGGTGATTTCGTTTCTCAAGCACAAGGACAACCGGCTCCTAGTGCTCCCCCATTAAATTCTGATTTAAATCTCGGTGGTCTCGACACGAGCTCGGGAATATCCAGACTGTTTATCGGCAACGAGAATCCAGGATCTCCCGAACCCACTCCTTCACAGATGGAGCATGACGAAGATCCCGAAGTCCTCGTTTTAGAAAAGGATTTTGTGCTCGATCGTATTCTTTTAAACAAGGAGTTTAATTCGACTATAATATCGAGATCAGAAATTGGTTTTTTAAAAATTTAAAAGACAAACCAAGCAAATCAAAGACCTATATTATGAGTTCCTAGGACAACTGGGACAGCATATGTATTTCTTTGATTGGTTTGAGAACCATTTTCTACAACAAAGAGAAATTTTCAACTTAAATAAAGTTTTTAAATGGAAATTGGATGATGGTCAAGAGATTGAATCTAACCATCCACCTTTGAGAAAAATTAATATTGATTTTAGAACTCAATCAATTCCTGCAAAGACCTTTTAAGAAACCTTGTGAAGAAGACAAGGATTTTAGGGTTGAAAAGGAATTCAAAAAAGTCATTGAACAAAATAATTTTGCTAATCAACATATTTTTACGATAGGGGAACAGGTTAAACGGGATCGAAACGCATCTCGACCCAACAACATACGTATCCTGCTCCTATCAAACATACTTCTACCTCGTCCTCTTCTTCGTTTTAAAACAACCACTTTTTAAGAATTTTGAAATGCCCAAGAAATTCAGCAAAGAATTTTATGAGGCACTCCAAGAAAAAAGAAATTTCTTTTTAAGAGAAAAGGAAAGAAAACAAAAGGTTGTGGACTTTCCTTCTCAAAACCTTGTTTTAAACACACCTAAGGTTGAAAAACCTTTAACAATTTCAGATACACCAAGACTTGCAGTTTTAGATTATGACCGAATTCTGAAATTTCGATACACCAAAAATTTCTATTTTGGATTCTCAAGATACTCCTCGGATCAACAGGATATCTTGGAAAGAGCCTCAAAAACTCTACTATTCCCGCGCCACTCCCCCGGATCTTGTCAAGGAAGAATCTTTCGTTAAGATTCAAAACAAATACTCCTCGGATGCGATTTATGAATGGAATATCGATGGCGTTTTCAAGCTAACTTAATCCAGATTTTGAATCAAATGGTTATGTTAGCAACAACTTACAAAACCACTCCGAAACTACCGATCGGCAAGTTGCGTTTTTAATCATTGCTGGTTTTTCTGGTTCTTTGAAAGGTTGGTGGGATAATTATCTCACAGAAAACCAAAGAAACGACATTTTGAATGCAGTCCAAAACCGATGAAAATGGTCGATTGTTTTTGATAATGAAGGACAGAGAATCCAAGACTTTGTTTCCACTCTAATTTATTCCATTTCTCAACACTTCATTGGTGACCCTTTCGTCGCACGAGATCTCAATCAAGATCTTCTTTCTAATTTAAAATGCAAATCCCTTGGAGATTTCGGACAATATAAAGACGAATTCTTTCAACGTGTTTTGCTCGCACAGATTGCAACCAACCATTCCGAAAGAGAAATTCCTCGCAGACTTCCCATTATCATTGGGAATCAAGTTCGTACAAAAATACGCGAACAATTCGGCGAAGAAATCCCTTTTAATAATCTTTCTTATGGCGAACTTGTGTCTTATGTTTTTAAAACTGGATCTCGAGATGTGCAATAGTATTAAACCGCAAAAACAACTTAAGAAAGAGAAATCTCTTAGAAATAAGGGATTAGGAGATTTTTGCCGTCAATATGACCCCTCATATTCTTTCTCTTCCACTTCCAAAAAGACCTCGAATTGCAAAGGAACTTGCCCACCCGAGAAACCGGAAAAGAAGAAAAAGAAAAAATTTTCTAGAAAAATTAATAAATTTTCCAAAAGTAGATCTTCGGTTCCAAACATTTTGAGAAAAAGACTTTTCCAAATTTGTTTGCTACAATTGTGGGAAAAAAGGCCATACCCGCAAATTTTGCAAAATGGCTAAAAAGATTAATGAGTTGGATTTGGACGAGGAAACCCTTGACCAATTATACCAACTTATGATTGATTCTGAAAATGAGACATCGATTTTTTGAACAAGAAAAAGAGGAAGATGGACTCCAAATCAATGATTTAGAAGATCTTCTTAATTCTTCACACGAAACCGAGGACTCGACAAAGAGCCCAAGGAAGTTTGTGTTCTAACAAAAGATGAAGAAGAAATTCTTGGCCAAATTGATAATCTTTCGATTCTGAATTTGTTATGAGTCGATTTCAAAAAATTAACATTTCTACTTCAAAACCTTTTGATAAACCTTATAACTTAACTGAAATTTTGAATAGAGGCAAGAAACAACTTTCTAGGCCAACAAATTTCGATGATCTGCGTTTTGAGATTAATGATTTAAAAAAGGAAATACGTTTTCTCAAAATAAACCAAATTGAACAACATCAAGAATTTTTAGAATTCAAAAAACGAATTTTGACAAAAAGAGAACCAGAGATCGATGAAGATGATCAAACTAATGATCAATCTAACTCGTCTTCTTTTCTTCATTTACTTTCGAGATTACATCCAGAAAATGGATCATTAATATCTCTATTCGAATTAATGATTTTGTGTTGGATACAACTGCTCTTTTTGACATCCGGTGCGATTTAAATTGTATTCGTGAAGGATTGATTCCTACAAAATATTTTGATAAGACAACTGAAGCATTAAAAATTGCTTCGAGCGATCGTTTAAATATCCGTTACAAATTACCCGAGGTTTCGATTGTTAAAAACAATATTTCTTTAAAGACATCCTTTTTACTTGCTAAAGATTTAAAACAGAATGTTATTCTCGGAACCCCTTTCATATCCCCGATTCAACCGTTTATGGTCACTCGGGAGGGAATCGAGACGAATGTTTTGGGAAACAAAATTGTGTTCCACTTCATTTCCAAACCTCGGACAAGGAATTTGAATATTTTGCAAGAACAGTCTATCAAAGAGATTAATTGTCTCATACGAGATAAAGAGTCTCACCTTTTATTTTTAAAAGAAGAACTAGAGTATAAAAGGATTGAACAAAGGATAGTTCATCCCGATATACAAAAGAAAATTCTTCTTTTAGAAAATAAATTGAAAAAAGAAGTCTGTTTCTACTCTTCCTAATGCTTTTTGGAAAAGGAAAAAGCATATTGTTGATTTACCTTATGAACCAGAATTTTCTCGAGAAAAATATTCCTACAAAGGCTAGGCCCACTCGGATGAATTCTGAACTTTTGAATTTGTGTAAAAAGAAATTGATGACCTTTTAAAGAAAAATCTAATTCGCAAAAGTAAATCTCCATGGAGTTGTTCTCGCTTTTTACGTCAATAAAAATGCGGAATTAGAGCGTGGAGTTCCCGGACTTGTTGTTAATTATAAACCTTTGAATTCTCGCTTTAAAATGGATTCGTTATCCAATCCCTAATAAAAAGGATCTTTTGAACAGATTATGCCGTTCCAAAGTTTTTTCTAAATTTGATATGAAATCGGGTTTTGGCAAATTCAAATTGATGAGAAAGACCGTTATAAAACGGCATTCATTGTACCTTTTGATCAATTTGAATGGAACGTTATGCCTTTTGGTTTAAAAAATGCCCCTTCGAATTCCAGAGAATTATGAATGATATTTTCAATCCTTATTCCGATTATATCATTGTTTATATTGACGATATTTTGGTATTCTCTTCGACATTGACTCCCATTTTAAACATGTTAACCAACTTTTAAAAGTTACAAAATTGAATGGATTAGCTTTGTCTCCGACAAAGATTTTGATGTTTCAAACCAAGATAAGATTTCTTGGTCATTATATTGAACATGGTACCATCGTACCAATTGAACGGTCTATTCAATTTGCGGAAAAATTTCCCGATGAATTGAAAGACAAAACTCAATTACAAAGATTTCTTGGATCTTTAAATTATGTTATTGACTTTATTCCAAACATTAATATCATCTGCAAACCTTTACATCAAAGGTTGAAAAAGAATCCTATCCCTTGGACTTATTTACATTCGGACACGGTTCGCAAAATTAAAACTCTTGTAAAAGAAATTCCCTGTTTACATCTTGCGAACCCTTCGCTTTTAAAATTGTGGAAACAGACGCCTCCGACATTGGATATGGAGGTATTTTGAAACAAAAGAATGACCTTGGTAAAGAACAAATAGTCCAATTTATTTCTAAACATTGGAATGACACACAAAAAAATTATTCCACTCGTAAAGAAAGAAATTCTTGCTATAGTTCTTTCTATTTCAAAATTTCAAAGTGACCTTCGAACCAAAAATTTCTTTTAAGAATTGATCGCAAATCTGCAAAAGACATTTTACAAAAAGATATTTTGAATATTGCTTCTAAACAAATTTTTGCACGATGGCGGGCAATCACCGTCTGTTTTTGATTTTGATATTGAATTCATACACGGTAATTCAAATTCTCTACCCGATTTTCTTACGAGAGAATTTTTACGGGGGAAGAACCCGGCATCATGCCACCCAGGAAAGACAGAGGAAAGAGCAAAGAAGCTCGTTCCGAAGCCTCCATGATTCAGGGAAACTCACCCCAATCCGGAGTTGGCTTGAGGCCACCAAATCACCGGAACCTAAATTAACGCATCAACCCAAACTTTTGACCCTACCTAGCCGGACAAACCCCGGCCGGGCATCCTCCCCCACAATACCTTTAAATCGGTTAGCTACCATTTTGCCGCCAGAAGTTTTAAGACAAGTTCAGCGATCCTTGACACAGGATGCTTCTATTTTTGAAGAGGTAACTTCTCCTCCCCTTTTGAAATCAAAAGAACATTTTAACAAACCTTCTTATTTTCGGAAGAAGGACAAATCAAAATTTATTTTAAGAAAGTATGAAAATATTTTGATTGTAGAAAAAGGATTTTTTCATAAAGATCCTTATGTTTTTGTAAAAAATATGTTTGGAGAAAACCAGTTCTATACTCCTTATGATGTTTTAAAACCAATTGAATTTTATGAGAACATTTTGATTCAAACCGGTTCCATAAAATTTAAACACTTTTCCGACAAGAATGACCCGAAAATTGTGAATTACTCAATCGCAAAGTTGCTCGGGGTCATCCACCCTTCCGAATGGAGTCCTACTCCTTTTTCTATAGTCAAACATGAAGCCCGTTTGATGAAACCCTCAATTACGGGACTTCTTTCACATATTTTGATTACCAACAAGCCTGGTGGAATACCTTCTTCGTGCAAAATCCTAACCGGACACATACTTGGCTTTTCTACTTTGACGATAATTTTGACATAATCTCCTTACCCTCTTGGTTTGTGAGATGGTGGGATTTATTAGGACCAATCCCCGATATACTTCCCCTACACTTTCCGAGCCTTATAAAACCTTTTCTTCTACTTTCCAACCCACAAAAGAAGAAGGTAAATACCCTCCATTTTTGGTTTTTTGCGCCACCTTTAATATTTCTTGGGTACTTGGGTGGGAATTTGAATACGTCCCATATCCCCTCAATTTCGACATCCTCATACTTGTAAGAAGATACAAGGTAAAATGGTGGGATGGTTTCAACTTTTATGACAAAGTTTCTACCACTGCGGTACTCAATGGCTCCGGAGAAAGGGAATAAAGCTTTGGTTCCTGCAATGGTGGGAAAAGCGTTTTTGAGTGAAAGAGCCATGGCGGTCTCCAAACTAGCCGGGGCCACTTCGAAGAAGATTTCTACGCCTTAATGAAAAAGGCTGTTATCGATTATGAAGAATCCCGGGGATTGTCTCATCACAGCGGCAATACCAATGAGGATGACTCGCTACGGTATCAACCTAGCAGACGATGAAGAAGAAGAAGGATCAAACCGAAGATCTCCTCTTTTCTTCATTTTTGATGTATTTACTATTTAAATACCGTATAACACCTGTACACTCGTACTTCGTAGCTTTTCACGTATAATCGTACATCGTAGCGGATTTTAATTTGCACTATTCACCGTAGCAACAAGGTGAATTTTTCTATTTTAAATATCCGTCGCCTCTAACGTTCAAGACAGAACTTCGTAACGTCAGAGAACCTCTCGAGCGAGAACCCGATCTACACACTCTCTCTCTCTCTCCATCTCCGAAAGCTTCTCTTCTCCCGAACTTTCCCTCTCGACCGAGCGAAACCAAGCGAGAACTTTTCTACCTTCCGAATCCCCCGGATCTCTTTTGAAGATACCTTTCCTTTTCTTCCCGGATCCCATCCGGTAAGAACCTATAACCGGATCTCCCCGCATCTTTTGACTCTCTTCTCGTTTCTTCTCGATCTACTCCGGATCTTTCTGTTTTTGGAGTTTTATGCACGGATCTACGGATCTTTTGTTGTAAATTCTACTTCTTATGAATAAAATTGTGAAGTTTTATCTCATATAAGCTAAATACCCACGGGATCGCGGAAGGCTCGCCTCCTACTTGTGGCGTTCAAGGCTTTGCTCTCTTTTTATTCGCATTTACATTCTTATAATGCATTTTGCATATATCTGTTAAGAATTGAAACCCCGGAATCGGTATGGCCGTGCCTCCCGCTGGTGGTTACTAGGCGAAGTTCTGTTTCTTTGGAGTTACTCGTGTGATGCTACCGGGAGCCACATCCAGGCAATTGAGGTTTAAGTACTTCTTGTCCGAGCGATGAACATTCTCCAAAGCTTGAACGAAGAAGCCTATTAAAAACTCTAAATTTTCTTTTATGAATCTTTGTATCTTTTAATTCCGTTTATAATTGCCATATGTTTATTTTAATCTTCCATATTAACTTGTTTTGTATGTCTCGGTTTATCGATCCCGGTCCCCTTATGGTATCGAGCCAAGGGAGAGGAGTAATTAGTGCTTCTTTTGAGTGAAATTTTATATAAATTTTGTGGAAAGATCACTTGAAAAGGGTAACCTCCGGTATATCGTGGTCCCGGCAGAGGTGCGTAAGTCCGTTGGTCGGCAGGATTTTGAGGAACGGATCAAGTGATTTGGAAACTTTATTTATATAAAATGAATATATATATATATATATTTATTTATTTAATGTATATCCATAAAAGTAAATGGACTGCTTTAACAAGTGTCTCGATAATACATTTTGAACAATTAAACATAATTTTTTTTATCTTTTTAAAAAAAATATTTTCCTTTTTCCTATTAAAACAATCAGTGCACTGTAAATGCAAAATATTGGTACTTTAATGATTAAAAACGAATTTTCCAAACAACAGGTCTCAAATACATAAATTGAAAGAAGTGCTCGAACAGGAGATGAATGACAGAAACGTAAACTAGGCCAAAAGCATTAGGGAGAACATCCTGGACCAGATTGATGGTGAAGAGAGGAAATGTACTAGGGTTTAAGATCTAGAATCAACTGGCTGAGGTGGGGGACAAAAATACCAGATTTTTCCATGCCACTACCCTCCAAAGAAGACAACGAAATAGGATTTCGATGTTTAGGAACCCGAGACAGGACATAGGCGTTAGAGATCAGAAAAATTTGAAGGAAATGGCCTCAGATTTCTTCGAAGGTTTATATTGTTCAGTCAGGCAGAGGAAATTTCTTCCAGTACTTCAACAGTACCCAGCTTTGGTGATGGCAGAGATGAATACAGAATTGGCTGCTGAAGTTACACTCCTAGAAAGTCACCATGATTAAGTAGAGGTACCAACCCCTTCTTGATCCCGTATTACAAACACCAGAGTTGTTTTCCAAGGACTAAACAACTGCATCATGGCCTTCAAGAAGAGTCACGATTCATCGTTAACTCTTAGAACTTAACATTTAGCTTATCCTAAAAGCAAGAAGACAAGATATACCTGGAAAACAGTTTCCAGAAGAGGCCAGTTGGCAGCTCGGTAAAGGCCAACTGCATGACACCACCTATGAAAAAGATGCTTAAGGGGGGGGCACTAGGAAAATACAAAAGCAACAACCTCGTAGAGAACATTGCAGAAACAGTATCTAACTAGAGCAAAGCAAAACACTCACATTTTTATGAGCACTATATCGGAGACAGCCAAAGCGAAAAGAGCACTCCGCTTTTCAAAAGCAGTATCATCCTGAATAAAAATGAGACCGGTTAAGAAGCTGCGAGAATGCTAATTGTAAATTTCAACGAGCGTAAGCAACACAGAAATCAATCCTCTGGGTTAGTAAGATGGGCCAAGACATACAAATGTGGAACAGGAAGATAAGATAATACGGGAGATACCAAATAGAACTTATGGGTGAAGCTAAGTCGCTGAACATGGACAAAATAAGCTATTATATCCCCATGTAAAATCATCTAGTAAATATACTACTCACTCCCCTTGCTCTTCCATCAGTCCCCTCCAAGTCCATAACCAGAGTACACGGCTCAGTGCCGGCAGCTTTGGCCAGCCACACACCTGTGGTGGTCTGGGACCTGGAAAAATTACGAAACTGGTTTTAGACTTTGGTAATCCAAATCCTTCATTAGAGAGAGTGAGCTAACAGATGGTTTATAGACATGCCTCCCTTGGGAGGCATCCATCTCCCTAAAGTTGGTGCCGAAGAGATGGTTTAACAAGGTGCTCTTACCTGTCAAACATGATCCAGAACAATAGAATAAGTTTGGCGCTTACAAAAATTTTGATGTAGCCAATGTTATAGGGAAAAAAAGCACACACCACTGCTCAGAGGACCCATTATGGACACTACGTTGTAAGAAAGGCCACATTCGCTCACTTTGAGATCATCGATCAGATTCTGTAGTGCCACGATGTTGAATGTCCCGTCGCCGTGTATGATTTGGGTAGAAGGAGAGCTATCTGAGGAATACACGACGAGTTTAACACACGAGCAAGGGATCGGAGGCATCGGATTCAAGAAAATACCGGTTGCTGATGGCTTGAATGATCGAGGGAGGCACTCGGAAGCAGTCGAAGAGGAGGATGGAGCACCTGATTGAGAAGAAGCGTTGGAAGAGCGAGTTCAGTAATGCAGAGGTGGACATGCCCATGGTATTTTTCATGGCATTCGAAATTAATGAAAATAAAAATCCTTCACCAAAATGAGATATTATCTGTTTTAAGCTAGGAAATTAGTTATTCGAAGTGATTCAACTCAAAGACATTGAGATCTCCACCCATCGATCGTGGACATTCTTGGCCGCCTCCTCCTTAGGCACTGCCTTCGATCGTCAGTTCTGATTGGCACGAAGGCCAATCAAACGGATATATTCGACAAAGGAAAACAATCGGCGAAATTCATTCAATCAAATGAAGAGTCGATTCGAGAAATGCGATCTACTCGTGCAATCCGATTAAACTTAAAACAGTCTAAATCGCCCAAGAAATTCATTAATGAAATTCAACCATGACTAGCCTAATTAAACTCTAATTGTCCTCCTAAACTACACGTCAAAAGTTCACATGCGTAAGTCATGCAATTAGGGCACAGAAAGCAATCCATAATTAAGCGCATAAGCATTAATTAGGCCAAAAAGGCAAGGAAAGGCAATTTCCTAACCCAATTCCTAAAATTTTTAATTTTGGGATTTTTTATTAATTTAATATTTTTAATATTATTTTTATATTATATTATATTATTTTAAAAAAATGTAGTATAAGAAAAGGGAAAATTCCAAAAAAGGGCTACAAGTATCCTTATTTTCTCAAATAATTGCCTAAAGTGAACCTTATTTCAAATACGGTCAAGTGCCCTATATGTTTTAAAAAAAGTCTAACCAGGGGTGTTTCATCATTTTATATTTTTTTTCCCTTTTTATTTTTTTATTTTATTTTTTCTCTTCCTCATTGCTGGTTGCCATCATCGTCATCTTCTTCTTTTCTTGAACCTTCATATTTCCCCAACTTTGTCACTGATCGGTATCTCCATTATACGCCTCCTCCGGTGCTCCCTTCTCCTGGGAAAAGATCTCGAGAATCCCCAAGAACCAATTGTCCTAGAAAATGGTGGCATGATCTAGGCTGCCAGAGGAAAAAAAATCAGAAAATATAAAATGAATAAAACACCATTGGTCGGGCTCTTCTTCGAAACAAAGAGGACACTTCGGCCCTTTATTTAAAATAAGATCCATTTCATGCATTTATTTGTAAAAATGAGGACACTTGAGGACCTTTTTTGAAATTTTCCCTAAAAAAATTCCAAATCCCATTTGATTAGATGGAACCCAATTATTTGAAACGATGATTCACATGACTGAAGAAAGCAATGTATGAGTTTCTCCCATTTTCTAAAATGACATTGTCCTCTTATTTGTTTTCCTTTTTTTCCCGAAAGAGTTCATACAACATTTTTAAGCTATAATTAATCTTATCAGATATAAAAATGTGAATATATATCTCTCTCTCTCTCTATATATATATATATATATATATATATATATATATATATATAATGTATATCCATAAAAGTAAATGGACTGCTTTAACGAGTGTCTCGATGATACATTTTGAACAATTAAATATAAATTTTTTGTCTTTTTTTAAAAAATATTTTTCTTTTTCCTATTAAAACAATCAGTGCACTGTAAATGCAAAATATTGGTACTTTAATGATTAAAAAATTTACAGGGGCCCTTGACAAGTGGAGCAAAAAGGAATTTTCCAAACAACAGGTCTCAAATACATAAATTGAAAGAAGTGCTCGAACAAGAGATGAATGACAGAAATGTAAACTAGAGCAAAAGCATTAGGGAGAACATCATGGACCAGATTTGATGGTGAAGAGAGGAAATGTACTAGGGTTTAAGATCTAGAATCAACTGGCTAAGGTGGGGGACAAAAATACAAGATTTTTCCATGCCACTACCCTCCAAAGAAGACAACGAAATAGGATTTCGATGCTTAAGCACCCGAGACAGGACATAGGCGTTAGAGATCAGAAAAATTTGAAGGAAATGGCCTCAGATTTCTTCGAAGGTTTATATTGTTCAGTCAGGCAGAGGAAATTTCTTCCAATACTTCAACAGTACCTAGATTTGGTGATGGAAGAGATGAATACGGAATTTTCTAATGAAGTTACAGTCCTAGAAATTCACCATGCCATATTTTCTATGGGACCTTTAAAGGCTCTTGGTCCAGATGGTTTGAATGGCTTATTCTACCACCAGAACTAGGAGCGCATCAAAATGGGTTTATTAGCGGAAATCAAAGCCTTTGTTGAAATAGGATATATGAATTCTGAGCTGAACAGAACACACATTTACTTTGATTCCCAAAGTAAAGAATCCTTAAAGCCTTGATCAATTTAGGCCAATCACTCTTTGTAACTTTACCTATAGAATCATTGCGAAAATCTCGGCGAATAGAGTAAAATGCTGGCTGCCTGAACTTATTGTAGGGGAACAAAGTGCTTTCGTGGGGAGGAGACAAATACAGGACAACATTCTTATAGTTCAAGAGGTCTTGCACCAAATGAGAGTGAGAAAGAGAAAGAAAAGGTTTCAAGCTGTTTTGAAACTTGATATGAAGAAAACATATGATACGGTGGAATGGGATGTCCTAGAGACATGCCTCCTAAAGATGGGTTTCTGTTCGAAGTGGGTGGATAGGGTTATAACATGCGTAACTTCAGCAGCTCTTAGTGTGAAAGTCAACGGAAAGCCCCTTCCGTACTTCCAGCCATCAAGAGGAATCCAACAGGGAGATCCATTGTCTCCATATCTTTTTATCCTCATAGCCAACACTCTTTCGATGTTAATGAGGAAAGCGCTAAACGATGGTACAATCAAAGCTATTAAGCTAAAAAAATCATGTCCTTCTCTATCTCACTTGCTCTTTGCGGATGACTCGATCTTCTTCATAGAGGGGAACTTGACAGAATGCTAGAATCTAGCTCAGATTTTAAATCAGTATTGTATGGCCTCAGGCCAAGAGATTCACCTTAACAAGTCTAGACTCTTTATGGGGATAAACTGTCCAAGAAAGCTTCGGAAAAATCTAGCAGATTTCCTTCGAGTTCCAATCATCAAGAAAACAGGGAGATATTTGGGAATCCCATCTGATTGGGGGAGTCCAAGAAACAAATGTTTTCTTGGATTAATGCAAGAGTCAACACGAAGCTCGATGGTTGGAAGGAAAACTTGATTTCAAAGGCAGGGAAGGAAATTCTGCTAAAATCAGTTGTGCAAGCCATTTCTCAATATGTAATGTCAATTTTTAAAATTCCAGTTTCCATCTGCAAATCAATAGAAAAGAGGATAGCTTCTTTTTGGTGGAAAAACAATGAGACGGATACAGGGCTTCATTGGCGGAACTGGGAGACTCTAAAAACAAGAAAGGATTAAGGGGGTCTTGGCTTTAAAGACCTTATTACTGTCAACAAAGCTTTATTAGGAAAGTAGGCTTGGAGGATATCTCAGAACCAAAACTCCCTTTGGAGAAGGCTATTGAAAGGTACGTGTTACCCAAATGGGAATTTTTTACAAGAGACTAGGGTTACCAGACCCTCCTGGGGTTGGCAATGTATCCTATATCGAAGGGAGACAATCGCAGGGTCAATTAGGTGGTCCATTGGTAATGGAGAAAAAGTAAACATCAGAGAAGACCTATGGCTAAAAAAGGGGGTTATTGGTGGCCCAGCAAACAAGAATGAGCTGCAGATAGTATCTAATCTGATCTCTAAAGAGGAAGCCAAGTGGAATGAAACCACTTTCAGAAGTATGTTCGATGAAGAGTTAACTGAGGAAATTCTGTCGATCCCTATCAACCCTTTCCTAAAAAAAGATAAGAATATTTGGACAGGAAAACCCTCCAGCTGTTTCACTGTTAAGAGTGCCTATAACACGGTTCGAAAAGCTACTCAGAGACAAAACACAGACCAGACATTACTTCCTTCCAAACCTCTAGCAAACTGTGGAATAGAATTTGGAAAGCAAAGATCCCCCCAAAGGTGCATATTTTTACATGGCAGATGTGTCAGAATGCCCTACCATCAAGGGAGAACTTATTCAGAAGAAGAATTATACCTCAGCCTTTTTGTCCTTCATGCGGCTCTTCGGTGGAAACCACTGAACACATTTTCCTCTCCTACCCTTGGACCGAACAGATCTGGCATGATCAAAGACGGTTAGGTCACATCCCTCCTCCAAGAGGTGTAAGGATAGACGCCTGGCTCCAAGCTCAGATTGAGAACCCCCATGCTTCTCCCTTCTTCGAAAAGACGATCGTCCTTCTCTAGTGCATCTGGAAGCAAAGGAATAACTTAGTTTTTAGAGGAAAAAAGCCAGATCCAGAAAACATAATATGCGAAGCGGAGGTTATGATGCGTAGCTACAGGAAATCAATTAAGCGCATAAGCATTAATTAGGCCAAAAAGGCAAGGAAAGGCAATTTCCTAACCCAATTTCTAATTTTTAAAATTTTGGGATTTTTTTTATTTAATTTAATATTTTAAATATTATTTTTATATTATTTTATTTTATTTAAAAAAATGTAGTATAAGAAAAAAGGAAAATTCCAAAAAAGGGCTACAATTATCTTTATTTTCTCAAATAATTGCTTTAAAGTGAATCTTATTTCAAATACTGGCTCAAGTCGCCTATATGTTTTAAAGAAAAGCCTAACAATGGGTGTTTCATCATTTTATATTTTTGAATTTTTTTCCTTTTTTAATTTTTTTTCTCTTCCTCATTCTTTGGTTGCCATCGTCGTCGTCTTTTTCTTTTCTTGAACCTTCGTATTTCCCCAACTCGTCACCGATCGGTATTTCCATTATACGCCTCCTCCGGTGCTCACTTCTCTTGGGAAAAATCTCGAGAATCCCCCAAGAACCAATTGTCCTGGAAGATGGTGGCATGATCTAGGCTGCCAGGAGGAAAAAAAATCAGAAAATATAAAATGACGAAATAAGATCCATTTTACGCCTTTATTTGTAAAAATGAGGGTACTTGAGGGCCTTTTTGAAATTTTCCTAAAAAAAATTCCAAATCGTGCTCGGATTGGGCTTATTTAACACTTTAATATTTTACCGAAAAATAACACTTTAATATTACTTTTAATTTTATTTTTAATTTAATAGTCGATGAGCCCAGTCCACACTAAACCCAAAACTACAAAAATAACCGAAAGAAGGCCCAAACCCAAAACTATAAATAAACGAACGGAGCCCAAGTAAAAAAACTTCATCTAAACACGCTTCAAAGAGAGCAAATGCATTGCATGAGCAAGTGGACTAGAATCTTATCTGAAGTAGATGCTTCAAAAGAGTAAGTGGGAATAGGAACGGCAAATTGCCATCTCTTCATTGGTACGGTACTACGGATAGCGCATTTGTTAGTATTGAGTGGAACTGGGGTGATCCCCCTTCCCCCAGACAGCGACTGCGACGTGTTTTTCAGCACACTTTAATAAAGCACCGACGTTAGACCCAGGACCGCAAGAAAAGGACAATGCCCACGTTTGCAACCTTGAATCCATCTCAAATGGGGGAGGTTCATCCGGTGGAGAAATATCACTCCACTGATCAATCTCTCCCCCACAAGAAATCGACCCGATGGAAATACTGGGTCAGGCTTCATCGGTACTTAGTTTATATGCTCCTCTGAGAATCCATCAGAAAAACAAACATTCACGCCACACGCAGAACCTGCAAGAACCCCGCCAACTTCCTCTTACTTCTCCATCTGGGCGACGACGAAGCAACAATGCTTGCAGCTTCAATCCATCAACCCGATCCATCTCCGGGTACGCGGAGTTGGCCTTCAACTTCCGTTTTTCTTGTGCTTTTTCGATGGTTTGATGGGCCGGAATCTTGAAATTTTTCCTTTTTTTTTTTTCTGTGGGTGATTCTGTGTTTTGTGGCGAACCCCTTTTCAGATGCGCAGGCTCACGAGCACTTGCTCGTCGTGGACGTGGACGACAACGTCAAGGATGACCGGGCCAAGTTCGAGATCCGAGGCCTGACCAAGGTTTCCGATGCTGAGGTCCCCATCCTGAGCGGGATCAACCTGGAGATTCCGCAAGGGAAGGTCGTGGGCATCATCGGGCCGAGCGGGAGTGGCAAGTCCACGCTCCTGAGGGCCCTGAACCGGCTGTGGGAGCCGCCGTCCGGCACCGTGTTCTTGGATGGCGAGGACATTAAGAATCTCGACGTGCTCAGCCTTCGGCGGAAAGTCGGGATGCTGTTTCAGCTTCCTGTTATGTTTGAAGGTATGATTTTGTGGAATTCCATTGCTGGTATGTTGTGCTTGTGACTAGTGATGGCATCGAATGTTAGTGAAGGAAAGAGCGAGAAAGTTGAAGTTTTTTGTTTCCTCTGCCTTCTCGGTGTTGTGATGGATTCGGAAAGTTGAAGTCGATTCATTCATGTCATTCAGGATTTTGATTATCATTCTTTCAACATGTTGAGATTGATTGATAAAATTGGTATACAAATTGACATGGTAACTTGACTTCCTTCTGGAAATCATCTAGTGTTTCCTGGCCTGCATTTGAAGTGATCATCTGCGAATCAAGGGATAGAAAAAAGGCACACATGTATTATTACCCAGGTGACTGTTGCTGTTTATATCATGAGTTCTTGGTGTTGTTACTGGAAGAAAATCGAAGAGTTTTTACATCAATATAATTCAAACTTGTTTCCGAGAACTATGATCTTAACAGGATGAATAGAGTTTGCTCTTGATGTAACTTTCTGCATTGAATATTATTCTCTGCCTATAAGAATTCACAATCAAAACCAAAAAGACTAGTTTGGCTGTCATGGTGACGGGAGATTAATGTTAAAAGCGTTTGTCCCATCCTTTCTGTTTTACTTTTTGGATAAGCTTAAACACTGCAAATTCATGATCTCACGTGGTGCCAAATTATCTCGACCTAGCCTTCTGGGTTATTTGGTCATGTATTGAATCCTCCTTGCACAACCATTGGTAATATTGTTCCGCCACTGAACTTGGTCCTGCCGGATCAGGTCTGAGTCGATAGACTCCCATAATTACGGGATATGTGCAAGAAATGTGGTGCTTGTGTTCATGGTCTTTGCCTTCACATGACTTCTAGGATTTGCAGCTCTCAAATGAGGGAAAATTAGAAGGTAAGAGGTGAATCCAATTGAGGCTCAACTAATCTATGCTGTTTCTGGTTCAACTTGTTATTTTTTTATGGTTCTGAACAACATGCAAAAAAGAACCCGAAGTCCTCTATTTGATTCAGAGGCATATTGACTTTATCTAGTACTCTTAATTTTATGCAAATATGGTCGAGTGCTGTCAATCCAAGAGCAGAGGTGGTGTTTCCTCAACTGGAAAGAGTTCTTAAATTGCTCGATTTCGTCTTACTGATGTGAATTGAATCTGTGGAGCGGAAGCTAATATGTCTTTGGTGGTCATTTTTTGCCATGTTCCATTCAGTAACACTACAAAGTCTTATCTATTGCATCCCAAGTTAGCAATGTGAATCAGAATTCTTCTGGCTTACATTAGGTCTCTCACTAAATTAATTTATGTCGACTTGAGACCTTCTGTGCACCGAAACTTTATGGGCTTGAAAGGTAATGGTTCTTTATTCTTTTGGTGTTGGAGGGGTTCTCATTTTTAGGAAGAATAAAGCTAGACAACGGACAAATGCCAGATGAATTCCTCTAGTGGGTTGAGCGGAGACCAATTGTAGACGTACAATTCCATTGATATGATTCTTCTAGAATTGCATTTTTATGCTGTGCCACTGTCTTAATATTCTCGAAAGCTTACATCAAGCCGCAAACTTTCAGGCACAGTTGCGGATAACGTCAGATATGGACCACAACTGAGGGGGAAGAAGCTGAGCGACGGTGAAGTGTACAAGTTGCTGAACCTTGCGGACCTCGATTCCTCTCTCTTTGGCAGAGGCGGCTCAGAGCTCTCTGTCGGCCAGGCCCAGAGAGTAGCACTCGCAAGGACACTAGCTAACGAACCCGAGGTGAGCCAGCATTTCCCATCTTGTCCATCGAAAGATCATACATACTCTCATTGTTGATACCTAAAGGGTGCTTTCTTCTCAAAAAAGGTTCTTCTGCTGGACGAGCCCACGAGCGCATTGGACCCAATTTCGACCCAAAACATCGAGGACGTGATAGTGAAGCTGAAGAAGACTCGAGGATTGACAACCATAATAGTTTCACACAGCATCAAGCAAATTCAGAGGATTGCCGACATAGTTTGCCTCCTAGTGAGCGGTGAGCTGGTCGAAGTTTTGACTCCTGATCGACTCTCTGAAGCCAAGCATCCCATGGCACAGAGATTCCTTCAACTCAGCAGTTGATGTTACCTGTTTCTGACGTATCCCATGGCGAACGAATCATCTAATGCAGATTCAGCATTTTACTTTTTGTGATTGGTGGTCTGTAGATTCGGAACAGCTCGCTTTATGGAACTTGGTGGTGTAAGGAAGTCGTCGTATTCTCGGTCTTGACTCTCTTTAATGTCATAAAGAGTTGTTGAATGAAAGGAAGATTGCGTGAAGTCGATTGACGGCCACTCGCGGATATGTTTGTCGCCCTCTCGGTTCAGGGAGCCGCTGATGTTCATCTTGCCAGACACAGTCCTCATGAACACACAAAGGGACGTGCATCCTGATCTGATATAGCATGCAAATTCACAATGGTCGATGGGCCCTGAACTTGGGCTTGGAACCAAGCCCCCGGCCCATTCTGATATCCGTTGTTCTTGAACGTCCATTCAAAAACCCAAAAATGTAATTAGGATTCGATAATTAAGATTGCGTGAAGGTCCATCGTCCTTTCCTCTTCTAGGCTACTGCTCTGGCACTCGTCGAGGCCGACTCTGTCGGCTGAGGCTCAAAGGTGGCCGTCACACCGGTACAATGTCGGCAGCGTTGAGGCTGAAGCCATCAACTACAGAGATAGTGCACCGTGCTTCCTCAAGGTGGCCACCGCAAACACGAGTCGTGAGCTCATCAAAGGTGCTCTTGCGAGGAAGCCGCGATTGAGGCAGGAGAGGGCGCGGAGGATGGTCCTCCAAGGCAGAGTGGGAGCAAGAAGGAAGAAGAAAGAAAAAGAAAAGTAAACATAGACAAAGAAAGGAAGGGCAAAAAAAAAAAAAAGAAACAAAAAGGGTTTTGGACGAAAATGCCCCAGATCGTATTAAGATTTACCTTTCGACCAAAAAATATATATTAAAATTTAACTAGTAAGTAAGCATGGGGCCTTATTTGAGACCAAATTTGTTGTTTCATGCCTTTACTTGACATAAGGTCCACTATTCTTAGTTGAAATTTTCCCTAATCCAAAGTCTAGCATTATCATAACTAGCACCATTCCGCATTAAGGCTACAATTGGTTCGGCATTTTGGGAAAGCCTTCGAGGAAATGCTAAGACTTTATGTTAAATGATTTTTTTTCGAAATGAAAATAGTGTTTGATAGAGTATAATTGCAAAGTGCCTTAGTAATCAACTTTAGTCTAAATGTTGTTTGGGAAAAATTCGACATGTAAAATATTTTATGTATTTCATTTTAAATAGACTTGTCAAAATGGGTTTTAAACCCGTATAATAATCAATAAGCATTTAAATGCGACATAACAAACTTAGCCGATTAATATAATGGGTCTACAAAATAAATAGGCCAAAATAAGTGGGTTATAAATTGATTCATTATGAATCCATTCACAACCCACCTAAACAACCCATTCAAAGGTCTCTACCCTTTTTTCACTTTTTTTTAATTACTTTTTTTGTTCTTTTTTTCTTTTACTTTTCTTCTTACTTTTTTTTTTTTGCTTTCTTTTTCCTTACGAAGCCGGCGAGGGTCGTCCCGCCGGCCGGTTGCTAATCACCTGCCACTGTCCATTTATTGTGTGGTCATATTGGTCTATGATCTACACCTCTGAACCTTTAAACTAAGCACCACCGTCGCTTGTTCTTCAGGCTCTCCTCCTCCTCCTTTTCTTATGATACATGCGATTCTCTCAACTCGAGGTGTTCGAGACTGGGACGGTCTGCCGTCAAATTCAGTGTTCCGACTGGCGAGGGCATGAATCAAAGCATTTTGAATTAGGATCACGCATGGTGCGACTGTTCGCCGATTTTCTCTCCAAGTTAAACTGGGCATTCATCTAAAGAATGAGGGAGAGCAAAATAACAAAATAAAAAGAAAGTGAACGAGGAGAAGAAATAATTATTTTCCAATACTCCTCCGAAGAGAGCTCTGCGAAGGATCATATCAACCATGAACGATCTCATCTTTGCAAGGGCCACTGTACAGGGATCTTCCTACCGTCTCGAAAGTTAGGTCACAAGTACACGAGGAGATCTTGACCTGACACGGCAGAGATGAGCCGTCGCATTTGGCTGTAGAGGGGCGGATAGGCGGCAATGGCGGGAGGGTGGGTGGCGGAGGTGGGGGGCCCTCGCCCGTGACGCCGGACCTTGCTTATGGTCAGTGAGTGCTGGGCGGCCGTCACAGGTCTTAGAAGAAAGAAAATAAAAATAAAAATTTTTAAAAGAAATAAAAAAAAATTCAGATTTTTCCTTTAAAATTAAATATAAAAAATTTTGTAGATCGGGTTAGGTACGGGTCAAGAAATTTCAGACTATGCATAAATGAGTCATAAAAGGGTTAATGGGTTGGGTCGGACTATTTATAACCCGACCCGACCCACCCATTTTATCATGTGTAATTTTAAACAAAACAAATAAAAAAAATTATTTGTAACCACTAGATGATGATAAATCAAATCTAGCGTCAGCAACTGTCGCTTGAGATCGCACTACCTCAAGCAATCCCAACAAGGCCCGCTCGGGGTCACGCGACCTCATCCTTGGCAAGGCTAGCCATGGGGGCATGCGAGGGTAAACTAGAATTTCGAAAGTTTAGCGACGGTAAAGTGGCATTCCAAAAAACGCTTAAAATCCAAGAACTTGCATTAGGCCAAGGGCATTTAAAGGAGTTTGGAAATGCCAAAAGCTCTTTAAAAAAGAAATCCGAAACTTTTAGAGCTCCAAAGGCACCATATTTTTGGTTCCATTTCCTTGACAGCATTAAACGGTGCGGCAAGAAATGAGAAACTGAATGGAATCCGCCCCCACCGACACAGGTTTGAAGCCATCTCCACACTAGAAAATATTTCATCAAACGCGTCGGAGGGCGGCGAAATGGGAGGTCGCACTTTCGATAGTGACGATCCATTTGGACATCCAGCTTGTCGCGTTCCCATGCCACGCGTACGCCAATCATTGGACGTTTCCCGAAAAATCATCATCCCAGTTTTTTAATAAATAATCCAAAGCAGAAGATATAAAGATCGAAATCAAGATAATCTTACCAACCTTTTTTTTTACAATTTAAGCGAAAACCATTTTTTTTTTTTATATATTTGAGCAAAGTGAACGAGACTCGAGAGCAAGATAGGAACAAATGCAATCGAGAACAGTCAATCTTTCAATCATACAGCTGTATTTCCCCCACACCAGGAAGTAAGCTCCACAACAGAACCCAAAAAGGCAAAATATAAAAGACAAAACTTCTATTTATTTATTTAGTGCCCATTTTCTTTCTCCTAACACCATCAATCGCCACGTCACCATCCAAAAAATACACACACACACACACAAAATAAATAAAAATGAACGGCATTTTTGCACGATTTTTATATTCTGAGAAAAAAATATGACCACAGTAATTTTTTTCACTCTCCTAAAAAAGTCCAGTGCCAGATCCTGACCCGCGTATCCACCTTGCACTTCGCGTTCCCCGTCGCCGCCGGCTTCCCGGCGGCCGGAGCGGTCGCCCTGATTCCGCCGCAAGTGACTCGGATTCCGACTCTCGGCGTCTTCAGGCCTCCGATCTTCACCTTCACCTTCGTTTCCAGCTTGATCTTCAAAGCCAGCCCGTTCTTGCTCTTCAGACCCGACTTCAGCGAGCTCGCGGAACTGCTGTCCACTTCCTTGCCGTTGCTCGCGATCGACGTCTTCAACACCGTCGTGTTCTTCTTCCCGTGCACGAAGGACGGTATCGTTGCGTCCGCCAAGGGGACGTCGCCGTCGCCGCCGAGGACCGATACCGAAATCGGGTTGTAGATGTATATGAGCTTGCTGTTGGGGTTTCGAGCGGAGACTGTGAGGTCGAACTTGGAGTTGACAGTGGAGGACGAGGAGGTGACGTTTATGTAGGAGACCTTGAAGGAGGTGACGGTGAAAGTCGGGCGGTGAGGGCGGTAGAGGAGGTAGAAGACGGCGGCGGCGACCGCAATTAGGAAGAGGAGGACGAGGAAGGCGACGGTGGTCCACAGGCAGCACCGGCAGCAGCAGCCGCGGCGGTGGCTGCTCTTCTTAGGCTGGGGGCGGTAGGTGGAGCGGGTTGCGCCGCCGTAGACCTGGCCTTTGGTGGCGGGGAACGAGCCGTTGGCCGTGGCGCCCGCGCCGTTGGCGGGGGTGGGTTTGGTGGAGGAGAAGACTCTGTCGGTCATGGCGTTTGAGAGAGAGAGAGAGGAGGACGATCTCAAAAGAATGTGGTTGGGAAGGAGACAAGAGGGAGGTAGAGAGATGTATAGCTGTAACCAGTGAGAAGGATTATACTCCACTCGAGCACGAGAGCGCGTGTCGACGCGTTGGCGTTTTCGTTTGGTGGATTCCTGCAATTTCAGAATTTTTTTGTATATTCAGGGACGGAATGTATATGGTAAAATTATAGGCACGATTCATTTCACTTTTGTTTCTACCGCCAAAAATGTAATTCTCCCTGTAGAAATTATCTCCATAATCATATGCACGCATGGCGTTGAGTCAAACATTTCTCTTTCGTCACGAAAGATTGTATCAACGGTCGGATTATTCCTTTAATAATGCCTAATTTAGCTAAATTAAAAAGCGGGCGACATATTCGTGACTTGCCAATCAGACGCATGTCGGGCAAAGGAAACCTCGACCCGTAAGATCAAAAAGAAAAAAGGACAAAAAGAAAAATTAAGGTAAATTGTGAAGAACCTGAACGGTAATAATTAAGAATTTATTGCAAGTCCAAGTACAAAATTAGAAGGGAACTCTAGAGCTTTTTCCTTACCCCCGATGATGACTCTAATCCCAATTGGTTCCAACTCCGATGCTGATAAATTCGAAGGCTGTAAGCACCATTATATAAGCGAAAAAAGGCACCAGATTTAGTGGATCAAGAACGAATTTAGTTCGGTCTTCAAGATTAGAAGAAGACCCAACATTTTTTTTTTTATCAGCTTTGATTGCGGTCAAAGTCAAAGGGTATTCGATTCAACGTCCCCAAGTCCTACCTGGAGCTATTGATGACCGACCCGTTTCCGGCAACTGAGCAATTACCTAAGACCCCCTAAGCTCGATTTAGGGCAAACGAGCGTGCATTTTCGGACCAAACGTGCCTAAGTGTCCTAAGACTTGTACTTTATAGCATTAAGAATGTGGTAGTGGTGTGGAAAGGTTTGATCTGTAATGGTCTACAAGTCAGAATCGTACTTGGAGTTCGTCATTTCCCACTTCGTGCCTAATGAATAAGGAGCCTCGTAGATAGTAGAGACTTAGCTTTGTTGGAAGCGTAATGGCTAACCACCGAGATGGGTTGGTCCGGCGATAAAAGGGTCAATCTGCCTTTTGTAAGGTCACAGGATTCCATTCATGAACCTCGAAAACTGGTTGGGCCGCGTTGTGAGCCGTTCGTGCGCAGATATCTTCTAATCGGTGTTGCGCAAGGCAATTGCGGCACTTTGAAATTGCGGACAGTGAGTAATGACCGACTGATCCATGGATGATGTAAAACTCTAACACAATATCTAAAATGAATATATTATGTCGTTGTCTTTTTCCATTGAATAGTCTATAAAATTTGCGCAATATACGATGTGGTTCGTGAATTTTGAATTTGTTGATGTGATTCTCGAACTTTAATCACGTGTTTGATGTCGTCCCTAAATTTTTAATTTGATCAATATGATCTTCGAACTCTTCATACATATTTAATTTAATTCATAAACTATATGAAGATGTTCAATATTATCGCTTTCAAGTATATGAACTAAATTGAACATATCTAAAAGTTCGGATATCGCATTGAAGAAATTAAAAGTTTAGAAATAATATTATATATTGAATTAAAGTTTAGGTACCAAGTTGAATAAATTTAAAGTTTAAGGGAATCACATTATATATCAATCAAATTCCAAAGATTGTTTACTTCATTTAATTTATTTATTTGTTTCGGTCGTAGAAGACAGAAGATGATTACGAGGTGGGGGACGGTAACGCAACGAAGGTGCAATTGGGGAAACGCAGATTTGGGGCAAAAGGGCGGCGACATGTCACCCGGTGCACCTAATTTCCGAGTGGGAGTGGGACCCTCAACTCTCTTTCTCTCTCTTTCTCTCTCTCGAGACACCAGCTGGTGACCATAAAACACGTGTGAAAGTGACGAGCGACCTTCCATCCTCGTGAAGTGGGAAGAAGGCCCACGTTTCGGCCTTTTGCATGGCCCTGTGGTGGGGATCCCACAACTCGCTCGATCACCGCCATACACCTGTCCTCCACGTCGCCTCCCGCCCGCATCGCACGTTTCAAAATTCGTGTTGGCTCCGCGGCCAAAGCGCAAGTAATGATCAATGATGGTGCTTGGAATTTTGTAGCGGCCAAAAGCGGGGACGGGACGGGGACGGGGACGGGGACCGCGACGGCGACGGCTATCGCTCGCCCCTTCTCGGATTATAAGGATTGACGCCGGATGTACTCTACGAAAAAACCCTAAACTTTATTTCCAATCCCAAATTTACCCCGGATTTTTTTTGTCTAAAAAAAATCATCGATTTTTACTCTAATCTCAAATTTACTTTGTTGTCCCTTTATCCTAAAATCATTGTTAATTATTCTTAATTTTCATATTATGGTATGGTTTTATTTTGGAGAATTTCTTTATTGGATGAATTTAATATCCACATGAAAATGCAATGTCGTTCCACATGCATAGCCCCATTATTTTGCTAATGTGATTTTTTTTTATCAACGTGAAAATGTCACATCAAATTGGGACTATATCACCGGATAGATTTGAAAATACATTGAAAATTTATGTTTTTTGAAGACAAAACAAAACACGAAGCATATTTGGGATTATATCTAAAGTTTGAGGTTTTTTCGAGATAAAAAAAAATCCGGGGTAGATTTGAGACTGGACCTAAAATTTAAAGTTTTTCATGAGACTAAAAAAAAATTTTGGATAAATTTGGGACTCGACCTAAAGTTAGGTTTTTTTTTTAAGGAATTAAGCCCTTTCTCCATCCTCAAAGCTTCTCACCCAGTTTATAATGTTGCGGCATTACAAAAAGTATTCATGCATGTCTCACTGCAAATCGGGATTGGTTTGAAAATGGCACAAATAATCTTTGAATTTTTATTAAATATATAATGTGACCTTAAATTTTTAATTTATTCAATATGATCTCTATAATTTTTGGATAATATTGAACGTTTTCATACGATTTGAAGACTAAACCGAACATGTATCATAAATCAAGGGATCACATCAACAAATTAAAAGTTCAAGAACGAAATTGCGCGTTGGGAAAAAGGACATTGAATAAAATTAAAAGTTCAAAAATCACATTGCGTATTGAATCATAGTTCAAAAGATACATTCCTATTATTATTCCTAACCAAAAAGTTGATCTTTGGCATTTTGTTAAATGGATCAAGTAGCCACTCGGATGGAACTCGAATTTACGTAGCAAGAAGAAAGGACAATATTGTGTGGAGGAAAAAGAACGCAAGTACTAGAAAATGGAAATATATATTGATAAATTGAGAACACATGAGGAATTTCTGTTGATGCCGTAGACGCTTTTACAACAATTACATCTTGTCGCCTTTCATAAACTGCAAAACATAACCGCTCATAAGTAGTTAATACTCGGGATGACAGCTCATCCGCACACCCGTGACTTCGTATATCATGATCGAACGTTGCCCTCATCAAGGCGGTCGCCACTCCGTAAGTGCCGCTGGACTCAACCGTCAACCGGTATCTTTGTCTGCGGTCGGCATTTTCACTCCATCTCCTCCTTTTATTTCCCTGCAACATTAGCCATGTATTGATCTTGTCGAAATTATTGTCGTTGTCTCACGTTAATTGTAAATGGATCTTGTATATTTTTTATATTTATGTAATCTCTCTTCATCTATTAGTTTAATCTTTTAGTAAGCATTAAGCTTTGATCCCATCAAATTCGAAGTCGAGTGTTATCCCATTTTGCGAATGTGCATCCACCCCCTCATTAATCAATTTCCACGTGTCACTCGTAATTTGGTTTTTGTTGTTATCCCACATCAATTGTAAATGGATCATGTATGGTCTTTATATTCACGTGATCTCCCTCCATTTATTAATTTAAGTTTTGGGTTGGACTTCCTAATAAATTTGATCACCCGATCAATGTGTTAGTCAACCATTTAATCATCGAGCACCGGTAGCTATATTTCATGACCATCCATAAGTGTTTCCGCTGTCAACAACTTGCCGATAACCACGTCGAACTCAACACCGTAAATAGCGCATACATCACTTCATGGCATAGCGCAATCCAGCCACGGTTCAGCCACCGATATAGCAAACAGGCCCATTGAGGAAACGAAAGAAAAGACTAACTGCATATGTGAAAATGGTAGTCAAGGTCTTTAGTGCGCTCGTGCACGTAAGGATTACGAGTGAAGCGGAGCTGGAGGTGTATCACATCATTTCATCTTCCTCCTAAGAAAATTATAACACGTACGGATAATTTGTCTAGGAAAACCAAGTAATCTAATCTAATAAGGGAAATAATAGAAATGACAAAATTGGTCTAGAATCCATATTTTAGATTGTCCCATGACTCTCGTTATTTCATTTTTTACCCTTAATAAAATAATGAAGTCGAAGTATCTACGACCCTCGTAGTATGAATTGTTGGTCGAAATATCTTATCTATCAACTCCATCATTCTTCTTGCTTCGTGTATAGTTCACGTCCAACTGGTATATGGGACGTGCGACTCTTGAAAGTACGTATGTACGCTGGTATGTTCTTTATGAGGGATAATGACGCAAATAGTCTTTGGACTTTGGTTCAATATACAATGTTGTCTTTGAAATTATAATTTATTCAATTTGGTCCAGTGAACTTTAGTGCATGTTCGGTTTAGTTCTTGAATAACATCTAGTGTAGCCCTTCCATTAACTAGCTTTGCTTCTAATCTTGTATGTTTGAGCGGTGGATAGAAAGAAGTTATAAGTAGATTATTCGCGTAAGATATTCAGCTCAAACTAGAATATAGTAATCCTTATAATTTATTTCATTTCTTCAATTTGGAAAAATGATTGTTCATGTTATTGTGGATAATCTACATGTAGCCCTATAGTTTTGCCCAATCTTCAAACGTATCACATTGAAAGCCAAATCATCAAATCCCATTAACTTGAATTGATGGAAGGATTATTCATTTGATATTTTCATAAAGTTCATAAATTAGATTAAACATTTATCAAAAAAGTTCAAAAATCACATTGAACAAATTAAAAGCCCAGGAATGATATTGCACATTGAACCAAAGTTCGAGAACCATTCGTGTTATTATCCCTCTTACAAAAGAGAGTTTTGTGGGAGATAGAAAGAGAACATGGATGGTCTAAATGAATTCCTTTGACAAATAATATAGATTATCAAGAAAATCATTTAACATCATATTAATTGTCATCCAAATTCTTGATTTTCAAGATTGAATTTTTTTTTCTCTATCATAAAGAGCGTAGGAAAGGGTAGCTATCGGTAACAACTTTCATATGTTCCCCACACTTGTTATAGAATGTTTGGTTTGAGTTATAACTACGTTGCACAACTCGCATTCAAAAGTCTAAGGTGGGCGATCCCATTCTTGCATCCCGATCAAGATGATAGCAGTTAGGAAATCTCTTCATACAATCACATATGTCTTGGTTAAACAATGAAGCACGAGCTACTCATGGATTCCATGCAACGTAAATTGAACTTGTGAAAGACGGGCAATTCACTTTGCCACTAAATCAACATCTTGATGGTTTTAAGTCGGAATATGTTAGGTCCGTAGGCTGTAGAGCAAGCCTGATGCACGAGGAGACTTTCTTTTGGTGCATTATGATAAGAAAAAAGGCAAAACAAATAATGATATGCGTCGCCGAAATCAACGAGGGATTGACTTTTTCTTTTTCTTTTTTAAGTTAAGAGGGATTGACCTTTTTTAAAATTTTGTTGCGGGTAAGAGAAATTAACTTGGTTTAAGTTTCATTTATTTCGGATGAAAATAACTCTTAAAAAAAATATTTTAAATTTTTTTAATATTTGATTCGTAAAAAATAAACTAATTAGGAAAAATATTTTCCATCCAGGAAAAACACCTTTGAAAAATGGGGAAATTTTTTTATTTTTACGAAGACGAAAATATTTTTTAGCATTTTTTTCCTCATCTTTTTCATATATATTTTTTTAATTATTTTTTTCATTTTTATTTATTGTTTAAAAATTAATTTTTAAATTTTTTTAATTTTTCTCTTTTCCCTTCTCCTTCGGCTGGTCACCGTCCATTGTCACCGCCGGCGACCGGCCATAGGTGATCATGTCACTTAGAACAACCCGCACACGTTACCCACCTCCCTCACCCCCTTGTCCTCGGTTCCTTTCGGCATCCCCTTCCTCATCAACCTCCCCGGCCGAGGCCACCGTGTCAATGGCAAGCTCTTCTCCGTCTCGCCCAGCGGACTTGTCCGAGTCGAAGCGCTGGAGGTCATCAGACGCAGCCACAACAAGCGTTTGCTGATAAAGGTGGAGAGCGACGGCGACTTGGTGGAGATTGAGGCGTATTTTGACCACGCTAGCTTCGGGGAGGGGCTGTGGCGGAGGAGAGGGGAGGCGGGTATGAGCGAGTACATGGGCGATTGCGCCGGCGAGTACGTGAAGAGGTCAGAGAGGCTGAAAGGTTGGAGCTTTGTGGTGGCTGTGGGAGAGTTCGTGTCTTCTCTTTTGATTGAGGTCTGATTTCGGTGATTATGTTTTGGTTAATTCCTTTTCCATTGTATATTGCTCTCATTTTGTGAGTTTAAGCTGATTTTTTCCTTTTTCTCCTCAGCTTCTCTCTTTACAGATGGAGGGTTTTCCCCCTTTCACTTAATCGTTGTCGATGAGATCTGCACAAATTATGTTATGTTTTGACAGGCAAGACTGAGTGAAGCATTGTCTGGACCAGTGGAAGCTCTTTTGGTAGGAGCTAAAAGCGAAACCTGGTCGGCTATCAGGACAATTTTTTTGCGTGAGACCGAATTGGCAGTAGCTGGGTTCTCTGGTGCCCTTTCTGGTTTTGACATGGATGAACAAAGCAAGGAACAATTGCTCGCAGGTTTAAAAGATCATGCAAGGGGCGTGGTTGAAGCGGAAGCTGGAAGAGTCCTTATGCGCATGGAGGACCGGTAGGCACACTCTTTAAGTTTGTGATTTACTCGTCGGTTGGATTCAATACCTCTTGATATCCTTATGTGCTTCATTTTCTATCCGGGTTTGCAACATTGTTCAGCCATGATGAACAGATATATGCCAAGAGTTTGGACTATGGAGGAAGAAAAGTTGCTGTCTGTAATGGCGGCATTGTGTTTGGATGATGGGATAGATTACATGGAGTTCATGGCTTTGCTGTACACCAAGCCTATGGTGAGTTTTGCTTTTATCGTGCTGATTCAATTAATGCAGATCTGCAATTTCTTTTAGGCCCCACTGTCCATACTAGTTTCAATGTTATCATCTGCACTAGTGAAAATTGGATTATCTGTGCTATAAAAAAAGATGTCAGATTACTGATTGATGCTGCTTTATCTGAAAGTAATGTAGAAATAAGTCAAATGTACAGCCCACAAACTGCATAGAAATATTATTGCAGTAGATATCCAAAGCTTTGGTCATTTGCTGCTGGAGCTATTTGAACCAAAGCCCATTCTAGACGAACATGTACGAAGTTCTTTCGCTGCTGGAGCCATTTGATTATTTGCGCTCTTCTTTTGGGATCATCAGGAGGCGAACAGGTGGTGCAACTGGTTGACAATTGTTGTGTGTGTTCTTAAGGGGCTCAACAAAATTAGGGCACTTCTTAGGTATTTTACTTGTGCACTGATTAAGTATCAAGCAAATCTCTTTGATAGAAGCAACCAAAACGTGCCTCTCTGCCATGGCCTGACGCCAATGCTGGAGAACATGTTTGTCATGCCCACTTCACACGGAGACAAAAACTAAGCCTCAAGCAAATCATAGCATCACAGAAAGGATGGAAGTTGAGGATGATGAGCTCCTTTTTACACAGAACAATCCAGCGCGCTTCCCACTTTTGAGTTAGTCATCAACCTTGCAGATCTTTCTTCTTTCCATGAGGAGTTCAAGTGGTGCAAGAGAGAATGCGAGACTTGAATTTATCCAGCTCAGGCTGAACTTCTTCCTCAGGTCCGTAGTTCAAATCGATCATCCGTCATATCTGCAGTAAACAAGCATACCACAGTTCGAGATAACTTATCCTCACTGCCAGCATCGACTTAGCCTTTCTATGTGGATATGTATCCTTATCTCAGAACAAAATTACCAACCATCACAAGCACAAGAGTGTATTGTGAAGTAGTCCCAGTGAAATGTGAATGAAGCTGGCAACATGCTTTTGAGGGTAAAGCCAATGGTTCGCATGAATTGGAAGGTGTAAAAGCGGAGACTACCTGCGGCCTACCACCTCCACCAGCACTTCCCACCATCATAAGAAACATTGACAATTGTCCAATGTCAGTCAACAACCTTGTCCCCATAAGCAATGGGAACATCAATTAAAGGTCAAAGTTGGAAGAAATTTCGTCCTATCCGGTACCATGTACTCTGTTTGGCGATTGCGAGCTAATAAGCTGCTAAGCTAACTACTTACCGTAATCGAACATGAAGTTAAATCTTGATGTAGCACAGTTGACTTATATTTATACTTTTTTTTATCGGACACAAATGCCCCTCATATTTTGGATTAAAAAAAAAAGCTCTCAAAATTAACATTGAAAAGCTCTTGGGTGAGAGAGGGAGGGGAAGATGCACACTTATAATTCTTAACCGTAAAATACTTGCACAAATAGCTACATTAAATAGGAATTTGTCTTTATATGATTTCTAATGAGATCAAAAAATAATAAAAAAGAAATTGTAAGGAATTCGTCAGAATATTTTAAATGGAGTTCGCTGGAGAATGAACTCCGGGAAGGAGTAGAAATTAGTATGATAAATAGATTATACGAGACAAATTTAAATTGATGAGGTAATTTACGAAATCAGCCTCAATTCTGGAGGCTGGTTTGAATTTTGCTTCAGGTTGGGAATTTATTTTAAACCTACTTGACTTGAGCACAATCTTGTTGGCACGTTTAGCGACACGGCCCATCGAGTATTGGGCCTCTACATCACCGATTCAAACGGGCTTTATCTTGGTGGTTCCCCAACGATACATGTCCAATTTGGTCTATGGCCCATGTGGGGCTACTAAATTTAACTCATTCATTCGACTCAATGCTCATCGCCAAGGCATTTGAGCCCACCCCTCTTCTTACACCTGCCTACAACATCCTAGTCTCGACGTCCCTTGTTTTTTTTTTTCTAATAATAATAATAATTTATTTATTTATTTATTTCTACACGATGCTAACCCTCTAAATAAAATCCAAATCACTCAGCATCATCCATCCAAATTAACATAAACAATGGATTTATATAACTTATTGTACTATATCAAGATCGGGGTCTTCTCTTGCGAGTTAACTTGATGTTCGATTATGGTAGCGGTTAGCTTAGCAGCTTATTAGCTCTCAATCAAGAAGTGCTTGAAGCAGCATACTAACAAACTGCTAAGAAAAGTTCTCACTATACCTGTCGTGTTTAGTGAGAACAATCAGAAGGACCTGCTGCTATACTCTGTTTGATGTGCCGAGTATAAACACGCCATACAACAAAGTTTTAGAAGTTAGAATACAATTGGTTGTTACCACATTTAGTGCAGGTAGCTGGTCTAAGTCGGAGCCTGTCGTCCATTTTCAGATGAATGGGGACGCAAATATTGCTCTTAGTAGGATATCACTAATATCGGGAGACGATCAGGAAGAAGCGGAGCGGCGGAAGAAGCGGAGAGGGCCGGCGAGATTCGAGGAGCGTTAGAGTGAGGGTGGTGGTGCCGCTTCGTCATCTACGGAGGGAGAGAGAAGAGCATATGTGAAATCTCGTTTTTCGGTTTGGTTTGACAATGGGTTCATTACTTAACCCACTAAATTCCGACCCAAAAAAAAAAAAAAAACCTTAACCCAGTAAAACCCATATTTTTTTTTACATTTTTTTCTTTGGAACCCATTTTGATCTATATCACAGGCTTAAGATAATACATTTATAACCTATATAAGCACCGACATGACACGCGATACGACACAACATGTGATTTACAAAAAAATAAAGAATTTCGACACGTTGTGTACAAAATTTATATTATTATATGTACATGATAAATTATCGTGTATATATAAAAATATTAGCGGTAAGTTTTTTATTATTATTATTCTGTTATGGATTCATAATTATTATTTTTTTCTTAATTTGGGTATATGACTTAAGCATATATATTTTTAATAAATTTATATTTTGACCCTTAATTTATTGAAAAAGCTTAAAATTGATCCGTACGTGTCGAAATGCGCGTGTCTCGCGTGTTCTTTGGCGTGTCCGGAATGCCGATCACGTGTCGGTCATATGTCGGGAAGTGTCGGACACGACATAAAACCTTTCGAAGAATGTCGGTGCTACATAATTGGTAACTCACTTATGTAACTCACTCTCATAAATATGAGTTAATACTTTAAGAGTCCTACTCTGTCGACACTTGTGCATGTTATAGAACCGGAACTCACCTAACCTGCCTCGCTTGGGTCAAATGGTGGGGGACAACGTATACGACTTGTTTAGGATCATTGAAAACTATTCAATTATTTTTGGAATTTTTTTTTTGTGTTTATTTTACCACAAATGAGTTGGCTGCTTATTGTCTTCATGTCGTCCAAGAGATTGGTCTGGCCTTGAAATGACACATGACGTGACGCGTCGGAAATCATTATGTCATTTCTTATAAATCAATTAGGCATAGTTGTTTTCAATTGACTGGATTTAATCCGAATGAAACCACCTTTATCCCGATTGTTTTCCCCAACTTTACTTGTGACAAGTAACTTGCACTTGCCTTCATGACGTCACAATTGCCACGTGAATCTTCTTTGTGAAGGGAAACGTGATTGCTTTTCTCGATGTAATTCTTCTTTCAAGCGTGGACAAAAGGGGAAAAAGACGTGAATGATAATCACATCTAGAAAACAAAACGAAAGCAGATGATGGGGTTTTTCTTCTATTTCTAAACTATTTTCTCTTTTCTTAATGGCACCAAAAAGAAAAAAAATTTGAAAAATCGCCACTCGTTGGGCTAGTTAACAGCATGATTAAGGCTAAGCATGGAGTAATACTTGCCTAATGCATAAAGTAATTATGTACAAGCATCAAAACCCATTTGTTTATTTTATCCTCCTCCTTCTTCTTCTTCTTCTTCTTCGGCTTCCCAACCCAACTCAATAATGTCACACTTTCCTAGGACCACTGAAAGATCTTTGCCTCCTAAATTTTTCCAGATCTTGATTTGACTAATGTGCGTGAGAGGGTCTACAAGATGTCGCCAACACCCGTAGCTTCGTCGAATTAATGTCCATGTGGGTCATTTGGTCCATACTACGTTGTGGCAGGTGATGATTTTGTACAAGTACATGATTGGTTTTGTGTTGGATATTGCATTTAATGGCGCTGGATGGGTTCATAACTGGATTGGATTGGCCAAAAAGATGACTCGGTGAATTTTACCTGGATGAGCAAAGCGGAAAAAGAAGACAAAAGAAGTAAAGGCAAAAGCACAAATGAGAAAAGGACATCACGTTGAGGAGCCAAGTTAGATGACCAATCATGTCCAAAAGTTGAAAAGCAATCTTAGATCCCAGCATTTAATTGGGAAGGATAGTTAATTTTCAATTAAGTCACGAAAAAGTGCAACTCATAACAACTTTCAGAGAATCATGCCCGAATCGGCTGAAAAGAGGCCAAGCAAATCAGACGTAGCACTGGCGGCCTATTTAGGAGTTAGAGAATGTAGGAAATGAATTTGAAGACAACCGGTTCGTTTGAATCGTTCGTTGATATTTTCACTCGCATCTTACTTGAATTATGAGACGAATGGAATACTTTGTGGCTAGCGATTTGCCGATCTCGTCGAAAGGGGAAGAACGTCGCAATGTGGCAAGAGTCGAGAAATCAAATACTCGGCTTTGATAGCTTCCGGGCCTAAAAACGAAGACCCGACTACTTAGAGTTACATAAAACATCCCAAATAAAGCAGTCAAAATAGTAGGAATCATGTGAAAAACACTGTCCCCACCAAGAATGTTCTTGCGAGCCCTTTTGCAGCTCGTTGTGTCTTCTTTCTGCCTGATCAGTTAGCTCATCACGCTTCGCTTTAGCCACGCATGTGAAAAGAAACCGCACCATCAGGCATCAAGGACCTTCTTTACTTTCTTGGTTCTTTCCTAAGTTCGATTATTATCTTCGTCGGTGTCCAGCTTCCAAACCTCTGCAAATTTTAACAGAGCTCACAAGTTTGCAGAGAAAGAAGCAGTTGGCGCTTTTCTTTTAGCCACCTAACCACCTCTTCTTTTCTACTGAAAGAATCTTCTTCTTCTTCTTCTCTACCCATTGCGTCTGTGATACTAAATGTGGGTCTTCTTCTGCATTTGTCAACACTCAGGTGTGAATCCTGTCGCTTTGAGCAATACCCATGATTTGGTTCTTTGAAATGTTCCAGTTTCCAATACTTCCTCTTCACTTCTTTTTCTTTACTTTGAAGCGGGACACTCTTCTTGAACTGAGCTGAGAGATAAAATTAAAAAAAAAGGGTATGCTAATGCAGTTGATTTTCATGCTGATGGGAGTACTTGTGCTCTGCAATTTGCTGTCGGTTCACGGATCTGCAGGTAATGGTTTTGTTGATTGTGATCTTTGGCTCAATGTGCATTGAGATTGAACTTTGCATTATCCCATCGTGTTACCAATTGGATCAGATGCAGATCCCGGTAAAATTGTGTGTGTGAGCTGAGATTGAGCATTATCTAAATTGTTTATGCCTGAAGCTCACATTGTACCTCCTAATGGTTAGAATCACTCCCCGTGTGTAGGAAGCTAAATGTGGCTAAGCACACTGATAAATTGACAGAATTGGCTTGATATGGTGAAAATTAGAAGATTGGCTTAATATGGTGACTCAATGTTCTACTTCAGAGAGTTACACGCTGTTGCTGTATGATTGAGTTTGCAGTTTGCTTCCCCTGTCCCGCGACTCCATTATCATTTCAAACAAGAATGTGATTAGAAGTTAGAACTGCATCAAGAGAAACAAGTTAATGAAGAGCGATAGTACGATCATAGGAAAATGCATCTTCAGCCATAGTTTGTAGGTTGCTGTCTTATGAAATTCCGAGGCGATCCGACCTTTCTACACTTTTCTAAGAAATCGTGTATGACATATGTGCCATTATTTGCAACCATCTGTCACGAAATACCCCTTCATCATCTTACTTACTGTTCCTTGTTGTTCTCCCATAAATATCTGTTGACTATGCACAAAATATTCACACTCATGTTAATGATCTCTCGGTTGGATCTGCTCTACCATTCTCACAGACAATGCCTTCTTTCTGGTGGCTAGTCCTCTTACCAGTAGCGCACAAAGACACAGGAAGCCACTTGATTCACACTCAAACAGGCCATGGCATGTTCCAGCATTTATGCATGAACCACCCACCGATGGTAACTTCAGAAAAAATTTATAAGCCAGAATGTGCAACATTTTATCATGACGAATTGACCTTCATGTGCCGCTGACCATCAATAACTAAGACTTGAATCCTACTGTAGCGCCTATTTTGCCAAAGGTCATGAAGCCTTCAAGTATTGCAGTTGCACCTTCTGTATCATCTTTCCAAGGGCCGATGAATAAATGGATACCCGACTATGCACATTCTCCTTCAATAGCATCTCATAGGCATCAGCACCATGTCAGAAACCACTTCAAAGACTCTGATCCACAGAGTACTCCATTGCCACGGCACGCATACCACCGAACAGGTTGATTCCGACTTTGTAAGGTTGGCTTTTCAATGGATCGTGTATACTTTAGTCGTCTTGGGTTTTATTTATTCTTTTGGCAAATCTTTTGTGGTGTAGGCCCTTCTATTTCCCCAGTTCAATATCCATTCCCTACTTCTAGAAGATCACTTTCACCAGCGCCTGCACCATCACCCGCAATTCTGTCAAGTCAGTCTGATAGTATGTGAAGACAACTTTTTGCCCAGTTCTTGTGTTGGATTCGTCTGATATATGTCAATTATCCTAACGACTACCGTGATATGACCCTGTTTGATTTCTTGAAGAGCTTACTCTTCCACCAAAAATCTCCCCTTTTGGATCAGCGGAGAAAATGAAGACTCCACCACCAAGGCCACTTCTGACATTACCTCCTCCACCTCCTAACGAAGGTACATAATATCACTCCTTACATTAGACTTCATGCAGCTTTAATTAGACTTGTTGCATAATTAGTTTCTTTGTTGTCGAGAAAGAACTGTAAAGCTGATGATATTCTGTATCTGGTGCTGTGTAGATTGTGCATCAGCAATATGCACAGACCCGTTAACGTACACGCCTCCTGGAACTCCCTGTGGCTGTGTGTGGCCAATTCAGGTGAAATTTCGGCTAGCGGTCGCCCTATACACATTCTTCCCTTTGGTTACAGAGCTTGCCAAGGAAATTGCTGCCAGTCTGTCCTTAGATTATAGCCAAGTGCGCATAATGGGAGCGAATTCAGCCAGTCCACAACTAGAAAAAACTACAGTTTTGATTAATTTGGTGCCCCGAGGGGCAAAATTCAGTAATGATTCTGCATTTGCAATCTATCGAAAATTCATCCACAAGCAGGTTCAGATGGAGGCATCACTGTTCGGTGATTATGAAGTTCTATATGTTCGCTATCCAGGTATTGTCATTGTGATGTCAGAATTTCTTGAGACCATATCAGGAAGATATGTTAATGCATATTCCTTCCTTCACATTTTACTCTTCTTTAGAATTTTCATGTACTTTTAGCTCGGTATACTGTACGGCTCAAGTATCACTTCTTTGAAGAATACAGCGTTTTAAAAAGTCGTTATTGTATGTCAGAGTTAGGTAGCAGTAGCACACATTGCTAAAATATGATAATAGGAAGTTGATCTTCTTTGGACGCTTATTGTGGTTTTTTTTTTCCAACCATGTCTCCACAGGTCTTCCACCTTCGCCACCTTCTAGCATCAGTACCACCGACAGTTCACCATACATGGACAATGAGGACAAAGGCCCGGTGACAAAACCATTAGGAGTTAATGTGCCTAAGAGGAAAAGCGATGGCCCTAGTAGAAGCACGATTGCTGTACTTTGTCTATCATCTTTCATGGTATTAATCATGTGTGCAGCGATCACGTGGATAGTACTGAGAAAGTGTGAAGCTCGTCATCATCAATCTAAAAATTCCCCACAGCCTCTCTCCCCAGCTAAACCTTCAGGTTCTACATTCTGCAGATTCTCAGCGTCAAGGGTTCACCTTTATTCTCATTGTTTAAAAAAAAAAAAAAAGGGGTTCCTCCTCAATGCAGTGAAATTTAAACTACAAAACGAACGCATTGTTAATATACATTAATACATTCAGGACAATATTGCATATTGTGTTGCTTGGCAGTTGCTAGCAAAAAATTTCGGTCTTACCATTGTTTTCCCTCATTCTTCCCTTGACTGACCATGCATCTTCTTCTGAGATGTGTGGCATCTCATAATTTCTTCCCATCATAAACTTTCCACGTCCTCAGCAGGTTCTACTAAGCGTGTGATGCAGAGAAGTGTGTCCAACTTAGCATCAACGTCGTTCCGCTCTAATGGAATCTTATGTGCCGGATCTGCCAGAACATTCAGCTCAAACAACATCAAGCGATTCACCCACAACTTCGATTCTTCAAGAGTACTCGGAGAAGGTGGTTTCGGGATAGTCTATAGAGGCATATTAGACAACGGAGAGGAGGTGGCAGTGAAGGTTCTGAAGAGGGATGATCATCACGGAAGCCGTGAGTTCTTGTCAGAAGTGGAAATGCTGAGCCGTCTCCACCACAGAAACCTTGTCAAGCTAATTGGCATATGCATGGAAGAACACATCCGCTGCGTTGTGTATGAACTCATACCAAATGGAAGTGTTGATTCCCATTTACATGGTACATAGAACAAGTCTTTATATGCTTCAGACACAAAAGTTGACTGGTTGAACTACTTGGTTTTGGGGAACTTTTCTCATTGGTATTATGTTGTGCTTAGGCTGTGACAAGGAGAGTGATCCGCTTGACTGGGGCGCTAGAATGAAGATCGCGCTCGGTGCAGCTCGAGGTTTGGCCTACCTGCATGAAGACTCGAGCCCTCGTGTTATACATCGAGATTTCAAGTCCAGCAACATCTTGTTGGAACCTGACTTCACACCAAGAGTGTCTGACTTCGGATTGGCTAGAGCTGCAATGGATGAGGGGATCAACAGACAAGTTTCTACCCATGTCATGGGGACTTTTGGGTATGAAAATTTTCGCTTAAGTTCATGTTTAACACACTGTTGAGTAATTGCTAGGGAAAAGAAGATGACTTTAAAATCACTTATCGTACTAACTTACCTCTATCGCTTCCTAAGAAAACACAGCTATTAATCGAATATGACAAAAATGTCTGCAAAAATTTCTCAAATAGAAGTAGATGATTGTGTAGTTTGTCATATCTCACCTTGGTAAAGTTAAATCTCTACGGTGTCATCTTTCCAGCTACTTGGCACCAGAATATGCAATGACGGGTCATCTTCTAGTCAAAAGTGATGTTTATAGCTATGGGGTAGTCCTTCTCGAACTTTTAACCGGGAGGAAGCCGGTAGATCTATCGCAACCCCCTGGCCAAGAGAATCTCGTTTCCTGGGCCCGGCCGCTCCTCACCGACAGGGAGGGCTTGCAAACAATCATTGACCAGTCTTTGAGATCGAGCATGTCGTTTGATAGCGTGGCCAAGGTGGCGGCAATAGCTTCAATGTGTGTGCAACCGGAGGCATCGCACCGTCCATTCATGGGTGAAGTGGTACAAGCCTTGAAGCTAGTTATTAACGAGTTTGATGAGACGAAGGAGCTAAGTCTTGTAAGTTGCATAGGCCAAGAATCATCTAGTTGTGTTGATGGCAAAATCAGCAAATTTCCGCATGAATTTGTTGAAGCTTTATTAACAGGTGACAGTACACCAGCAAAAGATTCTAACCATCTAGAGCAAATGGGAAGCTTCCGAGCATCAACTGGGATGAAGAGACCGGGTACGCTATGAGGCATTGTAGCTCCGGCCCGTTGAGAATGGGAAAGAGAAGGCAATTTTGGCAGAGACTCAAGGGCTTATCCAGAGGTAGCTTGAGCGAACATGAATTTGCCTTGAAGTTATGGCCAGATACATTTTGATTTAAGACCACGTAAGCGCACATTCACACCTTTGACATTCTTGTTGTGTAATGAACATGACCAGGGGATATGTTGTTGCTAGAGTAACCTCGATTACCCACTTTCCGGATTTCGATTTTGATATGGCAGAACCAAAGTATGGAACTCGGGATGCTACCTCCTCGGCCACCAGGCCCTTCGCCCCCTAGACCCTTTTTGAAACCATGCACAAACGTAAATGAACTAAGCCAAGCTGCATTTTGTTGCTAGGAACCATATCATCTTGCTCCAAAGAGGGCTGGCTTATGTGTAAGCACCTGTCGACCCTTGCGCAGAAGTGGCAAACAGGCCCTCGCTTGTGGCTGGACGAGAATCGTTGGCCAACCGAGCCAACCCCCTAGCAATTGATCTTGCTCTCCACAGTTCTGAATCTAAATAAAGAACCCTTCTCATTCTTTAAATGCTATTCGAGCTGTCTTAATAGTTTGATCTCAAATGGAATGGTCAGTTTTTGGTTCTCCGCACGAGCCACAATTCGAGTGTCTCGGTGGCTTGATCTCGAATCTATTTGATTCCTTTTTATGAAGAACTAGGATTTAAGGGCCTTGAAGGCTTGATCTTAAATTGGACATGGTCGTGGACTTGATGATCTAAAAGCTTGGTGAACTCTTGAGAACATGTATATGACGCGAGGAAAGTGTTGTCCGAAAGAAAAAGAAGTGATAAGGGAAGGAAATGGACCACGTTTTGTTTTTTTCATTGTGCAATTGATGTGTAAAAGATGTGTGAAAAAACAATATTGCGAAAATTTAAAATATATTCACGTAAGGTTTATTCATTATAAGAGATTTCAAGTGTTCAGTACCGATAAATTTTTTACACGTATATATATGATGCGAACAACTTGGTAATGGTCGAAATTTTGCGTTGCGAGTGGGAGAGATGCGCAGAACCTAAAGCAACCCTGCGGGCCTGACCTGCAATTATAATTGTTATAATAGCTATAATGTTCTCAATCAAATTTTGAGCTCCGACATAATTATGCATCCTATGTTGTCTGTGCATGCGTATCTCAGCGGAGATCAAAGTTAGTTGATTATCATGGGATTGATACTCACCATGCAAATGAAATTCCAAGGTGCAATCTAAGCCATACCTGCCTAGGCAGATAAGAAGTGCTGTCCAAAGTAAAGCACTTGAAAGGTTCGATTCCTTGCACCCAACCCAAGCCTGAAGACATATTAAGTGTAGGCATGCGCCGCAAATTTTTCACGGAACTCCATCCAAAAAGAAGCTTCAACAGCAAATGAAATTGTATCATCTTGTATTTACATGTAAGTAGATTGAAACCACAATCTTGAATAGAAGGTATACCCAAGCTCGTACTTGCTCCCGATGAACTTCAATAACCCATAGCTCTTGTCGGCGCGGTCACCCACCCCTCGGCCTCTGCTCTGCCTCTGCCTCTGCCTCACTCCCTTTAGGGATCGCCGCCCCGTTCAGCTTCACTGTCCCCTCAGCCTTTGCTTCGTTGGTGATGGCGGCGCCGTCCGCTTGATGGAAGCCGGAGCAGCAAAATGTGAAAGAAAGAACGACGATCCAGCGCAAACGCCAAACCACAAAGGCCAAGGGGTGGAAGACGAAGGCCGAGGGAGAGTGAAACCATTGCTTTGCTTGCTATCTGTGGCCGGAGAACGCGGGAGAGAGGAATGAATTTTGTTGTTTTAAGTCAGCAACGGGAACGAGAGGAGAAGAGTGTGATACGACGTCGCTTTGTCGCGGTCCGACCCACTTGGGTCCGCTCCAATTGGGTTGGCTCGGGCCCAATTGAGCCGGATTCGGCTGCGTAAGTGAATAGCCTTGTCCGAAGCCGCCCAAAATTCGGCTCGCTCGAACCTACGGTGCATTTGTTTAAAAGAAAATTCAAGACTTGGAAAATACTTGCATAAAAATGATTAATTATATCGGTGGGAAAAATTAGTCAACGAACGAAACTTTTCATTATCAACAACAATTGATACATTATTATTTTCTTGGATGATGAAAATATTTTTTATTCATTTAATTTTTATAAGCCATACAAGCTATTATTTTTTCGAAATATGTTTTCCAAAGCTTGAGTTCTCCACAAAACAAATGCACCCTAGTCTCGATCACATTGAAATTGTCTTAACAAATATTAGGCCTCGGTTAATCTCACATTGTCGTCGCTAATGATCATTGTGGATCTATTGTTGAAACCATTGATTCTACTCCTGTCGTGCTTGGGATTTGTCATCGAATGCAAAATTCAATGGCAGTATACAATGGACACTGAGATTATATGGCTTCTAAGATGTCTATCGATCTTGTTTGTAGAGCAATTCCCAGTAAGAAGGGCAAGTCTGTATAATCCGCTAAACATTTTGGGGACCGAATTCTCTATTCCGTCGCGAATGCTAAAGTTTAGCATCTACGTCCACTGAGCTGAAAAGCCAGGAACGTACCCCGTCAAAGAAATATGTCCCAGGCTCGCAGGGTCCACGCCGGCATATTTGTTGTAGGATAGCGGGTGGGTCATGTACGATATTAAGCCCGCTGCATCTCTAGGCGTGGCTATTGTCGACGAATTGCAATGGCCGGAAGTGAACCACTTTCCCGTGCCCCTCTGCGAGGAAGTGGCCGCTACCCATTTGTGTCGATCTATGGTGACTGCACGGTCCTGTATTACACGCCTTGTACTCGTAGCCACCAAATTGACATCGCTTCATCCTGAAAGCAACCACGGGATTTATCGGCCAGTTAAGATTAGTCCCTCTTAAGATTCAAGTCCTCGACTGAGTGGATATGAGTGACAGACATTTAATACAATTGTCAATGCTCTCGCAACCTTTCCGAGTAACGCCAACAAAGACAGTACAGCCATGCTGAACATTTGCAATGTCAATTCCCTTTGACAAGGTACTAACAAGGGGAGTTGCTATAACTGTATCATTAGCACTGCCTATCACAAGTGCAGTGCCTGGCAAGAAAATCCAGGACCCTCATAGTAGAAGTGGACTCCATATACACCAGACTTGTCCTCATCGATGCACAAGTCATAGCATTCAGGCCTTGTCACATACTTCACGACACTTTGCATCTCTCTCATTGTAACTGGCATCGATGAACTTAAGATTGAGGAAGAACAATGATTTGTGGAAGCCTTCAGAATGAAAATGGTCATTCCCCATTTGCGTTCCCATATGGTGACCATCTGGTTCTGTATTGATTATCTGTCCACCCCCAAATTATTCCAAAACCAGCTCCGTATAGAGAAGTGAATATTTCTCCGGGCAAGTATCCCAAATCGACATTGGCGAAGCGCAGCCACCAATCCCGACCATCTTGATTCCGAAAATTTTCTTTTGACCAATAGATATAAGACTGAAAGTACGTGCATGTTCATCTTCTGAATAGATAAGTTCTGACAAGCAGAAGGAAATGGAGACACGGACAGGGATAGGCTATGCCTTCCGGTCCGAGGTTATTTTCATCGGTCACCTAAAAGATGGTTCTCAACTTCTCAGTACCATGATTAAGAACTCACATCATTGAGGTCCGAACGACTTAAATCCTATAGTCTTGGTATTTTCGAATTTTCCAGAGCTTCTATATCTATTGCAACTGAACATACGGTCCCAAAATCAATACAGAGAACTCCTACTTATAAAGAGGATGGGAGGAGTTTGGATCCTCACCCCAACATACCTTGATATGAGTTAAAAATCGAATCCATTTCGAATTTAATATGGGTGAATGTCAATTTAATTTAGCTCATCCAATTAACGGATATCTTCATCCAAGTTTAATTGTCCTCCAATGAGTACATACCCTGATTTGATTGGAGAATTACACCCAAAGAGAATAATTGCAGAATATCGAAATATCTATGCAGAAATTTGTAATTTGCCTAAGAGAACTCTGTAATTGGCGCAGAATTTCCAATTTTTACAAGCACATCTAACCAACTACATAAAAAATAAGTCATGTTAGTGAATAACGTAATCTGAAGTACCTTCTCTAATTTATCTTTTTTCTTTTTTCATGTTTAAGCTCAATAACGGGTCAAATACTGATATACTCTTTGTTTGTTAGTTTCTAAACATTGAAACACAACGTCAATAAGATACACAAATTGAGAGATAACAGGGTATGATTGAAAATACTCTCTAATACATCCTTCTTTTCAAGTTTGAGCTTAACAAGAGATAAAATCTTTACGTTTCACGCATGACAGGGTGAAGTGTCACGTACCAATCACATGGACGAAGCGCGCACAGCCCGCACATGGTCCATATATGAGATGAACTTGCGCGCACGTTGTCCTGAGCTCCATGAAACAAAAGCCCCCCTGCATTTTTATCCTTCTTGACAATCAATCACAGATGAGATTATCTTACACGCACATTCGCATTTCACGCCATCTTTTGAAAACGAAATTCAAGCGTGCTGCATGCTCGCACAAAGAATGCCAACGAGACTCACAATGGAGCATGATGAAACGAATAAAGATGAAACTGAGAAGCTATTACATGTTCTTTCTTTCTGGTCCATTATAATGAGTAGCGTCTCTGTGATACAAAACTGCACTCGAAGTCTTCAAACCAGCACGACCCTTTCCAAGCCCCAAACGAGAAATGGAAGCAAAGAAAAATTGAAAACGAGAAATGCAACACTGCAACTTATCCATAGATTAATATCACGAGATTTAACTGGTGAATGGGGCTCGTTGCGAGACGCACAACCTCCTCCAAGCGGCACTCTCGACAAAAATCAATGCCATTTAATGATCGCAGTAAATATTCTTCGAGCATTCCACGCGATGCCTACCATTCTGGGAGTAGATTACAAGAATCTTCGATCTAACGCTAGTTACTCCAGCAGACCTAATCTTCTTTAGAAGGGCTTGAATACTCAGCTTCTTGCTCTGACGTTACGTCGGAAGAAGCAGTGGAAGAAAAACCACTCGATGATCCAACTCCATTGCGGATGCCCTTCGATGCAATAGCAGGATTCCCGTGAGGATTATTTGATGCAGGCACTTGCCCTTCTTCTGCTAGTCTTTTGAGAAGGTTCATAATAGTGGGAACGAACTTGCTTGACAAGGATATAAGCCCAGGAAGCTGCGACAGAGAAACCCACTAGGACATCAGAGCCTAAGACAACCTTGGGAATCAACAAAAGCAAAAAGTACACCAATCTCTTTATCATCAGAATGACATTAGTCAATCGATGATAACAATGAGAGCCACGATCATTAGTGTGTGCCAAAAATTGATGATCGGATATCATCCCTTTCCCGAACCTTTCAACTTGCAAGAGCCTAAGCACCTAATTTACATTACAACCCACTGATTGCAATCTCACGACTACCGCAGTTTTAACTCCCGATAATCCAAAATCACATGGCAGAAAAATAATCAAACCGAACTGTTAATACTTACAGCGCCATGACGGAATTCGCCTGATACGTCAAGCTGCACCCATAGTGCTTTAATGAGTAAAAAGCCAACAAAAATGACGCCCAAATAGAAAGGATTTCTGCAGCCGAAAAATATAGACTTTTGTCAACCAAAAGCAAGAAAGATACCCATATTACACCAAAGCAGAATTGTAGAAGTAAAATACCTAAGAAGTGTCATAAATTCATTGAACCCCAAAACAACTAACGCGACAATTGCCCACGGAGGTGGCAACCAGTTGTTGTTACGCCTGTTCGCTTCCTGATAATTCCAAAAGGAGAGCAAATAATCAAATAGCTCACAGAAAGAACTTCGGATATGTTTGTCTACGACGGTAAGTTGACCACACAGCATTTGAGTGAAATCCTTCAAATACACTAGTTACTCAACATAAGCAAGTACTTCTTTCTTTCGTGGAATTGAAAGTATTTCTCAGCGCTCTATCAATTCTTCTATTGATAGTCTCAAACTTGGATTCAATAGTCTTCTTTCTTTTTCTGTTCTTTTCTTTTTGTTGTGTTGGTGGATGCATGTTGGGGGTGGGGATGATGACATGACATTTTAAGAACAATAATGACATTTGCACTACTAAACATCTTTTAAGACATAGGTATCATGCCTGAGAAGAAATTGCTTGAGTGACGGTGTGCTCAGTCTCCGTCTTAAATTGCCTCCACAACGATTTGCACTGAACAGGTGTGATCAGTGTTTTTGATGAAGGAATCTGCAATTAAACAGAGAGTAAGTGCTCCCAACAAATGAAAGACTCATATATCGAGTTAAAAGGAGCAATAATATGTACTATGCAGTTCATGGGCTGCACATTGGCTTATTTCTGCATTACCATCAGACAGTTGCAGCATCAATCAGTGGTCTGACATCTTATTTTGGCACAGATAATCCAATTTTCACAAGTGCAGATTATAACATTAAAACTAGTATGGACAATGGGGACTAAACTCTTCCATCAATTTTCATAAGAAACAAAAGATTGAAACTCTGCAAACTAGCTGGCAATGGGGCCTAACTCTTCCATTTTTTCATAAGGACAAAATAAATTGAAAATCTGCATTAATTGAATCAGCATGATAAAAGCAAAACTCACCTCTTCCCATTTGCTGGAAGCCAAGGGATCTACTGTTGTAATGCTCCTGTCAGTGGCATTAGGCTTGGTGTCCAGTAAAGCAACAATCAAAGTTTTCTCGATGTTGTCTTTCTCATTATCCAAACGCACAGCCGCCATTACAGACAGCAACTTTAATGACTGCAAGTGGTCATTGAATCATTTCAATAAAAGATCCACAAGCAAGCAACATGGGAAACATGTAAAAAAATTTGCCACATATAAATTTTGCATACTGCGGAACGAGCAAGTTTTGTGATTGCTCCAATATCTTCCTTCCCTGTCCAAACTCTTGGCATAGATTCAGCATCATAGCTGAACAATGTTGTAAACCTGGATAGAAAATGAAGCACATAAAGATAACATAAGATACTGAATCTAACTAACGAGTAAATCACAAACTTAAATAGTGCGTCTACCGGTCCTTCATGTGTGTGAGGACTCTTCCAGCCATTTCCCTTGCTTTCGCTTCAACCAAGCCCCTTGCATGATCTTTTATAGCTGCTAGCATTTTTTTCTTGATCTGTTCATCCAGGGAGAAACCAGAAAGGGCACCAGAGAACCCAGTTACTGCAGATTCGGTCTCACGCAATAGAATTTTCCTGATAGATGACCAGGTTTCATTATTAGCTCCATCCAAAAGAGCTTCCACTGGTCCAGACAATGCTTCATTCAGTTTTGCCTGTAAAAACATAATATAGTTTGTGCAGATCCCATCAACCACCATTAAGTGAAAGGCGAAGGAAACCCTCTCAGTAGAAAGAGAAGCTCAAGAACAGAAGAAATATCTCTGTCCATTATGCTACCTCATATGCTTTTGTAAGCTCAGAGAGCTTGGCATCACGGACAGAAGCAACATGGGCATCAATGTCACGCAGCAGCTTCTCCCGTACTCTAGATGTATCCCATTTGGCTTGTTCAATTATAGCATCTGTTCAAAGTATGGTACGAAACTTATCCATAAAGTCGGTGGTAAATTCCTCTAATAAAAAGTCAAAGTAAAGCATGGCGTGAACCTACAAAAAGTTTCCTAAATGCAGCGTGTTATTTACCAAGAAGATTATATTTTTCACATCAGCCTACAGTCCAAGACACAAACCTTCATTTCTGATAGATATAAGTAAAACAACTAACAGGCCACCAAGGGAATGCAAGTGCATATACAAAAAGAGTCAGAGAACCAAAAAAGAGCTTAGTTACAAGATAAAGCACGAATACAAACCTTAATTCTTGGCATACTTTTTCAGAACATTAACTTTACAACAACAGGCCAAAACAAGGCATTACAAGTTGCCATACCTGCGCATCCTTTGTCAAATAGAGCCATATAAAACTGAGTGCAGTCATGAGCAGCCACAAAAAACCCTTCTCCTCCACTCAAAGCCTTATCAAATGCTTCCTTGAACTTATTTAGAGTTTCACACCGAATATGTCCGAGAATAGATTGGAAAGCTGGTTGTACAAGCTGACGACACACGAAAACGCGATAAGCAACGTATCATAAGATATCCTCAACAGACAATCTCTGTGTAAGCTGACTTCAAATGAAAACATCATGACCGAAATAAAAGTGTATCAAAAGGAAAAATATTTCCACATTCCAAGCAGCTGGAAGTGGAAATCACAATATAACCCAAAGAATGATGCGCTTTAAACAAGGAAAAACGTCCGATAACTTCTTACTTGAAGTAATCTTTCTTGAAGCTGCTTCCGCTTCAAGATCTAACACTCTCGTCAAAATATACGGCCTCTGTATCATACCTAATAAGGAGCACAAGAAACTTTTCATAAATAAAATCTACTTAATAGCAATAGAAAAATTTCTAGCAATGACAAAACATAATCTTCACCCAAAAATAACAGAACAGATCTATAGCTGTGGCCAATTAAGCTAAGCCCTCAGCTAGGCAACTGCTACACTGTGGCCATTACTCTCCTAGTATCAGGAAAGCAGATCAATCAAACGAGAAGATGGTTGCTCGAAAGCAACCATTAAACAACCAGTTGAAATAATACTCAGATTGTGAGTGGAGGAGGCCATTTCCAAACTGGCATGATCACTTGAACAGACTATCCATATCTCATCTACACAGGCTAGACCTCAGCAGCTATATCTCATCTACTCAGGCTAGACCTCAACAACCAGATAGTAGATATATCACAGAGGTACACTTGTACAACCTAAAATTAAACAATAATAAACATAAAATCCAGTTGCTGCACCACCAACTGGAAAGCATCAGATAAAATTATTTAGCTTACCCTGACAAACAAGCCTCAAGAATTGAACTAAGTTTCTTTCCAAAATCAGGAACTGGTCCCGACTGCACAGCCTCTTCAATCAAACGCCAATCCTAACATGTTCGGAAGAGTTCACCCGATCTTAATATGTGTAATATAAAATGCATCTGCTTGTAATTCAAAATAGCAAAACAGCCAAGCAAGTTTAATGTCCAGCAAGAACCAGATCGATACCTCATTTTCAGTAAAACTGGAATATTTTTCATGGGCAATTTCTTCACATCGTACTGTGGCAACCATCACCTTAACATGGATAGCATGATGCGTACATTAGCATATTATCAACAATATATACAATTGCTTTTCAATTAATTAACCCTCACCTTGTGTGCAGGCAAGTCAAGGTCCTTATTCTCCTTAATGACCTTCCACATCTGCTGAGCACTAAAAGAAAATCCTGAAGCAGGAACTACTCCCCTTCGATCTCCTGCGAGCCCACCAGGTGCAATAGAATGGAAGAACCGCTGTCTAAGGCTGGCCACCTTTTCGTCCAAGGAAATTCAACCATATCGAAAAAAATTAGTAAAGATAAAAGGTATAATCTATTTGGCAACAAATGCTCCAAATTCCTCAAAAGAGCAAAAGAAGAAAAAATGGAAACATATCACGTCTCCATCTATAATTGATTAAATGGGAACAGGAGTAGTGAAAATCGCCAAACTCAAAAAGGATGATTGAGCAATGATAAGCCCCAAAAATATAAGAAATAGCTGTCAATGATGAGTGGCATTTCCAAAGATAATCCAAAACTTATGCAAATGAGGACCAAAATTTTGTTAAACAGTACTCAAGTACAGGATTTAGGTGAAGGAAAGGGCGCCAACTGCAGCATTTAAAAATCTTCTCCAAACACAACAACAAAGCGACATAAAAATTGGCAATTGTACTCAAGATCCAAATATGCTTCCATATGATGCAAGGTAGAGGTACGTATACCTGCTCTTTAAATTGCTCTTCCTTCTCTTCATAACTAGAAAGAGCAACAACCTCAACCTGGACAGCGAAGAGAGTCATTAGGAGGAACTTCATTACGACAATTAGAGGCAAAGAAAACTATAAAGAGGAACTGATACGAGCATGGAACCACCTACATTAAAAAATTCACTGAGGGGAGTTTCCTTGTGTGCTTGTGGCTTAGGGACACTGTCCCATATCTGCAGGAAAATACTAAATGAAACCAGGAACCACCTTACAAAGTCAATTTTCAACAGGAAATGCAATAACCCTCACCTTCTGCACATCTTCTCTCAAGACAGGTTCTAGATTTTCCAGAGGAGTCTGTATAAAAAGAAAAACCAGAGAGCATATAAAAAAAATTAACTCAGATCGGTAAAACTTGACAGATGCAGCCAAAACAAGCAGATAAAAACCATCGCAATCCAAAAGGAAAACATGATTAAAGTATAGGTACCAACCCTTGTTTTATCCCGTATGACAAACAACAAAGTTGTTTTCCGAGGACTAAACAATCGCATCATGACCTTCAAGAGGAGTCACAATTTATCATTAACTCTTAGAACATAACATTTAGCTTACCTTAACCCAAGAATATAAGATATACCTGGAATACAGTTTTCAGAAGAGGCTTGTTGGCAGCTTGTTCACGGCCAATATCATGACACCACCTATGAAACAGATGCTTAAAAGGGCACTAGGAAAATACTAAAACAACAACCTCGTAGATAACATGGCAGAAACAGCATCTCACTAGAGCAAAGCAAAAACCTCACATGTTTATGAGCACTATATCGGAGACAGCCAAAGCGAAAAGAGCACTCTGCTTTTCAAAAGCAGTATCATCCTGAATAAAAATGACACCAGTTAAGAAGCTGCGAGAATTCTAACTGCTGCTTACTCAAACCAAGTGTAAACCAGGTGAGTTTAATGAGCATAAGCTACACATAAATCACTCTTCTGGGTTAGTAAGATGGGTAAAGAGATACCAAAGAGGAACAGAAAGATAAGATAATACGGCAGCTACCCGATGCACAAATTAATGTTTCGACATGTACAAAAAATAGAATTTGCGATTCTCCATGGATAAAAATGAGTAGTTGAACGTGGACAAAATACGCTATTATATCTCCATGTAAAGTCATCTAGTAAGTATACCTCTCCTCTTTCTCTTCCATCAGTTCCCTCCAAGTCCATAACCAGAGTACAAGGTTCAATGCCAGCACCTTTTGCGAGCCATATACCTTTGGTGGTTTGGGACCTGGGAAAATACAAAACTGGTTTTAGATTTTCTTAATTCAAATCCTTCATTATAGTGAGCTAACAGTTGGTTTCTAGACATGCCTTCCTTTAAATGCATCCATCTCCCTAAAGTTGGTGCCAAATAGATGATTCAACAGTGTACTCTTCCCTGTCAGATATCATGAACAACAATAGAGTAAGTTTGAAACACTTGTGAAGGCAAAAAGATACGTGAAGATGAAAACAAAAGCGCAATTTTCCACATGGCGTCCTGAAGGTGATGGTTTTGCTGAAAGTACAAATTTAAGTAAAAGAACTGTGAACCCATGGGTTAGAATGAATTTGAGCAACTTGACATATCACATAATACATAAAAGAGAGGCAACGGTTCCCAGGAAAATTGTTCTTTTCACGAACATTTGACAGCCCTTACCAAACTTTAGGTGTAGTCTACATTTAGCAAAAGAAGCAAAGTCCAAAGAAAATTATTGGGAGTAAATACACACCACTACTCTGAGGACCCATGATGGAGACAACAGCGTATGAAAGGCCACATTCCCTCAAATTGACCTCCTTGATGAAATTTTCCAGTCCATCGGCAATGAATGTTCCATCTCCATCAATAAGTTGAGTAGAACAACATTGACCAGAATTATCTGAGGAAACAGATGTCCAAATTAGCAAGTCGACAAGAGAATGACATGATATACGTATATACGTATACACTGTGCCTAGAGTAGACAAGACGAAACTTACAGCTAGTGATCGAGAACGAAAACCTCAGATCCTACATAATCTAATTGGCGAGAAGTACTCAAGAGGTTGATTTCATTCTTTCAACAGTTTTATTAAGAATGCATTTCTCAAGGAAGTGAATTAATCCTTGTCAATATTTCAAAACATGGCTGTCAACAATAATCCAGAATCCATCTTTGTAGTGCTTGGGACATGATTATATTGATATTCTGTTACACGAACACCTTCCGAGGGAGATAATTCACGTCATCAACTCCCTTTGCAACATGAACAAAAGGGTTCTAGCGAAGAAACTTCTTAATCTTCACAGTTACTCTTATAACCTCAAATAACTAAACTCCTATAACTACCGGTTTTCGAGACTGAAACAATCGTGAGGAAAATGAAGCCTTAAACTTTTCAGCTCAGCCACGATCAAGATCCGAAATAGAGAGGAAATAGTAATGCCGCGCGACAGCATCCGGATCATAATCGAAGGCAAACCCGAGCTGTTACATATTGGCCATTAGGTGAAAGAAAAAAAACAGCAGATGCATTAATTCGACACTACAAGCGAAGAAATTTAAGACCAAACAACAGTTACGAGACTACCTAATTAAACCTAAAACCAACGGCAATTCAGAGATTCCAAAAGCGACAAAAGATGCTATTGCAATCAGATACTTCGATCGTGAGATGAAAGCAGTGTGAAGAGCGAGTTTAACAGAGGAGCAAATGATCGGAGGCGTCGGATTCGAGCAAAATACCCATTGGCGATGGATCGAGCACGGCTGATCCGGCGACTGAACGAGGGAGCACTCGCGAGATTCGGTCGGCGAAGATGGAGATCGATCGATCGACCTATCGAAAGAGGGAGAAAGCGTAGAACGTTGAAGAAACAGTGAAAGGATCTCAGAGGTGCGTCGTATTTCAACCTCCTCTGCTCTCTAGAAAAGTAGACTCGACTGATCCTTCGACGCGAGATTAATAGCACGGTAAAAGAAATTAGAATATTCCAGTAATAAAGTAACAAATTTATTTTTTTTTGTCGGAAAAAATTTAGCTCGTAATTAATTTATGTAAAATATCGAACTTGATTTTGGGATGGAGTGATTTGTTTTAACCAAAAAAAAAAATTTGATTGACTCGATTTTTTTTCTCGACGGTGAATATCTTAAACCATTTCAATATCACGAAAATAGACCGTTAAGGTTCGTGGTCCTTCAAAACTTTTCCATACTTTACAGGAATTGAAATTAGTACTCTGTTTTGTTGAAATTTTGTGACAGGAGAGTACTGTGAAAAGCTTTAGAACGTGTCTACCCTTAAAGCTTTGGGAAGCAAAATTACATGGTAGCCCATGCAATTTTCACAAAGTGAAACTCAAGTTTCTATTCGAAAAAAAAAAAACTCAAGTTTCTATTGAACACAACTCACATAAATGATGAGGATACAATGGTATATTGTAATTTATAAGGGTGTGCATGGCTTCCGATCAAAATCGAAAATGGGATTGAACCAAACAATTGTTGATGTTTCTCGGTTTCAAATTTTCGAATAGGGAGTGACCAATCCATTTCTCGATTTCCGGTGGGAATAGGACCGGTTGAACTGAACCGGCGAAAGTACATATTATTTGTGGAAGTTATCTTTTTTTTACTAATAATTTATCGTGAATAGTAGTTTCACCATGTATTAAGATATTTAAAAGAAATAACACCACCGATTCCGGAATGAATAAGGTTGATTTCCAGTTTTATAGATCCGGTAACCAGTCATGTCCGTTCCGCTTTCCGTCCCGAGATCAATTACTCCTGATAATTTTTTAGGACAAGAACAAGAAAGTCGAGAAAAATGAATAAATAGCCGATTAGAGGAAAGCTCAGCATGGAGCATGGGCATCGTCCTAAATCTCGATGGAGTGGCTTGCACGTGAGCACTTTGGTAACGTGCGCATGTGACTCCTGTATTTTATCTCTTCCCGTAGATAGATCGCATAAGTTTTCTTACCAATTCATAAGCAGGGCTTTAATCCCGCAATTGCATTAGCAAATTGTACCCTGTTTCGAATGACTTTTTGTTTTTTTCTTTTCGCATGGTTTTTTCCATTTGATGTTCTATTTAATCCTAAAAGCAATACCCAAAAAAACCTCTAACTTTAGTATTTGTGAATTCTACCAAAAAAATTTTTGTCTCATAAAAACCTTCAACTTTTACATTTGTCCCAATTCTACCTCAAACTTTTTTTTGTCCCATTCATCGCTTAGTCAAAACCTCATCTTTAAGATATTCATGATATCCAAAATCTATTTTTCTCATAAAAACCTCCAATTTATTTTTGTCCCATTCTACCATCGTTAGCCCTTCCATAATCACCATTAGTTAATCTTATGTGGTATTTTCACGTTATTAATGAATTACACCTCAAGAAAGTCACATGAAAAACTCTGAACTTTTCTTATATATTGAGATATATAATACCATTTTAAGTAAAAAACTAGACATTGAGATATTTGAACTAACGATCTAAAATCTCGTCTTCTTGAAACCTATTGTTTCTAAATTTCAAAATTCATTGATAAGTTAGGCAGAAAACTCGAGTCATGTACGATTGACTAACGGTGATTATGAAAAATGGTAGAATTGGGATAAAATTAAAGTTATGAATTTTTATGAGAAAAAAAGTTTTGGATATAATTGGGACAAATGCTAAAGTTGAGGTTTTTTGGGTACCGTAGAATTGGGATAAAAGTAAAGTTGAGGGTTTTTATGAGACAAAAAAGTTTTGGATATAATTGTCACAAATGCTAAAGTTTGAGGTTTTTTAGGTATTAGGCCCATCCTAAACTCTCGAGGCTTATATCACATTCATCCTATATATATATATATATATTGAATTTTGATTGAGTGTAAGTAAACAAACTTGTATTAGAGAAAATGAAACGAATTGTTCTTGAATTTTTACTTTGCTCAATATGACCCATAAACTTTAGTCCAATATAAAATATATTTTCGAACTTTTAATTTGTTCAATACGATCCATTGAACTTTAGTTCAATATACTTGTTTAGATTGCATTAGACATTTATCAATAGTTCATGGATCATACCGAACAAATTAAAAATTTAGAGATGTCATCGCATATTGAATAAAATGTATTTCAATTTTTATTTTCTTCATAAACTTTATTTCGATATTAGTTTGATCCCTAAACTTTTAAATATTTTTGTTTAGAGATTGTATTGGACATTTATCAATAGTTCATGATTATACCAACAAATTAAAAGTTTAGGAATATCACTACATATTGAGTCAAAATCAAATGATAATATTACATAAATTAAAAATCCAGGGACGATGTTAAATATTAGACCAAAATTCAGCAACGATTTGTGCTATTGTCCGTTATGATTAAGTGTGAGCAATAAACAAGCCCTTAATTACCTATCAACCCTCGAGTCAACTCGACTTTACCGGAGTTTTTTCTTTTACCCGCAGAAGTGAATGGAGAAAGCTAGTCAAGTTAGATGGCTTGAATGATTTTCATCGGATCGGCGACGACTCAAGCTGCCAAGCATGCGCCTGTCCCCAAAATTCCTCGTTAAAAAAGTTATTTCATTAGCACAAATCACCATTTTTTATAAGCAATTTTCCATTAGCGCAAATATTCATTGGCCTTTTATTAGCGTGATTATAATTTTGAATAATTATCGGCCGGTCGATTAAATCTCGACTATTTAGCCACAGACGTTTCTGATTAAGTCCTGAATTTGTCCTAAAGCATGATTTAATTTCCGAAAAAGTCGCACTTGACTTGCCACATTAAATTCCAGAATCAACCATAAACGAAAATGTTTAGGATTTTAATTTTACTAGAAGAAAGCTGATGGACCCGACTCGATCGATGTGCAGAGTCGTCATTGCACCTGCCCCGTCCCACCTTTTTGAACAACCCGCTCGCCGCCGACTCCATCCGGTGGGCCCATCTCAGCCGTCCATCTACTTTATTTTCTTCGAAATTGGTGCAAAAAAAAAAGGACGGTGTGATGCGACCCCGCCGGGCATAGAGAAATAGATCTCACGGCGTCTCCACTTTTCAGCGCGTGGACCCAACGACTCGATCCTAGCCGTCCACGGCGCATCCCTCTCCCCCCGCCCCCCCACGAACATCAGGTGCTTTTTTATTTCAAAGCGGATCCCACACGTGCGCTCTTATTTACTTTTTACAATTTTGTTTGTCTATTTTTCCTTTTAAATTTAATTCTTCATTGCCCATTTAATAACGCAAAGAAGTCGAGACATTCCAAGCGCCCATCTCTGTCGGCGATTTAATTCCTCGTTCCAAAGGTCGGCGAATGAATGAAGAACTAAGAGCTATACAAAGTAAAGAAGAGTATGGGTTAGCGTACGGTATCATATAAAGTAAATCGCTCCAATTATCGTATGGGACAGAGACAGATGAAGACCACATTTTTTACCCGTTACGCCTGAAGTTGAGGTGGACAGCTCTTGTCCCATGAGGTCCGCGTTGTCTTTAACAACTTTAGCCGAAAAAGGTTAAAATTAATTAGGTTGCGTTCGGCATAATTTTGTCAATTGATTTCACCCAACAAAGATTTTTTTTCTTTTTTTCCCCTTAAAATGTAGGATTTAGATCGCCTTAACATTGATATTTCCGTGACACGCGTAACATTACTCAAATCGACCATCCAAATGAAAATGGACGGTTTGATTTAAGCCACGTCATACGTTGAAATGGAGGAAAAAAATGTGGGCAGAAATTTTTTGGGGTTTGAAAAATTTTGAATCCCAAACGTGAATCAAATCAAGTTGTCCATTTTCATTTGGAATGGCCGGATTTGAAGTAATGCCACGCATGTCACGGAAATCTCAATGTTAAGCGATCCGGATTCTAAAATGCATGTGTTTGGCAAAAGGTTTTGAAAGCCTATTTGTGACTTGCGGTTTCCTCCTAGGATACCTTCCGTCAAGCATTGGCATTCTGGCTTTTTGGGAGCATTGGAAGGTAAGTTGATGCATTTGCACTAGTTCCCATCTTAGCCCCGTTCGAACCATAATGATTTTATGCTTTTTTTTTTAACACAAAATCCTCATTCTGCTAAAAAAAATCTATGAATGCAGATCATCGCCGATGGTTGAGAGCCGTCCAAGGTCGACGGTTGTGGGTCGGTTAGGCGAAATCTAGAGGGTCGAGAATCGAGGGTTGCCGAGAGTTGCGCCTAAGCACGCCGATGTTTCAAGATGTGGCTCGCCGATATTCCAAACTTTGGCGTCTAGGCTCGTCAGCCCGTCGCCTGGGGGGTGAATTACGCTCACCTATGATCCAAATTTGGCTTAACAAGGTTGCAGAGGAAGAAGTGGCCGAATTCCCGCGACACTGGCGTCGAGGACTTTGCGGATCTTGGACTCCACGCCGGGCAATTGTCGCCGGAGCTTTAAGCTTTACTTGTCACTGTTGCAATTTTGCCTTTCGTTTTCATCCTGAAGTCGTTAATTGTAAACACTGTTTGCATTTCGTTAAAAAAAAAAAACCTTTGGCACACTATGTGTCCCGAAAACGACAAAAAGAGGGGGACGAAAGGATGACGCTATATGTTTGAATTAATAATCACTTATGGCACATTTATTAATTAATTAACAGCTAGTTGGCTAGTTGCTACTGTCGAAGGTCTTTTCAATGGACATCCTATTGCCACATCTAAATGGTATTCGGGCTTGGGCCATCTTCGGACCGTATTATTCGGCCTACGTTGTATTTTCATAGCTTAAGTCGCCGACCTATGCTTTCTTTGCGGTCAAAAGAAGAAGAAGAAGAGGAGATAGATAAAGGAATAAACGGTGAAGAATGTGGATTAGGGAATGTTACTATATATGGTAAATTGTGGGTGTGACCGATTTATAGTTCTAATATTCACTTGGGCGGATTAGGACAACGTTTTGAGACGCGAAATTTGACCCGAGTAATTTTATCAAAGCTAGTCGAGCTACATAAATTTGTCCCGTTAGGTCCACTTAGCCGGACAAATTTAGGAAAGCAAAACTTTAGAATATTTTCAAGTCACGAGCAAGTTTGGAAGGGACTTTAACAGCAACATAAGCACCCGACCAGTTCCATTTTCCGTGATTTGAAATGGCAAAAAATGTTATATATATATATATATATATATATATATATATTGCTTGAATTTTCTCGCATATATAGTTAAAACAAGAATTGAGACCACGCTTGCTCTTGTTTGGGATTCGGCGCACAATCAAATCGAAGTAAAACGTAAAACGAGAAAGAGAAATCGAAATACGAGATTTTATCCTAGTTCACCTCTAAACTAGGGCTACGTCCAAAGTAGAGGATTTTACTATAATTAGCATCTCGGGCCCCTCATTATATTACTCAATTACAATCGAACAATAGTATATATAACAATAGCTATTCATAAATCCAAACCCAAACTACTAGTAAAAAATTATGAGCTTAAATCGTAAAAGTTATTTGGTGTCCAGGGGGCGCCGCCCTTGAGACCGTTGTCGGAGGCGCTCCTCGGACCCTCACCACTCCGGCGTGGAACGGGATCCGCATACTTTCTTGTTGCGGGGGAGTATGAACCATACACCTTTAGCACTCGGTACATAACACTAAACTTGCCTCTAAAATTGGCAAGTGACGTGATTGTGCCACATGGCTATCGTTCAATCAATTAGCACTGGCATGTCTTAATCTAACCTTCTATCACTTGTTAAATTTGAATTTAACGTTGAATATAAATGTATATTCAGTCTTTTTAAAAATGTATTCGACCAATGAAAGTATACGATAATAATACTTAACGCTTCTACTTAAATTGAGAATTTCGACTTTAAGGGTCTATTTTGGGGGGCCAAGTCACTTAGGCCCACCAACTTTTTTCTTACCGAACTTTTTTTTCCCCCTGTAGATTTAAACTAGTCATTCAAACCTTATTCATTGGCCTACGCTATACCATCATGGCAACAAAGAAACTGATCTGAACTACTCAACAAGACGGTCCATGACAATTTTTCAAGATCAAGATGCGAACTCAATGAGAGAGAGAGAGAGAGAGAGAGAGAGAGAGAGAGAGAGAGAGAGAGAGAGAGAGAGAGAGAGAGAGGTTTGATGGGTGAATAATGAATAGTGCTGGGGGTTGAGTGAGGCAAGTCTCAAGAATGTTAGATTTCGAGGGTCAGAGAGGCGAGGATGAAAAATAGTCGAATGAAAGACACGGAGGACATGCAAGTAGAGGGAGAGAGAGGGGGAAGAATTGTAATCTCTAAACAAGAGAAAGATGATACAGATATTTGAGATGCATGCTTGAGTTGTATTAAAAAAAGTTTTGTTTTAGAGAACTCATGTCGTTTAGATTTTGGAGTATGTCATATATCATAGTTGGTCCATAACTTATTTGTTTAAACTGTCGAGTTAAACGCATGTTCAACTGAATATGTCGGAAGGTTCGGATGTGGACCTTTTATTGGTGATTCCACTAAGTGAAAGGTATCGAGTTTTCTTTGAACGTTCCAAATATAGATAGTGCAAGGAGAGAAAAGAAGCCATATAGGCGAGAGACGTGTACGCGAGTTGGACTAGTTGAGCTTAAGTTTTGCCTAGGGATCATTTATCTTACAGATGTTGAAGAATTTATCGGAGTAAAAATAAAACATAATAAACTTGCCTTATTCAAGTGAAACTTATAACCAAAGAAAAAAATGAAATTGATATGTGGGCCCTATCTGGGCTTGAAATCTCTTGCGCAGGATGTGCCGAAGAATAAATTGGGCCAGCACAGAATAGAAAGCAACCACCCACCCACCCCCCTCAAGCGGGCCTATTTTATCGACCAAGTCCTTCCATCCTGATGATAGGCCTGGCGAGCCCACGACTGCGAAGGTCGTGATCAGGTATTATTAACAAACGGCTCGCCTTCGCGATTTAGTTGTCAACAATCACCTCGATTGGCTTCGATCGGGCTTAGGGTAGCCGAGCGAAGAGGGCGGAACTCCACGATGGACATTGCGAGGTACGATCCACAAAGTCATCGGGACATCCATGGCAACGTCGTATTCCTTGTCTCTCTTTCGACTTGCGTGTATCTATCGATTGCTCGTCTGTCCGAATACTTGTCTTTTCTTCCTCTCATAGTTCACAAAAAATGAGAATCTCCAAATTTTGGTCAAAAGTGTATGACAAAACTTTATCGGTAGCGGATTTCTTGATTGGACCCTAATCTAGCGACGGCCGATTCATGGGACTTGGGCCAGAACTGGGAATAAGCCTTTTGTGTGGACCCAGGCATGGATTCAAACAGAAATCACGGCCGTCGATATGCGGGCCCACTGATCGAGCCCACATAGATCCGGGTGCGGACGAAGGAATGTGGCCGGAACAAAGTGGGGGTGGTCAGCTCACCGTCGTCCATTTTGCCACTTCGCACGCTCTCTGTCCCGTTGAAGAGAGGCGGGAAAAGAGATACAGATACAGAGAGAGGGAGATGAAGGAGAGAGGGAAAGGGACGGGGAGATCGGTGGACGAGAGGTACACACAGTGGAAGTCGCTCGTCCCCGTCCTCTACGACTGGCTCGCCAACCACAACCTCGTCTGGCCCTCTCTCTCCTGCAGGTTGCTGTCTCTCTCTCTCTCTTAGGGTTTTTCGGCCGCTTCTTGTATTTATTTTTATTTTTTTTAGCTCCTGTCGTTTGGCATTGTCGTCTGCTTCACTTGTTTAGGAAGTGTAAATGGGTACTGTGTTTCGACCTCAGAGCCGCTTGAGAATTCCTGCTCGCTCGTTGGGGCTGACGAACATAGGTTGGCCCTAGCGGAGACAGTCTCCTGTTCCCACTTCACTTGGTTTCCGGGTTTTCCCCATTTTCAGTTCACGTGGACACGTGCACATTGGTCCCATGGCGGCGACTGACAGCTACTGTCCCAACTAAACATTTGTGCTGGCTTATGCATTTAGTCTTGTTTAAGATCCGAGCGTTTCGTTCTCGTCTTTTCCCATTGTATCCTTCCCATATCTTCTTGGGTATTTTCTTTACCATGAGATGTGTATTTGTCTGGCGTTTGGAAGCTGGGAGATATCTCTAATGTGAATCATCACGGTGCTGAATCGAGCCCCGTATATAATCTGTCAGCACATGAATTTTAGTCGCTACGTCGGAAGGTTTCGTGAGAATTGAGAGAAAAATGTAAAGCAGGACTTTGCGAAGTGCGATTGCTGGGTCAGAATTTTGAAATCATACTAGTTTTCACCTGTAGCAGCCTTTTCAATGGTGCTGACTGCTTAATACTAGCTACTATGGGTCTCGGGATTTCTGGTTGGTCGTTGGAGCTTGCAATTTTTCTCATTGTCTACCAGTCTTTTCAATGCTGCATAATATCGTTCATAAAGTGTACTGCCTCGGCTGTTAACTGTTCAAATCTCATCTCTAGAATCTATCCTCAGGTGCTTCCATGGTTGTCAAACGTGTTTTTTTTTTCTTGGAACATGTTTCTCGATAAAGTGGCTGTGCTCTTTTTTGTATGATTGCTTGTATCGATAGCAATGCTTTGTCACATCATATCTATTTGTTCTGTCTTTGCATCTAATAATTGTCATGATTAAGTTTGAGTGGATGTGCTGCTTGCACACTGTTGCTTTTCTAGGGTTTATGGCGTGTTTTGTGGTAGACCTTATTTGTTTGTTTGCCTGTTTGGGCTGTTTTGACTTTTACTTCCAACAGATGGGGTCCACAGCTTGAGCAAGCTACTTACAAAAATCGACAGCGTCTTTACCTATCTGAGCAGGCAAGATACTTCTTCAGATTGAAGGAAACGAAAGAATTTCTGATAGGGTCAATGTTTTTAACTTGATTTATATGTGGAAAGAAGTGGTTTTCTTATTGTCTTGTGGCATAACTGCATCAAACTTTTGCTTCAAGAAATTTGATTCGTGAATTTTTATACTACAATCTAGATTTTGGGCCGATTTCCACTGATTGATATTTGATTATTGTACAACACTATCCATCTTTTCCTTAGTCACATGTGCTTTATTTGATGTTTTACTTTTCATATTCAGTGTATTTTTACTATTGGTTGTCCTTTGAAGTCTAGATAGTCCAATACACATGATACAGATATGCATTGCTTTGAGCATAGATTCTGATGCCTCATCTTATTCTACACAGACAGATGGCAGTGTTCCAAATACACTTGTTATTGCAAATGTCGAGGTTGTCAAACCAAGAGTTGCAGCTGCAGAGCATATCTCTCAGGTACTTGTTAATTGGGTTTTAGTGTCTCTTACCTTTAAGACTTACAAAATTTATCTGTCTACATTAAATCGTATGGTCATTCCCTTTCGTGAAGTCATACTATTACTGGACTTGTAGCACTGATGGTTTGGTTTGGCAGTTTAATGAAGAAGCTCGCTCTCCCTTTGTCAAGAAGTTCAAAACTATTATACATCCTGGCGAGGTAACTTATCATCTGTCCTTTTGTTGTTATAATTTAGGTGGCATTTGTTTGCTGATGAAATGCAATTTTTTATTTCAATTTTTTATTTTTTCCCCTTTCCCTATGGGGTTAATTGGCTATCATGATATCTTGTCGAATCTAGGCACCTTTTTCATAATGGACTTTATTTCCTTCTTGATGGCAAGCTTTGGAACCATTGTAGCACGGCACAATCTCCACACGTGTTGATTGGAGAGGAATTTGGACTTTACCATCTGTAATTGCTTAAGTAACTGCTAGCTTACAGGCTATCCTACGCAAGTAGTGGCTAAGAGATGCATGCTACCTGAGTGGTTTATTAAGTTTGGCATGCAATTGCCCAAAACTTTTGGTCCCCTCTAGGCTAGAAAGGGATGTTTTTTCAGCTTTGCAGTCCCTTCATTTCAAAAGAACAACCACATTTTGGCATTTTCTGTTTCACTGTAAATATGACTTTATGTGGTATGTTTTTATCTTTTATAATGAAGACTTGCTATTGAATACGGGCTCCATTTTTATTATTATCCTGTTGAGAATTAATCTGAAAGTGGTCTTTTTGCTCTTTCTTCTTACTCTGGACAGGATGCTTGGTGCAATGTTAAGCTATAGATAGTTGGTTTTCTACTTGTCTCAAAACGTATCAATGTTTCTTAAGAAACCTGGCCAAGCAAGAGAAATCAATGTTCCTCTTCATTTTTCGTGATTGACTGTTCTTAATCTTGTTTGTCTAGTGTGCACTAGACTTGCCTCGACCAATCGATCTTCACTCAGTGAATTTTGTTACTTCGATGCTTCTGAGTGAACCAAATCTTGTGGGCTATTGAAATGCAGGTGAACAGGATCAGGGAGCTGCCCCAAAACAGTAAGATTGTGGCAACTCACACCGACAGCCCTGATGTAAGCAGTACTTTTTGTGTGTTATCGTTTGACAAGGAGTTTTTGATCTTCTCCTATCCCGTGTTTTAATATCAGGCCATTTAAAGGCATGAACGTTTCTATGTTAATGCAGGTTCTCATATGGGATGTCGAGGCACAACCGAATCGCCATGCTGTTTTAGGTGCTTCAACTTCACATCCAGATCTGGTGTGTTGAATGGAAACAAACTTGTGGAACATGACCAGTGAATGACAGTGTTGATCATAATCATATATAATTGTGGTCTTGTCAATCAATCTTCATATTGTCACTGGAAATTGTTAGTTTCCTATTGATCAATCTAAGACCAGTGACAATTTGTTCTGCAGATACTCACAGGGCATAAAGATAATGCTGAGTTTGCTCTTGCAATGTCCCCAACCGAACCCTTCGTTCTTTCTGGCGGTTTGTAGTTGCGATCGACAAATTCCTTTTTCCTTTCAGCTTTATGATGGCTCAATCTGTCCCCATCTGAGCCAGTCATTCTTTGTCTAGCTCTAGCTATGTCTCTTGATGAACCCTGGATTATTTCTCTGGCTGTGTATTCCTTGCAACAGGTTCAATTATTTTGAGTGTGAAGATACGACATGTCTTAGTATAATGGTACCGTGTGAGGGTTAAACAGGCTCAATTTGTTTGTTCCTCATGGAATGAAGAATGATAATCAGATAGTTAGACTGGTGATGTTAGAACTAGCTGGAACTATGAGCTTCAATGTTGTTCGATTTGCTTATAGCTGAAAAATGGTCACATGCCCAAATTGCGGGGCTCATTTGTTTATCACTTAGTTGTACTGACAGATTGCTCCATATGTAGCCGAGTTTAGTACCTTCTTGGACATTGGAGATGGGGCTTTCACGTTGTAGTAAGATATATGCAGATACTAGATTGGAAGTGATTCACTCGAATGTGACTAATGTGCGTTTTCAGTGAATAAAAAAGCTGAATTTCACTGGGCATTGTACTGTACTGAAGGTGGCCCATCAGTTATTAGTGGATGAAAGGTCGTCAAAAAATTGATTCTTCTATTTGACCATTATTCACTGTTAGTTTGAGTTGACTCACTAGGGGTGCCTCTTTCAACGATAAATTGAATCATGATGCATATTCCACCATACTTAATTATGCTGTGTTGCTCTGGAGTTGCTGGTGGTTATTCTCCTTAGAGGTTTTGCAGTTCTTATAAGGGGTCTTGTTGGGTTTTTGGCAGGCAAAGACAGATATGTAGTTTTATGGAGCATTCAAGATCATATCTCTACTTTGGCTGCAGATCCTGGGGCTGCAAAGTCTCCTGGGTCTGCTGGCGCCAACAATAAGCAGTCTTCTAAGGCTGCTGGTGGCAATGATAAGCCTATGGACAGCCCTTCAATTGAACCTCGTGGAGTCTACCTGGGGCATGGGGACACTGTTGAGGATGTGACGTTCTGCCCATCGAGGTAGCTTCAGACATCATTTAAAGAATGGAATATGATTCATGAACACTTCTGTTAGTAATATAAGTGCTTTCCTGTCAATATCGCCTAGTGTGAATCTAATTATTGCTATTTACATCTTAAGAAGGCAAAGATGGAAAACAGTTGCAAATTTTGGTCATTTATATCTGGCAGTTCATGCTCAACTCTTTATTATGTTTTCTGCATTTGTTGCAGCGCCCAGGAGTTCTGTAGTGTGGGGGATGATTCTTGTCTCATACTATGGGATGCAAGAACTGGCTCTTCTCCAGCTATCAAGGTTAGGGTTGTAAGCAAATCAAACTACCTGTAGCTACTCAAGCTCAACTAGCAGATTAGTCGTGTCCGGCTTTCTTCCTAATTATTTTGTTGATCCCTAAATGTTGATTCCTTTGAAGTCTTTGGTTTTGATTATGGTTTGCCTTAGTTTACTCAGTGGACTTCTGGTTGTCTATTTTTCAGGTTGAAAAAGCTCATCATGCCGATCTGCATTGTGTTGACTGGAATCCTCATGATGTAAACCTGATTCTAACCGGGTACTGGAATCATGCAGAATTTTGCATTTATTTATTTACTAATTGCTTCTGGATAAGCTCATATCTTGCTAGCTATGTGACTTTGAGTCTAGTTTTTATGGAATTCCCCCTTTTCAGGTCAGCTGATTATACAGTTCGCATGTTTGACCGCCGAAACCTCACTTCCGGGGGAGTTGGATCACCTGTCCATACTTTTGAGGGTCACAATGCTGCTGTGCTCTGTGTTCAGGTCTGCTGCTGGCTTCCATAATCACTAACGTAAAAAAGTCGCTTCAAATATCATTGGTTTGTTAAGTTTGGAGCAGGATCTCCTTGCTTTTCTTTTCAAGTTTAGAGAAAAATCATCATGACTTAGACTCTTTATTTGTTTCCAGTGGTCTCCAGACAAGTCATCTGTCTTTGGAAGTTCTGCTGAGGATGGCATTTTAAATATCTGGGATCATGAAAAGGTGTGAAGTTCTTGAGTATCCTGAATGATAGTGCATCTCTCTTGTCTCCCTGTAATATTTTTGTTTTATAGGAGTATTATGGTAACAGAAAGGCGGAATGATACTTCTGCTTTCCTTTTCTGGCATTATGCGGTAGCTCTTTACAGTTGGTCCTATCTGCAATTTATTTCATATCTTTTCTGACTTCTAGATTGTAAATCGGATGCACCTCTTGGTCTCTTTATATACTCAATAATTTCTTTAAAGGGGAAAAAAAAGAAAACAGAAAAGGGAAGTTTATCCGGGAAATGAGTGTGCTGCTTTAAGTACTTGATTGAACTAAGATATTTACAGGGCAGATATGGTACTGGATAGGATGAAATTGTACAAAAGAGATATAGTGTTTTCATCACACGGCACAACCTAAATGCTGAAGTTATCTGCTGTTTTCATGAACTGATGTTGTTTGCATTACTTCCTACATATTTCTTGTGTTATTTGTCAATAAATCTTTCGTCGTTTTCCAGATTGGTAAAAAGCTAGAGACCGTGGGTCCAAAAGTGCCCAATTCTCCTCCAGGGTTATTCTTCCGTCATGCTGGGCACAGGTACCAAATTTGCTTGCTTCTCTTAGGTTGATCAATAGTTCTTCCAACTTTGACCTTTAATTGATGCTCTCATTGCTTATAGGGACAAGGTTGTTGACTTCCATTGGAATACGTCCGATCCCTGGACAATTGTTAGTGTTTCCGATGATGGGGAAAGTACTGGCGGAGGTGGTACATTGCAGGTAGTTTCCCTTTCACATGTTTCACATTTATGCGAACCATCGGTTTTGCCCTTAAATGCATATTGGCAGCTTCATTCAAATTTCACTGTCACGAGTTCATAATACACTCTTGCGGAAGTTGTAAATGAGGTTCTGAAATAAGGATATATTTGTTGACTTTAATGTTGACAGATAGCATCGATTTAGCCTTTTGATTTGAATAGATCTGCATTACTAATAAGTTATCATGAACTATCATATGTTTGATTGGATCCAAATTGCTAACTGCAGATATGGCGGATGATCGATTTGATCTACAGACCCGAGGAAGAAGTTCTGTCTGAGCTGGATAAATTCAAGTCTCACATTCTCTCTTGCACCTCTTGAACTTCTCATAGAAAGAAGAAAGATCTGCAAGGTTGATGACTAACTCGAAGTGGGAAGCAAGTTAACTGCGTTGGACTGTTTCGTGTAAAAAGGAGCTCATCATCCTCAACTTTCATCCTTTTCATGATGCTAGGGATTGTTTAGTGCATTTGCTTGAGGTTGAGTTTTTGTCTCTGTGTGGAGTGGAGATGAAGTCTGACAAACATGTTCTCCAGCATTGTTTGAGGCCATGGCTGAGAGGCACGTTTTGGTTGCTTCATTAGATTATCAAGAGATTGCTTGTTACTTGATCAGTGCATCTGTTATGTTTGCTGATTTTGGACCGTGAAAACTAGACCAGTTAGTTGATAAGCTTACAAACTACAATAGGTGAAACCTTCTGTGGTTGAAATGGGCCTGGTTTTGTCATAGATGATTCGATTCATCCCGTAACACACCCAGTCACAGTCTCTCGCGCTTAAATACACAGTTGGGAACTAAGGTGTCGGATGCATAGATAATGTTCATTTTGGCCTTTGATACTGATAATGTGCAACATGTGCCGCAGCTAAGGATGATTTTGGATGGTGTTCTCTTGTAGATCAGGTTTTGCATAGATTCCATTAGTCTGGATTGGAATTTCTGGTTGATTTTTTTCCGAGGTTACACGTAGATAGTGACTCCTTAGGGCTCAAGTAACGAACCAGGCACCTCTTTGCTGACATCAAATGAATAATCTAACTAATCCAGGCACTAATTTTTGGAATATTTGTGTCAGCCTCACATGGCATGAAAGTGAGATTCTTCAAACATACTCTCAACATAATTACATCTTTCTTTCGTGGAATTTAATGTAATTCTTAGCGCTCTAGTGTTTCTTATATTGATAATCTCAAACTCAAGTGGCAAGTAAATGTCCATCCAAAAGCCGGCTGTACAAAAGCCTCAATGAAATCTTTCCCCGAATTCAGACCATGTGGCCTGGGAATGCATACCAACGATATGAAGCTAAAAAGAAAATGCCACAAAGGCAATTTGCGCTTTTGCCTAGACCGTTCTCGAAGCTCTCTTTGAACCTCGAAACCGTAAATCTATTGTCATGGAAGCGAAAGATCAAACAACTCCCTCACCCTCTGAGTACATCTCTCGGTACGAAGCCTTGATGAATGGTGAAGGCAAAGGCAAAGGCGTCGGAGTTGGTTCTCTACTTACCTTTACCTTCGAGAAATCTACACAGAAATTGCTCAATTATATTTTTCTTATTATATTGCCTACTCGAGTGCAAATATCTTATTTATTCGTCTGACCTCAGCTTCAGTGATCTTCTCGTGTGCCGATCTGTTTTTCTTTTTATTTTTAGGTTCTATTTGTTTTTACGAGATATGAGTGATTTGGCAAACATCTTTGGTTGAAATAATTAATAAATAAAAATATGTCAATTAACGATAACAATTCATGTCTAAATATTTACATCAACGACGAGAATATTTTTTCTCGGGTCGTAATCGATGGAGAGTCGCCCGCCACCGACGCGTTCGAGGAGGAAGTTTCGATGGTAGTTCCTAAGAAGATCACCAACTGTCAATGGGGCCCATCGCACCCGCACCATTCCTAGTCACCGAAGGCTTTGAAAAGTCGGAAATTGCATGGAAGCAAGAGGGTCATGGAAAGAATAATCGAGCCTAGTGGAGAGGGAAAAAAAAATTGCAGAGACAGGTGATTTTTCAAACAACGTGGCATTTTATACCCGCTAACTAGGTTTGATTCTCTTTTAGCATGTCAAGCAAATGTTTTGAAAGATACCCACTGTTTAAGATGTAATGACATTTCTATAAAAGGGTAGTTTAGATTTCGTGAAATTTAAGGTGTTCTCGTCGTCTCTAGCACCGAGCTCCTGAAGCGTTGTCCTAATTAATGTTACAAAACGTTAGCAATCTCTAGTGTGGACTGTTTGGGGACAAATCATTTTGGTTAACAATACTATCTTAAGCAAAAGTGAGACCTTTTCAACTTTCATAAACCAAGCTTTAGAAGGATAATACCGTTAAATAGTGCAAAAAACAGCCTGCAAAGTTAAACATTGCGGGATTATTTAAAACATCGCGAGTCAATTGTTGGAATCTCTTGTCATCTCAGAAAAGATTACTGCACAGGATCACCAAATAAATTAGCCTTCGTTCCGTTCTGTGAGGATCTAACACCAGGGCATGGGGTTCGTATCCTACTACTAGTGAGCTGATTAGTAAAGAAAATATGCATTCACAATAGTCAGTGAGCCCATTATCGAGATGAGGATTTCGAAACCCAAGTAGTTTTTTAACATTGAATAAAAGGGAATGGTACCTGAAGAGGTGCCACTGCCACGTGACAATCCTCCAAATTTGTTGGCTTCGAGGTGCTTAGAATTGATCTTGATAGCCCGGAAATATCTAGTGCATTGAATTCAATAGAGCCTTCCTTCTTCTGTACTTCTTGTCTTTTTTGTTGTGTTGATACATGTGTGCTGGGATGAAGGATGATGACATGGAATTTCATTAGCAATAGTAATGTTTGCACTACTAAACATCATGCAAAGTCATCCTTAATTGTGGCACGTGAAATTGCATAGAATAATATTATTGCTCCTTTTTAACTCAATATATGACAGCCACGACACTTAATTCACTATTAAATTGTAGATTTCTTCATACAAACATAGCACCATACCTATCGAGTGCAAGACGCCACGGAGTTCCATAGCGTCTTGCGCTCGATAGGTGTGGTGTGGTGCTGTGTATCTCCATAGCGTTTTGCATTCAATAGGTGTGGTGCTATGTTTTTATGAAGGAATCTGTAATTAAATAGTGAGTAAGTCCTATTGGCAAATAAAAGACTTACATATATCAACTTAAAAGGAGCAATAATATTCTAGGCAATTTCACTTTTAGAATGTTTTATATTGCTCAAGTGTTAGATGATACAAATGAAAGAGAAAACTCCCCTATTTATATAACAAGCCTCTCTCAGTAAATACCGTTGATCAACTCTTAAGTCTAATGATTGAGATTGCATCTCCCCATCTACTGACTATCAACATTAAAGACAAGAATACTCTAAAACACGGTAAGTTTACTGAATCGCCCGTCCCAAAAATATTCTAGAGAATTCAAGAAAGTCTTAGGCCAAGACACTTTGAACTTATCATCCGGACTATATCGTTGGTCAGGAACCGTCAACACTTCGAACTTATCATCCGGACTATATCGTTGGTCGGGAACCGGCGGCCGTGACGCTTGCCTTTGGCAATCACATGACGTCCATGAACGGCCAAAAAGGCTTCAGATTTTACCAAAAAAACATTTATATCTGGCACTAAGGCATTTGTCTGTGTGCAACATCTTTTTGGTCACAGCAATCGATTAGTTCTGAACCACCAATGCGACATTATCCTAGGAGACACAAAAGCTGCTTGAAATGGGGAGACATGTGCAGTTTCGTCCCTATATATTCCAAAACAAACTTGTGCTTTTTCTATTTTCTTTAGGGCCATTGGGCAAAGCTTAGCTTGTCTTTGGGCCAACGAGAGAAAGGAAAGTTTTGTTTTCTCATGAGTTCAGAATCCTAAACCAAATTCCATTCCATTGCTGCATGCACATCGACATTGCAAGATCAACTCTAACCAAAAAACATTCACAGAGAGAAGCGGTGACCAAAACTCAGATCGCCTACCCACAATCGCCCTATCACTCGTTAATCGGACAGGCTTCAGATTCAAATGTACCCCTAGTCAGCAAAAGGCTTCGACAACGTCAGAAGATCACCCGCATTTCTCCTTTCCCAAACTCACTTGGACTCGCACCCATATCTCCATGACAACGTTGAAGGTGGTCAGAACAAGCTAAGTGTTCACGTCTCACGCCCTGAAGCATGGCATCAAAAACCATATGTGGCCTTGACGAAGTGTGAATTCAAGGAATATACACAGAAGAGGCGCTACTCTCTGTACTCGGTTAGCAAAGGAAGCGTTTTAATTAGTTTGAGCCTGATTTTGATTTCTTCGTTTTCTGCCTGCAAGGGGTCAAGAAGGGAGAAAATGTCAGCAAATCCCCAAAAGAAAGGAAAGCTGGCCTTAAGGTACTTGACAAGGAACCAACCAAAAAGAATCTTTCTTTTCTTGTGCTAGTAGCTCTTCAAATGAAATATCGGGGACTTCCGAATCTTCAGCTTCCATCAGTTCACCAGATTTAGCCTTCAACTCCATGCAGGCACCAACTTCAAGCATCTATAGAGAGAGAAAGAGAGAGATCAAAATATAGCGCCGATAGAAAAACACAAGCAACTGATTGAAACAGAGGGGAAGAGAGAGAGAGAGAGAGAGGAGGGGAGGATGTCAGGCTTAGGTAATTTATGATCCAATTATTGCGATATACTTCAAAAGAAGATAGTCTCGAAAAATGTGCAGTCAATGCAGCTCTAAAATAACAGACTTCATGCGGAATTATATATGTGCATCTTGCAATTCTACTACCAATAGCACAATTGCTAGCAGAAACGTTACCTTCTTGTAGGCTGGCGAGAGTTTGAGCTGCTGTTGGAGCCAGTTATAAACAAATGCGTCTTCTTCAAGTCTCTTCTGTTCCAACTCTAACTTGTATATCTGGGTTTAAACAATTTATGAGCATGAAGATTATACAATCTACTTCCAAGTTCCTACTAAAAGAATCGCACTGGATTTCATTACGAACCTGCTGACGAAGTCGATCAAAGGAGGATCTATCTGCCTTAAAAAGCAGGGCTTTTGCTATTGTAAACTTGCGCTGTATAACCCCCGACCTGCTTATGAAGTTAAACTGTTAAGAGTCCGTCACTATACACAGATCTAGAGATAATGAAAAAAGGTAGATCCAGGAAATTGAAATTCTACAAGATGGCAAAAATTTCAAAGCCTCAGCTCCTAGGAAAGGATGATTGAGACTACTCAAAATATGCAGACAACAGGGCTTCCACGGTAACCACGAGTCAAACATAAAAATGCCGAATTACACTCTAATTTCTGGGATATTCAGAACTCCCAACACCACTATAAGTTGGCAAACACTGTTTTTATTTGGGGATCAGTTGTAAGTTCAAAATTTCATTGAGGAGTAACCAGGGCATACAAAAATAGCTCAAGACTGAACAAAGGGCTCACTATAGACCTTCAAAGGTGTGAAGAATAAAATATGAGGCTATGAACTTTTTTCAGCTAGCATTTAATAGATGACATTACACTTACTTGTGTTGTAGCTCACTTCTAGCCTCAACCAAGCAATTTGCAAACTGGCTGACCTGCGAAATGGTACAAGATGCAAAACATAAAGCTCTGCAGCAAATGCAAACAAGCCCAAATAACCAGAGATTCCTTAAACACAAAAATGAACATTTTGGGATGTGCAAAGCTTTACCAAGTACGGATACGAACTTCTTAACTGGGTGAAAAAAATAATTTTAACCGGGGAAGAAGATTGACCTACAGACTCTGCTAAACATAAAAGCAAATAAAAAAGGAGCCTGAAAAACAAATTCACACAAACCATCTCAAAGATAAGAACTACATTATTGTGATAAATCATTAGAAGAAACCAACAAGTCATTTCCAACACATCTACCAAATCTCTAGTACCAGCCAATTGCCATTGAAATATAAAAAATACGTGTAACACAATCAAAGGCCATTCGCCAATTCCAAAAGACTAATTCGCACAAAAGGTTTTGAAACAAGACATTCATATAATTTAAAGCAGAAGAAATTCAACATTGATATCGTGATGCAGCATCTCTATCGTGCCTACATGCACAAGCAAAGGGAAAAGGGAATCGTTGGTGCCTTACGTTTATCAAATAGTTTCCCTCAACAGAATTCCTAATTATTGATAATGCCGATGGTTATACTATTCCAAAAGACTAATTTGCAATTCCTTTTTCAGGGAACTATAAAAGGTTTTGAAACAAGACATTCATATAATTTAAAGCAGAGAAATTCAACATCAATATCGTGATGCAGCACCTCTATCATGCGTCCATGCAAAAGCAAAGGGAAAAGAGAATCGTTGGTGCCTTGCGTTTATCAAGTACTTTCCTTCAAAACAGAATTCCTAATTATTGATAACCCTGATGGTATGATTATTCCAAAAGAATAATTTGCAATTGCTTTTTCAGGGAATTACAGAATGTTTTGAACCAAGACATTCATATAAATTAAAGCAGAAGAAATTCAACATCAATATCGTGATGCAGCATCTCCATCATGCCTACATGCAAAAGCAAAGGGAAAAGGGAATTGTACGTGCTTTGCGCTTATCAAATACTTTCCCTCAACAGAATTCCTAATTATTGATAACCCCGATGGTAATGGCCAAATGTCACATGAATGCCCACCACTTTATAATTTTACTTGCATAAGCTCAGGAGACGGCCAATTCAATTGACTTGAAAAGGATTAAGACATTTCTCCATCCCATAAACTGATTTAACCATGGAAACCTGTTGAAAGTCACACCGCAAAAGTCTTCCAAAAATATGGAATATGCATCGCCAATACATCCTGAGTCGCAGGTAGATGACACAGACGAGCTTCATCATCCAAATTCAGCATTCCAATTTCATGATAAATCATGAATATCAAATTGAATTAATGCAGACATTATTACCCAAAAGCATTCAACAACTTATTAACATAGAAATTCAACCTAAAACATATCTACATCTAATACACAAACAATAAAAAAGGAAGTAAAGAAATATTGAAGAACGAACCTGAGCAAGGGTCAATCCTTTGGACTCATGGCACCTGACGAGCTCATCATAGTGCTGCTTTATCCTCCTCTGCGTGGCACTGCCAGAAGAAGTAAACGGGTACAGGCAAATCAGTTCGGGCTTCTCCGATACGGGCCGACCCGAATCCGACTTCTCCTCCCTCTCCTCCTCAGCGACCTTCGCATCCGACCTCTTGCTCTTCTTCTTGGCCCGCTTCTTCTTCCTCTTCCCAATCTGGGTCGGCCCGGGACAGTGTTCCGAGCCGGAGGCCGACTCGTCCGCGTCGCTGCACAGGCTCGCGGAATCGGAGGGCAAGATCTCGAGGAGCAGGGAATGGGTCAAGTGGGTCGGGTCGGGGTCGGGCTCTGGCTCTCCGGCCTCATTGTTCTCGCTGATGGGTGTCGATGGGTCGTCTTGCCTGGGGCTCTCGGTGCGGGTTCCGTGGAGCTTCTTGAACAAGGAGAAGGAGACGAAGAAGAAGGAGAGGAGGGAGAGAGTGAAGAAGGCGGAGTAGAGGAGGGAGAACATGAATCTGTCGTGAGGGGGGTCGCAAGAGGACTGCAACGGCCGTGAGAATGGAGGATCAAACGCGAGGTGAAAAGCCAGAGCCTCCATTAAAACAAGTCATTCATGGAGAGAGAGAGAGAGAGAGAAAGACCTTAGTTCTTGCGCTCGCTTTCTGGTGAGGTAAAGGTAAAGTGAAGTGGCGATGTGTAGAGAGAGAGAGAGAGAGAGAGGGTGGGGGTGGGGGTGGGGGGTGGGGGCGGGGGAATGAAGGCTGCTTTGAAGCTTCTAAAATCTTCGGATGCTACTGAGGTTTTTACCTCGTACCGGCGGCGCAGCGCGTCTGAGAAAGATGGAAAATGTGGTATTTTCGTACAATTATTACTATGTTGTATATGATTGACATGTCGAAACTTTATCAATCTCTAATCAAACATGCTTAACAAAAATGGAATTCTTTCCATAGGCGGGTGGCGAATTGTGATCATAACATATGTTATGTACTTTAACATAAATATCTATGCAAATGCTTATGTTTACTGTCCAGAAGAGTTGTTTAGATTAATACGTATAAAGTAATGAAAATCGTCACTATATAATAACGTTTTTAAACAAATGCGTATGTTAATTACTCCGTTTTGTTTGTCATGTCTTTTAATGGAAAAGGTCGAATTTTTTCTTATAAATAAACTTATCGGAAACCCTTCAAATTTTGAAATATATATTTTCTTTCTACAAATTGGATGTTTATTTTTTCAATAATTAGTAATTGAAACATTTCGTAATGAGATTATGCAACTCTTTATTGTGTGCCTGAAATTTTGCAAAGTCTTTTTTTGACATATACATAACGCGTCCATAATTTCAATAGCGTGAATTCGAATTTCATTATTTGCACCAACAATGTTATGATTTTTATGAGATTATTTGGACCAAGAGAGTGCGACAATGAATTTTGTACTAGACTAGACATATGACTTTGCTTGCTCTCGATGAGCCCAACTGAAGGAACGTGGTCAACTAAAATGAAGATGGCTCATGATTTCTGAAAAAGATTCTTTTTTTGGGTAAACTCTATTTAAGGAAACTTTTCATTCGAATTAAAGGATTTGCGATGAACTACTTGCCCGTGATTTTACCCTAAGGGAATGAATCAATCGAGAATTAAATTTGATTTCTTCGCTCCGTTTCTAAACATAAAAGTCTCCAATGTTTTCATGCTCGACAATATGAATTAAAATGAGAAAGAAATTCACGAGGTTTTTATCCTGACCTATTCATTTCTCATTTTGGTGTGCATCTTTCGCATCTTGACCTACCTTTCAGGGAAAAAGAAGATGATATCATGGTGTCGAAACCTGCTAGAAATAGACCACCCAATGCAATTCCTTCACTCCCCAAGAAGACAAAGGCATTTTACATCTGTCAACTGATAGAGACGTCCACGACCCAAGAGTCCTTGCATGGCTCAGAGTCATTCAAGGGACAAGATAACATTGGCCGAGAGACTATAAAAAGCAAAGTATCATATGATAGTCTTCTACGGAGAGAGAGAGAGAGAGAGAGAGAGAGAGAGAGGCGTCAGAGATGGTCATTGATGAAAATGATGCTTAAGGTTAGTATTTCTCTAAAGAGCCGAGCCCATGTTTGAATGGGCTTGATACTTCTAGGCCTGGTTCATCATGAGGGTCAATGAACCATTTCCATGCTCTTCTCCTTCTCCAGAATCATTGCTTCTTGTGCTGCAGGTAGTTTCAACTTTGAGCATCACAGGACACTTCCTTCGATTTTCTCTTCGGTATTTGGCATTAATGGACACGATATATCGCTGAACTCGAGGGTCATCGAGCTTATCTGTTTCCCTTTTTCATAGAACAAGAGCTTCCTGAGCCATCGAAACAAATGGTCTTGCGCCAGTACTTGCCTGTTTACTGGCTTGTATACATGAACAGACATGGCAAGTAGGAGCCAGGTAATAATAAACGGACGAGCCATCACTCGAGATGATTCAAGCACCCAACTTGAGAATGAATTCATTAAGGTAAGCCCCCCAGGAAAATGAACCCGCAACACAATCTCGGAATATGTAATGTGCATCACACGATTGAACATTTGAAGCATTTGTTACAAATTTTGCTTCCAGGAAGTCGAATCCAATGGCAAGTACATAAAAAAGAAAAGTTGGAAGCCAGAGGAGGCTTCCAACTTTTCCATCTTCTGAAAAAAGAAACCAGAAAGCACATGGACTCAATTGATTGTGGTCTCAACGTGCTGTCTCTCACTTCTCTATAACTTGCGGGGAAACGAAGATAAGAGAAGCTGGATATGTACATAGGGATACAGCTTATAACAATCATCTGCAGGAATCTAGGCAGGGGTTTCGCCGAGTGTGTTGTCGTGTATTTGTACAACTTCACCTTGGAAAAGCCAAGACAGATCGTTCTAGGGATTATGGACACGTCAAACTTAATTTACCAAAATGCGGAGCCTTCGTTCCATAGGATTCAGACTTCTTTGTAGGCAATCAGAAGCAAATTGCCTCGACAGACAGTTTCTTCATGATGCCAGGGCACGGATCACCGCCGAATATCTCAGGAGTGACAGGAACTGTGCAAGAGTTCTGTCCGACACAAGTCTGAGAAAGAAACAGTACTCATGGTCAATAAAGCCCAAAAGTATGTATGAAAAATAGCAAAACCGGGAAGGAGCTGAAGAATGTGCAATTGTGCCATACATTTTGGAATACGTCATACGAGTGGAAGGCGTGGCAACTTCCCTCGTGGAAGCTTCCGCAAATGCCTTCTGGTGTTCCGAAGCTGGCAAACTTGATCGATGAGATTTTCTGTCCCGGTGAGCATGATAAATGGGCCTTAGGCCTTAGCGGCTTGTTGACTTTACCAGATGCTTGCATTTGATAGTTCATGAGAGTTGGCTGCCACTCGTAAATATCAGCACACACGCTATCAATGTCTCTCCTAACCAAGGAAATCCCATTCGGGTTCCCACCCCATTCTTCAAAAACAACTAACAAGTTCCCCGTCGGATTCAGCCATGAACGAGGAACGTGATACCTGAAATTTTCAGTCACGAGTCAGTGGAAAATTTTCTGTGGAGGCTGCTTATAGAAAGAGATTGAAATGAGTTATAGCATTCCTCTCACCATCTCTGTGAAGCTTCACCGCAATTGCTTAGACATTTCTTCTCGCTGTAGGTCCCGGCGTAGTTACAACCGCCACAAGCCCCGGATGCTTTATATGCAGGCCAGTACCGCCCGATGCTCTGTCCATTAATCCAAATTTGACCTTTGCCCATGCTATTCATATCCAGAGCCAGTGGAGCACTACCAGCGGGAGCGCTGAAAATAGTCTGGAACATAATATGAGGATGTTAATTGACGTTTAAGTTCATAGCTTTTTCATCAGAATGAAGAGCGGTCAAAGCTTCTGCAGAATTCACTGCTCTGATACAAAAAGTATAGATGGTTTTGCACTGGTTTTATGTCAAGATACTTACTTTGTACCATGTCAATGGCTGCTTCCGTGCCACTAAAGATCCCTCAGCCCACTCAACCGAGGAACTCCCAGTGAGCGAATGAAGACTCAAGGCTTCTCCTTTAAGACCGATCTGTACCAGAAAAAACGGCTCCTTCAGACAACTTTGAGCATTTCAAAACGACAAAAGAAGACATGCTGGGATGTCAAAGACAAACCTTATAAGACCATTTCTGCCATGACAAGTCTCTCTTCCCTTCGTCGAGACCGTACAATGTTACAGGACCAAGGACACCTGCATTCCATCTCTCAAAATGCGGACCAACATTCTGGTGAAAGTGAAAAAAAGACAAGGGTAACTTAAGTCCACAAGTTAAAAACATATTGAGGTTGATGTTGACGCAAGAAAGGCAGTAAGAATGCCCACCGGTAGCCCAACGGCGATACTTAACAACGCAATTCTATTAGCACCAGCTCTCAGCTTGACACCTTGGTTGAAAGAAAGTTTTGGAAATTCCAGACTTCCGTATGCAGTTCCTACGTGAAAATCAAGTCTAAAGTTATAAGACAGAAACTATCATCTGACTACACTACCCATGCGCACATATAAGGAAAAGACTGGATGCATTGATAAAGGGCAATATGTTGTCTGATTTTAGCTATTATTTTTGCATTCAACCTCTTACTCGGATCTTCTTTTCCCAATTTAGTTGGCATTACAAGCACAAGGATGATAATCCTGCTCTGCTCAAAGTGTGCTACTGTAAAAAGTTTGGAACTTTTCACGTTGAAATTGCATGGCTGCTCATGAGGAGCTCTTTTAGATTTCCTTTCCACTGAATGCTACTGAACAGGGCATGGGAGAGATACAAGTAAATGATAGATAGGGCAGAAATACAGTAAAGATAAGAGGTGCTCCACACCTGAGGGTTGGCCGTTGACAAAAACATGCAAGGCATGACCAGCTGATTGGACGGTAAGAGTCGGATATTTACCGCTTCTTAAGAACCCTTCCTTGGGATCGATGTTTACACTGGAAAGAGATGAAAAACAGATGGAAATCTTTAGGACAGAGCAATTGAACTGAACTTCAATTAGCACAATTCGTTGCTCCTCCACTAGCAGGTTATGTAGTGTTGGTTATTCCTCACTTACTCTGTAATGTACCACAGATAATCAGAGACATCTCTTGTAGTATTTATCTGTTCTAACAAACCGGCCATTGTAAACGAACTGTCTTCATATCCAGCGGGCTCTTCATTGTATGCCTGCCAAGAGAAGCCTCCATGAATAGGAACAGGAGTCATCTTCATCCTTGCACTCTGAGCACCAACCTGCACAGCAATTTCAACATGTATTCAGTTTTGCCATTGCAAGATTTTATTTTTACTAGAATTCTGGTTCTCATACCAATGACTATAGCTGAAGACAAAAACATAAGACAAAGTGCAACTCCACCGCATGCTAATTACGCAATGATGTGAGAGAAATATAAAAGATTGGATCAAAGCAATTAATTTAGAATATGGATACATTGTCCACATGCCTTACTTTCGTTCTGTCCTTTTAACCTTTCCTGGTCCTGGCTTACCATGTCTTGAGGATGTAAATATGATATGATAATCACACTGAAATCTACAGAGTCAATAATAAATTAAAGTGGTCCTGTAACTCACCCTAGCGGTGTTATATACAGTGTTCTTGCAGTCAGGTAATACGCTGATGGACCAAGGAGGAAGGTTATAATGCATATTCCCCCAAGAAACTTTTGCAAAAGCATTTGAATGGTAATTAGTAAGGAATGCAGCACATGCCCCGGACTTTGATCTGAATACATGAGCCTGCATTTAAGTAGAGGGGATCATGAACTCACTAGCTCAAATTCAATCCAATCGGACATAGAATAATGGTCAAAACTGTAGCTAACCTCTTCATAGTTCCCAAGTTTTGTCACAGTAGGATTGCCAGATACCAAAGCTGGTTCACAAAGCTTTATCGCTCTGTGCAAATCTTTTAGATGGCCCCATTTGGGTTGCCTCAATAACCCTGAAAAGAGAAGAGGGAAGAGATCCTCTCATTCACATAAACTTACAAATTCACTGACGTTATCCATCTTGTTCTGTCATTTGTAAAACTTCAGCAAAATAAATGAAATGAAGATGGCACAGTACATACGGATTGATAGGTTAATTGCTAAAGGTAATTTTGTTCTTTTCTATCTTTAAAATGAATGTTATTATTCAGGGTGGACTCGTACAATGGTCTATACAATAAGACAGAGGTTTATTCCAAGTAAGGACAACATTTTATGCAGAGGAAAGCGATGTTAATGCAACAAAGTAGTGTAAAATATTACAGAAGTATGAGAGCAAAAGGCCAAAGGAAGTGACAATCAATTTCCAGAACAAAGCTTTCACATATGAAGTGTCAGTAATCCAGTGACAATATGAACCTAGTATGTCTACAAGTTTATCACCACAATTCCATCAAAGAGTCGCCATCTAGTCTTTATCAGTCTTAATCACACAACAACACTACTTATTACTCAATGATGTGCCACTTCGAATAGGCCATCCATTTAAACTCCATTTGAAAAGACGTGAACTTGAGGCAGGAAGCTGCCTTCTAAAAATAACAAGAATGAACCTAATATTTAGTGGTTGATAAACACTCTCATGTCACAGAAACCACGTACCGTATTCATCAAGGGGAGCATCATAGTCATAGCTAGTAGCAATGAATGGACCACCAGCAGTTCGGCCAAAATTTGTTCCCCCATGGTACTGATATCGCAAGGAGAGCCTCAGTTCAGTTTGATAAAAACTAACTCCATTTATGGATTTGAAGAAGCTGTCATATTACCATATAGTAGTTGATGAACGCTCCACCCTTCTGTATAAATCTTGCAACCGAGAAGGCCAGATCTTCAACTGGACGGTGAGGAGCTGGACCTCCAAACTCAGTGTACCTGCATCAAAGGAAAACAGAGGAATCACAAAAAGAGAACACCATGACTGGTAAGACTTGCACAGCATTGAACTTCAAGAAAGGATGTAAGAATTTACCAGCCTGTCCATGCCTCTGTCCACATCTTGGGCTTATAAGCCTTGTTGGGAGAGAAATAGTCACAGTAGAAACCGTTGCAAGTATTGATCTATTGCAAACAATAAGATGCAAGCGTTACCCAAACAGACACGACAGTAACTAAAACAACAGAAATCCATCCTCCGATTGACCATCTCTAGAAAGCACGAGTTAGATTGTGCTTTGACCCAATTGCATATCAGCGAGATGATTTCTTTTATGTTTCTAAACAGATAAAATAAATATTTACTTGCAACTGACATTACCGAAACTGAAGTTTGAACTATTACTAATACTTAACAGCGACATGGGTCCCGCTAACACTATGAGAAGATACTAGGATAAAGGAAGTTAAGACTGTAGCGCAAAAATCTGATTTTAGAAAGTGCAAGAGTGAGCCATCTGCAATGTGAAATAATGATTAAAAGTAGCCATGACTTGTCTGGAGACAACATTCTCTGTTGTTGCAACCCCACCAAAGGATGAAGGATTGGGTCATGAGAAACATCTATCTCGACAATAAGATCAGAAACATTAATGCTTCTAGAACCGAGAACTTCAAGAGGGTGCTCACAATAGGATCAGGGGCATCATCTTGCTTGCACATGACCCACGGGACACCAGTGCCTAGACCCACTGCCATTTCGGCTGCCCATTTGGTGTAAGCTTGACCTGATGCACCAAATTCGTACTCCACGGGTCCATATTCATTCTCGATCTGAATCACAGACAATAACACTCAGACGTCGCCCAAAAAAGATATCTCAGTGAATTGTTTCATCCAGTGATTAACAAAGCAATGTCATTGGAACAGTGAATTATGAACCTGGGACAAGATTATCGGTCCACCCTGCGACTCAAACAGCCGTTCTGCTTTCATCATGTTGACAATCTTTGTTGTGAACTTTTGCATGTAATACTTCAAGATGAGAAAAAAAAAATCAGTTAATATAGCATATTCATGTTTAAGAGCAAGAAAAAGAAGATAATAAAAAAGGGCTAACCTTGAATGGTCCATTATCTGTTCTGAAGTTAATACCACGGACGTATTTCAGCCAAACAGGGAACCCACTGGAAGCAGAAACAAGTTTAAAAACGACTTCGCAAAATCCTCACATGAAAATAGAAATTCTCTTCTATTTCTAGGACTAGGATAAATCATGTGCATTACCCGAAATTCCACTCAGCACAGACATAAGGTCCAACTCTGAGATGAACGAAGAGGCCTGCTTGTTGCACGAGCTCGACAAATTTCACGAGATCATAGTTTCCCTCAAAGTTGTACTAATAAACCAAATTTAATAAAAATTAGACCTTTTTTTCCTTTTGTAACCAACCTAGATATGAAAAGAAAAATAATTGACTAGTTCTGTTACTTTGCCAGGCGAAGGCTCGTGGCCATTCCAGAAAACATAAGTCTGAATGACATCCAAACCTCCTTCTTTTGCCTTCTGAATGAGATCTGGCCACATCTGCAACCAAGTAAAGTTGAAGGCCATAAATTTACCAGAGACAAAAGCTTAAAGCTGACCAGCAAAAAAGAACCTATTTTTTCAAATTAAAGGAGCTTTTGCTAAGATAAGAGAAAAGATACTATACTGACAAAAAGCTCAATGTAGAGAAGCCCATTTACAGCGTGATAGTGAAAGGTGGGGGGGGAAGATCAATCAGCAGATAATGGAGATACATTTAACCAAAAATAAGGGGAAAAAAGAAGCTACCTCAGGAGTGCTTCTGGGGTAATGAATGGACCCAGAAATGAGGATCCTTCTCTGCCCATTGATCGTAATGGCCTTAGCATCATAAGACACGGAGGCCCTCACAGAACCACAGAAAACCCACAAAGCCAGTACCACCACAGCCACATTCCACATTACATTCACCGCCCTCAACGCCATGGTCCAATGGATGAAAAAGGAAGAAGACCCTTCGTCTCAAAAAAGTGCCTTTCTTCTTATTCTTGCTTGCGCCCACTTTGTTCTATTCTTGATCAGAGGAGGAAGCACAAGCAGTGATGGGCAAGGACAAAAAAAGAGGTGCTTGTGGATTTCTTTGTTGCTGGAGCCGCTCTCTCGTTTGTTTTCTTGACGAGAAGGCAGAACGAAAAAAAAAAATTGTTTAAAATGTGAGAATGGACAAGGAAGAGGGAAAAGGCACGAGGCTCACACCACACACCACAGTGACCACACAGAGCTTGCAGAGACCACTGAGTGTGGATCAGTCGGTTTGTGTTGCTGCTGCTGAAATGGAGCTCGTTGCTGCTTATAAACACAGAAGCACGGAGGGTCTGAAAGGGAAGGCGGGTCCAACCATCAACCATGAGGACTTTGGGCCCCACCCTCGATGCTCTGGCTCACACTGACTTGACTTGGAGCTTCATCCAACAAAAATTAAACTTTCTTTCCTCCAATAAATTAGAGAAATTCAAAAGCCTGGATCGATGTTGCATCACCAAGAACGGAAACGGCAGAAGGTGGTTAAGACGGCCATAATGGCTGTAAGAGGTTTAAATGAATGTGTACCATTCGTATGCCGGAAACATCTTGCGAGTCAAAAGTAGTTATTCATTTTCTGGACAAAACAAATATATATATATATATATATTATATTGTATTTTTAAAAATATTAAAAAAAAAAAAGAGGTTCTAGGGTTTATTTTACCTCAGATGCCAGTAAACTTCTACAATTGGATGTGTCTTAGTATTTTGGAAGCTGCACAAAACCACAAAGTCGAGAATGCCCCCAAACACATAAGATGTTTGCTCTTCTTCTTCTTACTATTAAAGAAACTCGAGAAATGAAAAAGAAAATAATCCAAAAAATCTATTGGAAATATTTCCTCATTTCTATTATTTTTTTTTAAAAGAGGTGAAGATTTTTTTGTCCGTTTCAATAGACGAGGAAAACAAGCGGAAAGCGAATTCGACTCGTCTAATTTACTATCTTCGTTCTCATACCTTCATATTTCAATCTCTCTTTAAAGACTGGCCAAAACTCTTGAACTATGGCCCATCATTCAAATAAGATGGAGGTAACAACCAAAACCTAAGCTGCATGTCGAAGTCTCTATATTATTTTGCTTCAAGTCGAGAGTATGCCAAATAGATTTTTTATTTCCGTAAAACTCATTTCTTCCCTCCATAAACAAATACACAGCAAATCTCGGGTAAATTATATTACTTGCCGTGGCCATGCGATTGGCGCGACACTTTCGCTGGCTTGGCTTGCCCGCTAAAACGACATGGTTTTGAGTTTGGAGGTGATATTTCAATTGATTATGAACCCAAGAATAATTCCAAATTTTTTTAAAAATTCGGCAAGTAATGCGATTTTGTTTTTGGTCAAAAAGTATTATGATTTCTTCTTACAGAGATTCTCTATTTTTTCCCAACATAGAATCGTACGGTTCCCACTCTTTCGTCCGCTTTCTGATGTTGCTCTGTACGAGCCGCTACCTACCACGCGCACCAGACAGCGTAGATGCCTTACGAATTTACGATCGCCAGCGGCCCGTCCTAGGCTCCGCCGGTGACATACACGTGCGACCAAAAGCGCGTGCGTTTGTGGTTTGTTAGATCTCGTGATTTTACTCATGTCTGTCACCCCGTCACGGGGTCAAAGTCAGGCCTCCCTAAAACGACATCCTTTTAGCTGAAAAAATGGTATAAGATAAACTAATCATGTTTCGGTAGAAGACAATTATCTTCCGTCGGAAAGATTTCGAAGTACTAAACTCCAATCACGACAATGTCCTTTTTCCAAGCTATTCCGATCCGATTTAGGATATAATTAGGTAAAATCACGGACCCGTAGGGCGATTTTTATATTTTGTGTATCGATTTTGTTGTTAAAGACCATTTATGAAGCACACGAATGGCTAGGTAATATAGATGCAAACTTTGCAAGCACGCGATAAATGCGCATCGGCATTAATTTTAATTAATGGGTAGATCCGAACCAATATCGCTAGCCTTTCTCTAACTTCACATGATTGTTTTCCGCCCTTTCTAAGTATAGCCTGTAAAAACCATAAGTGCAAGAGGGTTATTAAGGGCCATAGGTTGGTACATATGGGACCAAATGCAGCTGCTCACTTATCAATCATGGGCTAAGGATTGAATCCGTATTATCATTCCTTTAACCGAAAAGGAAGGATGACAATGGAAGTTCAGTTGGTCGAGGAAATTGCTTCCTTTACAACCTTTCTCTCCTGCAATGAATTAATGACACTTATCTCAAACTAGAACAAGACAGTTCTGATTGGAAGAGGGAAAGGGATATGTAGTTGGAGTTGATCAACGGATTAAAGAAAGAAAGGGAAAGGTCAATCTGTTCTAAATGCACTCGTTTAAGTTCATTTAATATACTAGAAGCGTCGTCCCAACACGGGTGGTGTGTAACTCGACCCGTACATTGATCGATACCTACATTGCACCGTTCGGCATTAGCGTGGGTAGGCAGCTTGACCTTGTAGGTGTATCAGTAGTTTGGGCTTGCGCGTAACTTTTTATTTACCAATACGAGCCGCGGGGTCATATACATATTTGACCACCTAGCATCCTCCTCTAGATCTAACACCACTATAGGCATCTTATTTGGGCATGTCACTAGTATGAAACTATTGTTGGGGCGTAGTTTATACTCCCCAATGATAGAAATGCACGTGGCGGGGATCCGGGGGAATCGCCTTAGCTAGTGTCTCAAGGGACCGGCGCCTCTTGGACACTAGAAGGCCTTTTCGATTTAAGATCATAATTTTTCATTAGTAGTTTGAACTTGGCCTCATGAATAACTAATGCTATATATGCTCTTTTTTCGCTTGTAATTAAGTAATGTAATGAGAAGTGCGATGTGCTAATTATAGTGAAATCCTCTCTTTGGACGTAGCCATAGTTTAAGAGTGAACCAAGATAATATCTCGTGTCTTGATTTCTATTTCTCGTTTTTACACTTTACTTCGTTGCGATTGTGTCTTTGAATCCTAATAATTTTCCCGTTCTAGTCTTAGATCACTCGTGCCTCGCACGATTTTAAAATGCATCTTGCTAATTTAAGGTCATAAGAAACGTATTTACCGAGACAACAACCTAGGTTCGAAGTGATGCCGGGTTGGAGATATATTGATGCCCAACAATGAAGAATTAGGTTAGCACCCTAAATGATTAATTAGGGAGCTTTCATGATTCAATGAATACTCGTTTCTCGAAAGGATTGGCAGTCATTGAATCAAACAAGAGCAAAACCGACCCGTTGATTGGTAAATCAAAAGGATTGGCGGTCATTGGATCAAATAAGAATAAATCTCACCCGTCGATTGGTAAATTTTTTAAAGATTTTGTGTGTTACGATACCAAAAAAAATAACAGTTTACAACTAGGGGATCAATCTCCGTCGATTGATTAATTACAACTTCTGGGCTCTTTCTTTGCTCTCTCTGTGTGCACATGTAAGATTGATACCATGAATGAGCATGAGAAGCTTTAACTTTGAGAAATGGGAATGAAGGCATTACTTGGCGGGGGAGCAAGAGAAAGAAAGGGCATAAAAAAGGCAAAAGGGAAAAAGGGACGAGGCTTGACTTTCTCAGTGGGATTTGGTTGTTCAGTGTTCTTGTTAGGACTCTCGTAAACCAAGCAATAGCAAGAAAGATTGCATGCACTTGCCACCCCAATGCATAATTGGAAACACCAACTTCCCTCACCTTCCAATGCAAGTTTTCTAGGATTAGGAATTGCAAAGCTCGCTAGGTAGTTCCCCTCCGCATCCGGTACATATGAGTTCTTCAGAATAGATACGAGATTTCCCTTTCGCGCGAAAGGAGCGTGCATATTAGTTAACTGAAAACCCTAACCCGATAGGGAATTATGTATCTTTTTTTTTTATAATGTTTTTACACCTTCTATTTCAAGAGAGTTCGAGTTTGAAATTATTTACGGTGATTTATATCTCAACTAGCCATTTTTGGGGGGGAACGGGTTGAGACCTCAGAGAAAATCACATCCATTTTTAAAAATATACGGCGCGTTTGTAATTATAAAATTCGGTAAACACCAATCATCGTCACTTGCGTTATACACAATTTCTTGTCCTAAATTTGGTCTAATTTGTGAACTTGTGGCACTGGAGTGAAAGTTTAGACTAGGGTCCAGTCCACTCCAGTCCATTATTCTAGAATTTAATCAAAGTTTCCATAAACTAAGAAGTAGTACTTGAGATTAACAAACAAGAAGGAAATTTGAAGGAGAAGGGAGGGGGGAAAAAGATGGGGTCCTCATATTGAAGGGCTCAATGTCAAGTCTCTTTGATTGAACTGAAATTTTAACTTTTTAATGCTGATGTCATAATAAATTGGGGAATTTTTTTTTTTTTTGGTCAATAATAAATTGGGGATTAGGAGGGCTAGGAAATTAGCTGTAAGGGTCACAATCTGCTGCCTCGTAGAGTAGCACACAGCTCATATGGATTGAATTTTCCAACCACACCTGGGACCACCTCTCTCCTCAATTGTGGGCTCGTGGCGTTGGAGGCCAACTTGCTTATTCCATCAATCAGTCGAGGATCAAATGAACACAACTTCACCTTACGTTTCATTCCTTAAACAAACAAAACCATACCGTAAATTTACTAGGAAAACCAATCGATGCCTCGTGCTGCATAGAACCCGTTAACCGCTAGATCATTGAGGTGATCGCGAATTTCACTCGGATTTATTCTCACGGTCCGACTCGTCTTAGATGAAGAAACCTATAATTTGATGCGACAATCGATATATATCGCGCTCTTTGGAGTTAACAAAAATCTCGACATGTCATTTCAATGCTAAATCTCATTTAATGCTCTTTAAACTAGACTGCTGGCTAAGGGACACTGCGGCCGCATGACATCTTATTGAATTGTACTGTAATGAGGTTGTTCAATTGAACGAGCTCTTCAAAATGCACCGACCCTTTTGACCCGTTGACCCCTCTTGAGGTGGCACGTTGGTCTTGGGGAAGCAATGATGACACAAAAGTGGAAAGGGCATTTGGTTAATTCATGGAGCTATAGTCCCACCTACAAGAACTAAGGAAATGTGCAAATGTGGCATTTAAGTAGATCGGTAGATCAATTCTTGCATGTTCTCGTGGGGTGTTGCGTGAATTGAGGAGGACATGTGACGTAGGTGAGGATTAGGACGACACGTCAGCCAAGGAGCGGGCCTGTACTGACGTGGCGAGACGGGGCGTCACAAGTCAGCAAGCGGGCCCCATGGGACAACAGGGACCAAGAGGATTGAGTGAGAACTATCGTTCATGTAGTGTATGGGATTGCCACATTGCACTCCTCTTCTTTTGTTCTGTGCTTGGCCAGTGAAGTCCACATCTTTTGATCATTTCAGTGGACGGATACAGAGGGGCCACAATTTCTTATGATCCGTTTGAACAGCGGTGATTTGGCTCAAGGCTGACCCTGCTCTTTTGCTCTTTTGGGGTGGGAGAGGAAGGAAAAGGTGCAAGTTGTTTAAATTCAAGGGGGCCAAATAGTTGCATGCATGCATGCATGCATGTATGTATGTATGTTTGTGTTTGTGGGGGTGTGATGGATCCACTTGGCATTCATGATTGTCATGTGATGGAGAGACATCATGACGTTGCGGGGGGGAATAGTGGTGATCCCACCTTCCCTCCGGGTGTCAAATCGCAACCTATCCTAAGAACTATCATCCACTCTAATCGGCTTTAAGTTTTTAGCGGACTGCCCATTTTCGAATTCGAATGTTCAACTTTAATGAATGTGAATAGATTAAACTATCCAAATGTAACGGGAAGATGATTTATCGTTTGATTTTCTCATGCCACTTAAGATGATTCTATCAAAATAAAAATAAAAAATAGAGAAATGATCAACTTGGCAGGGGAGATTAAGTACTTTTTTTCTATTCCGGGGCTTCCAAATTTTGACATATTTTGGTCTAGATCCTTACAAGCTAGCCCAATCACACAGGCAGACAAATTGGACACGACTGTCATGATGCTTGCCATCTCTAATCCATTTCCCTCCGTCTTTGACTTGCAGTCTCTAATTAAAAGATGATCTTGGGTGGCTGATTAAGATAATCAAAAGATGATTACGACTGTTCAGACGTCAACGTTTGTCTTTAACTGGGGACACTCGGAGATTTTATTGTTTTCTTGCATATAGAATCTTCTTTGTTTTTTTTTTTTTTTACGTTGAGTTACTGGATGGTAGTTGAAGTGTCTAAGTATTCTATTTCCACGATTCTTTAGTTATGCATGAAGCCATGCAATTTGAGTCAAGATTGCGGAGGAAGAGAACCAAGAAGCCTTTGGTGCCATGAAAGGTATGTGGATGCACTCATTAGGGCAAGGTGCACAAAACCAACTTGAGGAGAGAAGATCAAAGAGGTCTCCCCACACACTAACCCAAGTTCCATACAAGGATTGGCTGAGGTCTCCCCACACACTAACCCAAGTTCCATACAAGGATTGGCTGAGCGAATAAGCCAATCCGAATGCAACCGGTTCGTGTTCGATTCACTGTGTTTTTCACTCATTGTAGTCTTGACGCTTTGCCTGATCCATGTCGACGGAGCTGCTTGCCTGCATTCGCAGAAGTTCCAAAGCATCCTCAACATTCTTCCCTTTGCACTACATAGGAGATGGAATCGATGTCTCCAAGAGCCGTTCTCGTAAATGAACGATAAATTCAAAAGAAAAGGATAAAGAAAGAAAGACTAATCTTGGGTTATTGGCTCTAAAAAAACACTCCCGTTCTTTGCATTTCAACATGGCCAGATGTCCGACTGGATAATCGATGAACCAATCTAGAAAACTTTGTCGCATAGATACATCTTGATTCTTTTCGATGGGTTTTTTTCTATTATGGCTCGAGGGCATACATGATTATGTCTTCTTTGATTACAGACAAATACCGACTAATCATACTTTGGACTTTGCTTATGAATTATGAGGCTGGCTATGATGCATTAATAAGGGGAATAATTCAAGTTGACCCCTAGACAAAATTAGCTGAACGACCACCCTCTACTCCCTTGACTTAAATGCATTCCCCCTGCTCTCCCAACATCTTTTGTGGGCTCAAAGGAGGGCCAACCTCCATGTTCTATTCCAAACGGTGCTTCATTTTGGTAAATGTCTCCATCGCTCACTCAGGACCATCTGCTGAATCCGCACATATCCAGCTCAATCTTTATTGGAAAAACCCCCAAGAAAAATGCAATTTTCTTCCTTTTCCCCATCCTTTTCTTGAGAACCAAACATTAATCATGAGCAAGGGACTTGAATGGGTTAGGAATTCGTGTCGTTTTATCGAAAGGCTATCGCTACCGTGCTTTTCAGTTCGTGTCAATTTCAAAGCGTTGTAATGTTATTCGGCAAAATAAATGACCGGCATGCGGCGCATTGCATTGATTTGTTATCGTGCCTCGTCGTGTTCGGATTTTCTCTTTCTTATTGGCTTATATGTGCATCGATCGTGTCCGATATTATCGGCCTAGACCCAATCGAGCCAAAACGAGAGTCCGCGGCCCCATGTTGGTCGTTTGCATTTTGTACACGCCGCTCCACAATAAAGGAGGTGATGAACATGGCTTTCATGTGTCACATCGGCTCATGCACGTTAAGTCCATTTCTCCTTCGTCCTTTTTTCTTGGCTTTTCCATTACTCTGCTTTCTTGTGATTTTTTCTTTTTTTTTTTTTTTTTTTTTTGCCTTCTGTTTATTTAGGAGGATGGCCAATCACTTTTTTATGTTCCCTTTTTACTCGTAATTAAAATAAACAAGAAGGTATCAAGATTTGGCGCCGGAGACGATAGAAGAGTATAGAGTAAAGTATAGAAGAGTGAATCTAGCCTAGAAGTTTAAACTAATTGATATAGGAAAACAATATATACACACGCGTAAAGAGCATATAAACCTCGTGGACAAATGATGTACGACACTTTAACGCCTCTCTCACGTGTAAACCGGACTAGAATCACCATAAAAAAAAAATCGGACTAGAATCGACGCATGGAACTCGACAAATCGATCGACCTGAGTGAACCCAGCTAAAATGTTGTGACGTCCATGCAATTGGAGGGTGAGAACGACATGTGTGCCACCTCCACGTCACCATTTCCACACTGGATAATTCATAGTCAGCTTCTGTTCTTTTGTTTTTTCGTTTTTATAATATACTATCATGCTTGATTTTAATAGATATTTTATAAGGAGACTGCCCAATATTATAGGCCGAAAAAAAAAAGTGGATAAGCTTTTATGTGATCCTAGTCAGGCAGGACAATTAAATCTTTCTATTTCGTTCATGAATTCGTCTCTTCAAGAGAAAAGCCTACTCGTTGGAGAAATGCATAATATCGTTCATCTGGTCTATTCGCCAGGGACTTAATCGAACTTTTATCCTTCGACGGTGGACAAAACTGGAAAGAGAAAAAAATCGATCGATTTACCGTGGATTGCTGTTAATTCTACGACGAGGTAGCCAAGGAAAAATTGGGATTTAACCACTGATTCAGAATAAGTAGCGTTGGATCAGATGAATGCTAAAAGAAGATCGTGAACCGAATTGGTCCAAATCAAAGTACGATAATGTAGCGAAATATAGCTGGAATGAGTGATCTATGAATCGGCCACTGGACAATCTGTACCGTTGGGGCCATGTCGACAGACGGAATTGCTGGTTGAATTCTTGATCGGTGGGCTCCAATTGGGCCTCCAGTCAAGCAATTAGGGTTTTTGAGTACTTCATCTTGGTCATTTTAGTATTCATTGTTTTTGAGAAAATAAAAAAGTGCGATCAAGATCTAAATCGGCCCGTTATGGGGTTCTCGAGAAAACCCTACGAAGCTAGTTTGGCTCGGTTATATGCCGCCGTGTGACGCTCGTCTTCGTGCAATCATAAAATTTATCGGAAAGTCTAATTGAGTCCTAAAACTTTAAAAAGTGCAATCAAATCCCAAAAACTTGTTAAATTAGTGAAATCAAGTCCTTCCGTTGATTGTCTTTTTGAAATTGTGAGAACTCGATCAGACTTTCACGATAAGTTTTTAAGACTTGATTGCACCTTTTAAAAGTTTTTTAGAACTTAGTTAGACTTTTGTGACATTTTAAAACTTGATTGCGACTTTTTAAAAGTTTTGTGACTAATTGCGACTTTCGCGACAAGTTTTGGAACTTCCGTGAACTTATCCCAAAAATAAAATGGCGCTTGTGGATAAGTATTCGATTTGGCACTGAAGACAGAACAAAGTCTTGAGGGCCAGGAAAGTTTTCTTCAACAAGAAAAACGTGGCCATGGAAAAAATGGTATCAACTATCATAAAATGGGAAGCAGATTGCCACAAATTGAAGAGAGAGAGAGAGAGCTATCCAAAATGCGGTATTAGCTTTGGTCCTACCGGGTCCTTTAGAATATGCATAGCCTGCACTTTTTGCAGATAAGACATTCAGACATTGCTTCCATTTGTTTGTACTCTACTGCCTTATCTGCCTCTGCTTAATATGATCCTTGTGGGTGTGGATTGGAAAACAATTGCCATGTCATTCAATGAATGAATGGAACAATTTCTCAAGAGCTCATGCCCAAATTAATCACCTACAAAACATGGGATTGAATGGGTTCATAGCGCACATGACAAATGCAAATCGCGGATCGCAAAGTTAGTAATCGAAATCAGAGGTAAGCACAGAGTCATCTAACGTCTAGTGGAGCTCAGAACCCTCCTATGCGCTGGAATACATTCGAAAGCTGAATTAGGAGCGGCGCGAGAAGCTTGATTAATTGACCTCAATAACATGTTAGAAAGTCCAACCCAAAACCTTAAATTACTAAATAGAAGGAGACCACACGTATATAGAAGTGGCGTGGGATATGTTGATGACGCACGAATTCCTTATTTAAGCGTCATTTATAAGTTGGATTTTCTGACCTATTTGTAGAAAAAAGTACGAAAATAAGCCATCTATCTTTTGAGGATACTACCACATCTTGGACATATCAACTGTGGATAGAGTTGGTCTAAAATGGCCCATCAGAATCTCCATCGATACAAGTTTAGCTTGCGTCCACAGTTCCTGAAAGGCACGTTTTGTTGTAGGATGAAATATAACATTTGACCTTATAAATGATTCAAAACACCTACACAAACTTTTGCCCTATCGACAAACATACCCACCATGAAATTGCTTGACTCGGCGTTCGAACTCGAAATATGAAAAACCGTCATATTAGGATGTACGTGTGAATTATGTTAGAGAAATTTCATATCGAAAAATTGATGTGGTCTTGAGCAATTATTATATCTTTGTTGCCAAGAACTCATTAGCTTATACTTTTGAGTGTAGGTAGGCCTAATTGGATATGTTGACTGACTCGAACTTGGGCTCCCTCTTGACCTTCTTTAAAAAAAATTGAAATTTGAATTTTTTTTTTCTCCTTTCATTTTGGCCATCGCCTTGATCCGGCAAGGGCCATGATCCTTGACGGCCCTCGTCCAATGGATGGCAAGGGATTGCTGGCCCTCGCCAACCAAAAGGAAAAAAGGAAAAATAAAAAAATTCATTGAAAATTCATTTTTTTAAAAATCATTAAAATGTCCACGTTGGCGGCGCCATATAGGATAGTTGTCCGCATCAGCAATATCCGGCTAAATTGATTGAATTGACTCAATTGGCGCAAATACAATAGATTTAGGATTAAATCGGTACAAATGTATGTTCATGACTTTTTTGGTATTTTTTCCATTCCCGTTGATCACGTCACATGCCATATTGGTTTGCATGGACGCAAATCTAACGGTGGGTATTTTGTCCACCGGTCAAATCTCGTGGAATTTTTTGAATCGTCTGACAATTGGAGGTCTTTTTCATCCCAGGTTGAAAGTTCATGAGTCTTTCTGGATTGTAACCCACAGAATACAGTTACCCAGTAGATGCTAGATACTTTTGAACCAGGCAGATGTATATATGACACCTTTTATTTTTATTTTCCCTTTTGAGTGAAGACCAGATGTTTCAGTTCAGTTCTTCATGATACACGGCCTTGATCTGTGTGCGCTTCTTGATAGGGCAGAGCATTCACGATTCCTCTTGCTAAACAAATTTACAGGTACAGCTAGTGAAACCGTATGTTAAGGGAGTCCCACTTAGTCACCTATACATTGCTTATGCCACACCAGGGCTAAAGCCTATCTAAATCGTCGAATTCGTACTCATCGGAAGAGAAAGGCAGAGGTTCTCATTCTAATAGGCTCATCGGAAGAGAAAGGCAGAGGTTCTCATTCTAATAGGCCGACCAAGAATCGCATCCTTCGCGTGATGAGCCTTACCTTATATTGTCCATTGACCGAAAGCACAAAAACGATGAGTAAGTGTTGATTTAAGGAACCTGTTTTGCATTCGGGTGTTAAGTTAGGTCACACAATTCATCAACATCATACACGATTCAATCGCCCAATTCGATGTATGTAAAGAACTATCATTGTGACGAAAAACAAGAAGAGTTTTCCTATGTCCTGCGTTCTGGAAATTCAGCCAAAGCTCTCTCAGATTAAGGTACGGAGAAAGGGCTCTCCCCCGTCTTATTGTTTTGGTTACCGGATTGTAAATAAGTGTGATGAATCATTGAGGATCAACGTAAATTGCTTGCAATAGAAAAGGCAGACCCTATCTTCAAGGAATTGGGTTAAGTCCTGTCACGATTCCCACAAAGAAACAAAGTCCAGCAAAATTTGAAAACAGGTTGCGAAGAGGGATAATAGGAGGAGAGGAGAGGAGAGGTGAATTCTATTCTACAGCTATTAATAGTTTTCCCAACACTGCTGATAAGCTAAAGCAACACGGGTACAAATTATCACCGAAGGTACTTTTTTGTAACATACATCTGTGCTAGAAGCCTTCACTCTGGTTTTTCAGCTCCAGGGCCGTCCTGCACCGTAACCTCTACCACGATCTCTGAATCCTCCATGACCTGTACAGTGGGGGTTGCAAGAGAAGCCGCACTCAGCAACAAAACCATAGGATAACTTAAATGAGTTTTCTTTTCTTCTTTTTTTTCGTTTGGAAAACCAGAGGTGTTTTTGAGGGGGTTGGTTTAATTTGCATGCGCATTTGTACATGTAGTTGCGACCTTCTTGCTGGCTTTTCCAACATACCCATAAAAATACAACAAGAAGCTCAGAAAGAGAGGCATCGTTTTATGACAGAAGCCATCGACTCTCTATGGATGAACCACTAGACAGCAGTTCACTCTAATGCCTCAACACTGACATCATGTATCGCCTGTGGAACCGGGGAAAGATTCCCCAGAGACGTGGTTCTCGATGACTGCAGGCTTAGACTAACTGACCATCGAGCAACAACCTGAAAGAGTACCAACCACACTTTTTCCCCCATCTACCTTCCCTTAATAGAGACCATCCAGCTTGGAGTTGCAAATTGCACATCCAATCTTCTAACAGCATTGAGTTGGTCTGCTCTCACCAATATTGCAGCCCATTCAAGAGAACCACCTCTAAAGGAGCCTAAGAACAATCTCTCTTGCCCTCACTCTCCCTCACAGACAAACATGCGAAAAAAGAAAACAAAGGGAAACAGGGATTTCACAGTAACAAACCTGGAGGGGGAGGCGCAGCACGCCCCATGGCCGCCAAATCAGGACTGACCTTCTGCCCAGCTTCCTCAAGTATGGAAATCAATTCTTTTGCAAACCTCGCATTTGCAGCTGTGAAGAAAGTATATGCTGTCCCTTTTGCCCCCGCCCTTCCAGTACGACCAATGCGGTGGACATAATCCTCAAGTGAGCCAGGAAAATCATAATTGATCACGTACTTCACATCCTTTACATCTGCAAGGTAGAAGATAACAGTAAGCTACTGCTTATCAACAGGCAACCTATCTATCCATACAAGATCGTGAGGAAAAGCACAGCAACCTGCACATCCTATCAGAAGACTTAACTATCAAATGGTCGTGATCAGTGACTGTGTACCATTATCTCCACGATAGAAAGAAAAACGTAAAAAGACAAGCGAATATGCAAGTAATGCTAGACAGACAGTTGTATGTATTAGTAATGAACAAAGATGGCATCCCTGTGTCTCAACTAAACAAAAGGAGAGGTTTTGAGAATATATCTAGTGAAAACTAACATTCAAGATGAAGAGAAAAGAGGTTAAAGTCAAATAGATAACACAAAGATGCTTACTAAAGCGGGAATCATTTATTGTCAAAGTGTCTTCACCTCATCAACTAGGTGAAAAGCACCAGAGTATGCAAAGCTAACATGAAGATATCCATACATTGTTGAAAAAATGTCCATGCCACAACCAAATCCTTGCAAATCAGGATAACCGACAAAGTGTGGGGAACAAACAGCTACTGCAGATTCAGTTACCATGGTAACTCTTTGCACTAGGTATTGACCAAGAATACGAACCTAGACCACGTGCAGCGACATCGGTTGCAGTCATTATAGGACTTTTGCCCGCTTTGAACTCAGAGAGGACCCAATCCCTTTCTGCTTGACTTTTATCCCCATGGATTGAGAGAGCTGGCCAACCATCCATACGCAGTTGCCGAGTTATCTGATCACACCCTTTCTTCGTATCCATGAATATAAGTATTCGGCTTCCATCCATAATATCCTCCAGCAAATTTACCAATCTGTGTATGAGACAAATAGCATTTGCATCAATTAATCTTGGGTGATGTAATCAAGTACATAATAATATTAATTGGTAAATTGCATTCCCTACTTGTTATATTTTTTATTTTCAGGGACAATATCAACAATCTGGCGTATTGCATGGTTGGCCTTCAAATCTTCGGAACCTATTATCACCTGCAAAGGGGAAAAATAATGGGACGTTCAATCCAACTAAACTCGACAACCCGAAAAAAGAGGTCAGGGTAAGATTGTCGTAACCTTCTGGTATCAAGTGACCAACTATTTCACTACCGTTCCAATTGGAAAATTGATTCAGATATGCTATATTAGGCGATGCAGTTACATCGCACTGAACATATGCTGAGAAATCTCACCTTATATGGATTATAGAGGAACTGCCTTGCTAATTGTTCGACCTCCTTTGGCCAGGTTGCGCTCCAATACAAAGTCTGACGATCTGGGCGAATCTGCATGAATGGCCAAACCAATAAAACAACATCATAGGTTAGTCTCTGTGCAGGCGTTTGTAAGTGCCATTGTGCCCAAAGAAGGAGAAGAGTGAGATTATGCAAAACACAACACTGCCAAAAATAGTGACAGCAGATAAACCTGCGAAATAAGTTTCCTTATTTGAGGCTCGAATCCCATGTCTAGCATCCGATCAGCTTCATCCAACACGAGGTAGGTTACTCTTCTCAGGTTTGTATGATGTGACTCCAGCATATCAATCAACCTTCCTGGTGTAGCAATCACTATTTCGACGCCTGTGGCACAGAGACAAATTACAAGTAGAATTACTTTAGGACGCAGGAGACTCCCGCTCTTGGAAAATGGGGAAAAAGAGAACAAATTTAAATTCAATTACCAAATGATGTACAGTTTATGAAAGCCGCGCCTCTTCAGATCAGCATAACTTTAATCTAATCACCACCTACCTTTCTGGAGATCACGCACTTGAGGTCCCTTCGGAACCCCACCATATATGCATGTATTTTTTATCCTTGATGATGCACCAAATTTTGTGGCTTCCTGCTGTATTTGAACAGCCAGTTCACGAGTTGGGGCCAACACTAATACAATGGGGCCATCTCCTGGGGCTGATAAGAAAGAGAAGTTACGTGAGCCAGGTTGATGATCAAAGAGGGTTAACGAAACAGAAGTCTCCAGTAAAATACTCACCCAAAATTGGTTGCGCATTAACATGGACAATTGCAGGCAATAGGTAGGCAAGTGTCTTTCCCGACCCTGTTTCGGCAATACCAATTAGGTCACGGCCCTTAAGAGCCATTGGCCATCCTTGAGATTGAATTGGTGTAGGTTCGACAAAGCCAGCTTTTGCAATTTCTTGCATGACATAATCTGGAGTATATGTAGAGAAAGCAGCAAATAAAAAGCTGTACCGAGTCTTTCAACGTACAAGATTGCTTAATAGACAAATTAAGTGCTTCTATGGGACTTGAAAGATGCGGAATGGAAGAGCCCACGGAAGCCCTGTATTCTCTCCTTTAGTGTCATCAATGAATATGAGAGAATTTCTTCATATCCAGAAGTATTGCAAACAGAACATTGAGACCAGAGACAGCACCAGGACATCGTCCACAGTTTATTTCTCAACCAACTTTATGAACTTTTTTTGAATAATTTGGTATGAAAGAGATCTCAAATCAACAATTTGACCAATCCCGTGTTCATTTTGGAAGTATTCATGAATAGATGAGAAATAAAAACATTTCACTGTCTGTCCTTCAAACCAATTCTGAAATTCTCCATGGAACAAAAAACAAAAATTATACGAACAATCCACTGGATTAGAAGGTTCCCTAATAATATGAATGCTTTGCCCCATGCTCCCCCCCTTCTTTCTGCCACACACACAAAAAAATAATAATAATAAAATCTAAAAGCTCCATGCTAACATTAAAATAACCCTCCGATGAATCACCTCGTTGAATTCACGTGATCAATTGCCATCGAAATCCAAATTTTAGACAACTAAGAAAACTTACCTGGAAAGCCAACATCTTCAAAACTTTTAACAGGCTTTGGGACATCTTGGCCTTCCACAGTAATTTCCCTTCTTTTCCTGTAATCCTCAACATCTCTATCTGACATAGCAGCCACTGATGGAGACTCGACATAGAAGTTCTTCTCGAAGGGAGTCAAACCATCCAAATCTGTCCTTGGCGACTCGACACCATCGTAATCCTTTCTACCAGCTGAAGACCGGACTGGGGCACCATAGCTGGAAGCTCCACCAAACCCAGAATCACTACAAAAACACAGACAACCACAGTAAACAAATGTCTATCACAACATCCGATTAATTAACTTGCTGTTGTAGCCTGCTAAAGTCCTACTGCAATAAGCGTAATCTAAAGCAAACTGCTCATCGATCGATCAGGGTCTTCAAAAAGGCTTGAAAATCACACCACCAATAAAATTTCAGCAAGGCTATGTATAGAACATAGAAGTGCAATTCACTATCCGGAAAAAGTGCACTTGACTGTTAACCAGAACAGTTCAATCGTAGCACCACGTCACGGGAGCGAAGTTCCAAACTCTGCTAAGCAAGCTCAACTCCACGGGGGACCGAGAGTCGCCCAAGCCATAGGATAAAGTCAAACTAACAACTACGCACGGGCAGAGCACGGCGGCAACTCCTTATCAAGTCCAAAACCGGTAGAGACTAAAATAATCGCGGCACACCCGCCAGCGAGCGGCATATGAAAGGCGAACGCAATGTAGAACGAATAGATATGCTTTTGAAGCGAACGGGGGAAGTGACTTATCGTTACCTTTTCCGGTCGCGGTAGGAGGTGGGGTCGCCGGACCGACTGTCGTAGCGGCTCATCCTGCGTCGCAATCCGAGGAGGCGCCCGCCGGAAGAGGCTGCGGAATTAGGGTTTGCGAACAGGGCGAGGGACGGGGGGATGAGACCTTCCGGGAGAGAGAGGCGAAATGGAAGGAATCAGAGCGAGCGTGAAGAAGAAGATGGTGAATTCGCCCTCCTCTCTCTCTCTCTCTCTAACCCGAATCGTTAAGCCGTGGTTAGCAAGCGACGAGTGGCTGCGGCCGCAAGTCCGTGGTTCCTAAGCCCCCACCTCCGAACTCCGATCGTTGGGACTCGAAGCAAGTCTAAAATTTTATCATTTGAACCAAAAATAAAAATAAAAATTGTAAGATCTATAAGCTAAGTAAAATCTATACAAACACGAGAGACGTCATTTCTAAAAAAAATAGAAAATTTTAACACGTTTAGACACATTATATATTAAATAGATATTATCATATGTATATATAAAAATATAGCGGTGAGTTTTTTTTCTTTTGTTAATGATTCACGATTAATTTTTTCTGATGATTTGGGTATATTAATTTTGGGTGGTATGTATATGATTGAAATATATAATTTTTTGATAAATTTATATTTCGATTCATAATTTATTGAAAATACTTAAAATTGATCTTGCGCATTTACGAAACGACGTGTCGGGATCTTTAGATTCACGTATCGTTGGCGTATGCCAGAAAGTTAACTATGTGTCGATCGTATGTCGAAGAGTGTCGGGATATCGGAGAGTGTTAGACATGACACAACACCGGAGATCACCGAGAGAGTGTCGGTGTTTCATAGCCAATAAGTTAAAAATAATAATTTTTTTGTCATTTACCCACCAAAATTTAAAATTACTGCTTATTTTGAAAAAAAAAATTATATGTGAAACTCGATATTTGAGGTCGAATTAAAAAAAAGTCAAAGTGTGTGAACTATAAGATTTCTATTAAATGGAATAGAATAATCGAATTCTTATTTATTTTTTCTTGGGTTTTTTGACAAGCGGGTCCATCGGGTCGGGGGACCCGAACCCATCTTCCACCGTTACCTTCCCAACTTTATTTTCCATGCAAATAACAATCCTTCGAAAACTATTATGGTATTCAAAATTTGAAAGATTTAATTATACAAAGTTAACCAAGATTTCGTGTATACAAAAAGAAGAGTTCCGTCTTTCTTGATTGCACTGCAACTTTTGCCGTAAGTAATCACATATAATGTTATACCACATCTTTCATAAAAAAGATAACATACATTCGGTAATTATGAGAGATAACACGTGTTTTGATAAGTATTGAGGACAACCCACTTTCGCTCGAGATACATCTTATCAATGCGAAACTCCGGAATCCTTGCATAAAGAACATTTTCTTAGAGAAATTGATACGGAATCTTAAATTTTGTCAATACCACTAAGTCGCATTTTAAATGGTAATTACGGATATGATAATTGACGAACGAATGATATCGCCGATAAAAAATAAGAGAGACAACATGGACAAAATCGAAACAAATGGACACGCCATGCTAATTTGTGTTCAAGTAGATTAAAGAAGAGGATTAATCATTTTTCTCAATCGAGACTAATGTATAGCCTTTTGTTGTGTGGGCATCGCGTTAGGTTGGATGGTCGGGCATCGAAGCAAATGTAACGTTAGAAATATCTAGTTATTCAATAGGGCATATTGATAACGTTCGTTGATATTTTTTTATTCATTCTTGCGTGGCTATAGATTATCAAAAGCATATGTTAATTAAATTGATATATAAATGGTACTTCTCAAGCTTTGTAAATAACATTAAACAAAAAATGCAAGTTGAAAAGCTTTATATAAAATATATGCATAGTCTCGGGATCGAAATAACGAAAGGACTCGATTTAAACAATTTGATAAGTTTTAAGACTTAATTGAATATTTTGTAAGTTTTAGGACTCAATTGAATTTTGGTGACAAGTTTTAGGACTCATGGTGAACATATCCCAATAAATAACAATGTGTTATGTTTTTGGATAATGAGATTATCACATGTTACAAGACAAAAAAAAGAGAGAGTGAAATTATGCAAAGGAAAGTAGAAGCCACGGTATCGATGGATTAAATAGTTATGAAAACTATTCTTATTTGAATTTGTTAATTCATGCATTTGTTCTCAAATCATTGCGTTTAAGAATATATAGTTAAATGACTTTTGGGAAAGAGAGGTAAGAGGTCACTCTAAAACGCAAGCGTCTTTGGCATTACACGGAAGTAAGTGAACTTTGCTAATATGAGTTACTCACACAATAGAAATTACGAGATATGATTAACATGAGAACATGCAAATAAACAAGAAGTTCTCGTTGGAAATTTACGAAGCTCATATCTTGCCATATCATTATTAATACCAAAAACCAAGAATTTAAAACAGCATTTTCTTCCCCTACGAAAAAACAGTTCAACAAAAAATTTCTAAACAATCTAAGTGGGGAAAATTCTAAATAAAGAACTGAAATACCATTATTTTTTCAAATAATAATTCAAAGTACAATTATTTTGTCAAATAATGACGTGAAGTAAACATTATTTTAAATAAGGGTATGGAATAACTATATGAGTCCGAAAAAAGGTTATCATTTTATCGGTTGGTCAAGGGCACTTTAGTCATTTATTTTTGTTTTTTTTTTTGTTTTTCAATAAACTAAGAAAGGTCAAAGTTCAAATTTTTTTATTACCGCTTTAACTTTTAATATTTATTTTAATTTAGCTAAAAATTAATTTAAAATTATGTTTGTAAAATGCCTTAATCGGTTGGAATAGTCAATCGGCCGACGAGATGAGACCTTTGTTTGAAACAAGTATAGTAATTTTAGGTAATTTTTAATTTTATGCTGTTTTAGGCATTTATTTTAAATAAAATTTATTTTAAAATTTTTATTTTAAGAAAATAAAGGTATTTAAATTTTATTGAAAAAAATAATTATTAATTGAAAATTTTCCATCTGAGAATTTTCACGATTGTTTTTGCTGACTATATCCAAATCCGGTTTTCGACGATTTCTCCAAAAGGAATTTGCTCTTGTTCCTCAGAGAAAAAGACGCAGCTTTTTTTAACAACGAAGTCGTCTTCCTCTTCCTCTGCCTCGAGCTAGGGTTCCGAATCGGTTGCTCCCATCACTTCCTTCGCCGGTTCTTCATCATCTTCTTCATCTTTTTCCTCTCTCAGTTTCCTTGATCCTCCATGTGGAACGTGCGTTCGAGATCGCAAATCGCAGGCTAACGAGCGATCCTGGTAAACCCCGAGCGAAAGTAGGTGTACAGAACCGAACCGACCTGCGTTTCCTTTGTCATGAGCTGTACTTTCTTCCAATTGCGATGTCTTAAATCTTCGAGGAGATCATTGGATTCGAGCTATTCGATTGCCTTACTGTTCTATTTGTCCGACACATCAACAAAAAAATAAATAAATTTTGTTGCAGGTTGAAAATGGCAGGGAGGAATCGTGTGTTGCGCGAGCCGTTTAGTAGCCGGCGTGGTTACCCTCCTGAAGGCCCTTATATCCGTGGTCCGCCTCTGCCTCGGCCGCCTCCTCCCCCTGCTTTGTTGGAGGAGGAGCTCGAGATGCAGCACGCCGAGCTTCGGAGGGTGTTGGCGGATAACCGCAGGCTAGTTGAAGATCGGATTGCGCTGCAGCGGGAGCTTGGTGCTGCAAAGGAGGAGATTCATCGGATGAACCTTGTTATCGGAGATATCCGCGCAGAGCACGACATTCACTCGAGGGAGTTCATCGAGAAAGGTTTGAAGCTTGAAGCCGATCTTCGCGCGGCTGAGCCTTTGAAAAAGGAAGCTGGGCAGCTTCGTGCCGAAGTTCAGAAGCTGAATAACGTGAAGCAGGATCTTGCTGGGCAAGTTCAAAATCTGACGCAGGACGTTGCTAGATTGAAGGCTGAAAACAAGCAGATTTCTCTCTTGAGGGCGGAAATCGATGGTCTCAACCAGGAGCTCATGCATGCTAGGTTTGTATGCCTTCACTTATGGCGTTCTGGCTGATACCTACTATAATATGCAGTATATGGCTTGAAGTTCATCTGCTAGTTCGAACTTTATCAGATAGATATTGACGCTCAGAGTGTTGAAAGAAGAATGTATTTCTGTAGATCTACTGTCGAATATGAGAGGAAAGCAAACATTGAATTGGTGGAACAAAGACAGGCAATGGAGAATACTTTGGTTTCTATGGCGCGGGAGGTCGAGAAGTTGCGGGCTGAACTCGCTGCTGGTGATGTCAGATCTTGGGGTGCTGGTATGGCATCCTTCCATCCCATTTGAGTGCCTTCTTAGAAATGAGAACGTTTTTCTTCTTTGATTTTCCTTGGCATAATTGTATTTATCTATGAATTCAAAAGTTTCCTAACAAAGTCAATTTGGTGCATTCCTTCGGTTGTATATTGCCACTTCTGCTTTTGCTGTTGCGTTTTAGTAGGATTGTGATACTGAAAATTTTCTCGTGGGCTTACAGTGGACTACTGGTTTTGGTTTTTATCCAACATAATGCAACTATCTCCGTTTGTGGTGCCTTCAGGTGGAGGACCATATGGGAGGAAATTTAACACTGGGGAAGGGAGTTTCGCTGCACCATATGGGGATGGCTATGGTGTTCACCTGGTTTGTGCCCAATAAATTGTTGTTGCCCCCATGCATAATTGAACTTGTAAAGATTACCTTGTGGATATGGACAAGAATTTTCTGCATTTTGTAGGGTTAAAGGGTAATTATGTTTGCATCATTTAACATACCCTCCCTCTTTGGCAGGGTTCTGGTAACGGTCCTCTCTATGGTCCTGGATCTGCTTCACGGGGAGGACATGACAAGCCTCGCATTAATCGTCGTTGAGAGTTGGACGGTGATTGTTGTAACCGAATCTGCACCACATGTCATTTGCTGAGCAGTTGAAGGAGTTAACGGGTGGGAAGGCACAAATTTATCAATTGGCACACCACATGAGTAGTCTATTATCTGAATGCATCGTTAGTATCTTTAACTTCTTATCTAGGAATATCATGTTACTGTTTATAGTCTCAAAGGACATCAGTTATTGTTCTCTGTGTGTTTATGAGATTAATATGAATTCCCTAGAATCCATGTAAACTCAACTATCGTTCAGTTTTAATGTTGCTTTTTTTCAAACATTGGATATGCACCTTGGGTCTTTATGTGCTACTTTTGCAGCCGAGGTTTAAGGTCTGATAAGCTGTGTACTTGCAAACTCGTTAGATTGAAGAGTCTTATTGTTTGGTTGGTTTCTATTTGGAGCCTGTGTCTCGCAACTCAGTCGAGTGGGTGTGTCTCGGGGTTGCTGGATTTGGACATCCATAAGAAAAGGTGTCACAGAAATTGAAAACTGTTTCGTTCAATAGTATACCACTAAGTTGATAACGAAGGAGGCAAAGTTTTCTCACCAAAGGCGTTATTGTCCAAGATGCTGCATTCAGGGTCTCTTAAGATTCAAAATTTTCCCGGAGGCCCATTTGTGGTTCTTATTGGGGATCTATCCACTTAATTGCATACTTGACTGGCTAACAGTCGGACTTCTGTCTAAAGAGGACAACTTTAGCTCTCTGTGGTGATGTTTTTCTTGCGATGAAGTGCTTGCAGTCAATTAGCTAATAGGTTCTGGAGATTGCAGGTTAAGAATGGCTTCAAGCACCGGTCTGTGTATGATATAAGCATAAAAGCTTTTGGGATGTGCTTGTACTTGAATTCAACTTTTTAAGGGAGTTTATTTGGAATTCTGTTGCTAGCAGTGGAGACGCTTTGCAGTTGAAAATTGTGATAGTTCGGTGTTTTATCAAATGTTATCATTGTTGGGAGATGCATCTCTGCATCTTTTTATGCAAGTTTTGCACCAGCGGTTTACAAGTATGAGGTCACAGTGTAAACTACCCCATTTGGTAAGACACAAATGGAATGGCCAAATGGGAAGGTTAGAACATGTTAAAGTGAAAGAATATGTCAAGGTCTCTTGCCTTGATTTGAAGTGTTTTCCTCTGAGACCATTTTTTAGGTAGCTATTGGAATATGCTTGGTGCACATTGGTGCATAGCATGCTTACTGGAGATGACTGTGTTATGATTGACTATAGCACAGAAGTTGCTAACTTGTTTTATTTGTAATATCTACCAAAAGGAAGCTTAGTAAGCTCCAATTGAAGTTGGTACAGGTAGGGGTGGTGTCCCATTAAGCATGTGAACATTTTGGTACCTAAGTTGTTGGGGTTGTGCTGAATTGATAATAGATTGGAATGCTGCTCCTTTGGTCAATTCATCTTTAGTTGCATGAAGTTGGCTAGGATGCTTGTCAGGAACTGGCACATTTTGAGTTTTTCTCGCCTCATTTTGTACATTGGAGATGGTGAAATAGATAATCAACTTTTTGAGGATAACACTTTCCACTGGAGATGTTGAAGAGACACTGGTCCAGGTTTCTAGTTAGGATTTCTGCTAGAGTTAGTTCATAGTGGGTTGTGGCGGAGTTGTGAGAGTTCTACTTGCGAGCGAAGCTGGAGCATGCTATGATCCAATGGGAGAAACAGGCAAGGATGGTCCGATACCCTGTGTACGCTTCTGTGCATTCTGAGCACAGGAGGAGCTTCCGTAGTAGATTTTGGTGCTCTGGACACTGGAGAAGACCATGTAATGCCATTATCTTCCCCTTAGGATGTTTGGGCCACATTTATTGTGGCACCCCATCTAATTTGATTGCGCCGAATCTTGGTTCTTTCTTTTTCCCAAGACACTACCTCAGGATCAAAAGTTGCTTCTTTGTGGATTGAGGTGAACCTGCATTATCTTCCGAAATGCTACAAACTGGATTGGGTTCCACCTCCTATAGGCAAGTGTTCTCTTTCGAACATGGATGCCACAGACATGGATTTCATACCCTAATGTTTTCAGATGATTTATTTTAGCTATCCATCTGCTGCTGCTTTGTCATCCAATGAGCTGTGTAATCCATTCTGTTTTTTGGTTGTGCGCCATATTTGCTATGCTCCTGCTGGTCAGTTGTCATTGTACCAATGTTTCAATGACATATGGGCAGAAATAGGAACTTTCAAGATTGCATTTCCTTGTAGGATGGTGCTCGGATAGTAGAGTGGGAGTTATACATTTCGGGATGGTCCTAAGATGATGATACTGGTCCATTAGGCATATAGAGTTTCTAAATTTGGCATTCGGCAGATAGGCTCGATAGTTTTCTTGTTTGAACTGTGTTAGAAATTCTCTTAGAGTGTCATCACTGTACTAGACACTGAATCCTGAAAGATCCTCTGCCTCACCACTTAATATTTTGCAATAAATGGAGGCCCTTGAGTGATTAACAAATATTATAGTGGATGGTGCATATTTGTGGAACTTTCAAATAGGTTTTCATGATTATCTTTGAGAAGGAATTGTTCATAATCTGGGAGAAGCAAGACTTTTCTTTTGGCTAGCAGCTGCAAGCGAGATGAATAGAATCTTTTATACAGTAGGTTTTGGCTTTAGGTTGAAATAGGCGATGCTCCTTTGGTTCTCAATGTGGGCTTTCTTTTTTAATTGAGCGGATTGCATGGAAAATTGTTTCCAGCTACAAGGATAAACTCCAATAATTCTAGTCTATATGTGCCCATCTTTTGAGCAATGGAGCCTCATGTAATTCTTGATTTGTGTTTGGAACCTCTGGAGAACAAGAGCTTTCTTGCATTTAGGAACACGCCTACAGGTGCTGCTTAGTCTATCGTTTTACTTTGGTATAAGATTGTTGCCTTTTTGGTGAGCTTGTAAACAGCTTGTAGTAAGTTTTGCATTCCTAGTGTATCAGAAAATTTGTCCTATTTAGTATGGCTAGTAGTTTCAGTATAAAATGAATGTGATCAGGTAGATGAAGCTGCATGGTTTCGTTGTTTCAGTCTCATCGAGGATACTGAGGACTGCAGTTGTTGGGATTTTGCAGCAGTCTTGTGTGCTTGTGGCTAAATGTCTGGACAAATACATTTTTCATGTGAATAGTCTGGATGTCCCCGCATCCTATTGACACCTGCTGATGGTGTATCTTTAGAAACGAAAGGGCATTGAGTATTTTGTTTTGGTAGACACTTTACTGGGTAATACTGAAAAGCCTCTTGGTTTGATTATGAGAAGTGAATTTTCCCTAAATTCAATTGGAAGCATTAGCTCAGTGGCCTGTGGTCCGTGGACAACTATCTACATAAGAAGCTTGGAAGCAGGGGCAGTTTTATCTTTGTTTGGCCAAAGCATTGTAGTTTACTGCTGCTATCACCCAGTAATAAGCACACAAGCACCTCACTTAAGCAACATGATCTAAGCTACTGCTGCACCTGAATTGATTGTTCCAATTCAGGCTAGGGTTGCTAGATCACTTTGTAGTTACAATTTTGCACATGGTCTCCAATTCAATTCCTTTTTGTTGATACTTTCTTCTCTCTTTGGGTGGTATCTATATCAGATTTTTCAGTTATACTGCATATGTTAATGATCTATTTGCTTATTTCTCATTTCTCCTAAAACTGTCTTGTGCGCGTATTTGCAGATGGAGAGATTTTCTTGTGATGTCCGACCAGGAGGATGTCACATTTTTCTTCTGGGGAGCCAAATGGGTTGCATGTCCATCCAATGACTATAGGTTAGACCTGAACCAACTGAACTTGTGATAATTCTTTTTGACTATACGTGCATCATTTACAATAATAGGAAAATCCTATCTGACCTACAAACAGAAAGAAGTTGGTTAAGGGCCTGCCAGTTTTTCAATATATTTCCTATTCATAGGAGCAGTGAAACTAGATACATTTTTTTGTCGACTCTCCTGCCATCTCTTTCTCTCACCTGATACGCATAGAAGATAGATGAGTTTAGCCTGAATGTGTGATGAAGACATTCCTATATGATGATTTGCGTTCTTTAACTCGAATCTGTATGATATCATTCTGGTGCGTTTCCTTAACATCTCAAATTCGCTCCGATAGTTGCCATATACTAATTACCTTGTTCTTTTTTGAAATCGTCACCTAAGACAAAATTCTATGGCTGATATCTTTTTGGTGCCTTTCCTCATTATCTGTCTTCTTGTAAGAGTTGATATGTGGCAATTGCAAAGGTTTGTCATTAAGATGCATCCTGATGTCCATTTTGTTTGCTATCTTTTCTAAGTCCCGTTTTTTTTTTTTTGCTTGTTCAGCACAGTGGAAGAGTTCATTGGAACACAGTTGCTCTGCTTGTAGACTGCATACACTTAAAAAGTTGTTCATACTAGCAGAGGGCATCATATATTCAGATTCCTCACGGCTGAAATTGCCAGACGAATACTGTTAGGATTGAGGCACAATAAGGTGCCTCTATGTAGGCCGTTTGATGAGGTGATGTATTTTTGGTCTTTGTTGCGAGATTGCAGTCACTGTTCTTTTGGCTGATGCTTTCTCCTTGGTCACTGTCTATTTGTTCTCATTTTTCAAATCGGAGAAATTCAGGATGTGAAAACTGTAAGAGGAGTTACCGACACCTTACAAAGGTGGCCACATGAGAATAGATATGAAATATTTAGTGATATATGATCTCTAGGAGAGGACCTTTGCTGTTGGCTGATTGAGCGAGAAATTTTCGTACTGTTATTTGGCTCTGCAAACAGTCGGGTGCCAATCTTCATCACATAAAATACTGAGTCTTATGGTACTTTAGGGCAATCAACATTTGGGGTGCCTAGATATGCGTTGTCCATGAAAACAAAACAAAAGCGTAGGAATGTCGTAGAGATGTGGTCATCCGCATGGTTGTTCCGTGTGGGAGTTGCTGCTGTTGAGTGATAAAGAGGCAATGAGGTTGGTCACATGTTGTTCAATAAAGTAATGGGACGGGTGATGTAAGATAAGTTAAGCCATACGAAGAACTTTACATGATTTTGGACAAAGTATAAGCTGAGTTATATTATATGGTGAGGGCAGCTTCGAGAAAACGCACGAATTCGCGAACCAACCTCGCGCGGGTTGAGAAAGAGATCCGCGAGTTGGATGAGAAATTGTCTCGGACTTGGTCTAAAGCGAAAATGGAGCTATGGCTTGGATGTTTTGCAACTGCAACAACTTAACCCGATTGACGTGCTTCAAGCTTGCAACTGAATACTATAGCGTTGATCATTTTAAAAGTAGATCTTCACTCATGAATCTCTTTACAAGTCATTACCCGTCAAGATTATTGTACAGTCCTTGGCTATTTCTATCATCAGATTGAAAGAACTGAGTGTCTCGCCAGACAAGATTCACTGCTCTATGAAAGCTAATTAATGATCGAGAATGTTGCTGCTGCTTAAATTTATTCCCCTTCGTTGGTGGCGACTTCGGAGTTCTTGGACCAAAGATTTCTGCTGCATATATTTTTTCACCGCATAAAAATCTGAGAAGATCAGGTGAGGTTTCGCCTTGTTTCACCAAATTTTACCACTGGAAATATTCGACTTACTTATCCATTGCTCTAAAAATCGAACCGCGAAGCCCCATCCATCTGTATCGTTTCTTTTCCTCTCTAGAGACGATGAACAATTGAATCTTTTATTGGACGGTTTTTATGTACATTGTTTACGTTTCTCCCCATTTTCCCATTCATGTCGTGAGCATAGGCGGAAGAAATATCGATCGCCTTCCTCTTACCAGAGTTTTGGTGTCGGGAAAGTGGCCACCGTCGCCGACCAAATCCTCGACACTGCCGTCTTGCTTGACATCGATAGGGTACTTGACTAGGTGGACACCTTCCATGTCCACCACTTCTTCACTGCTATAGATTCTCCACATTTCCTCCCCGATGAAGCGCATCCTGTCTACGCATTCCAAAGTCTCAGGTTCTCGAAACATCTCTTCGACTTGCCTAGTGTGCTCGTACCAAAGCGACATACGGTACTCGTGTACGTCTCCATGAGCCATCTGGATTTCGCTGTCTTTTGTCTGGTAACACCCGATGGCGATCTCAGTGTCTCTTTGGCCAGCCATCGATCTTTGGTTTACGTTTGCGGATCCGATCAAGAGGTATGTATCATCCACTGCAAGATACAGAACCGCCAGAGTTTAAGATGGATATTTGCAGTTTAGGAAAAGCATGGTTATTCAGCTTACTTTATAATAATTGCCAAAAGGCTTGAAAAACAATAGTCATAAGAAGAATTAACGGATGAACGTCTAGTGATACCTATCATGAGCTTGGAATGAACATAAACCATGAACCTCCTATGCTTCTGAGCATTCCAATACTGCGTCGCAGGTTGTGGAGAAGACTGAAGAGTCAACTCGCCTTTAACTGCCCCTTCTCTGTTCGCGAGGCAGAAGAAGTTCAAATAATCTTTCGGGTGACACGGTTCGCCGCTTTCTCGGATCGCTTGTCCGACCAACTTATACATCATCGCCATGGTTTGCCTAGTCCAATGTAATATGTCCTGCACCGGTTTGCTTTCGGGCACTCCTTCTGGCCACATCGGTATCACTATGTACACTGCAAATCTCTCTTTCGCTTTTATCTTATTCGCCACCTTTAGAGAGATTTCGATCGGGATTAGATTTACGCAACCACTGCGAGTGTCTCTCTCCCACAGATGGCATCCGCCTATAAAGTACTGGTTCTCAATGTATATAAACCTCTCAGCGCGCCTAATTGCTTCGACATAAGCTTCATGGATGCTTTTCTCCACGGTGAGAGTTCTGAACATTTGGCTAGCCGATACATGGTCAATCGACCGGAGGATCTGCACATTCCAATCCCGTTCGGCTGAAATGGTGCAAGTAGTTTCTGGAGACAGATTTGCTAAGGAAGTGGCGGGAACTAATTGAGAAGGGTCGCATTGCTTGGTCCATCGCTGCTCAAAATTGGTCAGCACATCCCAAGCAGCCCTGCCCACGATACGCGCATGAGTGTCGTGCCACGGCGCCCTTGGCCCGCCTTTTTCAAGTTTAGCTCCTGAGATGTTCGTTTGGTAAAAATCTTGACTGTGGAGCTCCGTATTGAGTGTGCGAAACAAAGAATGTTCTTCCGTATCAAATCGACCAGCACAGAGGTCTACCCCCCAAGAAAACTAACGAGCTCTCGGTCGCTTGGATTGCTATGCATCGGCGCGTCGACCGTGATAGTCTTCTGGTGGTGAGTAAACAAAGTCGGGAAGTTGTGATTCAATCTTGGGCATAGTCTGCACACAACTCCAGTGTGCCTAAAGTAATCGAGGGCGTCCTCGTCATGAGTGTTCATCATTCCTGTGTTCTTGATTATGTGCAGCGACGTCGAGTCGTCCCAAAGCATAATTCTCACTGCTACGCCTTCCTCGGCCTTTCGCTTCAGCAATTCGCCTAGAATAACTCCTAAAGCATGTGGAATGCTCGTATCCGGGTTGCGGACCTGCAGAAGAAAAACGTCAAACTTCTGAAAATGTGCGGGGCGTAAGGTGGTGTTCTATGTTTCCAATTACCAGAACCATGTTTGGATTGAGAGACCAGCCTGCAATGTAAATCAGATGCTTTGCACCTTCAATGGCCACGAACATGTCCTCCCAGAGCCTCCTCGGAGTCGCGCCAAAGCCGAACAGAGGTTGGAACCCGGCGAGATGATGAGCATCTTGATAAAGGGTGACTTGGCAGTTCGATCTCTGAGGGAAGGTGGCATTCCTAAGGCCGCCGAATTTGCCATTGGTGAGTATCTTCGACCAGCTCAGCTCCATCTCTGCTGGTTTGAACCACAGGATTAGCTGAAGTTTCAATTTCTCATTCTGCTGACCATTTTCCATCTGAAGAGGGAAAAGCCCATGAACCAAACTAGCTTCGTTTAGTAACTGATCTGCCTGTATATGGATCTTTCCCAGGATCACACAGCTTGCTCTCATTGTGACGGTGATAGTCGAATCGAATGGATGAGCACAGAGGATGTGAAATGTTTGATTCCATACGCGATCCCGTTCTTGGCTAGTCTTGGCTACAGTTTCGTTGTTTATCTTGATTGTCACATGGACGGGCCTTCCATATGCTAGTATACACTGCGAGATTTGAACTTTGAGCATTAGAAAAAAAAAAAAGAAGGATCGCTTAGCTCGGGATCGAACATACATCTCTTGAACCAGAAAACACAACACGAGATCACAACACAAACAAAACTAGAAATTCTCGTGGGTGTCACCGAAAAAAATGCTTCCAATCCAACTGTTTGGTTTGGATATTATGCAAATTCAATCTAAGTCGTAGCTGGGCATTTGGGCAAAAGAATTTGACCACCATCTTTGTCTTGAACATCAACAGCAATCCTTAGTACTCCAACTGAAGAGAAAGAAGAGCTTGTGCACAAGCCATGAGGCTATATGGGGAGTCGTCAAGAATGTGGCCAAAAAAGAAAAAAAGAAAAAGAAAAATAAGGCTTGCACAGTAGTCGTGTTGCTCGGTTAGATGCGATGGATTTCACTTCAGGGACACTGTCAGCTGCTCCGTGGCTGTAGCTTTTACGAGGAAAACATGAAGGGCTATGGTTTATCTGTCGGCAATTACAGAAGGTTCGAGTGCCATGAGCATCATCATCGGTCATGCGAGCAATGCGATTGGATACGCGATATACTTACACTGATTGGGAAAAGCGGCGTGTAAGTTGTCGCGTGGAAGATGGTAGCTTCCAATGTCCCATGAAGAAGCCTGTTCTGTCCCCCCCATTATTACTAACGCCTTCGAGAGATCGAGAGATTGAGATCTTGAGATCGAGAGAGAATGTTGCAGAAACGGGAGTCATATGTATAAAAAGTTAGGTGGAGAGATTGCTGTCGTGGTTTAAGAAGCAAAGGAAACCAAGAACGTGATGGATTCGAAGCTTAGACAGACGTGAACGATATCGTCATCATGTTTCTTTCCGTTTTCTTGGAGGCAATCCCCACAACACCAAAAAGCTTATCAGACGACAAAGTCTTCACTTCAACTCGAAGTTTCTTGAGCCCAATTCAAATGCAAACCCTTCTTTCAATACAGAAAGATGGGGGTGTGGATCAATTAGATCATACCTGGTCAACAAAAGAAATTGTTTGACCAGCAAAGATGCACGGATATGCTTCAGGACAAAGGACAAGATCCTGCATCGGCACACCACTCTTTGGAACAACCTAAGACTTGTTCACATCTTAGATCTACATGATTTCCGGAACTATGCATGGTACACTTGGGAAGACGTGCAATTCTGTAGGTCACATGAAAAAATTATTCCGTAATTATTCTGTTAATCCCATGCTCAGCTCAGAGGCTTGCGTGTATGGGAGAGAGTAAACATAAAATATTATGTAATTAGGAAGCTCATCCATCAAAGTTAAGAAATTTTGATGAGCTTCGGTTCCCATTGAGGAAACGTATCAAATTCATATACTACCAAGATACACCTCTTCATCTTAGAGCTTTGTTTCAAAATAAATCTCACCAAATATATTTTCCCAGTTAAATTTTGTTGGTTCTCTTCTTTTTTTGGTTTCCGAATCAAGAAGTCGCTAATTTTGGAAACCTCAAAATGAACCTATGAGCAATCCTCTGACTCGGTTGCACCCAATCATGTGACGAGTTTGATGATCCGACCAGCTTAACAAAGAAGCCGATCCATAGCACGTGAGAGAAAATGCCTTGCACATCGCGACGCAATAATATAGAAAGTTGCCTCGGCAGCTCGATATTGCTATATGACCAGTATTCTTCTCAAATAGTCAAATGTTGGAGGACTAACGATACTTAACTAGGTTGATACGAACTACCCTTTCACTGTACAGAAGTGAAAAATCTAAGAGTGGAGGGACGAAAGAGGAAGATGTCCAAAAATTACCAAAGGGATTCGTGTGACATAGTTGTCTGACGAGATGAGCTTCTCTTGCTAATTCATAGAGCTTCCCCATATGATCTCCTCCTTGCTCTATCTCTCTCCCGCAAAGAAGTGCTTAGTGTCTGAAGAGAGTGTCTTCTAGTGAACGCTTGCCCGGTTTCATCCAACAGAGGACCACTGTGGTATTGCTGCTTGTCGCGGATCCTTCCGCTATGGCTCCCAACATCGACCCCAGCAATCGACATGTAATTCGCGTCGATGTGCATGTCCCCTTCCAGGATTCGAAGCACCTTCTCGAAAATGAAAAAGAGAAGCAAAAGAAGTATGGATTCAATGTCTCTGTGGAACAAACTACTCAAAAGGTCTCTCCAAAACAACTAACAATTTCAGTATCATTCAAGCATCTGACTCCAGCAGTAGGCACTCCTGTTCAGCGTGTACCTACAAATGTTTCCTAACTGACATGTGACGACCATTTGGTATTCCATTGCTTTATCAAAGTCTTTACCTGTGACATGCGCGGTCTTGACTCAGGATCTCGTCGAATACACGATGATGCAGCATGGAGCATGCAATAAACCTCCTGCTCGGAAAATTGATCTCCCAGGCGAGGGTCGATCAGTTCATGAATTGCGTATTCTTCCAACAAGGGGCGTGCCTATCGGAGAAGATCAGGTAGAATATAGAAAGAGTCATGTTCCTGAAAATCGAAACCCAGACAAGTTGGGGATAGATTGAAAATTCATTCACATCATACCCACTCTGCCAGACACTGCTGGCCCTTTGGCCGATTCAGATCCACAGCTTTTCTTCCAGTCACCAGCTCCACCAAGACCACTCCAAATGAAAACACATCAGCTTTTTCTGTAATATGGCCTGTTTGCGCATACTCCGGAGCCAAATACCTAATGAAGGGGAAATTAGTCAACTGAATACCTTAAATATATAAATACTCAGTAGCAATGTCGGTAAATCGTGTTACGACTAACCCAAAAGTACCAAGTACTCTTGTTTCTACGCCGATATCTCCATCAGGTTGCCACCTTGCCAGTCCAAAATCACCGACCTAGCAAAAGAGGCATTGAGATAAGGAATTCAAAGATCCAGAAACATGCAAATCTGTGATATTGGATATGCTTTTAATGTTCCTAGCATAAGCAGCACGCCTTAAGTAGTCAAAATGCTTTTGCAGATGTGGTGCAGAAGAATTTGAACAATTTAGGGTGATGAATCGGTATGTCTTGAGATTTCATATTTCATCTGAACTTTGAACAACTATGAGAAGAATCGGCAAGTTTTAGTACCAAAGGTTCGAAATCATGAGTCACAAGGATGTTGTTTGGTCGCATATCACGGTGGATAATGCAACCCACTCTACATTCTTCATGAAGATACCGCAGTCCTCGAGCAGCTCCAATGGCGATCTTTTGCCGTGATGACCATTCTAATGGCTCTTGATGACAGCCTGATGGCAAAATCCTTTATCAGCTCAGACAATCCGAAGTTATTGTCACTCATGCATAAAACTACATAACCATGTCTTGTACAGGACTGACTTTATCTCACGAGGCATAGCTCCTAAACCCATGGTATTTGTATTTGAATATATGATCAACATGAACTGAAGTGCATCTACATTCTACACAAGTACTGTACTGACAATTTGAGAAATTTTGCCAACTTCTTCGAGATATGGTCTGTCCTATATTGACAGTTTTTTATGAGAAACATTCTATTTGATTTCATAATTACACTGAAAATTTGCCATCGTGAACTTTAGCTTCATATAGACTCTAGATATGCCGCAGCTAATTTGTGCGAGAAGAAAAGAACATTACCATAAAGGTGAGAATCCAACGAACCATTGCAAATGTACTCATAAACCAACAGCCTTCTATGGTCCTCCATACAAATTCCAATCAGCATAACAACATTTCGGTGCTGAGCACAGCTCAGGACCTCAACTTCTGAACAGAACTCTTGATCACCCTGAGAACTAGCCAATTTGTGTTGCTTGACAGCAACCGCCTGGCCATCTGGAAGTACCCCTCTATGCACAGATCCAAAACCTCCCTCTGCCAAGAAATTAGCCTTTGAAAATCCTCCAGTAGCAAGCTCGAGCTCAGCATAGCTAAACCATTTTGGAGGTTTACCAAAAACAGGGGCCTTGTGCTGGCATATGGAACACAATGGAGGGGGACCAGCAGGTGCATGTCTGGATACTGAAGTTGCTTCTCTCACATTTCCACCGTATTCCAAATCATTCCCGCAGTTTGGCACTCTAATATCAACTTTTCCATCCTGTTGTGAGAACTTATTTGGCGATGTCTTCCCAACTGGCGTATGGGCCTTGATATTGGCTCTTACTCCTACAGAGTCTTCTCGAAAGCATCTCGAGGGTTGACAGTGAGAACTAAGAACTTCTGCCATCCATGAATCAAACCTCAAGCTTGTTGAAGATAGCGATTGAGTTTCGCTTTCTGAGTCTGAAGTACATTGATCTAGATTCTTTGATTCTTCTATGGACATTAGTTCTTGTTTTCTTATTTCTCTAGTCATTTCTGAGGTGAAAAATGGGGAAGTCCCAGGATCAGAGCTTGACACTGATGATGTCCCCACTTCAGTATTCGTGAAGACCGTCCCTGATTCCGGACTACTACTTGGAGTCACTGCTGGCCCTCGGATAGAATTTGAAGCATCGCTTTTGCCACTGTGATGCTTGTCCAATGCTCGATCCATCTCAGAAGTCGACGCATCTGCATGTTCAGATTCCTTTTTCAGCGATCCCACCAGATTCAAGCGGAGGACCTTTGGTTGCGACCGCTTCATAACCACGATATTGCACTGTAGCTCCTCCAGGCATTGTTTTTCCTCATGCTTGAGCTGTCTGAAGAAAAACAGCAAGACCACCAAACTTCAGTTATTAAAAGATGTTTTCCACAGTCGAACTTTCGGTCAGAAGCCTGACCTGACATAGGTTAGACACTGTCGAAAATGACTAAGTTCTATGATCTTTTGATTGAAAGAGTATGAAATAAATAACTTACTTGTCTAATACTACCCAACTAGCTTGAGCTTTCTTGGCCTCCGCAGCCACAACCCCACAAGGAGATCCGGAGACAATCTTTATCTTGACATTTATCTGCTAGAACCGGCGAAACAAATCACACGACTAGTAGAGAGAACATGACTGAAGCTATTATGATCTATACATATGACAACCACCTTATTGGGATCGTAAACATTGTGGAGCTGAAGGATCATCTGGGAGCAGGAGTCTGTAATGTCACTTTTCTGCTCTGCACTAGATCCTGAGTAATACTTCGAATTACCATTAGCACAATCCCCAGCAAATCTTGGGAAACCCCACAATCTTCTACCTGGTCTCAGCGAAAAAGGACTATCCGCGGTTACTCGTGATTGTTGATAGGCAACATGGCAGAACCTAAGCGTAGGATAAATCATGTCCAAGAAATTTTGTCTTACCTTCAAGACCTTGAAACTAAACATTGTAACAGATTGGATAATCTCAAAACTGAAACCAAAATCCCACTGAACCAAAATTTAGAGTGGGTATGTTTTAGGAATGTACCTGAATTCTGCTGAGGAACCACAACCAACAACAATATGCAGTTCCCAGGTTGAACAACGTGGGTCAATGCCCAGACAAGAGCAGTCTTGGGAATTTCTCTAGATGCCTTAACAGCAACCACCACACTTACACCCACATCAGCCGTCTCCTTTTCCGGCTTGCCTTGCTTCTGGTGTTGACTCATTGCGTAAGGAATTCAAACACCTGGCTTCCCAGAAGATTTGAGCACCAAGAACTACGGAACCGAGGCAGAATCGACGTTTCTCTTGAGCACTTGGGAATCGGAAACACACTCGTCAAAGCTCCTCCATCTGCAGCTCCTCGTTGTCTCCGCAAACAATATCTCAAGGAATCATTCAACCGAGACGGCTCAAATCAAGAAACGCGAAGAACTTGAGCGCTTTTGGACTTGGGTTCGGATTGCACCGAAAATTCACCTTCACCTTCTCCTTCGCCTTCGGAGACACGACGGGAAAGCTGCGACGGATTAAGACATTGCCCAAACCACTAGACTTCGCTGACGACAGAACACCGGCGATTTCTCTCAAGCCTTGGATCACGAACTCAAGCATGAACAGCTAAAAGAGTCTCTCTTCGGATAGGAATTCAAGTCAAGCGCGACCTTAAAAAAATGACAGATAACGTTAAACGGCAGCAAAACCAATCACCACTTGGTTTCACAAGCGAACCGAGCTTTTCTGTCCGTCTCGAACAAGCCGAACCGAACCCACCCAGCGGTTCGCACGAAGAACGAGAAGAGCGCATGAGCAAGATCCTCTGGCACGATCCGTGAAAATCGAAATGCTTATCTTATCATGGGAAGCAAGCAAGCGAACTGCACAGTCAACATGGAAGCAATACAATAATAATACTCAACCTCCCCTGCAGATCCTCGGTCTTCTCACCGATCAGAGCGGAACTTCCAGCGCGGAAAAAACTAATCGAGAAAACGCACGGTAGCCAATGCCCATCACCAGCCAGTCTCTTCCTAACAAAATCGTGAAGAAGAAGAAGAAGATCACCAACTGCAACACCATCGCTACAATCACGTGGAAGCTAAGTTAATGCACGAAGCTACATACCCTGTTTCCAAAAAAGTGCAGAGAGAGAGAGAGAGAGAGGGAAGAGAGAAGACGCCAGGTGAGGTTGAAGAAGACAGCACAGAAGGAGATACGGGCTGGAGAGAGTGATAGAAGAAGAGCGCGAAAGTTAAGAACAAAGTTGTTAAAAATGGAAAATGACTTGTTATGACTTTAGCAAATCTCTTAGACAGTATTTTTTGAGTAGAATTTTTTCTTCAGAAATGTTTTTAGAGCAAAAATCTATTTGCTAACGTAACTTTTAGAACAAAGATCTAGGGATAATGACATAAATAGTCCCTAAACTTTGACTTAATTGTATTACCCCGAACTTTAAATTTGTTCGATATGATCTCGAACTTTAGCTTAATATTCATATGATCCATGAACTTTTGTTTGTTTGGCTTTTGCTACATGTTCATTATACCCCAACTATATAAAAATATTCAATATATCCTTCCATTAATTTAAGATCATGACAATAATGAATATTTTCATATATCATTGACTAAATTAAACATTTATTAAAATTTGGACTATCAGTCAAAAGTTTGGACCAAATCGCCATTAGGTTAAAATTGAAGGACTATATAACAAATTAAAGTTTTTGGCCAGCTATTTGTTATTTTCCCAAAGATCTATTTAGTTACGTAACTTTATTTTTTTACTTCGAAGCATTGTTTTGCTCCGTAAGTAATTTTGAGACTACTTGAAGAAATAAAAAAAATTATTTCTCTCCAAAAATAAAAAATCAAATTCTAATTAGAAGTTGATTTTTAAAACAAAAGTGTTATAATGCACAACCACATCTTTAAAAAAAAAAAATACATTCACACAATCGAAAAAAATTTATGTAAAAAAAAGTTAATAAAGGTCTCTTGGATTCACGAGCGTAACTCTCGAGATAATTCAATCCTTAAACTCATAATCACTAGTGATTTGGAAGATTTAATAGACTATGGGACAGTGATATTTTGCGTCTTTAATTCACGATGAGAGAATATTGAATGTCGTATGTCGTTCATTCATAAGGCCTAGATAAGATCTATAAAAATGTATTTTTCAAGTTCTGCCCATTTTCTTAAAAAAAAAAAAGATATATGATAACCGTTCCATCGAGCTATTTATCATGTAGCTCACAAAAATGACAACGCGAAAAATATTTTCATCATTCATGAAAATATTTAAGTATAATTATTAGTGATAATGAAAATATTATCTATTAATTAGTTATGTCAAGCGATATAGGCGATTATTTTTATAAAAATATTTTTCAAATTATCTATTTTTACGAAATAAATAAAATCGAATGAGAACATTCTGCAGCAATTTCAATTTCCGGAATTGAACGCTCACGAAATCTCTCATCGACGATAGGATAGTTCTATTGGATAGACCACGGTCACCACTCGTGCACCTACTGTAGATAAAGCGAGACCAAAATTCAAAGCGTGAGGAAAACAAAAACAAGGATGCAATGATGGTCCGGACGTCCATCATTTCAGGCTGTAGCGATCTATCCTGACACGATGATCAGTGATGGACGAGTTTTGCCTCGAGCGTGTCCATCGTGGGGGACCTGAAGTTGGCAACTTTATTTGTACCCAACAGATGACCGTGAATAATCAACCCGGCCGGCGGCCCACCATCAATTTCCAGTCAGAAGTTCTCCCCAGCAAGTGCAATTAGTAGCAAGAGTTAGCGTTAACGATTGCCCTGAGAATATGATTATCGAGCATGGATCATGTAAGTTCGAGACCCGCTCGTATATGGAATTGCTTGTCGAGACCCGCTCGATCCGCTCTTCCCGAGCCGACCGGACTTGGACGGCCCCGCTGAGCCATTTAATCCGGTAGCCGTTTCTAATTTTGATTAGCAATTGGAATCGAGGATAAAGAAGAGCCTTTCTTTATTTGCACAGATTATCTTTTTGTGACAGGAAAAAGTTGGGATTTGGAGTTTAGCAAAGGCAAGGGTAGGGCAAGGTGGAGACAACGAAGAATCACAGGGGGTGCAAAATGGTGTCGGCTCTCTTTTTCTTGCTGCAACTTGCAGGGAACCGTGATTGCTTTTGGCATGAATTTTAGGGGACCATGGGTTCAAAATTCTAATTTCATGAACCAAAGAGGGTTTGATGGGTGGGGACCCATTTTGGATCGTTGCAATAAAGAGTTGATCGTTCGACGAGTTCGGGACAGAATTGAGACTTGATTTTGCACATTACAAAGAACTATTTATAATATTTTGGGCAGGACCCAGAGTTTGGCTTGAACCAAATTGATTTGAAATCGGATATTATGACTAGATAACCTTATCCAAACCGGCTCAAATTGCTCTTACCTTATTTGTAGGGAACCCAAAAAACCATGCTGTCATGCATGCAAAAAGCGAATTTCAACCCATGATCTTGATGCACCGATTATTTAAACGAATACACATGTCTTGTTGGATCAAGTTTGTTTTAAAAAAACAAACGATTTATTTCGTGACTAAATAATTTACATCTGCCAATTGAAACGATTAAATCACCTTTTGTTCCAAAAAGAAACAATATCAATAGAAACTTTTGCTAGTTTATGGTCGATTGAAAGTTAATAATAAGATGAAAAAGTTACTTTTCTATGTGACAAGTTTGTAACAAATGTAAGAAAGTTTCTTCATGTAGTCTATTGTAGTTATATTTAAATAATAATACTTGTAGATGGCAAATTCGGTTGCCATTTAATTTCTCCCAATAATTTCATAATTAATTTTTTGGGTTAATATCTCAAAAATCCCAACCTAAGTATATTTGTGATAAATTTACCTCAAATTATTTTTCGACCACAAAACTCCCAAACCGGTACATTTATAATAAATTTATATACCGATAAATTTACCATTTTCTTAAATTTTACCATAAAATCTCAAATTGATATACCCCGCGATAAATTTACCCTCTGTTATCTTCGTTAAATTTGATATTTTTATTTTCTAGTTGGATGTATACGTTTGAGATTTTTTATGAGTGTAACCAATTTAACGATATTTATTGATGGTGAATTTGTCATAGGTTTACAAGTTTGAAATTTTTATGATGAAAAAATTAGTTTGGGATAAATTTGTCCTAAGTATACAAATTTAGAGTTTTTGGTGATTAACAAATTAGTTTGGGATAAATTTATTATATGTATACTAGTTTTGAATTTTTGGTGATTAGAAAAATAATTTTGGGTAAATTTATTACAAGTGTATCAACTTGAAATTTTTTGTAATAAAAAAATAATATTGGATAAATTTATTACATGTATATCAGTATAAATCTTTTCATGGTATTAGCCCTAATTTTTTTGTTTTTTTGTAGTTGAGCACATAAGTAATTCTTAAACAATTATAAACTTTTCTATCGAGTATTTTGGAGATACTTGTTCAATATTGAAAAAGATTAATTTCATTTTCAAAGTATATTTTTCCTGTCTCGCATTATGTACAGTAAATAGAAAAAATAGAAAATTTTACTTGTTAATTTAATTCCTGTTGGCGGGTCATCAAACGTACGGCGGGTTCGTTGTCAGGGGGAGACACGATCCTTGGACGCGCCGCCCAAGCTGCAGATGTCGGCCGCCTTAACGCCGTCGCGTGGTGTCGGCGCGTGTCGTAAACTGACTTCGTCAAGTGGGTCTCATCTCAGCCACCTACCTCTGCCAAAAACCAAGGCGATTTGCATTGGCGTCGTCCAAAGTTTCTGCATTTTTTTTTGTTTTTATCTGTAGTATAAAATTAGTTTTAATTTGAAAATATGCGACGCTGACAGTTGGTCCCCAACGTGGAAAAAAATCTCAATTTTAATCTCGTACAGAGGTTGTGCTGACCGAAGTGAAAAAACAAAAAAAAAAATGTCTGGATACTTTTGGTTGTGCTACAACGAGAAATTTCGTGTCCGGAAATTGGAATTATCCCTAATTTACTTTTATTTGATACAAATCGAAAGATATAACTATATGTCGCCTAAAACTTAATCGCGCTCTTGATAACTCAACATGCACGAAATCATAATCGAGTCATATTTTCTCCGCGAAATCAAACTTTATATATTGCTGAAAAGATGGAAAAACCATTTATATTTGGATTTGAAATAAAGCCGAGCCATCAATGGAAAAGTTTGATTAATCGATGATATCACATTTACCAGCCACACGTGCTTTTGGCTCGGAGACAGATCTAGACTTTTCCTTTTTGTGGGGCGTAAAAATCGGGCGAATAACTACATCAATAATTTATAATACAATGTCTTTGCACTTTATTTTTTTAGGGCGATATAAATTAGCCGAACTCGAAAATTCTAAACTATGTCCAAGTATTTTTATGAGAAAAAAATAGAGGACTAGAGCTCCATGTCACTCTTTATAGGGTTGGTCCGTCCTTGCTTTGGCTCGGATGGGTACAAGAGCCGAAATCGATCCTCTCAAAGAGACATTAACTGTCGTAATAAAGAAAAGATTAGATGAAAGAAAATTACACTAGTCTTCGTAGAGCTCGCACGCATGCAATGTCGAGGAGTTTGGTAGGTCACGTTCCCAACACCCGAACTAGGATTGGAAATTGCGAGGCTAATTTCGAGTTTATTATCGTCTTAACCCTAATTAAACAATAATACGAAGTGGCATGCACGTCTGGTTAACTAGATTATCTTAACTTTCTTAACTACACTAGTTTTAGAGCACAGTAAAAAAATAAAAAAATTACTGCACTAGTTGGATAACATGGACAAAGACAAAACCCTCGAGTTCACAACTTCGCACTTGCATTACAATAGTGTCGGAATTTGCCAACATCTAAGCTAAAGGCATCGAACATCGCTCCACAAACAAACAACTTCCCGAGTGACGACAGGAGATAGGGATGGTTAGGGGGGTGCAGCTGGGTCGGTTCAACTCTAGAATCGATCACAATCGACGTGGTCGGATTGGTTATTGGATAGTTGCCGAAAGAGCGGATTTGATTTCCGATTCCGAAAGCCCCCGAACTAGTCTAGGATCGATTTGATGCGTCTGTCCGAGCTCGGAGCTGGCGGTTTCATTTGGAGCGCGAATCGGTGCAACGCTTTGAATATTTTTTTTTTTTTGGATGACCTGTGAAATCAGATCGACAAATTCGAAATATGGACTTCCAAATGCTAGAAAAAAAAAAAATTGCATCCACGGAGATTGAAATATGGCTGAAATGGGAAAATAAAACACGTCCTCATGATGGGGCTAGTTTGTGACCGGAGAATGGACTATAATCGACATAGTCGGCTATGTTCTAAGCTAATTCCAAGGAAAATCGACTCGGTTCGGTTCTCGACATCGAGTACCCGGTTAATCCCCCGATCCAAGAGGAATCAACAGAGAACCGACCGAACCTAATTCGGTTCCGAAGAAAACCGGCTTTGAACGGTTTTCCTTTGTATGAAAAATCGGACCAAAGCCTAAATCACGAACTCCATGCCCATGTGATCGATCGCTCTCGGCTAGAGCTGGGAATTGGGGCCCGCGGCATTAAATGGGCAAAGAAATTTATTTCCTATGTTCTTTACTATGGCCAAAGAAGCAATAAGGTTAAAAAAAAAAAAAAAAAGCAAAACCTGATTTTCATGGTCGCAGCTGGATTTTTGCATTGACTGCGAGGATCGATTGGCGCGATCTTTTGCTTGGGGTTAGAGCAAGCAAGCAAGCAAAACTCGACTACTACTGACACAACCAATTGACTTGGTCCCGTAGATGGTGGCGCCTCTTAATTATATGGACCAAACCCCATTAATGGTCTTGCCCGTTGGACTTCCACACGTGTTTTAATATCCGCCGTTCTCCATAATTCTCCCCCCCTTTTTTTTTTTAAGGAACATGAACACGTGTGATCTCTAAGCTTTGATTTAATATGCAATATGATCTTTGTAATTTTTTATTTATTCAATATGATCCATGAACCTTTATCTTAATGTGCAACGTGACTCCTAAACGTTTAATTTGTTTAATGTGATTCGTACTCTTTCTTTTGATACATATTCAATGTAATTCACGACCCGTATTTATCCTTTCATTAAGTTCATGGACAACATTAAATATTTTCATATAATTCATGGATTAAATTGAATATGTATCTAAAGTTCAATGAATTACGTTGAACAAATTAAAAGCTCATGAACGACGTGATATATTGCGCTAAAAGTTTGTGTAAATTACGTTGCACGTTGGCTCAAAAGTTTAGGACTGATCGTGTCATTTTTTCTTTTTTCAGGCCACATGATTTATGTTAAGGTAAGACCCACCGAGATGATTTTAATGCCTATAGGCCCAGCTAGATTGGGTTTGTTGAGGCCCATTTGACCAAGGACCTCAATTGAACGAAGGGGTGGAAATCTGAGACTCCGGTGTTCGATGTTGATGTTCGAGATTTCACCATGTCGGATGTTCGTCAACGTTGAGCATTGGTGAGGGATCGTTTCATCTTGACATCGTCTTGATAGTCATGTCCTACTGATGAAATAGGATGAAGGATCAGATTTTCTCTCAGACGTCCTCAAAAGCCGGCGCGAGTATTTTACGGCGACTTTCGGATGAGAAGCGGGTGTAGAGTTTAGCGATACCGGGAGTATGATGTACCCTTTTGTTTCCCCAGAAATCAAAGGGAAGCGCCAAACTTATATACGCGCGAGGGAGAAACGAAATATGTCCGGCGGGCGGATCGGCTTCCGAATTCGGAGTGGGAAGGATGATGTTCTTCCTAGAATCAAACTGCCTTCGTTCAAGACATTCATCTTCTTGGGGGGTCGAACGGCGGATGACCCGTGGTTTCCCATTGCCAGTGAAGAACAAAGTTGTCGAAACTTCGGAAAGGTTTGGCAGTCATCTGGGCCGGAGTTTAGCTTTAATAAATAGTAATGTTCCCTATCATCACATGATTAAACAGCTTGGTTTGTGCCGCAAGCCTCGTGGTTTGCGTCCGAATAACGATACATGACATTAAAAGGCAAGTCCTTCTTTCTCATTTTCCTAGGAGTGTCCCAAAAAAAAAAAAAAAAAAAATAAATAAAGACGAAGAAGTCAAAAAAGTGGGAAAGTGAATATTTAGGGGGTTACATGAAAACCATCCAGAAATAAATTTTTTGTTCCAAATTTATTTCGAAACAGAAACTCGTTTGGTAACATAATTCTATTTTTCAATTTCGAAACAAACAGTTATTTTAGAAATATATTTGAAAGAGAAATGAGAAATAATAATTTTCTACTTTTCCGAGAAATAAAAATAGAAATCTCATTTTTTCTCAAATACCCGTCGTCGCCGACCACCACCCGCCCCTCCGCCGGCCGCCGCCACCTCCGCTCCCCGCCGTCGGCCGGCCGACGCGTTTTTTAAAAGTAGAAATTTTCAACGAGTTATCAAATAAATTTCTATTTTAGAAGTAGAAATTTTATGTCGTTATCAAATTTTGTTTTTTTCTTTTTGTTTAAACTCATTCGAAATAGAAATAGAAAAAACTATTTCTAACCGGAAATCTATTTTTGAAACAGAATGATTATCATTCGCCCCCTTAATGTGCTTTGATCTTCTTTATATTCTAGGATTTTGTAATAGCCACACATAGACCTGTGGGGAAAGATACATTAGTTTCTGCTCCTTTTGGTTGCAAGAAAGTAATACGTACGTATTCACGTCGAATTTTAGTTAGTATCTATCAATATTAACATATTTCAGATTCGCAATGCTTAATTTTTTTTCTTTTTCAATCTCGTTCAGATGGATGGAGTTCATATTGAAATCAATTTCCTGATGAAACCGACGTTAGTGAAGAAGAGATAAACAATTCGATCGAAGATACTAGCGATGAAAGAGCGAATATCAAAAGTCCAAAATAGGAAAGAAAGAGTCACGGCACCATTGAAAAAGATGCAGGCGATGATTAGAATACATCTGGTGGAGTCCCAAAAATAAGAAAAGTTATACTTAACCATAATCACTCGACAACTTCTAACAGCGCTAGATTCTTTACATCCCATTGATTACTACACAATAACAAAAAGCCAAAACCGAGTTGCATTGTGATATGGGGGTGGTTTAGGACAAATGATCTTTCAAACGTTGGTTGTTGAAATAGGAGGGGCCAAGAAATAGAATTCGAAGAAAAAGATGTTAGAAGTCATTTTTTATTTTTTTTTTTGGATGAAAGGTTGAAATCACAAGAAGGAGATTGGCAAGCACTTTTCAATTATTTTTGAAACCTTAATCTTTTTAAAGTCCTAAATTTTGAAAGAATTAAGTCTAAGAAAATTGTTTACCGAATACGTTTTTTATGAACTGAAAACAAGAAGTTTAAATTGGGGGGGATACAACCTCCCCTCGTGGCGAAAACGATAATCACTTTTCTTAAATCGCCGGACAAACGAAAAAGAAATAATTTTTCTGCAATATTAACGGAAGGCAGACAAATTTACTTTCCCGGTTTTTAAGATATATAAACAAGGACATGATTTGAGGAGCCTGCTTAGTCTCAAATCTGGGACAAGATCATTATTATTCCTAGGCTCCCCAGTCATTCACTGAACAGCTCTTGTTTCTTCCTACATTTGAACTCCTGCATCAGTTGGTGTGCTTGAGAGGTATCAAAAGCTCAGAGCCCGAAGAACCCAAGTTCTTACATCCATGGCCCTCCTCTGGAGCTTACCTGGTACACATTACTACTATGAAGACCATTTACGTGTCTATGGAATGAAACTGATAATGTTTCTTCAGCATGAATGGAGTGAATATTGTTTGTTCATCATAGGACTTTATAACCAAGATATCGGCATGTTTTCCGCCTTCTGATGTGTGTGTTTTAGCTAACTTAGTCGGTATCAACCGAGAGTTACTTCGGTTTTAGCTTTTCAATCTTTTTTTCCCTTTTATGTTCATATCAGAGGCATTCTCTTGGATATGTGATGGAGAGCTTGATTCGGGTTCTTGCACCCAAAGTAGCATAATCGAAGCTGCCAACCTGCTTTTCCTCTGTGCTTTCAACGTCTTGTGGATCGTCGTCAGCCTTCGGAAGTGCAGCGACATTGGAAACAACACTAGGAGGGACTTGGTACTCATAGTCGTTGCTGTCTGTTGCGCATTTAGCAGCATCGCACACTTCGTTGTCGCCTTCCATAATCTTATGCTTCAAGCCGACATAAATAGACCTCAGAGTTGGTTGCTTCACTTTGTTAGAGGATTTATATGGATCTCGCTGACGGTTTCGTCGCTTGCTGCGAAATCTAAGTGGATGAGGACTCTGGTCACTCTTTGGAGGGTTGCCTTCTGTTTGCTTGTCACAGTTAACATCAGGCTCTTGCTGGAAGGGCTCGGGGTTGGAGTTTTAGACATTGTGACTCGGCCTGTAAACTTTCTGCTCCTGTTCTGTGCCTTCAGGAAATATATTGTGGTTCCCAGACCAATCCTGCGAAGTGTGATGAGTCCCGGTCGCAGCTTGGCTGTGCTAGCCATCTCAGCAAGTTGACATTTTCTTGGATCAATCTGTTTTAACGCTCGGGATGCTTGAAACCGCTAGATTTTGCGGATATCCCGTCTCTGGTCTCCGAAGATGAAGCTGATCTGGCCTATCAAAAATTTGCGCGCGTGGGGGGATTCGGTTCTAAGCAATCAAAAGGGCTCACAGAGTTACTTGGTTATTAAGACAATTGCGGAAGTTTATTTCAAGAACATTTTCATTGGCTTATGTGTGCTAATTTCCCGAACAGTATCCGTCTGTTGCATCCCCTTTGTTGCTGTACTGGTTTGTGAATTACTCGAACGAAGGCATGGGAAATTTGTCAGAAGGGTTCGCTATTATTGGGAGCTTGATGCTTGCCAAGCTAGTCCAGTCATTTTCGCAGAGACATTACTTCTTCGATTCCAGGAGGTCCGGAATGAGGATGAGATCCGCTCTTATGGTGGCGGTCTACCAGAAGCAGTTGAAACTTTCGAACACCGGAAGAAAACGACAATCAACAGGCGAGGTCATGAATTATGTCATCGCGGTGGGTGCGTATCGAATGGGCGAATTCCCTTGGTGGTTCCATTCAACTTGGAGCTTCACGCTGCAACTCTTCCTGTCCATCGGTGTGCTCTTTGCGGTGATTGGCATTGGCGCTCTTCCAGGCTTTGTCCCGCTCCTCATTTGCGGACTCTGAATGTGCCTTTTGCCAAGATCCTCCAAAATTACCAGTCCCATTTCATGAACCCCTAAGACGAGCGGCTCCGGTCCACTTCAGAGATCCTGAATAGCATGAAGATCAGAAAGCTACAGCAGTGGGAAGAAAGATTCAGGAACTTGATCGAATCGCATCATGCCACCGAGATGAAGTGGCCAGCTGAAGCCCTGTTCAAGAAGGCTTACGGGACTGTACTTTTTTGTGTGTCTCCGCCTATAACTTCTTCGCCGATATTCTTAGGTTGCGCTCTCTTTCAGAGCGCCCCATTAAATGCTAATACTTGTTGACTTTGTAACCCATTCTTAGCGACTCTTTTCAACGCCCGAAAGGATAATTAAGTTACAAAGTCAACAATACTATCTTCACAGTTCTTACGACGCTGCTGGCGATGGCCGAGCCTGTTAGGATGATCCCTGAGGCCCTTTCTATATTGTTCCAAATGATGGTGTCTTTCGATCGCATCAACTCGTTTTTGGTGGACGACGAGCTAAACAACATGCTCTATGGAAAACCGATGGATGAGGCCCGATATGAGAAGGCTATAAAAGCGAGCACGCTGGATAAAGATATCAGTAGCTTCAGTCATGGAGATCTCCCAGAGATAGGCCAAAGAGGGCTCAACATGAGTGGCGGAAAGAAGCAGAGGATTCAACTAGCTCAGGCCGTCTATGACGATGCAGACATTTATCTTCTTGACGACCCTTTCAGTGCGGTCGACTTGCACACCGCTGCAATACTTTTCAAAGTACGAAGTCGAGTTCATAATTTCGTAGGGGGGAATAATCGAGAGAAACACCGAAGGATAACAAACTTATCGTGCTTAGTTCGAGTCTTTTACTGCAGGACTGTGTCATGGGCGTGCTAAAAAATAAAAAGGTCATCCTAGTCACTCTTGACTTCAGGAGCAGCATTCGAACAGCTTGTGAATGCTCACAAAGAAGTTTTAACCACATTTGAACCTTCAAATAGTGAAATCCCCCGTGGAACTGCGAACTCCATTACGATCAAGCATGATGAATATAAAGAGAATAAACAAGTCAGAGATATCTGAGAAGGCCCGGCCCGGAGTGCAACTTACAGAAGAAGAGAAGGAGATTGGTGACTCTGGGTGGAAGCCATTCTGGGATTACATAATGGTATCGAAAGGATCAACACTTGCTCTTCTAGGCTTACTGACGCAGTTAGCATTTGTGGCGCTTCAGGCTGCATCGACCTATTGGCTAGCACTAGCTATTCAGTTCCCCGAAATCAGTAGTGGCACTTTAATCGGCGTCTTCGTGGGGATTCCATCGCTCAATGCCGTGTTCATGTGACTTAGATCCTTCTTCACAGCTCATCTAGGCCTAAAGGCCTCCAAGGCCTTCTTTTCAGGTTTCACTGATTCGATATTCAAAGCTCCGATGCTCTTCTTCGATTCAACTCTAGTGGGGAGGATTCTGACCCAAGTAAGATCGTATTCACATCATAATTTGGTATCTTCAGCACTATCATTTTCTTTCAAGCACTTACCAAATGAAGAACAGGGCTGACATTTGAAGTTTCGCAGGTTTCATCAGATTTGAGTACACTAGACCTCGACATCCCGTTCACCATCATCTTTTTGATGGCTGGTGGAATTGAACTACTATAATTGGGATTACAGCGTCGGTCACGTGGCGAGTTCTCGTGGTTGCGACTTTTGCAATGGTTGCTGCAAAATATGTTCAGGTGATTTTCCAAGTCTAGACCTTTTGATTTTGTCTATATCAGTTGATCAGTTGGGCTAACCGTGTTCTGTCCCTCGACTAAAAGTCATGTTACTTGGCTTCGGCACGTGAATTAATTAGAATCAACGGCACCACAAAAGCTCCCCTGACGAACTATGTGGCCGAGACATCCCTAGGTGTGGTCACCATTGGAGCTTTTAACCAGGTAGACAGATGCTTCGGCGATTTCCTGAAACTCGTGGACGCTGATGCAAATTTCTTTTTCCACTCCAATGCACTAATGGAGTGGCTAGTTCTGAGACTAGGCACACTTCAGAACCTCCAGTAACCAGAAATTTACATGAAGACAGCCACATCTTATCGAATTGCCGAAAGTACCTGTTAAATTTGCTCATCCTGGTCTTGCAGGGTTTGTTGCGATATCTCTTTGTTATGCTTTTACCTTGATGGGTACGCTTGTTTTCGTGAACCGGTGGGATTGCTACTTGTCACACTACCTTATCACGGTCAAGCGGATCAAACAGTTTATGCACATACCATCTGAGCCTGCATCGGTCGTGGACAATCATAGGCCACCGTCTTCATGGCCATCAAAGGGTCGGATCGAGCTGCAAGAGCTAAAGGTACAAATTAATATAAAAAAAATGAAATTTTTTTATCAGATCGCCAGTACGAAGGGCTTTTTCCTACTTGTTTTCAGCTAAGGTATCATCCCAACGCACCCTGGTGCGGAAGGGAATCACTTGCACATTCAAAGAAGGAAGCAGAGTCGGTATTGTTGGAAGAACGGGAAGTGGGCAAACGACTCTGATCAGAGCGTTGTTTCGACTGGTCAAGCCAGCAAGCGGGACGATCTACGTAGACGGGCTAGACATTACTTCCATAAGGACTTGAGGATGAAGCTGAGCATCATCCCTCAGGAGCCCACTTTGTTCAGAGGCAGTGTTAGGACTAACATGGGCCCTCTTGGCCTTCACTCTGACCATGACGCTTGGATGGTAATACACACACGAATGCTTATTTTTGGACGTCAATCTTCATAATCTATCCCCCAACTAGATCATCTTTTTCATGGATGTGGCAAACTGACGCATGCTCGTTTCTCGATCTGTAGGCTCTGGAAAAATGTCAGCTGGCAACAATTAGCGGCCTTCCGAATCGGCTTGATTCTTCCGGTGAGCAATCTGTCTGTCACATCACATGTCCCGATCTAGTCACGGCTTCAAAATGATTTGAATCTCTTTTCTGCCAATGGGAATGTGATTCACTTGTTCAAAATTTCCAAACAGTTATTGATGGAGGAGGGAATTGGAGTGCTGGGCAGAGGCAGCTATTTTGCTTGGGAAGAGTTCTATTAAGGAGGTAACAGAGTCCTGGATCTTGATGAAGCCACTGCTTCAATTGACGCAGCAACTGATGCCGTGCTTCAGAGGATCATCAGGCAAAGAGTTCTCAGATTGCACCGTGATCACCGTGGCTCACAGAGTCCCCACTGTCATAGACAGTGACACGGTCAGGGTCCTCTATTATGGTAAGTTTCTAGCTATCTTATACATTCGTAATTTCTCTCAGGATAGAACCACAATTCCATTCCTTTTTTTTTGTTTTTGATAATTCAAGTTTACAACATGGTAAAAAGACTTTGATTTGACACGCTGTCGCGTCAAAAGATCGTTACGCAATATATTTTGATCGAAAATCGCCGACATGAATAACTATTGTTCGACGTGGCTCATTCGACGCCGATATTGAATAATTTTTAATATATTTTCTATTTTTATTTTTTTTCTATTTTCTATTTTTTTATTTTCTTTCTTTTTATTTTTTAAATGAGGCCGGTGAGGGCTGTGATGCCCTTGCCGACCACTGGGCAAGGAACGTGACGCCCTAGTTAGATATGGGCAAGGGAGCCCTAGTTAGATATGGGCAAAGTGAGGGCATCACGGCCCTCACCCGTGGCCCGGTGGAGGGAAATAAGAAAAAGGGATAAATGAAAAATGAAAAAAAGAATAAAAAAGGAAAAATGGGAAAGCATAGACTTCCCCAACACTGCAAAAAGACGGTCCATCGGTTCCGAAGGATAAAAAAGTGGCCATCGGATTCGGGAGGCAACATGGGTATCAAAGTACCCGCGTTGACAAGTGGAACCTATTTTTATCACGAACATACCTTGGGCCTTTAGTCATACCTTTGGTCCTAAGCAAGAGCTTTAAAAGCTTGCCTGAACTCCTGGGATGTAAAACTTCGAGGATATTTTTGAAGAAAAAGGAAAGAAAAATATGTTCTCTCAACTTGGAAGAGTAATGATGAGGAAAGTAGACTCAACGTCATCTTCGAATGGCTACATCCAAGTATGCTCATATATTAGTGACTGCGCCTAGAGTGAGTCATCAAAACTTTCGCGCCTACGTCATCGGCCTATGCTTAGCATAGTGTTTATAACCGACTTATCCATAACGTGCCCCGATTATGGATTAGGAACATACTTTATGCTTTTTAGTCATATCTTCGTCAACTTTTAGCCAGCTCTCGATTAAATCAAGGACTTTCTGCAAATGGTGGCAAATTTTGGGAAGGCCGCTATTTCTTTCCGATTGCCTTTTCTCTTCTCAGCTTCTCCAATCATCTCTATGCGAAATCATACGCAACAATGAGATTCGTGATGAACCTTCATTACTATAGCATGAATAAAACATGCATAACTTAACCTTAAACATAAGGACACGATCCATGGACACTTGGTTGCCATTTCATGCTAGAAGAGATGTACCTAATAGCCTTATGGCACATACTTTAGCAGCTATTTAAAAGGTTGACGTAACGTGCCGTGAAAATGGGATGGCCGATCGGTATGAGCTAGTGTAGCGCAGTCCGTTCTCCATTGATCCGTAAAAACACCCAAGCAAGCGACCTGAATTACACCTGCAAATGATGCAAGTGTGATTGCACCCGCAGCATATCCGATTCGGAAGCAAACTTAAAGCATGCGCGAGAAAATGAATGATTACCCAATCAATCGTAAAATTTTCAATTTGGCCAATGTAGGCCTAAATCTTTGTCCAGAATTCCAATGTAATCGCTGACGCGGCGATTCATCAAAGTCACATTTTTTTTTTGTTAAATTCAAATTGGATGGAAAAAAAAATACGTATTTAGAGTTTTAAATGAGGGTACTTTATTTCTCGCCAATGACATTGAAATGCATCCAATTTTTTTTTCTTTATCCGGGAAAGGCCTAGAGAGAAAACTCATAATTTTTGCGCAATTTAAGTTCCATTATAAGCTTCTCCTTTATGGGATTTATTCCGTATTTTCTGAATGAATGAAATTTGTCTCTTTTACCAAAAAAAAAAAAAAAAGTTCCGTTCATGTAAGGCCCACCAAAATTATTATAATCTCTCTAGGCCCAGCTGGATTGGGTTTGCAATTTTTGCGCAATATAATATCATGTGAGGCCCATCTGACTCTGGAGCGCAATTGGACGAAGAAAGAATCTCTGACTCTGACTCCAATGTTCCACATTAATGATTGATATTTCACTGGGGCAAACGTCGTCAATGATAGAGCATTGGTGAGCAAATTATCTAGGAATCGATTCACATTATGTCATAATCGTATGGTTCCCACCGTTTGATGAAATAGGATGAAGGGTTGGATTTTCTTCGAATAGCTTACTTTAGGTAGAGACGTCACTCAAAACTTGGGCAATTATCGTATACCGACTACGAAGTGAGTGCAAAGTTAAGCGATACATGCGCAGAGCGACAAAATCATTCGCTCTCTACTAAAAAAAAAGAAAAGTGTCGAACTTACATTTGGTCGGGAGGCAAATGCAAAGCACGACACATCGTTTCTTGCATAACGTGGGAAGGTAGGTTTGGCAACCAATCTAATTTCTAAAGTCGGGTGTATATATATTTGATGCTCGTCTTGCAATTAGTGCAATGTTTGTGTTTCTTAAGGTACGGAATCTCGACCTTCAGCGCGCACATAATTGCTACCTCGGTATAAAGGACTAAACCCCGTAACATCGAGAGAAATAAGGCTAGAACTATTTGGGTCAATATAATTCATAAGTTTATTTGATTAATGACACTAACAGGAGAACGACTTGGACGGTCATCGAACTATGTCCCAAAGCTGTCCTCGTTACAGAGAGCTTAATAATTTTCTTTCGTACCTTTTCCTGTTTGGAATTTAAGTGGACATTGATATGTCCAAGGATCTAATTGCCTTTGCTCGAGATGTTGGTGTTTTTGGTCCTACAGCAAAGGAAACGATCATGACACATGATTGCCACATTGCTATTCTTGGCACAAGAGAGAGCATTCGATATCATCTTTCTGTCAGTCAAAACCAACGTTCAAAATCACAAACTATGCTTTCATGGATAAAGAAGGAACACGAGGCAATAATTGTTCGATTTCATGGATTTCTATTTATTCTTTTGGGTGTAGTGTCCAAAGATAACAACATGTTCGTCTCAATTAGATTGTAAATCCCATAACTTGAATTGCATATACATACTTCCTCGATCCTTTTGACAGCATACCACATACATATCTCTATGGGAAAAACCACCAAAAATCACAAACTATTCTTTCTATGACTTTATGTTACGCCTGAAATCCCAAACTTGTATTGGGGTAACACATTTATCCTCCTCCGTTAAAGTTATGCCAACAAGGACCGTAAAGAATCTGCCTACATGGATCTTTGTAAAGCAAATGGTATTGACATAGCGCTCACATAACTTAAGTGAAATAAAAATGACGTTGTTTTTGGCGAGAAAAATATCATCTCGAAGGAACTTTGACGGAGAGCAAATGTATCACTTAAGTACAAGATTGCGGTGCTTTATGTCACAAGAAAAAAGTTCGGGTAAATGTGTCATGATGGGCATAGTTTGGAGTTTTTGACGGTTGGAATACTTTGTAGGTTTTTTTTTTTGTCCTTTTATCATCGGTCGAAAGATGATTGTACTAAACTCTTATTTCATGGACAGCCTAACACGAATGCTTCTAAATGGTTACGTACTTGGCCCTGCCCGGAGGAAAGAAAATGACATATAACATTTTTTCTTTTCTCTCATTGGCGCTTCAGAAAAGTTGTGAAGGAAACCAAGTTACGAATCACTGAGCACGAATCTTGGAATGGGGTTAAAAGCGTGAGGACAAAAGAAGTTGTCCCTAAGCCCTTGATCCAAGAAGAGTCGTGTCCAAATTGAAGCTCGAAACGGCAGTCATTTGGGCCGTCGTTTAACCTTTTAATACTAATTCTAATCCCCATCATCACATGGTCAAATAGCTTAGCTTGTGGTTTTCGTCCTAAGAACGATAACGATATAAATTGCAAGTACATCTTCGTCTTTTTACCTAATGACAGCCAAACAAATACGAAACGGTCCCACGAAATATCGGCGGGTTCGTGATGTCATGTGTTTGGTTAGATCCGGCGATTTGTGGGTACGCGTCGAGTTCGTGTGGTCAGGAAAAAATATGCTTCCCCAATAGATATTAAAACGTGCCGACGTGTTGAAAATTGACGGTTCAGTAATATTTAATTTCGCTTGACAAACCAAAATAGACTAGAATAAAAAAAAACAAATAAACGTGAAGCAAAAATCATAAAATGGTTCATAACTACTTTGTAGAGTTGATTTTGTGTATACAATTTTTTTTTACTTTGATTGATTTTGAGCATGCCGAGCGTTAGTTGTTCACCTATCGTTGACACCTAAAAAAAATTTCGAGAAGGCTCGTGACAAACACGTGAGGATGCGTCAATCGCCTACGGGGAGAATGCGAGGTAAGACACACATTGATTAAGCGGGTGCCACGTGTTAGGGTAAATTATGGCGCCATTTCCTTTCGAGCAAGAAAAGCGCGCGGAGAGAGAGCCACGATCGAAGCGGTTATCAAAGAGTGGCGGTAAATCCCCACGAGGTGAAAAGAAAAGAGCGCGAAGACCAAGAAACCGTCGAAAGAGTAATTCACGTGGCTTGTAGAGAAGGATAGAACGTGGGGGCCCAAAGGAAATAACCGATCGACGGTTACCAAGACTCGCCTATATATATCCCATAGCGAAGAAAAAAGAGGACAGACACAAAACACATATCTTCTCAAACTAGCTCCTAACTTATAACCTTTTAGCCTAGCGTAATTATAACTTTCCGGAATCCCGTCGTCGATTCAATTCCGGCGAGTTTCATATCCCGAGTCAAGTGTCGTTGATTAGATTCCGACGCCCGCTCACTAGGTTCAATTCCGTCGATTCGATTCCGGTGTTGTACCTTCCATCCATCTTGTCCGGCACCGTCGATTCAATTCCGGTATTGTGTCCTATAATTCCCCGTCCAGTCTTGTCGATTCAATTCCAAGGTATTGTGTCCTCTGGTTTATCCGACCCTGTTGATTTAATTCTAGAGTCGTGTTGAAGTTTACCATACACCTTGACTACGTGTGTACTTGGGTTGTCGAACTTATTGAGAGTCATGTAACACGCCCTTTTCGTGTTAATAAAGACATCCACTGCATTTGATACTCTCTGTCCAAAATCGACCCGTAACCCCTTTTCGGAAAACGAACGGATTGAGTTCGATAAAAGATTCCCGCGTGAGCCACCTTCTCTTTGGGCCTCGGTCGTTTCGGGTTTTGACCCATTATCGCAAAGAAGCCCTGTCGAAGGATTTCGACGCGCAACACCTACATTTTAGACTAACATCAAATCATTATTAGGAGACAAAAAAAAGCCAATAAGAACATCCTAATTCCTAATGAGACTAACATCAAATCATTATTAGGAGACAAAAAAAAAGTTCAAAGCTTACGTGCAGCACGCTTTCATAGCACCGCTGGAGGCGTTGCCAAAAATCAATTTCAATTCGTGAAGTATGAGGCGGAATGAAACTTTATTATTATCACAGGCCCACTGTAGTTATCTAAACCGAGAAAAAATGATACATTTATACTTAGGGAAATCGACATAAATGATTTATAAATTTTGGCTCAATATACTGATGTGTTAACTCGTCCTTGAATTTTTAATATATTCGATGTGATCTCTAAACTTTTTTTGTACATATTCAATTTGGTCGAAAATTACTGAGTTGGTGCGATTAGCGATGATGTAAATAATTTTTAATAATATTTTTTTGATTTTTTAAAAATGATTTTCCTTTTTTTTTTTTGTGGGGTTAGGGCCGATAGGAGGCGGCCGGCCACCGGTCGAGGCCTTTTGAGTTTACAAACTGTGAAGGAAGGTTACAATGATGGAGGTAAATTCCGGTCTGACTCCAACTTCTTCATGTGAAGTCATGAACGCTCGAGCGTTCAACCTTTACGAGACTTTGGGATATACTGCTACACGAGGACAATAGTGTTTACAAACCTTTACAAAAAGAAAAGAAAAAGTATTTTCAGGAGAAGCCTGTAGCCGGTACCAATTTGAAACTGCGGCATGTCGTGTCTTGGCTAAATCCAAGATGCCAAAAAGCTGCAAGATCTGTGAACAGGCGTTTAGAAATTTAATAATAAAACTGCCAGGAGATGGCAATTAACGTGATGGAGGTGATTTGAGATTCAGGGTCATGTAACACGGACACTCCTCCCAGCGAAATTTTCCCGTGTCCGACTCTTGTCGATGTTCGACGTGCGCTGGACACGTTTGGACGAGGCCGGACACACTCGAACGCGTGAACAACCAAACGGAAATGGGAAAGATCCGTGTGTCCGCTCGGACAACAACGACACCGTGGACTCACCTCGGGTTGAGGAGGATGGCGGACATGGCGTGGAGCTCGACGTGGGGGCAATTGTGGAGGAGGTGGGCGAGCTTGAGGGAGAGAGGGAGTTGGGATTGTGTCTGCTTGGTGAGGTTGAAGAGGGACTCAATCGAAAATCGAAGGTCGGACCATTACGAGCTGCGCCCGTTGGAATGGAAAAAAGAAAATTAGGGGTGGGGGCCGACGACACCTGAGGACTGGGTGGGATTAGGTTTTGAAGTGGGAGGATTCTGCTTTAGTGGTTTTTTTTTTCATTTTTATTTTATTCTTTTCTGAGGAAAAAAAAGAAAAACATATATAAAAATGCTAAATTTATTCTTTTATTCTGGATTTTTTTGTTATTTATTTGTTTGTAGAATTATAAAAATGATGATTTTTCATGTATAAATAAAAATACATATTTATTTTACAACGTATTCCAACACGTCGGAATTTTATATTTTTTAAGAAATCATGTGTTATCGTATCGTATTGTGTGTCGTGTCGTGTCGGTGTTATATAGGTTCAGACAAAGACCATCTACGTACGTATTTTTTTTACCATACAGGTAAGGAGGAGTACCAAGATCGAGGCACGTGGTCGTGACAGGATAAAGACAAGCAATCTCCTAACGTTCAAAACAAAAATGGTTCCATTCTACAAAACGCCAAAGATCAGCCATGAGCATCAATCCAGAATATATTTGTATGAACCAGACATGTATTCTGACGAAGAAAGCTCAGAGTTGTCTTCTCTGCTTAGTGTCAAATCTGGGGCAAGATCGTTATTATCATTATTAGACCCTTCATTCTCATTCACTGAACATCTCTTCATTTTTCATATCTGAACTAGTAGTATCAGTTGGTGTGCTTGAGGAGAAGCAGAAGCTCAGAGCCCAGAGAACCACCCGAGTTTCTTCCATCCATGGCTCTTCTCTGGACCTTTCCTGGTACGTGAACACTACCATGAACAATGTCTCTGTGACATTGTTCCTTTTGTATGAACGAAACTGATATTCTTTGTTCATAGTACTGTATCATTGAGACTTGGCCATGCTTTTTCGCCTTTCAATGCATGCTTTTTAGCTTTACTTAGTCGGTAATGACAGGGGCTTACTTCGGTTTTTTAAGTTTTTGATTCTCTATTCTTATGTGCTGAAAATCAGAGGCATTCTCTTGGATATGTGACGGAGAGCTTGATTTGGGTACTTGCACCCAGAGGAGCATAATCGACGGAGCCAACCTGCTTTTCCTCTGCGCTTTCTACGTCTTGTGGATCGCCGTCAGCCTTAGAAAGCGCGATTCTGCCAGTAACGGCACTAGGAGGGACTTGTTACTCGTTGTCATGGCGGTCTGTTGCGCATTTAGTAGCCTCGCACACTTTGCTGTCGTCCTCCAGAGTCTTTTGCTTCAAGCCGAAGTAACTAGACCTCAGAGCTGGTTGCTTCACTTTGTTAGAGGATTGATATGGATGTCCTTGACGGTTTCGTTGCTTGCTGCGAAATCCAAATGGATGAGAACCTTGGTCACTCTTTGGTGGGTCGCCTTCTGTTTGCTCGTCACAGCTCTGAACATCAGGCTCTTGTTGAAAGGGCTCAGAATCGGAGTTCTGGACATTGTGACTTGGCCTATAAACTTTCTCCTTCTGCCCTGTGCCTTCAGGAAATATGTTGTGGTTCCGGAACCAACCCCGGATGAGAAATTATACGAACCTCTATTAGGCGAGAAGCCTGATGAATCCCGGTCAGAGCTCGGTTGTGCCAGCTGTCTCAGCAAGTTGACATTTGCTTGGATTAATCCATTGTTACGCTTGGGGTACTCGAAACTGCTAGAGTTCCGGGACATCCCATCTCTGGTCTCCGAGGATGAAGCTGATCTGGCCTATAAAAAATTTGCGCTCGCATGGGATTCGGTTGTAAGCGATCCAAAGGGTTCGCAGGGTTACTTGGTTATTAAGGCCATTGCAAAAGTATACTTTAAGGAGAACATTTTCATTGGCTTATGCGCGCTTTGCCGAACAATAGCGGTAGGTGTTTCTCCTTTGTTACTGTACTGGTTTGTGAATTACTCGAATGGAGGCAGGGGAGATTTGTCTGAAGGGTTCACGATTCTTGGTTGCTTGATGCTTGCCAAGCTAGTCGAGTCCTTTTCGCAGAGACATTACTTCTTTGATTCCAGGAGGTCCGGAATGAGAATGAGATCGGCTCTTATGGTCGCCGTCTACAAGAAGCAGTTGAAACTTTCCAGCACCGCAAGAAAACGACACTCAACCGGTGAAATAGTGAATTACATCTCGGTGGATGCATATCGGATGGGAGAATTCCCTTGGTGGTTCCACTCCACATGGAGCCTCACACTGCAACTCTTCCTCTCCATCGGTGTACTCTTTGCGGTGATCGGCGTTGGCGCTCTTCCAGGCTTAGTCCCGCTCCTGATTTGCGCACTTCTGAATGTACCTTTCGCCAAGATCATCCAAAACTGCCAGTCCCAGTTCATGATCGCCCAAGATGAGCGGCTCCGGTCCACTTCAGAGATCCTGAACAGCATGAAGATCATAAAGTTGCAGTCGTGGGAAGAAAGATTCAGAAACTTGATCGAGTCACGCCGTGCCACGGAGATGAAATGGCTGGCCGAAGCCCAGTTCAAGCGGGCTTACGGGACAGTGCTTTATTGGATGTCTCCGACTATAGTTTCTTCGGTGACATTCCTAGGTTGCGCTCTCCTGCAGAGCGCCCCATTGAACGCTAGTACTATCTTCACGGTTCTTGCAACGTTGCGGGCAATGGGCGAGCCTGTTAGGATGATCCCTGAGGCCCTTTCTATATTGATCCAAATGATGGTGTCTTTTGATCGCATCAACGGATTTTTGGTGGACGACGAGCTAAAGAACGACAGAATAAGAGAAATCCCGGTGGAGGATTCGCCTAGCTTTATAAGCATACAGATTTTATCAGGAAATTTTGCTTGGGATGTGGAATCTGCAATCTTGACTCTGAAAGACATAAACTTGGAAGCCAAATGCGGGCAGAAGATCGCGGTCTGCGGTCCAGTCGGGGCGGGCAAATCATCGCTTCTTTGCGCTATACTGGGAGAAATAACCAAAACCACGGGAACTGTGAGTTTTCAGGACATCTATGCCCGTAAGATGTGCACCTCTGTCATGCACCTCACTTTAATTCTTTCATGTATCTTAATTTAGGTTAAAATATGTGGATCAACCGCCTATGTTTCTCAAACTTCCTGGATCCAAAGCGGGAAGATTAGGGACAACATACTCTACGGAAAACCGATGGATGAGGCTCAATACAAGAAGGCCATAAAAGCGTGCGCACTGGATAAAGATATCAGTAGCTTCAGTCATGGGGATCTCACAGAGATAGGCCAGAGAGGGCTCAACATGAGTGGTGGACAGAAGCAGAGAATTCAACTAGCTCGGGCTGTCTATAACGATGCAGACATTTATCTTCTCGACGATCCTTTCAGCGCGGTCGATGCGCACACCGCTGCAATACTTTTCAATGTAAGAAGTTGAGGTCATATTTTCCTAGGGTAAAATAATGCAGAGAAACACCAGTGATTTAACAAGCCTGTTGTGCTTAATTCGAGTCTTTTACTGCAGGACTGTGTCATGGGCGTGCTTGAAAATAAGATGGTCATTCTAGTGACTCACCAAGTGGAATTTCTCTTGGATATGGATCGAATTTTGGTAAGAACTGGTTTTCATACTTTAAAAAGTTTAGGCCAGTGGTACTTTCTTTTTCGGATATGCTAAACATGAATTGCTTTCTGTGCTATGAAGCTCCTGGAGGAGGGTCGTGTTACACAGTCGGGGAGCTACCAGGAGCTCTTGACAGCGGGAACAGCATTTGAACAGCTTGTGAATGCTCACAAAGAAGTTTTAACCACATTTGGACCTTCAAACAGTGAAATCCCCATTGAAACTGCGGATTCCATTGAGGTGAAGCATGAGGAATCTAAAGAGAATAAACAAGTCGAGATATATGAGAAGGCCCGACCGGGAGTGCAACTTACAGAAGAAGAAGAGAAGGAGATTGGTGATGCTGGGTGGAAGCCGTTCTGGGATTACATACTGGTGTCGAAAGGATTAACCCTTTTTTTTTCAGCTTCCTGACGCAGTTAGCATTTGTGGTGCTCCAGGCTGCATCCACCTATTGGCTGGCACTAGCTATTCGATTTCCCGACATTGGTAGTGGCACGTTAATCGGTGTCTTCACGGGGATTTCCTCGCTTAGTGCTGTGTTCGTGTACTTGAGATCCTTCTTTGCAGCTCATCTGGGTATAAAGGCCTCCAAGGCCTTCTTTTCTGGTTTCACTGATTCGATATTCAAAGCTCCGATGGTGTTCTTCGATTCTACTCCAGTGGGGAGGATTCTGACCCGAGTAAGATCATTTCCACATTCAAGTTTCTATATCTTCAGCACTATCTTTTTCTATCAAGCACTAACCATATGAAGAATTAGGCTGACATTTATAACCTTGCAGGCATCATCTGATTTGAGTATACTAGATTTCGACATCCCCTTCTCCATCATCTTTGTGATGGCTGCTGGAATTGAGCTTCTGACCATAATCGGGATTATGGCCTCAGTCACGTGGCAAGTTCTCATCGTTGCGACTTTTGCAATGGTTGCTGCAAAATATGTTCAGGTGATTTTTTAAGTCTAGACCTTTTGAATTTGTCTATATCTGTTGGTCATGAAGGGCTAACCGCGTTCGGTCCCTCAACTAAAAAGGCATATTACTTGGCATCGGCGCGCGAATTAATAAGAATTAACGGAACAACAAAAGCTCCTCTCATGAACTATGCGGCCGAGACATCCCTAGGCGTGGTCACCATTAGAGCTTTTAACGCGGTAGACAGATTCTTCTGCAATTTCCTGAAACTTGTGGACGCCGATGCGAAACTTTTTTCCACTCCAATGCACTTATGGAGTGGCTAGTTATGAGAATAGAAGCACTTCAGAACCTGACCCTGCTCACTGCTTCTCTTCTTCTGATTCTACTTCCTCAAGGATATGTGCCTCCAGGTAACCGAAAATTTACATGAAATCAGCTAGAACTTATCGCATTGTCGAAAGTACTAGTTTAATTTGTTTATCCTGGTCTTGCAGGGCTTGTTGGTCTATCTCTTTCTTATGCTTTCACCTTGACGGGTACGCATGTTTTTGTGACCCGGTGGTATTGCTACTTGTCAAACTACATTATCTCGGTCGAGCGGATCAAACAGTTCATGCACATACCATCTGAGCCTGCAGCGGTCGTGGAGAATCATAGGCCCCCATCTTCATGGCCATCAAAGGGTCGAATCGAGCTGCAAGAACTGAAGGTACAAAATTTGATCATACTCAAAATCAGAAATTTTTTCCAGGTTGCTAATACAAAGGGCTTTTTCCCACTTGGTTTCAGCTAAGGTACCGTCCCAATGCACCGCTCGTGCTGAAGGGAATCACTTGCACATTCAAAGAAGGAAGCAGAGTCGGCGTGGTTGGAAGAACAGGAAGTGGGAAAACGACTCTGATCAGCGCATTGTTTCGATTGGTTGAGCCAGCAAGCGGGAAGATCTACATCGACGGGCTAGACATTACTTCCATTGGATTGAAGGACTTGAGGATGAAGCTGAGCATCATCCCTCAGGAGCCCACTTTGTTCAGAGGCAGTGTTAGGACTAACATGGACCCTCTTGGCCTTCACTCAGACCAGGAGATATGGATGGTAATATGCACACAAGTGCTCATTTTTGGATTTCAATCTTTATAATAAGCCTCCCACTTAGATAATCTTTTTCATGGATGTGGCAAACCAACCCTTGTTCATCTCTTGATCTATAGGCTCTGGAAAAATGTCAGCTCAAGGACACAATTAGCAGCCTACAGAATCAGCTCGATTCCTCTGGTGAGCATCGTTTGTTACATTACATGTCGAAATCTAGTCACAGCTTCAAAGTCACTAAAATCCTACTAAGATCCGACAATAATTGCTCGTAGCTATGCAACAGTACCTTACACTACATGCGCGTACCAATATCGTCATACCTTCAATCAAAATGACTTTTGACTCTTTTTTATGCTAATGGGAATGTGAACGTGAAATTTCAAACAGTGAGTGATGAAGGAGAGAATTGGAGTGCTGGGCAGAGGCAGCTATTTTGCTTGGGAAGAGTTCTACTGAGGAGGAACAGAGTCGTAGTTCTCGATGAAGCCACCGCTTCAATCGATTCAACAACTGATGCTGTGCTTCAGAGGATCATCAGGCAAGAGTTCTCAGATTGCACTGTGATCACCGTGGCGCACAGAGTTCCCACTGTCATAGACAGTGACATGGTCATGGTCCTCTCCTATGGTACGTTTCTAACTATCCTCTATGGTACAATTATAATACAACTTCCTCTTTCTAATTCGAATTTTCGATTAATCTTGAAGCGTTAAAACATATCCGTTAAAACATATCCGTCTCGTCGTCGATGCGACGGGAAATTGAAAAGCCGGGATGGATTGGGATCCTAGCAAACTTATTCAAAGATCATATCGTGTCAAGCCAATGACTTTCTAGTTATCCGTGGACCAATTAGCAAAAATTGATTTTGGAAGAAGCCACTCACATAATTAGATTTTTAACTTCTTTCATTTGGCACACATGGATCTCATTGGTGTTTTTTTTGGCTTCACATTTGAAGGAAATCTGGTGGAGTACGAGGAGCCCTCAAAGTTGATGGAGACCAACTCCTACTTCTCCAAGTTAGTTGCTGAATACTGGTCAAGTTGCCGGAGAAGCTCCTACTAGAATTTTGACAAATATCACTGCTAAGGCCTCTTCTTTATTGTCACTTAATAAATAATTTCCCATTGTGCCTATAATGGTGTGGCTTAAGTTGCATGGGATTGATCTACCATGTATAAGGTGTTTCATGTGTTTGGTCAAATAGTACGTAATGTTACATTATCATTCTTAGAGTTTATGTGAATACCAGAACCACTGTTTTAAGGTTAAGTAAAACTTTTTTTGTAACATCAATTTTGAACGTCATGGATGCACGTATTGTCTAAGGAATGCCCTACTAAATAGAATGGTAAGGCGACATGATTTCAAACTAATATTCTATCAAATCAGTCATTTTCTTATAATTTAGGATCGTGCATGAAGATTGCACGACATGGCCATTTCCCTTCTGAAGGCCTTTCCAAAGCCTCGAGAAGGGAAATGGCTGCTCCCCATTTGGAAGCCGGCGGCGGTGGCAGTGGCGGCGACGATGCCACTGGCCGACAAGTTGACATGTGATGTTGCTTGCTATTTCTGGTGGGAGAGCGAGTTGAAAAGGATACCTGCATTATTGAACATTACTTTGAAAGTTTGATGCACGTGTTGTCTAAGCAATGTCGTAGTAAATAAATTCATAAGACGGCATTATTTTTTTTATAATCAAATCAGCTGCTCTTTATACTTTATTATCGTCCACGGAAATTGCACAAAATGGCCATTTCCAAAGCCTTCATAATGGAAATGGCCGCTCCCCATTTGCGTTGACCACAATGCCTGTCACTAATGCTTCCAGCGTCCCTCGCGGCAGCCCCGTACGGAGGCGAAGGGGAGTTGGTCGCAAGGTCCTTTCGCGGGAGGTCTCTCCGATATTCTCGGACTTCTTCCGAAGGGGAAGAAGCAATGACGCCGCCCAGACCACCGCCTGTGCGGGGGGAAAGCATTGAGACACGTCGGGGCAGGCGAGTTGACACAGTTGCTTGTTTTTAGGGAGAGAGGTTGAATGATGCCTAATTATTGAATCACTTTGAATTTTTTTTTTTGGTCTAAACTTTGAAGTTTGATGCATTATTGTCTAAGCAATGCCGTAGTAATGAATTCATAAGGCAACATTGTTTTTATTTATCAAATCAGCCGCTCTTTTGTTTATTATCCTGCCGAGATTGACGAAATGGCCATGTCCCATCTGAGGCCTTTCCAAACCTTTAGAAGGGAATGGTCGCTCCCCTTTGCGTAGACTACAATGCCCGTCTAGTGCCCGCGTTCCGCGGCGCCCCATTTCGAGGAGGGGAGTTGGTGGGAGGATTCTTTTGCGGGAAGAATTCCCTGGGAAATATTCTCGAGACTTCTTCAGAAGGGGAAGAAGCAATGACGCCGCCCAGCGCCACCACTTGAGCAGTGGAGTCGGCGGCGGCGACAACGATGTCGGAGGCCAACGAGTCAACATACGATGTTGCTTGCTATTTATGATGGGAGAGCGAGTTGAAAGGATGCCTACATTGTTTAACAACACTTTGAGAGCTTGCCAGAAAGGGTCGCCAGCTTGCTATTTTTAATGATTTTTTTAAATATTTTTTTCTGCATTTTGTTTTCTTGCAATTCTTTTTGGATTGGGGGCCGGAAAGGTTTGGCAGCTGACCCCCTGCTGGCCCTAGCGAGGGCCAGCAGCCCCATGCCCTCGCTCAGAGCCGGCGAGGGTCGCCAGCCCCCAATCAAAAAAAAAAAAATGCAAGAAATGAAAAAGAATAAAGAAATATTTAAAAATATAAAAATTTAAATAATAATAATAATAAAAATTCAACGCTAGCCGCTTATGCAGAACAATTAGATATTTATTGTCCTACTAAATATTTGTGCTTCAACTTATGTTTTATATTGAGAGGTGATGAGAGAGAAAGTCTACACTAGCCCATATCGCATATTACAAGGGCAAGGGCCACATGAATATTTATCAAAGAGCATTTTATTTTTAAATTGTATGTTAGTCAACCTCTTGGAAGCTTTAATTCGTGTTAATTATGTCAAATTTTAGTTTTGTGGATCTACATTGGCTGCTTTATGTCGATGATTATATGTACCGGGAAAAAGATGGGCTTAGTCCTAAATCTATTATACGACAAGTCAATTTAGTCATAAACCTTTCGATAATGCCAATTTAATCCTAATTTTTTTTTACGATTTGATGATTTAGTCCTAAATCTTTTCATAGTTTGTCAATGTAGTCTTTTTTTTGATATAGATTTAGGACTAAATTGACAAAACTTCAAAAGTTTAGGAATAAATTAGCAAAACTCTAAAAGGTTTAGGACTAAACCGACACAATTGAAAGGGTTATGATTAAACCGGCAAATCGTAAAAAGTTTAGAAATAAATTATCTCAATTGAAAGGTTTAGAATTGACTTTTTGGACAGTTTTCCTGACTTTAATTACCCTAGAATCCCATGAACCAATGGCTTCACTTATAAGGATGTAATATTAAATAAATATTATTCTTCGAATAAATAAGTGCATACAAAATACTCTATTTAATTGAGCCCGTGTCAACTCCCAATTACTCTTTTTGCCGTAGTAACTGGTGTGATAGAGAGTGATGAATTTTACGGGGGCCGACCAACCAAAATTCGCCGGATAGAGTGAAATGACATAATTGCAAAAGATTTAGGATTGAATAGGCAAAAAAAAAATGTTTATGATTAAATTGACACGGTTACAATAGGTTTAGAACTTTTTGGTAATTTTCCCTGAATTTGATATCAACAAGTTGCCAAATTGTGACTTTATTTCCTAGGAATTTTTTGCTTTTGTACTATTAAACATTGCTTCATCGTCACCGCCAAAATAAATTGCATTTGGGCATATATTTTCACATGTCAAGAAGCCTAGCTAGCAAGTATAATGAACCACTACATTTTCATCTTTGATAGGTCAGATTGTTTCATATATCAAGACTAGTGGTCGTCCAACTATGGGACGAGAACCACTAAAGTGATCTTTTTTTTTTTAAAAATTGATACTTAAATGATCGTTTTTAAAAAAAGTTGGCACTTAAGTAATCGTTTTGAAAATTTTGGCACTAAAATGATCGTTGTTAAAAAAAATTGGCACTTAAGTGATCGTTTTGAAAGTTTTGACACTAAAGAGTGTCGTACATAAATTTGGCACTTGTAGTGTACTTAAGACATTATTTAAGCTATCTAGTCACGACCACACATCAAGATGTCGTGCAGTACAATATGTGTATTGTAAGAGTGCCTAGCACCCAAATATGAAGGTATTAAACCACTTTTAAGCAAAGTCTCTTTTCGACAAAAAAAATGAAGAAGTAAAAGTCTCTCAATATTTACAGCATTGTTGTATAAAATTTTAATATTATACTGTACACAAGTCTTAGTATTTCTTACTTAATATTTACTGCTTTTTCTTTGGCAATAGAAAATCACACGGTTGTTAATTAAACCTAGATATATCCCCCTTCAGATATTTAATGCCCCTAACTTGAAGTTCCCCAAATATGACAATTGGCTAGAATGTCATAGGATGCATAGACTGTGTAACATATTTGCTACACAATCCACCTCCATCACCATTGATATAATTAGTAATAATCTTAGATTTTTTTTTTCCAATTATTCAATTTGTAAGAATAAATGTGAATCGGGTAAAAAAATTTATTCTTATTTGAACCCTCTTGATAGAGAATAATCTCCTTTTTCCAATCCTCCTCTCTTTCCTCTCTGTCTCCATCCAATAATAAAACGAGCGGGTAGTTCAAGGTTCCTATTTTGTGGAACCGGTCCCTAATGGGCGGTTCTTGGATCTAGGGTGGAAACCACCAATCTTGAAATCGATTACCCCTAATGGCTAGTCACTAGGGCTGTCGACCATCGTCAAGGCCTACGGCCGATGAAGGAAGGAGAAAAGAAAGAAAAAAAAAGGAAATCATTTTTCCAACTTTTGAATGCATTTTTTCCATTGACATAAAAAAATTTCCTTGACTCATTTGTCTTAGAGAAAATTATCAAAAATGTCCTAAACCTATTGCACTTTTGCCAATTCAGTCTTAAACCTTTTAGTTCTACCAATTCTATCTCAACTTTTTGCATTTGTGTCAATTCAGTCATATACCTTTTTTATGCATAGTAAGATGTTTGACAAACTCCTTGTTTAGGGTAGCACACATTTATTTTGTCGTGCGTCGCTTTTTATCTCATTTTAAAATGTAGTTTGCCAATTTTCGTTCCACTACTCTATCTTTACTTTATAGTTCTCGGAACAATTTTTAATATCGGTGATCTTCATTCCGCTCCCATGTCTGTACTCCTCACCATTATCCGATTCAATCACTTGAATCATATTAGATTTAATTAAGTGGGGTCCACGGGGTTATGGTGTGCGCCCATGCGGGCAACCACACCCCTTGAGCGGTTATTTGCTTCAAACGTGAAAGATTATGTTGGTTGAAGTTACGTCAATAATCGACGTCCCCCTATCGTTCTACTTCTAAGTCATTCATTGTGATTTTCCAAGAACGGAGAACGAAGAACGCTCCTCCCTAATTGTTGATTGTCGTTTTACAAGAAAAACTCCGAGATCGCAAGGGCTTTTAACGGTGATCAATAAGTTATGTCTCGTGATATATTTTTCGATCGATGAATTTGAAATTTATTGGGCATGTTTCTCTTTTAGTCTCAATTAGAACGGTTTAGAATGGATTTAGTTTCCAACAAATCACAACACGTTCTTCAAACCAATTACAGACTTTGCTAAGATAGATAAACAAATAATACTTCCTATCCGAGAATCTTATTTGAGAATTTCACCAGCTCAAACGAAAACCCCAAATATTATTTTGGTTGCAAGGGAGACAAGAAAGCTCCATGGAGTCTGTGATAGCGATGGTGAATGTGTCCGATTCTCCATCCACCTGTCTTGGCCTCTTTCACAAAAGGAAGTGGTCTTTGCTGCAAGAGCTAGTTCTGATGGAAATCCAGTTGAAACCCCCGATGAGACAATAAAATCCTTTTGAATTTCAAGCAATCTTTTCAAGATAAAGGTCGCAGCCGTACAGGTACTACTATTCTAATAGTTATTGATCCTCATGGAGAACGGAACTGCCTTTAGAGTTGAGCCAACTACCGCGATTATACCTATTGATTAGATAATTCCTAATTGCAGGATGTTGGAGTTGGCGAATCTTAGGATCTTTTTTTTAGATATATTCATGAGATGCGGGGGTTCGGGCGCGCTCTCACGACGGTTTTTATCGGGGCTACGACGGTTTTAGCGTTTTTAAGGCTATATATTTTGCTCGATTTTATCATTGTATGGTAAGAATTGGTTGTAACCGACAAATATAGTAAAATCTCTTTGCGGGACGTAGCCCTAATCTTGGGGTGAATCTGGGTAATCTTGTGCGTCGTTCCAATTTTTCGTTCGTTGTCTGTTCGATTTCGATAAATCCTTCATAGGATTCCTACACAATGTTCATGAAAAAAGAAAGAAGGGTCGGTGACTCTGAGGAATTTAATCTTGCTCCCGTCGAGGGAAAAAGAAAGACGGATCCTCTATAGTTGGTAGCCAGATTTCTTCTTTAATCGATTATCTCTTAGTGATCCTTAAGGAAAAGGATAGGAAAAGCGAGACATTAAAACTATCTCGTCGTGGAGTGGTTGCTTTAGTTGTTTGGTATGAGCAAAGCCAACCTTTGCTTGGCTCTTTTTTCTTGATGTGACGATAACTCGAGATAGAATATCTTAAAAGAGAAACTCTTTGCCTACTTCCAGATAATATCATAGAAATCACTATTTCTAATTTGAATCATCTCATGTGATCAAGTGCATCTCTTTTAATTTGCACCTAAGAGTGGTTGGAAATGTTGATACCAATTTTAAGCGGACGAATCAACAGACAACACATTTATTTTTTTTTTCGTGTAAGACCTCGTCTTGCCTGAGAGCCTGATGGGCGATCGTTTGTTCCTTCAAGCCCATGGGTAAACCCTTGGACCTACATACATGAATGCCCGTCCTCTGGTCAACGAGCAAAACATCCTCAATCCATTGGCCTAACACTCAAAGGAGGGAATAATTATTCCGAAAATCCTAGACATATTTTATGACAATTGATTCAATCTTAAATATTTCAATGTGGCCAATTTAATCCTAATTTTTTAATGATTTGCCGATTTTTTTGATCGCACAATCGTTGAGGTGGACAAGGGTTACAATTTTTTAAAATCTTTCTGAATTATTTCTTTTATTTCTTTTCCTTTACTTTACTTTCTTTTTTTTTTCTTATTTCCCTTTGTTGGTCTGCGGCCTAGGTGAATAAGAGGAAAAAAACAAAAAGGAAAGGGAAAAAAGAAAAAAAGGAAAAATTAAAAAGTAGCTCCAGTTAACATTGGTCATGCCACACGGGATGGCCAATGTCCATGTCAGCGATTTTCCTTCAAAATTGACTGAAATTACTACATTGTCAAATCGTCAAAAGGTTTATGACTAAATTGGATAGGTTGAAAAGTTCAAGACTAAATTGACAACCGTACAATAATTTCGGGACTTTGTGAACAATGTTCCCTCAAAGGAGATACGAGGGAGGGTATATTTAAACCCGCCTGGTTGCAGTAACCCGTCGTAGTGTTTTAGGTCGCGAAACATACAACCACCCCCTCTCTTTTCTAGGAAATTATCCCTACTCGCAAGCAATTAAAACAGTAATTTTCTATTTTAAAAATAATTCCTAATTGCTTGCGGCACAAATAAATACTCGGCATCTGAGTATCTAATTTAAAACAGTGAGTTCAGACTCAGAAAAGGGAACTTCTTTCAACTTTGTAATCCCTTCTATTCAAAAGAACAACCACACTTCGGCATTTCCTTGTTTTCACTATAAACATGGCTTTCTGCGGTGCGTTCTCATCTGTAGGAATCGCTATGGAAAATGGGCCCATCTTTTATTATTATCCTGTCGGGAATTAATTTGAAAGTGGTCTATTTGCTATTTCTCCCTACTTTGGCCAGGGTGTTGGGTGCAATGTTAAGCTATAGAAAGTTGGTTTGCTACTTCTTGTCCCCAAAAAAAAAAACGTGTATCAATGTTTCTTAAGAAATCCGTCCGTGCAAGAGAAATCAATATTCCTCTTCATTTTTCGGGACTGACCAAACATAAAGAAGAACAAAGAAGAAATGAAGGTGAACAGGATTGATGGAGAAGCAGAACCATCGCCTCTCTCAACCCCTACATAAACAAAAACGCGTGTCAAGCAAAAGCAATAAACACATAATTATTGGACAACGAAGCAGAATTTCAGACTAACGAGTTTCCTAATGACATCGTGCAATCATTAGAATTGCTGTCTGTAACGGCGGCATCGGGCAGTCATTAGAGTTGCCGTCTGTAGTGGCGGCGCCATTACAGACAGCAACTCTAACAACTAAAGATGTCATTAAATGATGTTTAGTAACGCGAACAGTCATTATTGTTATTAAAATGCATCATCCCGCACACACTAACACAACAACAAAAAAGAAACGAAAAGTAAAAGAAAGAAGTTCTATTTAAACCAATGCACTAGATTTTGTGCTATTTGATTATTTGTTCTCTTCTTTTAGAATGATCAGCAAGCGAAGTTTCTTTTCAAAAAAGAACTGGTCCAGACTTCACAGCCACTTCAATCGAACGCCAATCCTAACAAGTTCGGAAGAGTTCACCCGATCTTAATATGTACAAGATAAAATTATGAGGACCAAAGATTTGTCTTAAACAGTACTCAAGTATCTATAAGTCTTGTCCAAACACAACAACAAAGCCGTCTGAACCCGAGCAAAGTCATCGATCTCGCAGAACCGGATGAGAAAAAGGAGGAGTCAGAGCCGCGGTCATCTCAAATGTGGCAACGACCGGGGAAACTCCCTTAGTGGAAGTAGAGAGCGATTGCTCTCTCTTAATGGGACTGCCTGGTCAATAGAGCTAAAAATCCATGGGGTATTAGAGCTTTGACCGACAGATGTAAAATGATTTTGGCCCTTCTCCCCTTTTGTGCAGTTGCCATGAATCGCATGGATAATTCTTTTTTATACCGATATTACTGATTATTAATTAGAAAACTCCTATCAATAATATAAGAAAAAAAATTGTTCCTTTATAGAAAATATAGATATAGAGTATCTTTTTCTTTCCACTATATCTTCTAAGAATTTCTATTTTTTTAACAATCCCGTAGTTGGATTGAATTCTAACGAATCTTTCGGGAATTTGTAAGAAACTCTTTATTTCTTTATTTATTAAAGAAAAAAATTGGAATTGAATTTGAATTTTAAGACAAGAGTAGAATAGATTATCATATGCGAATATGCTTGTGTGGCGACTTATGCTTTCTTGTATGCTCTAAGACAAGAATGCTTTGTATTTCATTTTTGGATGTTCAAATGAGAGGAGGACATCTCTTTATATAGTAAAGGGTCACACTTTACAACCGCGCGATCGTATCTTGATCTAATGGACAATGTCGCATCTTCCCATCTAACTCACCAGCGACATTAAATATGAATGTTCTAGAGCATGGGACAATTACCGTCCCGCCCGCCCCTGAAAATATTCTAGAAAGCATTAGAAAATCCTAGAGGTCAAGAAACATCAGGTCTTGGGATCGATTGGTTGTGCCACGAGATCGATCGATTGTGCCACGAAAACCTCGGTCCGAGACACTTGCAAATTGGATATCAAAAGCCTAGCGGAAACAAGAACTCCCTGCTCACTGGTTGTCTCATCCCCCGAAACCTACGTTAGACTTTTTAATTTCGGATGTTCACGAACTTTGATGAAATCGTCGGTACTTAGACCCCAAAAAAAAAAAAAAAAAATTTGACGTACCCATTAGCACTGAATGGAGCAGGTTGATCGGACAATATGAATGATCGAGAGAGAGAGAAAGCGAAGTCCTAGAGTTATGTCCTCCTCTGCTCTCCAGAACTCTCCAGAAAAGTGGACTATGGAGGCCTCGAGAGAGAAAGCGAGGTCTCAAATGTATGGTTAAGTAACCAAACTATAATCAGCTGATTTGTCTCATCGTGTTATCGATGTTATTTCAAGATGGTACTTTTTAAATTATGGTTAAGCAGCACGGGAAAGGTTCGTTCATGACCACAATGGACATCCAGATCTGCAACATGGCTCCAACAACAGCGGCTTGTCAATGGCTGCGAGCCCCGGTGGTGGCCGACTTCAGATCTGCAGCTCCGTTCCCATGAACTTCGACTGTGTAGACACCTAAAGAGCGTTGGACGCCTAGCAATGTTCGCCTCAGACGCGACGCCGGCAACCTGCCGGTGGTGTTGATAGTGGAGGGGGAAGCAATCGACTTGAACCATATGGAGGAGGAGGAAATGTACATGGAAGCGGAAGGAGTGATGGGCTTGAACGAAAGACTTGTCGATTTGAGATTGACTCATAATAAAAGATGCACGCCGGCGGCGCTCGCAAACCACTAAATATTTTCTCGAGGAGAAGAGAGGATATAATTTAATGTTGATGTGTATATCAATGTTCCAAGCACAAGGGCACGCCATATGTGGACACAACAAGGTTCTTTCTTTTTAGGTCGAAGTACCATTTCATTCATATCCGCAAAAAAAAAGAAGAAGTAAAACATTGCAGTCTGCTACAACTTTAAAATAAAAAAAGACAAGCTCCAAAAAAAAAAAGGTAAATGAAATAACAAGATAAATCATTAGAACAAAGTCGAGGGTCACACACTCGAAAAACAAATATATACCTTCTCCAAACCAAAATTGGCGACGTTTAATCAATTCCGTCGTCAATAGTGAGCCACATATCGAGATTTTCATTTGTTACTATGACTTTGCCTATAGGCATTGCACACCTAAATTTAGCGTCTCCAACACCATCGCCATGCGAGAATAAAAAAGGTTAAATGAGCACGAGATCCGATAATGAGAATCAAACCTTCACGAAGCTCATCCGATGTTATTTGAAGTTGGACTTGTACGCTAACAAAATCCGAGGAAAGTGACATCTAGAAAACATAGCTAAAAAACTCCATCAAACGGGAGAGAGAAACTTCCGGATCTAAATTAAATCGAAAGAAAAAGGTTCCACAAACGGAAGGAAAGCAAGAAATCAAGAACTAAAACAGTTAACAAAAAGAAGAAGGGAGAGGAGAAAGAGATCTAGCTCAAACCCTCGTCCATAGAGATAGAATAAGGGAGTCGTGTGAGATGAGAGGGAGAGAGAATGGAGGTGGCGGATAGAGTCTTTGGGGAGAATAGCATGGATTGGCAGCTACTAATAACAAAGTAGAATTAAGAATGCAAAGATTAATTTACCAAAACTAATATGTAAAAACCATACCAAAATCTGTAAAAGTAGGTATTAAACAAGTTGGCATAGGTACAGTTTTGCCATAAATGTTTACGGCTTATATTTGAAACTAATTTCGTACATCAATATTTAAAAGTGAGTCAAATTGTGCAGACACCATTTTCCACTACATTGATCCTTACCTTAGATATGCAAGTGGGGACCTTCTTTATGTTCATAAAATGCTGGCAACTGGGATTGTAACCATTGAGCTTCTTTTACAGCATTGATAACATTAGCTAAATCTCGGTTTATACTAGCTAGAAGTTAATTAGACATACTTAATTTAAATATATGTATTAAAATTAATTATGCTCTCTTTTATGTGAACAGTTTTTTTTTTGGGGTCAAATTTATGTGAACAGTTAGAAAGCTCTCATTATGGCTGGCTAGATTAGGGATATTAATGGGAACAACCCTACATAAAAAAGGGAAAAAAATATATTAAAAAACTTAAACATATTGTATTGGTATCAATTCAGAAACCTTTCAATTGAATGAATTTAGTTCAAACTTTTTTTCATTGGTACCAATTCCGTCCATCCGGTCAATTTAGGCGGAAAACCCCGACGTGGACACCGGTAATCCTACGTGGCATATTAGTGTCTTAGAGGGAGAGATGTACTAGACACATCAATGCCTCTGGAGATAAAGTCTTTGTGGAATCACAACCTAGCTACAAAGAAGAACAACACTTAAAGTGGTTTATGCACTAAAATTGGAATAAATTACAATAAATATGGAAAGATGCAAACAACTTGATCAATGATGATGGAATTGTGGTCACTCGGAGACCACAAAAAAAATTTAAAAAATTAAATTCCAATTCCACTAAAAAAAGAGTGAAATGTACTGGCATTAGTTTAAATTAACACAAGTTTTCAATATTTATTATCCAACTATATATTTGTGCTTCAACTTATGTTTTATATTGAGAGTTAATGAGAGAGAGAGAAAGAGAGAGAGAGTCTAAACTAGCCCATATCACACATATACAATGGCAGGGGCCACATGCATATTTATTGAAGAGCATTTTATTTTAAAATTGTACATTAGTCAGCCTAATCAAAGCTTTAATACGTCTTAATTATGTTAAATTTTAGTTTTGTAGAGCTACATTGACTGCTTTATGTTGATAATTATGTGTACTAGGAATAGAATGGGCTCCTAGAATCCCATGAACCAGTGGGTTCACCTATAAGAATGTAATATTAAACAAAATATTGTCCTTGAAATAAAGACATGCATAAAAAATACTTATTTATTTGAGCCCGTGTCAACTCCCAATTACTCCTTTTTGTCCGTAGTCTCGGGTGTGATAGAGAATGTTGAATTCGATTTCCCAAGCATTTTTTGGACCTGCGCATTTTGCTTTTGTACTATTAAACATTGCTTCATCGCCACCACCAACAAAAATTGCACTTTGCACGTACATTTGCACATCTCAAGAAGCCTAGCTAGCAACTACGATGGACCACTACATTTTCATCTTTAATTGGACGGGTTGTTAACATTTTCTATTGAGACTAGTGGTTGCATACACCCACAATGGGAAGAGGAACCGTATGAATGAGCGACTTTAGGAATACTAAAAGTTTACTAAAATTTGTGTACTAAACAAATTGGTTGTCGGGACAAGTGTTAATCGGGTTCATCGTTCTCGCCCAAGATCTGAGTCTGAAGTGCCACACTTGAGCTGCTGTATTGTGGCCACCTCCAGGAGCAACAGAACACCGTGTCCTTGATGATTATCCGATGTAACATGGGATAGGGGGACTTGCCACACTTGATGGGATTATTCGACTCTTTTTCCTCTTTTGATCATAAAAAAAATCAAAACTTCTCGAATTATCTTAATCTGTAGGAAAAATTCTTTGATTCTTCCATTTTGATGGAATCGGAATAGCTCCCCTTATTCATTAATATACTACTCGATTTGTATGAAATCGAATATTTCATTTGGATTAAATCCAATCGGATTTCAATATTTCTTCTTTTTGATTCCTATAAAAAAGAAAGAATTTGAGTAGAAGGTCATAAATTTTTTTCATGAGTTTTTTTTTAATGAGTCTGTTTTTATGTTATTTCGTACTATACAATTTCGTTGCTTGTGGGATCATTTTCTCACGAGAGTTAATTGAAAAGAACTATAGAAACGATGGCTATAGTTGGGCACTTAGAGAGGCCGAGCACCCAGACAATAGTCAAAAAGGAAGAAGTGAAATCTGCATAGCGAATAAGTATAATATTTAAGCTATCTAGTCACGACTAAGCGTCGAGATATGGTGCGGTATGATATATGTATTCCAAAAGTGCCTAGCACCCAATATGAAGCCGTTAAACCCCTTTTAAGTAAAATCTCTCAATACCTTTACCTAGATTCATCATATTCCTTTTACTAATATCTCGATGATATAAAAATATATAAAAAATACTCCTTGAGTAATATTGATTCTTTTCTTACCACAGAGAAAAAAAAAGCATAAAAAAAGATTATACTTGTTGTGTACTTAAGATTTATTCTTATTTTGAACCCTCTCGCCAGAGAATAATCTCCTTTTCTAATCCTCGTCTCTTTCCTCTCCATCACCGTCCAGTGAGCGACTTCGGGAACCCGCAGACGTACAAGCACTTCGTCAAGAGCTGCCACATGAGGGAAGGCGGGGGCAACGGGGTCGGGGTCTGGAGCATGCACGACGTCGCCGTGATCTCGGGGTTCGACGAGCGCGGAGAGATTGGAGGTCCTTGACAACGAGAGGTGCCTGCCGAGCTTTAGGGTTATCGGAGGCGACCATTGGCTTCGCGACTACTGCTCGGTGACTTCGGTGAATGAGGTGACGATGAATGAAGAAGAGAGGAAGGCCGTGACTTTGGTTTTGGAGTCTTACGCCGTGCAAATCCCCGAAGGAAACACTTGTGAAGACAACTAGTTGCTCGCCGACACCATAATGAAGGTGAACCTCCAAAAGCTCGAAGAGATGGTCATGGCTACTTTGAAAAAGAGAAAATTGACGAGGACATGCGTGATGGTGATGAGACGTGCTGATGATGACTCGTGATGATGGTGAACTTTCGATTGTGGGAAGAAATTACTTGTAAATGTAAAGCAAAGTTTTGATTTCTTAGCGATGTTGCTAATTATGTATGTGAATCATTTCACATTACCGATAGTTATGTACATTGCGTACCATTTTGAACACTCTAGTTCATACGCATCCGTATACTAAATTACACAAAATTAGAGTGATGCGTGCCTTTCTCTTTTTCCTTCTGTTCTTTTCGGAGGAAATTTCATATGGGTGTCTTAGTACCTCTAATAAATGTTTTTATGAACGAGAGAGTCAATGTATATATTACTTGAACAAGATAATTCTCCTAAACTGTCCTCGAGAAAAACAAAGAAATCGAATCTTAAATTCAACATATTGATTAAAGTTTAGTGAATGTAGACCGGTGATATTTATGAACCTCGAAAGTTGACGTTATATATGTCGAATTTAAACGGGATCTTGCTCGGTGACATTATTATATCTTTAGTTTGCTATCTTGGCATCTCGCCCTCGATCGAAAGTCAATCATAAAGGAATTTGGCAATGGTATAGTGCGTATTCCGTATTATTTTCTTAGTTCAATGTTCAATTTTTTTTCTCCACGAATCATGATGAAGAATCGAAATGGAGAAATTTGTTGCGTCTAATTTTCGGTGTTGCTCAAGTTCAGCTTATTTGGTATACCAACCTCTGATTTTGAAGAAGGTAATTTATCTAAGTTGTCCTCCACAAAAAAAGTTCCACTCATGCACGCAAATAACTGAGATTGTTGAGTTAGGCTAAGCTATTCATCATTAATGGTCTAATCAATAAGATGAGGAAAACTTCACCATGGAATTTCAGGAGTTTAGGGTTTACCTACTTTTTTTTTTTTTTTGGTCAGAGGGCTTACCTACTTAAAGGTGGATTTAATTCCTCTTTTCATAAAAAGAAAAAAATTATCGAAAAAGTCATAAACTTATTGGACTTTTGTCAATTCCATCTTAAATCTTTCAATTTAGCCAATTGAGTGCTAAACTTTTTCATACTTTAACAATTGAGTTTATCCGGCTAACTTTGGCTGGAAATTATTGACGTGACGCTTTGTTTTACGTGGCACACCACCGCTAATGTGGATAATTTTTAGTTATTTTTTAAAAAAATACTTTTGTATTTTTTTTTTTTTTTTTTTTTTTTTTTTCTCCTTTCTTCTTCCTTTTACTGGTGACCGGCCATCACAGGCCATGGCTAGGCAGGCTGGCCTCACCTAGGCAAAGGGTCGCTGTTGCCCTCCACAGGCATATCGTTGCTAAGGATGAAGCCACAAAGCAAAAAAAAATTGGGATTGATTCCTTGCGGCTTGGGCGGAGGCCGGAGCTTTCCGCTTCATAACCGCCCGTCAGCGGCCTAGCTATTTGGAATTAGGGTTATGAAGTGTGTACAGCAATTATAGAGACAGATACGATTGGAATTGGGAGCAACTTTTTTTTTTCCGTGAAAGGGAAGGGTTCCCTTTCATCTCCATGATTTAGGGGTTGAAGATAGATTTCTCTTAAAAAAATTTTTTGTCTTCTTTTGTTGAGTAATTCGTATAATTATATTTTAAACGAAATTTCAAATTAATGTGTATATCATTTTTGTTTTGTGTCTGAGTAGTGGAATTTCACTTTAAGTAAATTATCGATGGGTACCGTTATATGAAGATAATGGAGACCTGCGAAAACATACGGCATCAAATCTTGTATAATCTTATCGGCCAAAAAAAATTCTTGTATAATCTCATTTTGGTAGAGTGAAGAAAAGGCGCTTTGGAAAAATCGCTTGGGCAAAGGTTGCTATTGCCCTCCACAGGTGAGAGCCGGCCTGGCGATGGTCGGTGGCCTGCCATCGCCTGTGGCCACCAGCAAAAGGAAGAAGAAAGGAGACAAAAAATGAAAGAAAAATAAAAAAACAACAAAGTAAAAAATTATTAAAATATTATAAAAATTTGTTCACGCTAACTTTTGTGCCACTTAAGATGGCCGGCGTTCACGTTAGTAATTTCCGATCAAAATTAGTTAAATGGGTTCAATTGAGAAAGTGTGAAAAAGGTTTAGGACTTAATTGAAAATATTGAAAATATTATAACTGAATTAACAAAAGCGTAATAATTTTGAGACTTTTTTGACAATTTTCCCGTGTAAAAAGCTATGCACGTTAAAAAATTTCCTTGGCATATTGAGTGAAAGCATTAAGAAAAGCGTGATATCTTCATTTCTATTCGAGGAAACTTTCTCCAATCAGTTAAGTTTGCATGGATGTGTCTACGTGATGTCCACCACTGATCATCTCTCAAATCAGGGGCATGGTTTGAGAAAGAAGGACGCAGACAAAATATAGCGTTTACTAACAACATTTGCTGTGATTTTTCTCACTAGGAATTTCTCAAAAATATGCATGACCCAGATTAAAGATCGAGAAATTTGGAAATCATTGATCGATCTTATGCCAAAAGCATAGAATTCATATTAATTGGGATTAATCGCATTGAAAGGAAAAGGAGGTTCTGTATAGAGTAACCCACCCCGTGGGCATACATGGTAGGACAACATTATTTTTACTTTTCCTTTTTGACGTAAGCAAACAATGTCGCTTCGAGTCTTGACATGTTACGAAAAGACGGCAAGCATGTATAAAGTTACGGGCAAACTTTATGTGTTTTCGACTAGCAATGAACATTTTTTAGTTAGATCCACACTAACCATTAGCTACTAACGTTGCCCAAGCAGCCATCTTTTTGTCCATGTGCTGCCTTGCTTTCATTCAATTTGATAATGAAGAAAAAGTTAAAATTTTCTAATAAGATGTTCATGAATCGCCTTTCCAAAATCATGTTATTTGCTTGAATGGCATTCTCTAATATGGCGACAAGAGCTTAGAAAAGATTTAAGTGTAAACTTATGGGCCAAGGGCTCTGTAATTAGCAAGCCATGCTACTTGGGTTTTAGGCCCTTATACTTCTCTCTCTCTCTCTCTCTCTCTCTCTCTCTCTCTAATATGTCTTCATAATAGTTATTGGTGATACAGCTCCATTTGTTTTTGTAGAAAATTGACAATTCAAAAATAATTTTCCCAATCTTAATGGCTTCTTATGGCTTGGTATAAGCCATCGGAACTAGAGAAATCTCCATTCGAATTATTGATTTGTCAAGAAACAAACGAAGTCTACAAGGTGTAAAATTTTATGCACTGAAATTCCTTTCCACGATCTTTATTACCACCACCACCCCCATCATTGGCCACTCCCACTGGCCAACCGGCTTGTTGATTGCCGATTGGCGTGATTAGCTTGGTGGTCTCACTAAAGCCATTTAGATATTAGAGTCCAATCCTACTTGGGGGACGTAGGTCAAGCGAGGCTAATCTGATTCATGATAACTACAAATGTGTTATCGACTGGACATATCTTGGTCTAAGTTTGCCCTAGAAGTGTTGGGGTATGATTCATACTTCCTAATAACGGGAAATCAAGTAAGTCTCACTTTAGCAAGGGTCACAAGGGGATAGCACTCCCTGAACACCAAAGGTTTTTATGATTTAAGTTCTCAAGTTTTTATTAGTAGTTTGGGTTTGGAGCTCATGAATAGCTATTGCTATATATATTATTTTTCGATTGTCATTGAGTGATATAACGAGAGGTGTGAGATGCTAATTATAATGGAATTCTCTCCTGGATGTAGTCATAGTTTAAGTATGAACCAAGATAAAATCTCATGTCTCAATTTCTTTTTCTTGCTTTTAAGCTTTAGTTTATTGTGATTGTGCCTATATTCTTAACAAGAAGATCACACGCTAGGACTCAGTGAACAAGCCTATGATCCCATGAACCGGATCCTACGTCTTCCGATGACCAGAAAACTATAAAAAAAATCATAAATATTTTTACGATTTGCCAGCTTAAGTCATAATGATTCGTCATTTCATCCATTCCGGCTAATTTTGGCCGAAATCTTTAATGTGGCGATTTAGTCAGCATCAATTATCTTACATGGCACGATAGATATTAACTTAGGCAATTTTTACAAATTTTTAATATTTTTAAAAGAGAAAAGAAATAAAAACGAAAAAGAAAATGCAAAGAGAAGGAATAATACTAATAATAATAACGAGTATTTCAAAAAAATTTCACGTCGGCGTATGTCGTGTCACGTAGGATAATCGATGTTGACTAGCTCATCGCGTCGAGTGATATTGGGCTAAAATTGGCAAATCTTAAAAAATTTTAAGACTAAATTGACAAAATTGAAATATTTTATGACTCAATTGGCAAATCATTAAAATGTTTAGCACTAAATTGGCCAAATTAAAAGGATTATGATTGAATTGACACAAATACAATAGATTTATAACTTTTTTGGGTAATTTCCCTCCGAGGGCTAGACTCAATTGTCGACACCGATCGTGCCAACGACCAAGCCAACCACAACTCTCCAGAGTCGAACCTCGATCTCAAGCAAATGAGCCTGGGTCCTGGCGATTGTTCCCTGTAAAAGCATGTCCAAACTGTTAAGTTGGACATGCAGATGAAAGAGGAGAGCAGCATTTTCCTCCAACTCCGATTGAATTGAACTCCCTTTGAACGATGCCTTTTATCGGATTACCAACATGCAAACTTAATCACAATTAAATATCAATGACATTCATATCCGGAACCGACCAATCATAGGTACGAGTAGGGGGTGTTCCCTCCCACCGACATCGTAAGAAAATGGATTACAATTAATTTGGAAATGGACCCATGAATCTACTATCACTTAATTTGAAAATTACTTTCTCCCTTTCTCTCTCTCTTTTTCCCCCTTTTTCTTCCTCGAGGATTTTACAGGATAACAGAGGATCTTTCCAACAATTTGATGAGCATGCTCGAGAAATTTAGTTGAAATTCCTTTCATCCTTCTTAGCAGGTTGTGAAGTTTGACTTGAGATTCTCTTATTACGACTTGACGTGCCACGATTGGGTGCCTTAGAAAAATGATGGACACGATGCGAACAAGCATCCATCGATCCTCGACTGAACATCGACGAATCTCATTCCTTTTCGATTTTACATTTGTTCCTATCTGACATGCAATGAGTTTTGATTCTCGATGAAAAATCTAGACATTCATCCATCCATCCAATTAAGCATGAACTTGCATGCATTTCGCTATCTCTCAAGAGTTGGTTGTCCAGATAAGTGCTCGACTCATGTGCGGCAGATTTAGTATTCGAAAGTTTCTAAATTTATCGCACTTTTGCCAATTCAATTTTAAATATTTTAGAAGTGTCAATTGAGTTATAAACATATTTATGTTTTGTCGATTGAGTCCATTTCGTCAATTTTGATCGAAAATTTTTGAAGTGAGCACTAATCATCCTACGTGGCAGAGCCGATATTAATGTTGATAATTTTCAATAATATTTTTATCTATTTATTATTTATTTATTTATTTTCTAATTGTGGTCGATGAGGGTCGCCGCCTTTGCTCGCGTCCGCATTAGCATCGCCCAATAGCCGATGAGAGCTCGACGATCCTTGCTGGCCACACTAAGAAAAAAAAAAGAAATAATAAAATAATACAATAATTGATAAATTTTTTAAATTTTAAGGAATTGTGCATGTCAATAATTTTCTATCAAAATTGATCCAGATTAATTCAATTGACCAAATATAAAAATATTTTTGATTCAATTAATAAAATTAAAAATTCTATGACTAAATTATCAAAAGTGTAATAAATAGATAAAAAATTGATCGATTTTCCTTATAACAAGTGTCCCGAAAGTTCGCAAAACTTTTCAATATACGAAGTATCTTCCCCTTAAAGATAACCGCAGGAGACGTTACCGGTATTGGACAATACACGTAGACGATTGTTAATATGGAATCGTACAAATCCATCAAGTCGGATGTCCGAAATTGCAATATATACATATATACACACATTTTTAAGCATAAATTATATTAAAAAAAATTCAAGGCATGCAGAGAGGGACGAATTATTACAAAGTGCGAGTGGGGCCCACCTTGTGCCCCCACGAGACGACGACACGTGGCTTTCCCACTCAACCCCCCACTGCTCAGGCAGGGCGTGAATAGATTTCCATTGCTGTCCCGTGTGTGGGGGGTGCGCACTCCAGTACAGTGCGTACAGTGCTCTCTCGGCCGATGGGGGTCGCGCCACGTGTCAGGGACAGTGGGGCCCGCAGCCCTGACGGCAATGCGAAGCTACGATTCTTCGCCTCGTTGGTCCGCCCGTCCATTATCCGCCCGGATCGGGACACTCCGAGGGCTGCGATGCGACGTGTCAGGGATTTTCAACGGTCCCGATCTGGTCCAGGAATTTGCGGGGGGAATGAATGATGCGTCCCCTGGCTTCAAGTGGGGCGCTTGCTTTGTTCGCACGCGAGCTTTTCTGGCTCGGCGGCTCCTCGATTAAGCGCGGCTTGATTAATCGCTGATTAGTGGCGATCAAGCTTTCGTCAGGAGACTTGGCCCGAGCCGAGCCGATGGAGCTGATGGTCCGGCCATTCGTTACGCAATTATCATGCGATGGAGACGTTCCTTATCTCGGGGAACATATCGACGGGGACCAATTTCTTTTGGCTTTCTAAAGTGGATGGTTAATCAAGTGTGCTAAGGAAAGGGGAAGAAGAGGTCATGACCCATTCGGTCTAAATTAGCTGCTAAACCACGTAATAATAATACCGTTCGTAATAGGACTACGTGAAAATTCATTCATGGCCCATTTTTCACGACTTTCGTAGCTTTAAGCCATTTGACATTTTTGACATTTCTCACGTGAATTTCAATCCAATTTTATCTACGATATTTGACTTTCATTTATGAAAAAGATTAGTCACATGACATACCATACTCACGAGATTATAAATCTCTCTTCAAATAAGTACTTAAAAGTTAGCGCCCACTATTACTTGAATCCCGATGCTTGGATATAGGCATGAGTTAATTTTCTCTTCTTATTAGATGTCGCGTGCCATTGAATATAATTGGAATATTAGCTGACTCTCAATTAGTGTGTTCTGGAATTCGTCACGTTCAAATTTGAAATTAATGAGATGTCGTAGGCGTCCTTGTAATTTAAATAAGATGTCGAACGCTAATAAAATATTGAGATGTAATGATAGGTTAAGGTTAATCAAGCACGTGTCATCATTCGAGTTTGACATTTCTTCCCGGTGGGGGGAATAATTGCAAAAGTGAGTGCGCGAGAGAACAAAAGCCCCGTTTCGTGCCTCCCTTGGAGGATCTAGAAAGGCTAAAAAGCCCGTAAAAAGAGTCGTTTTCTGTAAAACCGTTGTTCGATCAAATTACCTTAAGGTCGGCTCGCCTTCTTGATTAGCGCAATATGCGTCCGTGTCCAGATCAATGGAAAAAGCTCCTCGCTCACTTTTAGCCATCTCGGAATAAGTTAAGTTCCATTATTCTCTGTGAGCTAGAGAGAGAGAGAGAGACAGAGAGAGAGAGAGGACTATCAAGCTTCCATCTCCGCGTGAGATAAACAAGCAGTGACTTGAAATAGAAGGCTCTCTCTCTCTCTCTCACACACGCACACACACACAGTGACACAGAGGCCCAAGGCTTTTCAGAGGGGCTTCTTGTCTGCAACATCTGTCTGTTTCCAGAAACCAGTAGCTTCTCCACATCTCGCTGTTTCTTTTGTGCTCTTCCTCTTTGGGGTCTGTGAAGTTTCTTGAATGGTCTGCTTTTTATCGTGGTGCTGAATTTTTGTAGTGCTGAATGTTTGCAGTGCTTTCGCTGTTTTGATTTCTGGGGAGTTTTGAGTTTCTTGAATTTCTTGATGATATTTGCGGTGTTCTCTTTCTTACGAGAGCCCATATGTGAATCCACTGTCTGAAACGGAGATAATCTGTCTTCCTCTTGTCCTCTTGCCAACTTCTCTGCTTTAACACTTCGCCGCTTCACATCGCACTCGAAAATAAAAAAAAAAGCTCGACTTTCTTCACGGATTCCCCAAAACCCTGTCTGAACTCTGGACGCTCCAATCCCAATCTCTCCTCTTCAGCTGAACCTAACCGGGACAAGAATCGGTTTCGCACATGCCCTTTGAGCTCTAACTCACAGATTCACTCTCAAAATGGAGTCTTTTTGGCCTCAAAACCACTGATTTCGACCAATTTTCGGTCCCCGAAACTTTCAGAACTCGAACTTTTTTCTTTTTCTTTTTTGGGTGAGTCTCGCTCGAGAAGCAGGTGAGAAGATGCAACAAGACCCGTCATCACTGTTTCAACCCACGACGAGGCCTCAATTCCCAGAGCAAGAACAGCTGAAATGCCCTCGCTGCGACTCCACCAACACCAAGTTCTGCTACTACAACAACTACAACCTCTCTCAGCCGCGCCACTTCTGCAAGGGCTGCCGTCGCTACTGGACCAAAGGCGGCGCCCTCCGCAACATCCCCGTCGGCGGCGGCACCCGGAAGGCCACCAAACGGGCTTCCTCCAAGTCCAAGCGTCACAATGCCGGGTCTGGTTCGGATGCGGGCGCGGACCACCCGCAAGCCACTGGGCCGAGCCAGGCCCGGAATGGGACCGCCGAAGAACCGTCACAATCTCCGCCGAGCTTTGTCGGGCCAACGTTGGATCTGGATCCGGCCCGGATTTACGGCTTGCCGGTCGACCTGGAAAGGAGGATGCTTGATGTGTCCGGAACCTTCAGCTCGCTCCTGGGGACGAGCGGGCAATTCATGAGCATCTTGGAGGGTCCGAATTTAAACGCCCCAGGGGCGAGCATGGTGCGGTTCGGAGGGCTCGGGGACGAAGCCAAATCGGGCAATGTCCGTGCCCCTGGCTCGGCAGCTCGCGATCCGGGCGCAACGGACGGGCCGGAGAATTTCATGGACATCCAGAACGGGGATTCGGGTTGCTGGACCGGAGGGAGCGGATGGCCCGACCTCGCAATCTATACTCCGGGTTCAAGTTTTCACCGATAGAGAGAGATTGCTAAATTTGGTCGATTCTCTATTCCTTTTGTTGTCCCTCTTCCCTCATTTATGTTCATGTGACTGAGCTACCTGGAATCGGAATGTAGCATGAGAAAATGGAAGGTACATTATACACCTTAGTATATATATATATTCATAGGTATGCTTGGCCTTTGGTTTTTGTTTTAGCCCCCTTTTGTGCTGGATCTATGCTGTCCAAAAAACTCACTTATGTAACTAAATTACAAATTACAGTAGGGTTTGTGATATAAGGTTGTCTTGCACTTGTAGTGTTTTGACTTTTTTACCAAGAAGGAAGTTGATGTTTCTCCATTGCATTGGAAGAGAGAGGAATGCAGCATTCGGCATTGCTTCTGTGCTTGGTTCTTTAGAAATTCAAAAGTCAATTTTATGAACATGGGTGGTGATGATTCGAGATGATGAGGCATGTTCTGACTGAGATGATGAGGTGGGAGTGGGGGCAACAAGAGCCTTGGTTCTAGTTGAATGGGATTTGGCGGTCTGTCTTGTAAAGCATGGACAAAAAAACTAGTTGTGATGTGATCTCATTTGGATAATTATCTTATTACGCGGAAGTTTCTATCTTTGTCGCCCATTTTTTAATTCTGTAAAGTGGTTGCCAAATCGCCCACTCCCTTTCAACTTCTCAAAGAGCCAAAAATGAAATTTGGTTTTTAGTGCTGGAAGAAGAAGGTGCTCTGTGATCGCTCTTCTTCTCGTTAGATGATATTACTTTTTCTAGTACTACTTAGCATTGACTATGTGAAATTCCTCCTGAAAGAAATTGTGGGGTGGGGAAGGTTAAATGGCGATCTTCGGTGATCTCCAATGTCTAATAAGATATTTGACAAACTCCTTGTTTAGGGTATACATTTCTGATCTTAAAGAGTTTATTCAGTCCTTTAATGCAAATGGGCCGAGTTAAAGAGAAAAGTGCTTACTTTAAGGGTCGATTTCATGAATAATTTGAAAAATATTTATATAGAAATAATAGCTTACATCACTTTCTATCTTATTTTAAAAAGTCTCTCGACAATCTTCGTTCCCCACTTTCCTATTTTTACTTTATCTTTCCTGGAATAAGTTTGAATTTCAGTGGTCTTTGTTCCACTCCTCGGCCTCTACTCTTCGGGATTATCCAATTCAATAGCTTGAATCTTGAGACATTCTTCAAATCAATTATAGAATTTGCCCAGATAGGTATGCAAATAATACTTCATTTCACCTTGTACAACTCAAACAAAAACCCGAATGTTAGTTTGGTTGCAGGGGTTATAGGAAAGCTTCATCAAATCTGTGATAGCGATAGCGATAGCAAACATACCCAATTCTTCATCCCCGTGGAAGAGCCACCTGTCTTCGCCTCTTCATATAAAAGGAAGTGGTCTTTGCTGCGAGAGCTGGTTCGGATGGAAATCCAGTTGAGATCCCGGTGAGACAATACAATCGCATTCAATTTTGAGCAATCATTTCAAGAAAAAGGTCGCAGTCATGTGGCTACTAATGTTCTAATAGTTATTGATTCCCGTGGAACGGAATTACCTTTAGCCTCCATCTGATCCATAGAAAATACCTTCTCGAAAAAAATTTTTGGATTTTTCAGCATTTCGTTCGCGAAAAATAAACTAGCTTAGGAAAATATTTTCCATTCATGAAAAAAAAACCCTTCAAAGTGTGAGAAAAATATTTTCTTTTTTTTTAGAAGTGAAAATCATATTTCTCATCTTTCCTTCTTCCTCTCTTTCATACTTCCTTTACTTATAATTATTTTTTTCACTTTGTTTTCATTTTCTATTTATTTTTAAAAAAAATCAAAAAATATATTTTTATTTTTCTCCTTTTCTTTTTATTTTTGATATTTTTCTTTTTCTTTTCTCCTTCTTCCTCCTTCTTCCTTCCTCCGATTGCCGCTCCTTCCTTCGACCGCCCTGTGATTGGCCATGACTTTGCCCGACGAGCTCAAGGCGCTAATCGTTGTGATTTGAGCTCGCTAGAGGCCGGTGAGCTTCGAGCTCGGCCGAGGCCGACAAGCTCGAGCCTTGCCACAAGGCGGCTAGACAGAGCTTACCGACCATGGCCGAGCTCGAGCTCACTTGCGGCTGGTCGACGACCATGGCAACAGGCCGAAACCAAAAGGAAAAAAATTAAAAATTAGAAAGAAAATAGAAAAAGGAAAAAAAGAATAATTACAAAATTAAAAATGTTTCAATTTTTTTAAAAAATGAAAAGTAAAAACGGAAAAATAAAATTTTATTAAAAGGAATTCATGGCAAAATATGATTTTTTCATACCAAAGGGCGAAAAATATTTTTGGTCTTTTTCATAGTTTAGCCAAACTCCGAAAAATATCGTCATTTTCTTGAAAAATAACTTTCCGGAAAAAATTTCTCAAAAATGTCATTTTTCACCAAATAAACGGAAGCTTAGGGTCTATTTGATAGTGATTCGATTCTCCGGAACAAAAAAGGATCGAAATGTATTTGATAACGTAAATGTTTTTAATTATGATTCTGTTCTAGAGAACAGTTTTGGAGCAAAAAAGAATAAAAAAAGTTGATTCTAAAAAAAAGAATTACTTTTGAGAATCATAAAAAAGAACAAAATCTCAGTTCTTTTGAAAAGATTAAGTTCATGTAGGCTTCCACGTGAACTTCTAAACATTTTTTTAAAAAAATTAAAAATAGATTTGAAAATCTACTAACTACTAATTTTTCTAAATAATTTCTATAAATTAAATTTAAAAATAACCTTTAAAATTTATCAAAAAATAGTTAAATTTTTTAAAAAGGAGCAAATTTAAAAATAAAAAAAATAAAAAATGCAAAAATATTAATTTTTTATAAATTAAAAAAATGGGAAAATTAAAAAAATGTAAACAAAAACTTTAAAAAAAGTTAATTTTTTTAAAAACATTTTAAAAAAGATGAAAATTAAAAAAAAAAAAGAATTCTTGCTACCTGGTTGTTCCCGAGGAACGAAATTTTGTGCATTTCGTAAATGTGTTACGGTAGTCTAAAAATCATATAGGGAACAAAATTATAAAATACATTTATACTGAATCACTTTTTTGAATCGGAATCGTTATTAAATAGGCCCTTACGGGTAAGCAAATTGCTGTGTGTATGCCTTTTGATTAGATAACTCCTAGCATTTACATTCGGGCACAACGTTCTTGAAAAAAGAAAGACGAGTCAGCGCGACTCTAATGAATTTAATCTTGCTCGCATCAAGGCAAAGGAAAAGGCGGATACCCTATTGTTGACAATCGGATTTCTTCTTTAATCAATTTATCTCTTAGTAATCCTCAAGGAAAAGCACATGAAAAGCGAGACTTTAAAACTTTGATGCGGAGGAAGCTCGTGGAGAGGCCGCTTTAGTTGTTTGATATGAGCAAAGCCAACGCTTGCTTGGCTCTTTCTTCTTGATGGGACGATAACTCGAGATAGAATATCTTTAAGAGAATAAAACTCTTTGTCTGATTCCAGATAATGGCATGGAAAGACTAATTCTGATTTGGATCATCTCATGTATTCAAGGGCATCTCTTTTAGTTTGCACCTAAGAGTGGTTGGACATGTTGATACAAATTTTAAGCCGATGAATCAACAGACGACACTTTTTTTTTTACCCATGTAAGACCCCGCCTTGCCTGAAGAACATGATGGGCGATCCTTTGTTCCATCAAGAAAATTCTAGACCTATCGTATGATAGTTAATTTAGTCTTTAATTTTAATTTTGGTCAATTAAGTCTTAATTTTTTTTTTTATGATTTTTCAATTTTGATCGATAATCGTTGACGTGGATACCAATCATCTCACATGATATGGCCAACATTGACGTAAGCACCGCATAAGGACCGCAAAATTGCTAGTTCCCTTCGCCGATAGGTAAAGTCAGCCTAGAATCACACATTAGGCCAATCCGAGTTGCAAATCCGGACGCGCTAAACATTGGTAGCTACGTGTTTGGGTCATATTCAGCTTCGTGGATCTTATCCCAACAGGCGAGCCAAGTTGGGCATCTGTGTATGCTTTGGGTGGAAGAGATGCAGGGAAAAAAATTTGGCTGGGAAATTTCGAGCGATGGTTCCAATTCAAGTTTAGATATTTGACTTTTGTGATTTGTTGCTGCGAACGACTGTTGGAAGGGCAGAGAAATACGACTTCCTTCGCCAGTAACTGAGGGGTCTGTGTCATTGTAGATATGAATTCCAACAACAGTTATCCCAATCAAAATACCCATTTCTATTAGGAAGTGATTCTATAGTTGCTTGCGGGACAAGTAAATACCCGAGAATGGCGAACCGCGTCGAGAGAGTATCTTCTTCTTCCACGGTGATCGTGTCCCGTTTTGCCGATGACTCACTACCGTAAATGAAATCACATTCCGACATGAAAAGTGGGTAGGTTCGCTCTCACTCTTTTGGGAACTTTCATAAACTTCCTCGCCATGAAATAGTAAAAAGACAAAAAGGAGAAAATTATCAAAAAAATTCTAAACTTATTGCAATTTTGTCAATTCAGTCTTAAACAATTTTTTTTTTTGCTAATTCAGTGCTAAACCTTTTTATTCATGCTAATCTTAAACCTTTTTTGACAAAAAATTTTTTAAAATTTTTGTATTTATGTCAATTCGGTTCTTAGGCCAAAACGTAGTGTGGTCGATGCTTCGCGTAGCCAATTTGTAATTATATTATAACATATTTTTGATTTTATTTTCTTTTTTTCTTTCTTTTTTTTTCTTCCCTTCTTCCTCCTTTGGTTAGCCAAGCTCGCCGACGGCGAGCCTCGCCCCGCCTTAGTGAGGCCGGCCTCGCCATCAACTGGTGAGCTTTGCCCTTGCCTTTGGCCGTTAGGCTCGGCGGCTGGCCAAAGGAGGAGGAAGAAGAAGAGAAAAATAAAATAAAAAAAAGTTAAAACAATAAAAATATCATTTGAAATTGGTCACGTCAACGATTTTCGCCAAAATTGATCGAAATGACTGAATTTGTACAAATTCAAAAATTTTATAATTGAATTGGCAAAAAAAAAAAATGGTTGAGGACTAAGTTAGCACAATTTGAACAGAAAAAAAGTTGGCACAATTATAATAGGTTTAGGACTTTTTTGGTAATTTTTCCTAAAAAAAGACATAATTAGTGCGTAGTTTTGACGGCTTTCTATTTCTTCCGCATTCTTACGTAATGTCGCGATTGATATTGCAATGGCTCGTAGCTGATATTACAAGAGGATAAATTATCACTTCATAATAAGGCCGAGGCACAGATTATTATGCCTACTTAAGTGTGATTAAACTGTTAATCGTGTTAATAGAGGCTAACTGTTGCTAGAAAAAAGCTAAAATTGGAGAGGAATGTGGTTAATCCTCTTGCGTGTGCCTAACCTGCTGGTCACAGGCCCAGTCCAACATGCTCTAGGACTCTTAAGAATTTTAGGCTCAGTCCAACAATCTTCTCGATATTGGATTAGAACCTTTTTTTTTTTTTTGGCTTGACCTCCATTTTTAATTCGTTATTTTCTCTAACCCTACCTATCTAATGGTAATATTATACCTTAGTGAAGAAATTAATGTTATGTGTCGACTAATTTTAGAGAATATATCCAAACCTTTGAATGATTCACTCTAAACTTCGAATTCTACGAGAGCGACTTATACAATAATCTAGTATGGGCTATATCAATTCATTTTCAGATCCATCTTTTAAAATGACGCGGTTATCGTTTGTGCGGATTATATGAAAATTTTAATCAACTTTTAAAATTGAAAAGAGCTGATAATTTCCTCTATAATATCAAAATATTTTTAAGTTAATATCACAAAAAATTTTAAATTGGTACACATGTGAAAATTTTACTTTAAACTAATTTTTTAACCATAAAAAAAAATCATAAAATGGTACACTTGTGATAAACGTACCACAAACTAATCTTTTAACCACAAAAAATCCTAACCAATACATCTGTACATCCGTGACAAATTTACCATTTGTGAATTTCAATTAGATTGCGTTAATATCAGGAAAAATCTCAAATCAATTCACCTATAGCAAATGGAAGATAAAAATTCTAAACGATACATTCGTTAATTCGTCGCTAACTCAATTTAATTTGATGGTAAAATTTAATAGAAATTAAGGTAGGGTAAATTTGTCCAATGACATATCAATTTGAAAATTTTAATGATTAAAAAGTTAATTTAACATAGTTGTATCATAAATGTATTAATTAAGAGTTTTGGATGGTATTAACCGAACTTCATCGGTATTTCATAAATACCGGGATTGCTTACGAAGATTTTCTTCGAATTCAACCTCCAAAACGGAATATCTCGATTCTCCAGGGGCCGACGAAGAAAGAGCAAAAACTTAGACCACGGAGAGACGGCAAGAGACCTCCCTTTCTCTCTCCTTGCGGCTCTCTCCGATTTCTCTTCGCGAACCGATCCATCTTCGATTCTTCCATGGAAGCATGTATTGCGTATTTGTTCCCGTAGCTAAGCAGAGCTAGAGAAGCAAATCGCGCAAAGTATCCAGTGACGAAACAATGTTCGGAGCCTCTTCCAAGCTCGGTCGCGGCGGCGGCGGCGGCGGCGGCCGAGGCGGCGGTAGCGGAGGTGGAGCGAAGCGATTCCCGCGCCGCAGCCTTCGCAACGTCCTTCAGGAGCGCCAGGTGGCCGGCACTCCCTACCGGGCTCCGCTGGACAGCGCAATCGCAGTTCTGGCCCTAATTCGGGCCCGGCCGCTGTGGAAGAGACGTTCAGCCTCGTTTCCGGTAACAACCCGCTCACCTTTGCGATGATCATCCGTCTAGTGCCGGATTTGGTGGAGGAAATCAGGCGCGTGGAAGCTCAGGGCGGTAATGCGAGGATCAAGTTCGATGCCAACCCGCATAATCCATTGGGCAATGTGAGCTTCTCCGTTGAATTTGACGAGAGCTTTATTTATGATTTGCAATTGCCTTTTCTTTATTCTGAATTTGTAGACTGTCGTTAGGCTTGAGGGATACGTGCTTGTTGGCTTTGTGATTGAGGCGTAGCTTGATTTTCTGAATTTTGAGGCATTGTACGGTGGTTGTGATTGCGGTTGATTTGTGGTTTATGTTCGTAAAACTGTGTTTTGCAATTAATTGGGCATGACCAAATATCTTGTTGAACGGTGTCTGGTGAGGTTTCTGCAGACTTGCTTCTTGTTTTGCTTTCTTGACGCATTGTCAATAGCTGCGCCGTTGGTGATTTGATTTGGGGAGCACATTTTGTCTCTCACAGTCTATAATCTGCGTAAAGGTCAATTATCTAGTGGAGGAAACAACTCTGAATGAATGGAGTGACCATTATGCGACTTTTTGACAGCTGATTTCTTTTTGTAAGGTTCCGTCTCCATGTCTTGACTATGATTAGGTCCTCAGATTTATAGTGTCATTTTGATCATCACTCGAATGTTAAAAGTGATAAACCCATGTTGCAACCACAATTGGACAGCTTTAATCTGTGGCCGCGTGCCTTGTGATACCATTTATCCATGTACACAATCAGAGTTCAGAAGCAACACCGATTATGGAATGGCCCCATGTTAGTTTCATAGGGTAGTTTTGAATTTCTTACAGGGCAGAGGGGCCCACTCTTATGTCATAATGATTAGCCTTTCCCCAAAACATTCCAATTAGATCGGGTGATCAGCTTTATAGCCAGTTCCATTTCTTGAGTTGGGACTTTGAGAATTCGAGGCAAAATCTTATTCATGCGGGAGATGCTTCAATTCTCTTCCCTTATAAAAATAGTCCATCATCATCTGTCTAGATAAAAGGTTTGGTTTTATGAGAAGGTTTGGGCTCATGGTACTTCTCTGCTTTTCTGGGACCTTTAAATCTATTATTGTTCATCCTTTTACACTTTCAACAGATATTTTCATTCGTTTATGCTCTCTAAAGTTTGATATATCATCAGGTCATTGATGTGGGAGGTAAGGAGTTCAGATTTACATGGTCACGGGAGTTTGGCGACCTTTGTGACATATACGAAGAAAGGCAGAGTGGTGAGGATGGAAATGGTCTGCTTGTTGAATCTGGTTCTGCCTGGCGCAAGTTGAATGTGCAGCGGGTCTTGGACGAGTCAACTAAGAACCATGTGAAGATGCGGTCAGAAGAAGCTGAACGGAAGCTTAAATCTCGAAAGTATGTCCATGAGTGTGAAGATGTCTTTAAATTGTTGACATTCTTTCGGTTTTCATACATACAGACATGAAAACATGCATCAGTGGATGTGTTCACATCTTAATTTGTGATTTCAATATCTATTAGTGCTGAAATTGATTGTACAGGTTTTTTGGTTGGTCTGTTATTGATGAGGAAGGACATTAGCCTGCTTTAAAGTTTAAACTATGGCTTGAACCATTTCACACACAGTACTTTTGATTGGTGCATGGCAAATGAAGAGAACGGCGAGCATGTTAATTGCTGTCCGTATTTCCAGGCTACTGTCTTCACTTTTTCTGCACAACATAAATTAGCATGATTCCTGATTGCTAGTTACTATGTTAAAAAAGCTTTCTTTATAACCATGAGCTTTTGCAAGTTGGGTGTCATCTTGGCAGTTTCATTGTTTCTCTTTCCAGTCATCGTTGAAAAACATATTTTTCTGAACTATAAACCTCACAATTGATTATGGCATTGCCACTTCTGATGGCATTATCTTTTGGTTGAGTATTCATTTTCATTTGATAGTCCCCTGTATTTGCATTAATGCATTCTGAGGTTATAAAGTTTAATCGTACATCAAGAAGTATGCTTCTTTTCCTTGGTTCTCAGTTCTGCTGGTATTGATGTTTGGCGATACTTCCGTAATAAAAGAAAGGCTAGATTCTCTTCTGACTCTGCTATTGGTGACAGGGCTATTATTCTTGAACCTGGAAACCCGTCTATGAAGAGTCAAATAAAGCAATTAGCTGCTGTCGAGGGTAAGCTTTCCACTAAAGACAACATATTACTTTCGTGTAGTGTCTCTTATTGTTAGGCTAAAGCTTCTAGATTATTGATTTTTTCACATTGTTCACTTCATAATGAAGTGACATCTCTTTCACTTTCAATGGTGCACACATGTCAATGTTCGGGAGAGTTTTAAGGATGAGAGCTCCTTCAACTTTTGTAGATGAACTTGCATGTACTTAGCAATTAAGGGTTTTCAGAAAGAATAGAAATTAATTAAATGATGCTGTTGAGTTGTCATCTTACTTTACCAACACTTGTTGGGGTTTAGCATAGTACGAGTAAGCTGGTAATTTGTTTTGCAATATATTGCATGAGTCTCCTTATTGTAGTTTCGCCAGATTTGACTGAACGTTGCTTGTGTTTTTCTCTGCATATCATGTAACAATTAAGCATGATAATATTCCACGTGCTCTGCTTCCAGTTAACCCACGAAGGATGGCTTTCATGCAAAAGAAAGAGCCACCATTCAAGAAGCAGAAAGTTGGTCCATCTAGCGGTGAGTGCGGCTATGAGATTGGTTCTTTCAGTCAACAATCGCAAACCTGATATACGTGGATTTATTCCATACCCATGATTAGCCTTTTTCTCTGGCATCTCCTTTTCATGATTATTAGGACATTTAACCCACATCTATTTAACTATTGCCCCAGTTCCTGTTGGCGGCCCTCCTAAATCTGCCTTTAAATCAAACTTTTCTATGCCTTCGAAAACTGCTGCAAAGGGTAGAAGTTCATCCTCACCTCTACCTTCTCCACCTGACCAATCTGGTGCTTCGACATCTCCATCTGGAGCTGCAAGCAATTCTAAGAAAAATGTGGGTTTGGGAGATACCGTGGAAGCTGAATTGATGAAAAGAGATAGTATTGACACGTGTGAGAGGAACCCAAGCAAGGTTGCCAGGGCAGTGGAGGAAAGACCTCGGAGTTCCAACTTCAGTGATAGGTCTATGGATTTGCAGAGCATGCTAATCAGTTTACTCAAAGAGAACCCCAAGGGGATGAGCCTGAAAGTAAGTGCACAGTGAAATCTATTAATTATATTTACTCAAGGAGAATGCTAAGGGGATGACCCTGAAAGTATTCTGATTTGTAGGTCGATAAGAAGTTATAAGACCTCCATAGCCTGGCTTAACTTATTTCAAATTGCATGCTTCAAGACATCTTAGTTTATGTGCAGAGTTTCCAAGATTCCTTCTCATTACCATGTAACTTTGTCTCTGGCAGGCCTTGGAGAAGGCGGTTGGAGATGCAATTCCAATCTCTGGAAAGAAGATAGACCCTCTTATAAAGAAAGTATGTGCTTAGACCCTTGGATAATCTTGTCAGGCACAAGTGGCAGTCTAATCTCCTCTTCCTCTTTTGACCCTCAGATTGCAACTTTTCAAGCTCCAGGACGGTACTTGCTGAAGCCTGGAGTTGATGTAGATAGCTTCAAGGGGCCTTCACCTGGAAATGGAAGGTATTGAGCACCTGTCAATATAGAACAATATTTTGTTGGGGTACTTGATGAGTTTGAATTTTGCTTCATCTAGAGTGTAATTTTTTCTCCTGTCCTGTGAGGATTCTCTACATGAGAAATGTTTCAGGAAATCAGGGACCATTGTGTAAAGTTTGTTCGTTTAGTTGTCAGCAACCGATCCGTCAATCAATTGCTGAAATTATAGGGCTTGAATCTCAGATCTAAAATTTAGCTTTATAAACTATACTCTTGTCAAGAGTAGTATTGTTCATTTTTTAAAATACTTAGTTAAAAAATTTAAGGGATCTGAAATTTTAAAGGCAAGGGAATTGATTTGGATATGTTATCTATGACGCTCAGTCCTTTTACATTTAAGTGATTATATCTGTAATACACATCTTGGTTTGCCAGCTCTCCTGAGGACAATTACAACCAGAGATCAGCTGCTGAAGAAGATTTGTATCAAACATCTGTACCAGGGCCTACTCTTATTGAGAAAGTACAACCAGGTCAAGGACTTGCAGGATCGAATACCGCAGTGGAAGATGGACTAATTGATTCAGAAACGGTAGATATTGAGCAGAATTCACCTGACATTTTTGGTGATAAGAAGAATTCTGACCATAGTGAAGGGCGGGCTGGCAGTTCTAGTGACAGCGGGAGTGACAGTGATAGTGAAAGTGGTAGCAGTGATAGTAGAAGTGAAAGTGGGAGTCCTAGCGGCAGCAGGAGCAGGAGTAGAAGCCCTGTTGGTAGTGGGAGTGGAAGTAGCAGTGACAGTGAGAGTGATGCTTCCTCCAACAGTAAGGAAGGGTCTGATGAGGATGTAGACATCATGACAAGTGATGATGACAAAGAACCCAAGCACAACTTTCAAGTGTCGGAACCCGTGCTATCCTCTTTACCTCAAGAAGATAGGGCTTTGCAGGATGAATTTGGTGATAAACAGGAGGAACATAATTCGAATGTACTTTACAGACAGAAAGACTTGCCTAATGATGGCCAGGACATTGAAACACATGTGAATGCAGAACGTGAAGAACTCATGGGAGATGCAAATCGTATTTCACCTAACCAGAAGGAGCTTCTAGAAAGACAGAATTTTATTGGGAGTTTGTTTGATGAAAGAGAAGAGATGTTCGAGGACAGCTTTAGATGCGAACAGTCAGAATGCCCTGACAGGATTGCCCATAGATCTAGAAGGGGATATAATCTGCAGCACTCTGATGTCAAACGGGATCGAGTGAAAAGGTCAAAAGTGGAAGGGTTGGCTCAACCTTCAAGTCCTGGGGGCCACTTTCCTCAGCATATGAGCCCTCCAATTTTATCCCCAACGGAAGATCCCTTTAAGAGCCCTGTCCCCATTGATGGAACTGACAGGGACATGATGGCCAATCCTGGCTTTCAAAAGGCACCGAGCCAGACATTTCCAGGAAAATCCACTTTGCAGCAAACAGGACGCAGGTCATCTGATCAAGGTCTTCGTGGATCGACCCACAATACCCCAAGAAGACCCAACAAACGTTCTGAGAGCTTGGACCACGATCAAAGGTTCTTGGATAAGAGTTCCACTGTGCAACAAGGGCTTACACTGCAAAAAGATAAATCTAGTAAAGATTCTTATTCTGAAGGTTTCACTACCGAGAAGGTGTCAAAAGGTAAGAAGGATGGTCTAAGTGGAGGCAAACATTCTTTGTCCGCCGGCTCTCTACATGGTGAGACAATAGGAAAGCCAAAGGACATCGAACAGAATTTAAAGTTGCACACAGGACCCTTGCCAAAGGATCATGGTAAAAGTTTTAGTGACAGATCCTCTCCAGCTAATGTAAGAGGTGCCACGCTCCAAAGGGAGCTTTCAGACTTGGAGTTGGGTGAATTACGTGAACCAGCTCCAGAGGAGGCACCTGTGAAGAAGCAATTTGAGAGGAAAGGTTTGTTTAAGCAGCCTGAAACCAAATCAACCAATTCAGACAGCTGGAAAACAGACTTAGGTAGAGGAAAACCTCCTGGAATGTCATCTGCAGACTCAGGAAAGCTATCTCCGTCCAATTCAAGCGCCAGAATGTCAAAAAGTTCTGAGGGCTTCTCCAGGAAAAGATCCCGAGATGATGAATTGGCAACATCCATCCCACAAGGCTCACAATCTCAGTTGCAACAGCCCTCGAGGATAGATCACGCAGAAATTGCTGCACCATTGAGTAAGACGTTGGATGCAAGTAAATCCAGAAAGAATGAAACAGGAGAAAACCAAGGTACTGTTTTAGAAGAATTTGGAAAAAGTCAAATAGTAGCATTGGCTAATGGTTTGCAACAGCCTGATAAAAAAAGGGGGCAGGTTTCTCACTTTTTAAGAGAAAGTAAAATACACGCATCCTATACAGTGGGAAGCATGATGAATGGACAGAAGGATGTCATTTCAGTTCGTAATGGTGGCCAGAGAAGGAGAGAATCGTCTTCTGATGAAAGTAGTTGTTCTTACTCAAAGTATGAGAAGGATGAACCGGAGTTCAAAGGGCCAATAAAAGATTACGCTCAGTAAGTTGCTGTTTTAGTACTTTGATGATTTTTTCTTTTCCCTTGTCTTTTTGCCAAATGTTGAATATTTGTATCCTACCATAAAGAAGTGGACTTACTATTTGGTGTCTTAACTGAAGTTGTAATGTTATGTTAGGTACAAAGAATACGTGCAGGAGTTTCGTGACAAATACGATAGTTATTGTTCGTTAAACAAGATACTGGAGAACTACAGGTGTTTTGATAAATCCTGTTCATCCTTGTGTACAGTTTTCTGATTTCTTTTGCTCGCTTACGTTAAAGAAAACTCAATACCTGTTTTCATGTAGGAACGAGTTTGAGAAAATGGGAGAGGACCTCAAGTTTGCAAGAGGGAGGGATATCGAGAGATACAATAATATTTTGGCACAGTTGAAGGAGTCCTATCGGAAATGTGGAGCGGTATGATCTGATCTAGCTTTCATGTGGATTTTGGCACTTGATGTTTCGTCTTCACTGCCAAGAAATACTGTCTTCTCTTTGCTATGATTTACTCTTTTCCTTTTGACCACCTTAATTTGTTTGTTCTGTGATTGTTCTTCCCTTTGACTTGGTAAACATTTTCTTGGTTGTTGAATGATGTCATTTTGGCTTGCATCGCCTTCTAAATGCAAATAACGCTAGTGCCTGAGCTTCCAACATCCACCTTCACTACGTGAACTGGGTTGTGATCATACATATAGAACAGCATGTAATTGCTGAATTCTGGGATTGCTGGTCTATGAATGATGTTTTGGCATTGTGGCAGCTGTCCTCTTCATGATTGAGTTATGATTTACTTGGTACTTAGCTGATCTCTTCTGATGCATGTGCCAAAGTTTGTGAGATGGCTTCTTAATGTTGTATTGGAAATTAATACTTTGTAGGAGCATAGAAGAAAATATACTATTTCTCCACTATATTACGTTGGTTTTTTTTTTTTTCATCATTTTTAACTTGCGTTTTCTTCACTTGCAGCGACACAAGAGGCTAAAGAAAATATTTATTGTGCTTCACGAAGAACTGAAGGTGATATTTTCATAACATTAGAAACTTAAGTTCACGCTAGCGAAAGGCTTCTCTAGTCGCACAAATTCGGTTTATCATTGTGAAATGGATTAGGTTGGTTACTCTTTTTCTTTGGAATCTTGCAGCACCTTAAGGAGATGATTAAAGATTTTGCAAGCGCATACCCTAAAGAATGAGGACGTCAGATTATGCCTATTGCCTTCTCTTGTGTCGGAAGTTGACAGACTCCTTTCTTGATGCATTTCCTCAGCCATCAAATTATGTGCATTTGGTGAAAGAATCATAATGACAGTGGCTCCTGCGTATACCTGATATCTAGATCCATCTGTCTCGCGTCTCGGGAGGAATTTTTCTTTGGCTGGGAAGAATCTTCTCCCAGTGCCAATTCTCTTTTGGGGAGATCGGAGGTGGACCAACTTCCTGGTTTTGCATTCGGCCCTTCAAGTGGCTGAGGTTGACTTGAAGACTATGCACACACATGTAAAGGTTGAGTGTGCTCCACCCCTCTGAAGTTGGTTCTCCCATTATTGTGCATAGCTAGATTCTCAATTTTTTTGTATCACCAATTTTGTTAGGCAGTCGTTCTCGCCTTCTCTTCCTCTTACAACTGCGATGGGTAAGGGGAAGAACGGAATTGTAATTAAAATTTTTTTTTCACATATAGATGTAAAACGATATATTCAGTACCAATTTTCTCTGCGATCTCGCTGGCCTAGTCGATATATGAATAGGAGATTAAAGAAGTCCGATCGTCTTGAGAATTCCTTTCCATGATTGGGAGACCAGTGTACGTTCTCCTATTCTTTTTCTGCTGTTATTTAGTCTCAAACGCAGGTCTTTGCTCTCGCCCGTTTCTGGACCACCCCTAAAGGGGGCCGATTGGAGTTATGTTTAGACGCCATCATCGGCATGCCGATGAGACCGGGTGTTTTTGCCGATATGCAAAAACCGGAAAGATTAAGTAAAAGGTAAATCGTTCTCGGAATAGCATTATTCATCTGCCAAACGGTGTTAAGTCGCTTTTGGCTATTTTGGTTTGTCGTCATGTGAACTTGTGAAGGAAGAAAACAATCAGTCCGAGATCGATTCTATCACGCGAACCAAACCAACCCCAATTGGTCTTTTCTCTGTTTTGGCTGTGCCGTTTGCAGAATACTTCAAATCCTGTTGTCGCTCTAGTCTCTCTCTCTCCCGCACGAAATGACCCCTCAATTTGGCAATTTTCAGTGTGATGAGGTTCGATCAACTCGTTGTCTGATTACCACTTTGCTTCGGACTGTGTACGAAATCTGGGCAATCGTAATGGTGATGGTCCTCACTGCATGCTTGAAGTATTTTGGGTTTCATGGCATTTTTCCAGCTTAGAATATGCTTTCTGGGGTCAGCATTTTGATTTTTTTTTTTTCTGTCAATCCTTTAATTTGGTCAGCCTACAACTTGCTTTAATTGGTCAACAAACTTTTCAGGACTCGAGGATAAGATTCACCGCCATCAAGTAGGCCCCCTGCTCATTTTGCAAACAAAAGTAGCTGCGGAAAAGCTTTTTTTTTTTCCATTTACTAATTGTACCATAATGGCAATAGCTCGTTTTTCCCGCGAGAGTAAAATGCATCCTATTAAAAAGAGAAAAAAAAATACCCAAGAGCTTATTATTAGGATGGTGAATTTCACCAGTCTGTTCAAGCCAAATGGTCTGCGAAACCAATTTAAACGGACTCGGCGAAAGGCATTTAATTCGAAAATCTCAATCGATTTCGATGTCTTTCTCGATCGGATTTGATTCGAGCGAGGTCTACTCAATTCGAAATTTTATGAAGTAATCATAAGTTAATGACGGGCCGACGCGTCAAATTAGGCCCGTCCCCACCAATCGTCCCCATGGATCGGCTCTAATGTTTTAGCTTAATTCATCCCATTATAATCGAGTGGTGCTACATAAGTAACTGCCGTCTTGTCTTGTTTTGATGAGTAAAAGAAAAACAGGAGTTGAAAAAAAAAAAAAAAACCAGCACCCTCTCTCTCTGTTCGCTTCTGGCTCTGCTTCCATAATTGCTCACCAGAGAATCGGAGCCAGAATCCAATCGACACTCCTCCTCCCTCGCGCGGCAAATTTCTTCCCTTCTCGAGAACGATCTCTCATTTCCCTTTCACTCCCCTGCGCGGTTGCGTGACGGAGGAAGTTCCCCCAACGACTGAAGGGACAAGAAGAGGAGAATTTCGAGCTACTAGCACTTGCTGCTGGCTGCGACGCTTGCAACTTAGGGCTGTGACGCAGTCCCGAGGTACTCGATTGGTGGACTCGGCGTTCCTCTAGCTTGCTCTGACTTGCGGACGACGCTCGAGAATTGCGTGAGGTGATGTTTAGAAGTGCACTGCTTTTTTTTTTTTTTTTTTTGGGGTCACTGTGTGGTAGTGCTTGCGGGGAGTGGTGATTGTTTGTTTCTGACGTATTTGAGGTTCGGAGGGCTTGGAAATTGACGTGAATTTTGGTTTTAGGGAGCGATGAATTTGAGCTTGATATTGTGAAATTTACTATCCTAACTGCTGCGTCGGCCTTTCTACGTAGAGGCCTATATGTTTCTTGTGACCCGTAAAGATCGCGAGTTTAAGCCGCTTGTGTTACATAGAGTAGCTTCATAGCTGATTCGATGTTCAGGGTTGATTGGTGGGCCTAAAAGTGGCCTTGGTAGGCTCGAGAAGATGGCAGTGGCAGGTTCTGGGGCTTTGAGAATTAGAGTTCGGCAGGGAATGTTTCCTTTTGAATGTGCCTTTATTTGATTGTTAATTTCTTGTGAAGGTGCTGGCTTGTTTAGGGGCACATCTCTTTGAGTAGTGTCTGTAGTTTTTTTCTTTCTTAATAGGTAATGGCACTTCGTTGGAAATAAAACGTGGTACATTTGTGTATTGAAGAAGTATGATGAGCAAAGAAAAAGGTATAGAGGTGCTATACAAAGTAATGCACCTCAGGTCCTCACCTACTGGTATATCATCATGATGATATGGCAGATTGGAAAGGAACATGATGAGATCACATGTTGCGCTTTTCTGTGCTGATGTGCGAGCTTGAAGCGGTTGATATTGTGAAGTTTTTATCAAATTCATCTTCTCAACTATAAACTTTGGCTTTTGGTACAGATAGTTGGTGGGACCAGCTGCAAAACAACTGGGATTGTGGAAAGACGGTCATGCTGAATGTTGCTTCCATTCGGTGGATCAGGTATGAATACCACGATGGATGACATTAACTTGATTCAGCAGGCACAAAGGCATCGCCTGGTGGTTAGACAAATTGGTGAAGAGATTGATCTGGAAATTGGCCCCGGGGACGAGGACCCTTCATTTGGTAACTCCACTCTAATCGGCGGCCCGCCACGAGAACCTTCGTCTGAGGAGCCTGATGACACTAAGCAGATGGTGATGGTTTCTCAACTTCCTAGTGATGATCAGGATATGTCGAGGACACAGCCTTTGAAAAGGAAGAAGAAGGTTGTAAAAAGATGGAGAGAGGAATGGGCTGATACATACAAGTGGGCATATGTTGATGTAAAGGAGGGGACAGCTAGGATATTTTGCTCTGTCTGTAGAGAGTATGGTCGGAAGCATAGACGAAATCCTTATGGGAACGAAGGTAGTCGAAATATGCAAATGAGTGCACTTGAAGAGCATAACAACAGTCTACTACACAAGGAGGCTCTTCGGCTGCAGATGGCCTCAAAGGATAAGATAGTTCCTGATAAACCTGTTTATGTGAAAGGTTGGTCTCATATTTTGAAGTAACTTTTTGCTTGCTTTTGTTTGTTCAGCCTAGGGATTTCACAAGATTTGGAGGGTCAAACTATGGTTTATTGTGTACCTTTTATGTCAGATATTGCATATTATCATCTGTGTGAGCCTTTGAAGTTGTTAATTTGAAAACATGTCAGATACTGCTTTACGTTGGGTGAAAAATCCTTTGCTTGGAGTATCAACATCATTTTGATTTATGCTTTTGCTTTGATCTACATTTTGTGAAGAAACATCGAGAGAGATTTTTTTCAGACTATTTGGGGCAGCAAGAGTAGCTCCAAGTCTTGTAATAAATTTGTCCGGTACAGTTGTTACATATGGATAAACTTGAAAAAATAAGCTAGGTTGTCGTGAAAAACTAATTTCATCTGAAAGTTGACCCTTTCATTACCAGCGGCCAATGAGGTTGCGCTACTCTCCTTCAGTACAAATTGAACTTGCTCATTATGGTTAGATAATCTCATTTTAGGATGCTAAAATAACAAGAAGAGCAACAATGGTAACAACAAAGCCTTATCGTCAAAAGTGGGTTGACTATTGTCATTTCATTCGGTTTTGATTCCAAAACTTTCCTTATTTGTTTCCTTCTGCTGCTTTTTGAAGTCTTCCCCTGATCTTTCGACCTAGTTTCCACACCATAATCACTCTTTGGTCCCAATTAAATGAGTTATCTTGTTCCGTTACTGTTTGCATTTGCAGCCATGGATCTTAATCTGCCTATTGCCTAGTTTTAGAGTTTTAATGTCAACTGTTACAACTGTATTAGTTATTTTCACTGTTGTATTTAGCATTTTGTCATTTTTTTTGCTCTATTGCATCGCTCATGGATTTGTGCAGTCGTATAGCTTTTCTTTTCTACAATTACATGGCTTGGTCAGTGCTTTTTCTTATCCTTCTTTTCATATGTAACTGGTTATTCTTGGGAATGAAAGCCCTCATGTCAAAAACTGCTGGATCAATTGTTGATGCTGCCCTAAAAAGAGATCCACATGAGCTCGAATTCATACAATCAGTTCAGGAGGCGGTGCATGCCTTGGAGAGAGTCATTGCGAAAAATGCCCAGTAAGTTGCCCAGAGGATGAAGTACATCCTTTCTCCAGCATTTGCTGGAAGATGATGCACTGTTGAGGTTTATTGCAGATCTGTTGAAGTTGCTATTTTATCTTTCAGCTACGTCAACATCATGGAGCGCTTGCTAGAACCTGAGAGAACAATTATCTTTCGAGTTCCATGGGCAGATGATAGGGGCGAGACACATGTCAATCGAGGTTACAGGGTACAATTTAATCAGGCGCTTGGTCCCTGTAGGGGTGGTATCCGTTTCCATCCATCAATGAACTTGAGTATATGCAAGTTCCTTGGTTTTGAGCAGGTACTTTTTTGTTCCAATTATATGTCTCTGGCCATTTATGCTTACTTTTCAGATGAAACATCTTTTTGCATGTGTTTTCTCCTGTTAGTTGCACTACATTTGTTTCCATTTGTAGAATCCCAAAGGAGTTCAAAACTTTCAGTATGGCCAAGACTGCATGGATAAGAATGTATAATACTATAAGTTATTGCGAATCCCACTGGCTAAAATCTAAGGAATTGATTACAAGAAAAAACTGAATGTAGGGAAAATTTAGTTCTTAGTTTTTATATAAAGTTCTAATTTTTCCGGATTGGGTTTAGAAAAGTCTCCTCCCTATATTGAGACCTCATACATCTCTCAACGTCACTCTGTTTTGTCTACAGACTCTGAAAAATGCCTTATCACCATACAAACTTGGAGGTGCAGCTGGTGGAAGTGATTTTGATCCAAAAGGAAAAAGTGATAATGAGGTAAAGATGCCAGTCTATCATGATGGTATGTGCATATTAAATATGACAGGATTTCAGGACGTGCGCCTAATTGTACCAGTGATGGCAGATCATGAGCTTTTGCCAGAGTTTTATGAATGAGATTTATCGGTATTTGGGTCCAGATAAGGTACAACTATGCCCCAAATTTTTTGTAATTGCTTTTTCATTTCTTCAAGTAATTTAATTGAATTTCAGGACCTCCCATCAGAGGAAATGGGTGTGGGAACTCGGGAAATGGGATTCCTCTTTGGACAGTATCGACGCATAGCTGGCAATTTTCAGGTACCTCTCAATATCCTCAACTAGAAAGAGCTAAAATTTAAGAATTCCTTTTGCCTCTTCTTTACTTCCTTCTCCGTCATTAGTGGTGATTAATAGAGCTGTCCATTCTTGTATTTATTTATATATCTTACTTATGCAGGGGAGTTTTACAGGGCCTAGGATTTTCTGGTCGGGCTCTAGCCTCCGAACTGAAGCTACTGGCTATGGCCTGGTAAAAGCCATTCATTATCTCTCCATCATTCATTGTCTTGACTGTGGATTGATAGAGTGATACTGTATGCATGTAACTGTGCATGCTTGTGCAATAAAAGTCTGCTGTTCTGAAATATTGCTTTTGCCTGCTATTTCCTCTACTGGTAGAGCATTTACAATTATGCATTATTTGGTTCTGTGAAAGGTGGAGTTGACGTTTGCATGCTTCTGCAGGTTTTCTTTGCACAACTCATACTGTCTGACATGAATAAAGAGCTTAAAGGACTGAGGTTTTACACCTGACTTTGAAATATTTTCAATAGCTGTACAAGTTATTCAAGCAAACTACTTTATGCGACACTTTCCTCAAAGAGAAATGCACATTTTTATCCACTTCTACATGTTTGTATGTTGTATCTCATGAGGTTTTGATGGTGTGCACTAGTCTACTCATACTGTTACATGAACATTTCCACTTGGATACCTATATGACAAGATCGAATGAGTTAAGTTTCTTGGGAGCATAGTCTGTCGCCATTAAATCAGTTTAGTCAGGTAGTATTGTTAATGGATTCCACTGAGATATGGCTTCACAATTTATACAGCGGAGTGAGGTGGTGCTAGATGATCAGGATTCAGTTCCACAACGATACTTTTTGTTCGACTCCATCTCATGTCCTGTTCTTCAAACATTACTTATATGACATTATTTTTATCCAGATGTGCAGTAAGTGGTTCTGGAAAGATTGCAATGCATGTTCTGGAGAAGCTTATAGCTTATGGCGCTGTTCCTATAACTGTATCTGGTGATTCTCTTGCCTGTCTATTCATGTATCTATTATTGTTTTGGACTTTAATTAGTGGAAGAAGTAAGCACTGAGTAATTTTTGTGAGTCACAACAATTACTAACAAAAGGCTTCACACAGATTCAAAGGGGTATTTGGTGGATGAGGATGGATTTGACTATATGAAAATATCATTTTTGAGAGATATCAAAGCCCAACAGAGAAGTCTGAGGTGTGCATTTTATTTTATTATTATTTTTTTTTCACCAAGTGTGAATGCACAAAAGCATTCCTCAGCGGCTGTCATCTGCAGAGATTATTCGAAGACATATGCGAGATCCAAATACTTTGATGAAGCAAAACCTTGGAATGAAAGGTGTGATATTGCATTCCCTTGTGCTTCTCAAAATGAAATTGAGCAGTCTGATGCCTTTAATTTGGTGAATTCAGGTTGCCGTATTTTAGTGGAAGGTAATTATTGTGACTCAACCAATTTTGTCCTTTTAATGTTCCAATTCATTTCATAGACAATTATCTTTCTTTTGCTGATGCTAGGTTCTAACATGCCTTGTACACCCGAAGCTGTTGATGTGCTGAGAAAAGCTAATGTACTCATCGCCCCTGCAATGGCTGCTGGTGCTGGAGGGGTTAGATTTGATTGTCTCTGACCTGTGCATGATCTGTACACTTTATTGCATGCATGCAACTCGTGTGTGGACATTGGAGTCCAATTAGCTATATGGTTTTCATATCTGGCAAATTGACTGAATGTCAGAGCTAGTTTTATGAAAGTCAATGATTGTATTTTGTGTAGAGGTTGTATCTGGGGAGTTGATTTTATCTGCTTAATCATGAGTATAACACATTTTATTCTTTGTTAGTCTCTGTCATTCTTTCTGTTTTGTGCACTTTCTCAAATTTGTTTTTGTTGTATCGTCTCGGTGATGGATGGTGCTGGATGATGATCTTCTATCGAGAAAAGTGTAGAACTGAAAGTGTCAGAAGAATGCCCATAATTAATTAACACTTGTCCTTAAAACGAATTTACTGAGCAGAATATGTTGTGATGTGTTTTTCAGAAACAATCATTGTCTAAGGAGAAGGGAAGAAGGAAAGATATGGAGTACTTACATCTTGGAGAATACTGCATAACAGATGTAATGGCCTTAAATAGTACAGATAGTATTGTTCCTCATAGTGAGATAAGAATTGATCGTTGTTGTAATATTTGTCCAGTCTGTGCTAGGGTTTTACAACCAGGTTAGAGAAAGTGTAGATGTATAAATGGTTGTAATCATGACTTGCTTCCATGGTGCGAAATTTAACAGTTATGCCTGGATTTCGCATAGATCATGTACTGTATATTTTCACCATTATCAAGCTATTCTCAGTAGGATTTTCATAAAGTCGGCTATTTTGTTGGTAAATCTGCTGCTGTAAACTTATGCCTCTGTCAGGATTGATAGAGAAGGCGAAGCTGGGCTTATGATCATATTTGCATTTGCCTTCATAAATGTTTCTGATGCTTGTCCCTATTCTGTTTATGTGATCAATTTATCAACTTGCTAGCAGGTTGTTGCTGGAGAACTTGAACTGAATCATGAGTGTAATCTGCTGCAGTGGTCCCCTGAGGACTTTGAATCGAAATTACAGGTTAGACTTTGCTGCTTCTTTAAAGTGGCCAGGCTTTTCTAAGCAGTTGAAAATTTCGGCCAATACATGCACCAAATGTGTTTTCCTTTCTTCCCGCCAAAACAAAATATATGTCCTTATACTCTATGTTATATGCATATCTCCGATAAATAGATTGTACTTATTTAAAAGTACGTATATGCTAAGGATAGATTGATTTTATGATATTTTATAGATTTAAGGCAGAAGGGCTATGATTTACTGGAAGTCAATAATTTTTACACTTATCCTAATCATTCGGACAGCATTTGTTATCAGTCTTTGTTCCCTCAAGCAAGGTACGGGAAAGGCATATATGTAGAGAGACTAAATTTCTCCTCGTCCTAATTCTGGAAATAAATCTGAACTTGTAGGTGCTTGGTGATTTCATTGTTCGAGCATAAGCTTTGATCAATCCATTCTTAAATCATTTTTTAAGTGTGTTCAAATGACGTGCTTATTCAAACTTAGTTTTTTTAAATGACTCTTAATTGCTTATTTTCATAGATAAAACCTGAAAATCATGACCTCTGCTAATTTTCATTGGCCCATCCTTGTAAAATAAGTAGTCTTGGAACTTGTAAGGATGTGGGAAGTTCACCGTTCTGTCATGTTCGTTGGCAGGAAGCAATGAAACAGATATATCAAAGAGCCCTCAAAGCAGCAACTGATTTTGGTTATCAGAAGGACAATCCAGAGTATGTGCTCTTCAAGAAGTATCCTGTTGTGCCATTTCTGTCATTTTTTCCATGATTCCCGGGAAAATCTGTTGCAATTTGGAATTGGAATCATCTTTTACAACATTGCTCTTCATTTCCTGACATGTTTTTCACCATCCTTTCAAAGGGCATTGGTACATGGAGCTGTAATCTCTGCCTTTCTGATGATTGCCCAAGCTATGACCGATCAAGGATGTGTATAGTGGAGACACCGAATAACGTTGGGAGTTCATCCTTGCTCCTCAGCAATTAGCTCATTCGTACCTGGACTGGACCTGCTAATACTCTGGACGACATCAGTTCAGTGGCCCGAAGCTGATGGACATCTAGGCATTCTTGTAAAGAGCATCGATCATAAGTGTGTCGAAGGAGGCGGGGATCAGTGGAATTCGGTCGGATCTCTTTGTAACATAAGTGTACTCTTATACCAGAGACATGGAAGATAGAATTCTGTCCATAATTTAAGAAGACATGCGTACATGAATAGATTTAGTCGTGATACGAGAAAACGTCCCGATTGATTGCTCGAGTCATCGTTGTTTGCTCCTAAAGATGTGGGCACTGGGCAAAACTTGTGGGGATTCACTGCTCGCGGGATCGATAATTGAAAGTCCTTTTTGGCGCTTATGACATTTGTTTTTAATGTTTTCTTGCTGGCAACTCGTATTCAGAAGTCTCACGCACAGTATGATCTGCCACTCTACCTCTTCCTTGGTCATTGGCGAAGCCCGCAGTCGGCACTTGAGTTACTGCTCGGATAAATTTATAATTTATTGCGTCATCTTTGTTACTTTTCTATGTTAAAACTAACTAATCATTTTGAGAAATTAACGGTTATAGAGATGTTTAATTGAAAATGTTTCTTCTGGTAGAATCCAATAAATAGATTGTTGAAACTAATTTGTCATAATTGGAAGTTGCTTGACATGTACAAAACAAAACGGCCTAATATTTTTTTTAAAAAAGCCACAACTTTAGTTCTAGTTTCAATTCTATTCAAAACTTTTTTTTCGTTAAATAAAAAAAACTCCAAACTTATGATCTAGTTTCAGTTCTACTTTAAATTTTTTCCTCATAAAAAGTAAATCAACTTCAGGTTCGAGTCTCAACTTTACATTGATTTTTTTTTATCATAAAAAATTGCTAATTTTTACTTGAATCCTATATTTGCCTATGTGAATCCTCCGCCAAATATCGTCTTTAGTGATGTAGCGTTTCAATGTTATTTCACTAGTTTTTTTTCCCAAATTTCATATCCAATTAACGTCTTTTAAAGATAAATTTCCATGCCAGCTAAATGACATCTTATTGGATATGAAATTTGGGCAAGGAAAGGAGCAATTAGGATTGACTTTCTTCAAAATTGCTCTTGCTCTTAAGAGATTCATCCTTCCATCTCACTCGGAGATCTTTGATTTTGCGCTCAATTTTCATTCTCTCATGCTATGGAGTCATTTATCTCTCCAGGGTGGAGAGCTCGCACTCAAGACACTCGGCTCAAGACGTTCGAACAACTCACTTAGGAGTTTTTCATTTCTTGTTTGTCAAAAGTAATTTTGGTTATTGAATTTATAAGAGCATATATGGGACTCAAGTAAAAATTGATGATTTTTTATGAGATAAAAATAATTAAGGTAAAATAGTGACTATTCCAAATATCTCGTGTTAGTAATAGTTAAAAGCACATAGCTTCGAATAATTAAGCTATTGAGACGAGAATAGATCAATCACATTAGTAATAATAGTCATCAAATGATAAGATAAAAATCTCATCAAGTGTTCATAATCTCACCTTGATGGGTTTTCCATCTCGAAAGCTCAGGGGTTAAAGAGAAGGATGAAAGAAAGAAAAACAAAAACCGGTTTCTCAGAGTTAAATAAAGCTCGTAACCGGGGTGTTTTATTCGACCGAAAAAAAACAAACACCGGGGGTAGTTTAGGAACATCAACTGGTCAAGGGCAAGCCCGTAAATAACGTTAAACCAAGTGGGCGTGGACGTCTTCCAAGAAAATCTTCGAACGAGTTTAGGGTTTCCCTATAAATAACAGTCTCTTTCGCTCTCTCCCCCGCAGCGCAGGTCGAACTCTCTGGTTCCTCCGAAAGCACTCGAGCCGACCGGTATTCATTTGCCGTATCCATCGTCTGCGATGCCTCCATGCACGTTCTCTTCTAGCTTTTGAGCTGATTTTGTCTGTGTTGCAGAGCCAAGAAGAGGCAGAGGGAGAGAGATGGCGACGGTGCCGGGACAGCTGATTTGGGAGATAGTGAAGAAGAACAACTCGTTCCTGGTGAAGGAGTTCGGGCGAGGGAACGCCAGCGTCCAGTTCAGCAAAGAGCCCAACAATCTCTTCAACCTCAACTCCTACAAGCACTCCGGTACGGATTTAAAACGATTTCGAGCGTTGAACTGTTTCGTCGTGATGAAATTCCTTTTTGTGACGCTCTGGCATCCTTTTGTGTACCGGCGGATGGGGGAAAAATAGAGCGGAGCCAGTTAGATCTGGCGGTGGTTTCGTTGGAGGATGTGGGAAAATGGAGGTTTGGAACGTTTTGTAGGTTCATTTGGAAACTGATTTTAGTTGTTAATAGATTGAACGTGACATCCACTGTTGGTAGCCGTGCCAGTCGAATGATTCCGTGAGAATATCGTTTCTTGTGGCGGATGGGCTTACGTTGTGCGGGGAAATCTCTTCATTTGACAGTTTAGCGCTTTTAACTTCTGGCGAATATGAGTAACTATTTGGAGCTAGATTGGTTTTTCTCATTGCTTTGCGACATTTTACGAGGTTTCAATGGTAACTAAGAGTTTGGAAGTTAAAGAGTGTTTTTTTTTTGGGTGGAGTTAATTGTTTCGTTGATTCAGTTTGAAGATGTTACTTGTGGCTGTCTTGCTTGTGTTGCGCCTGAGACGTGCTTGCTGATTTTGGTCTAAAGGATTTCTTTTGGAGAATGTGGATTGAAGCAATCTCTACTCTTTTTCATCTGGCAAAAGGATTATAGACGAAGTTTTGTGAAGTTTGTGGTCTTTTGTGAAGTTTTTTAAATATCGGGTGTGTTTGTTTGAGTGATATTTTCTTTCAAGAATCAGTTATCTAGACTTTCACGCATTTTGTTTGCTGAAAATGATAAGTTGACAGAAAACAATTTACATTCAAACAAAACATGCACCACACTTGCTCATGATCATGGTTTATTAAATAGGTCGATTTTGTTAAAGTCAAGAAAATGAATCCCCTAACCTGAGAAAAACATTTTCTAGGAAAATGATTTTCCAGAATGCATTTTCCTTTGTTATGAAGTTTTTCCCAAAACATTGATGAATACCCTACCCAGAAAAAGGGAAAAACATTTTCTAGGATAATTTTCCGGAATGCTTTGTCCTCTATTATGAAGTTTTTCCCAAAACAGATTCGTCCTTAGCGAAAGTTGACATTGTGTCGCAATATGATCAATTCTTATGGTAATCACTTGGTCTTCAAATTTTGTGGAAACCAAACTAAATGTTAACTTGTTTTTGTTGGACACGTTAGGTTTGGCCAACAAGAAGACAGTCACTATTCAACCAGTGGGTAAGGAGCCATTTGTGTTACTTGGCACTACCAAGACCAATAAGCAGAATAAACCAGCAGCTTTGCTTCACAAGTCTGTCATGAAGAAGGAGTTCCAGAGAATGGCCAAGGCTGTTGCCAACCAGGTAACCCAATATTAATTGCAAGTTGCTGGGTAATGGACTTGAAATTTATATAAAATTTGCATGGCAGATTGGCCATGTATGGTTAGCATTAGAGGTGGCGGGTTTCGAAGAAAAGGTGGTTTAACGGGGGAGGGGGTGGTTGTCGGAAGGTGGAACCGGCGGTTCCTGAACCGCCGGTTGGCCTTTTCCCTTGCCTCTTACCTTTTTTAAACCGGGTTGGAACCGCCCGGAACCGCGGTTCCGGGCGTTCCATATTCCGAACTGGAACCGGCCTGGGGTGTTTGGACCGTGGCCGGCGCCTCCTCAGTTAGCATGCTTGGATGGGGTGGTGTAATAAATTGCCAAAATGCTAAGTCTTTTTTAAAATATTTGCCTTTTTTTTCTCACTATGTCCCTGGCCATGTTAACTATTCTGGCTGTGATGAAGCATTAACATGTAAGAAGAACCTTCATTACTTGGTTTCTTCAATGAAATATACTACGCTTGGCTTCTGAGCTTGAATGTATGGGCTTTCCAGGGTTAGCATGGAAAGTTCATTTCTTTTAGAGCACAGTCAATCTTAACATGATAAGCATGTTCAATTATACTAGACAATCATATGATGTATGTTGACACCTGTTATTGATATGTTGGATTTTGAATAGCAGACATGAAGAACAACTTCTTTGTTAATTCCAGCAGTGATGAAGCATTTAATGTGTAAGGAGAACCTTTATTTGGTTTCTTCGAGGAAATATAACTACGCTTGGCTTCTGAGCTAAATGATTGAACTTACTTACACAGTTTTATTTCTTTTATTTATGATATGATTGATCTAAACATGATATGTTTAGCTTTTTACTCTTTCTGTTTATCTTGAATGCAGCTTATAAACTGCTAAGTGTACAATTATCTTACTCCGCAATGGGAAAAAACATTAAAAAAAAACAATTGTATGTGAATGAGCTGCTTATGCTTGTCTTTGGATGTTGCCTGCTCAGCGTTTTAAAATTTCACCTATGGCAGGTGGGAGATAACTACTACCGCCCTGATCTGAAGCATGCGGCACTCTCGAGATTGAGTGCTGTGCATAGAAGCCTCAAGGTTGCAAAATCCGGTGTCAAGAAGAGGAACAGGCAGGCTGTTAAGATCCGTGGCAGGAAGTGAGTTTTGATGGAATCAGAGTCCCATCTTTTTTGGTTTGGAGTCTTTCAAGAAATGGTTTCGTTTGCTGCCTTTTTTTTTCTTGAACTTCTTATGACAATGTATTTTTTTATCGAGACATCGTCGACACAGGTTAGCTGAAGAGGAACTTAGTATTTTTGGGTCAAGTGCTTTCCTTTTTTTCTCTCTCCTCCCCACGGTCACCGATTTGCGTTCGAGTTGTCATGTGTCATTCGCCCAAGTTTTTTCCTGGTTCAAATGCTTATCATCACTTGGCTTTAGCTGGGCTGGCTAGGAAATTAGATTACCTGCACCTTTTGAGCACACCTTGTCTAGTCACGTGGTTATTATACACATTAGAGCTTTGGTAAAGAAGGAATGGTCTTCGTAAGAACAGCTGCCTTAAAACTTTTTCTTGATATGATTCTTGCGTTCACGTCTTTGTTCAAACTCTGGTGGCTTGACTTGTGCGTAATCTGTGTCTTCCTTGGAGGCGTAGACTCAACGCATGTTTCTTCCTTGGCCCTCTTTTCGGTTTGCATCTAAAGCCCGTATGGACCGCGATGAGTGATCTACTAATTGCACTAAAGGAAAAACTATTGGAAAGTCGAAGTTGGAGAGGGATTGATTTGATTCTATAGTGGGTCACCCATTTCCTACATAATCGGCCCCATCAGAATCTGATTAACCGTTTTAGTTAATTGTTCTTAATGATCCAGGCTGAGGCTATTGGAATTCTTCTGGGACATGGGGTAATTTCTCAGAAATTGGTGGTTAGGAAGGAGTATAGAAATTCGATGCTACATAATATTCCGCAAGGTGCTGTCTTCACCAGCTGGACAATGGACTTTCCATGTTGGGGAAATAGTCGATGGCTTAGGCCCCAAGTAGTGGAAGTTGGGAGGTTTTACTTTGTCTAATGCCAGACATATAAAACGTGGAATCAATCTAACAGCTCATGGTTTTGCCACAAGTCAATAATCAACGTCCAAATCAATCTCCTCACCAACTATTCTAGCCGAGATTTCTCAATTTTAGAGGGGGAAGAATGAGGGGAAGCCGCCTTTTAATAGGGTTCGGTCCCAACGAGTCGATAAGAATAGAAGGAGTCGTGATTTAACCTTAAGATCCCGAGTTCCTTAAGCCGTGAAACTTATGCACCCGTCTTACCGGGTAATCTCAGGATCAAAGGATATTCTATATTTTCACATGTGCATTAGATTAGATCAAGCATTCCGTCTAAAACATTAACCCAATGTGTGCAATTTTGAAAAGTCAAGTCAATGGAAATAACTTGTGTGCACGCGATGTTGATGTGGTACGAGCCCATATAAAATCATCCCATCTTCAATATTGGCCAAAGCTTTGTAGCTTTGTATCCACTTCCACCACCACCACCACCATCATCATCATCATCATCTTCTTCTTCTTTTCTTCTATAAAACATTCAGCAAAAACCCCAGAAGCAGAGAAGATAAGGAAAGAGAAGCAAGAAGATAACGAGCCTCCGGCGCCATGTCCGTGAAGAAAACTCTCTCTCTAAACAGAGAGAAGGCCGGCAAATCCGCCATACCCGCCCAGAAAACCCTCTCCCTCAACGCCAACAACAGAGTGTCCTCCTCCTCGGAAGCCACGGGTACTAGCAATGACGCCGTTGTTGCGAAGAAGAGGCGCACGGACAGGTGCTTCTCCTTCTCGTTCATGGAGATAAACATCGAAAAACCAGCGGGCTCGACGTCGCTGAACGACGTCGACTCGAACAAGTTGAAGGCTGAGATCAGGCGGTGGGCCAAGGCCGTCGTGAGGTACGCCCGCCAGGTGAGCGACCGCTTCGCGAGGTCGAGCTCGAGCTCCAATGTTAGTGGCTGATTATGTATGCTGGAGATCCCAAAGTTTTTGCTTTCGTCAGGGAGGGATGACAGAGAAGTACCTCAAAGAGAATTGAAGAGGAGGAAAGTGATTGGATGCGGAGATTCGAGACAAGGCGATGGATTTTGTGTGTACATAGTTTGGAAACGAATAACGATGTGAATGAGATTGTGGAAACTTTGATTCTCGGAAAAGAGAAGTTATCGGTGTTTGTGAATTCGTGTTGAGCAAAATGTGTTTCGGTTCAATGTTAGGTCTTGAACTCCGTGAAATGTGTTTCGGTTCCATTGTGATATCCGGATGTTAAACTATTGACCGAACATGAAAAATACCTGGCCCCGGAAACGCCTGAAAATCTCGGGTCGGGTCGGTTCGGGCATTTTTAATGTATGTGGTTTGGTTTCTAGTAATTTGTAAAATAACATAGCAGTGTCATATGCAAGAAGGCCGATCATCTATTGTGATTTTCAGTTAAAGATATGAAGGGTTGAACGCATTCTTCCCCTTTTAGTGGCGAATCTTGTTTTACAATTTTTTTTTTTTTGGTGTGAATGGCCATGTTTTGTTAGATTTTCTCAGTAATTACCATTTGAGCGCTAACGAAGCTCCACGGATTACAACGTGAAACCGGCCATGCCAGATCCTATTCTGGTTAAAGTCTAATGCATGTTTGGTTTTATTCGGTTTGAGTATGTTTAGATTGATTTTCACTTTTCACCTTTTTACTTTTTTGGTTTACCAAAATGTGCAGGCTTACATACGGTGACATTTCTTTTTATAAATGTGAAACACTAGAATTTTTCACAAATTGTAAAAGTGAACACGTAGTTTAACATCCTAAACATCTTGAAATGTAGGCATTTCGAGCTTTGTCAAAATCGAATCGAGTTCGACTTAGATCCGAGTCGACCTCGGTAGATATATGAGTTGAGCTCGCCACCGGCGAGCTCGACGGTTCTCGGCTCATCGGGGCTGGTGGCTGGTGGTGACAACACGGCTAAGCATCGGTAGAGCCTGTTGGGGAAGGTGCGTGGGTTAAGAAATTTTGGGCAAGTGGGCATTCCTTGTGGGTGAATTTGAAATGGTGGAAGGGGCAAACAGGGAGGAGGACAAGTTCATAAATAGGACCATATGTTGGATGGAACTTGGGATGTTAAATCATATGTTTCTAACATTCAAGGTGCGAATTGATACGTAGTTGAAACGTGAGTATGCTATTTAATATTTTCTCTAGAAGAAAAATAAACTTGGGATAATAAGACTTGAACACTCAACATGTTTCGAGGCACTTATTCTGATGTCACTTTTTTCGGAAAAAAAATCACGCATTCGGATTATATGGACGCGACCCTATGCAACGTGTTCGGATATCATCCTTTTTGGAGGCACTTTCCCCCTTGAAGTCCTAAATTGAACTTTTCAACATTTTTCAGCCTTATCTGATAATGATCCGAAAATCCTATCATGCTATAAAATAAGATATCGATTGCATTTGATTGTGATTATCAATTACACGTACGTTTTAAAACGTGACGTTTATCATACAACCGCTATATAAATTTAATTTTTTGGCAAAAAAATTAAAATCACAGACCTCAATTTCATTAATTTCATATATCCGTTTAAATATGCATTTTTTTTGGGTCGGGGATTTAAGCTCGTTCTTTTTTTTTTTTGGGGGTTCATAAATATGCGTTTCATTCAGAAAAGAGAAGTTGCATACATTTCTACAGGGGCATAATGGTCTTTACACGGGGATCTATCCGCACGGAGCGTGTGCATGTAAACGTGTAGGAACCTCGCTTTCCACCGAAGCCTCTTCACTTTCGAAAAATCCCCGAATCATATCAACTCGAGCTCGCTATCTCTCTCTGCGCAAGCCCTAGATCGATCGGTCGATCGATCAATCAATCTCACCTGAGGCCAGCCAGCGATCCCGAGCCATGGGCAACACCGAGAAGCTTCTGAACCAGATCATGGACCTCAAGTTCACCGCCAAGTCGCTGCAGCGGCAGGCGACGGAAGTGCGAGAAGGAGGAGAAGGCGGAGAAGCTGAAGGTCAAGAAGGCGATCGAGAAGGGCAACATGGACGGCGCCCGCATCTACGCCGAGAACGCCATCCGGAAGCGCACCGAGCAGATGAACTACCTCCGCCTCGCCTCCCGCCTCGACGCCGTCGTCGCGCGGCTGGACACTCAGGCCAAGATGACCACGATCAACAAGTCCATGGCCTCGATCGTCAAGTCCCTCGAGTCCACTTTGGCAACTGGTATATTCGCTTTCGTGGGCCGCTGTCGTTGTTGCGTTGCGTGATGTTGACTTTGGACCGTATTTTACCTGCTTTTGGATTAGCTCTTACGTTTGATCTCTGAATTGAATCTGGCTGTCACAATGAGTTAGTGTTATCAATTAATCTGGAGTTATGCCATTTTCTTTCCGTTTGTTTTAATTCTCTATCTTGTTATGTGATCATACTAATAAGGTTTGATCTTGCTAATGTGATGTTGAGCAGCACTTGCTTCCATATGAAAGATAAGCTAAGATACACTTTCGGGTTATTTGATCATGGCTGTTAAAAAATTCGTGTTCACTGATCATGGCAGCCAAGTCCAATTGAAGAAGTTTCTTGTATAATTCTAGATAACATGGAATTGTTTGTTTGGATTAGAATTAGCTGGAGACTATTTATGTCTTGCCCTCTGAGAACCTTTAGAATCACAAGTATCTATATGTTGTCTGTAAACCTTGGGATAGAATAGTAAGGAGCGGTTTTATATCGGCAAAGGGAGTTTTTTTGTTTTCCTGGTTCTAGTTGGAATGTTATTGTGTTGCAGCTGGTTTCCCTTGCATCATTCCCTAAATGCAGTGAAAATTTGGGGAAAAAGTTTGCGAATGTCATTATTGTTCAAAAGGGAAGGGATGTTTATTTACCCCAAAGATGTTGTGCTGTTAGGGCATTTCTAAAGAGAGATACTTGTTTTTATTGACTTGAGTGATGACTGCAGCTGGAGGAATTTCTCATGGGGAAAAAGATTATTAGCGGAGATTGTTGTTCTAAAGAATATTAAAAGAACTAAGGACAGCTATCCACCGACTTCTCCTGTAGCCTTTGCCAATATTTACTAGGCTACCTTTCTCCCTTTAGCATAAATTGAGCCTTTGCCAATATTTTTCTAGGCTACTTAGAATATATTGACTTTCAAATGTCCTTGCGTATACTAGAATAGCAGTAAGGTTAGTGAGTGTGAGAGACAGTTTTGAAGTCCAAAACAAATGCCTTGAGTGCCACCAGCATTATATTTTATTCGTGGCGGGGCCGGGGTTTTGGAAAAAAAGGGGGGGCGGTCGGGTGAGAAAGTGGGAACTGTTCAGAATCTGGGATCTATTGGTGCTTTGCAACGGATGGCTAAGAATAATGTCTCTGATGCATATAGAATTAACTTTTATCTGGATGAGCATGTTATAACTGACCTCAGCTTGTCTCTGACTCATGTGGCATGGGCAAGTGTGCTGGAGTTGCCCTTCCAAATCTTCTTTTTTCTCGATTCTTGCATTGGGTGTTTATTTTGTTACAGTGAGAGGTAGAATCTGGTGATTCTTCACAGACAATGAAACAGATGGGATGACTGGGGGTCCTAAGATGTGAGGGATGCTTATATCTTGTCAAATCCATTTTGAGATTCTTTGCCTGTTATATCGGTTTTCACAGTTTCTTATCAATCTGACTGTACAAATTTAGCCATTGACATTCCACATCTCTTTCATGGGTTATTTTCCTTTATAAGTTCTTAGAAATCCCTTGGATAAAGGAACAGCAGTATTGACTTGCTTGAATCTGCCCTGTATAATTGGAATGCTTTATTTTTGCAGGTAATTTGCAGAAGATGTCAGAGACAATGGATTCATTTGAAAAGCAGTTTGTGAACATGGAGGTGCAGGCAGAGTTCATGGAGAGTGCGATGGCTGGGTCAACCTCACTTTCCACTCCAGAAGGAGAAGTAAACAGCTTGATGCAGCAAGTAGCGGATGATTATGGACTGGAAGTCTCTGTTGGTTTGCCACAACCAGCTGCACATGCAGTTCCAGCCAAATCATCGGAGAAGGTTGATGAAGATGATCTTTCAAGACGGCTTGCAGAGCTCAAGGCCAGAGGTTGAGATTTCTAAATTATATGAGAATGAGATATCTTCAATGTAAAACACATGTTGGTATGGGGAATCCTGTTGGATGTCTTAAGAATCTTATTATTCCTGTGTAAATGTGACTGGATTCAAACCCGGGTTCCTATGAACCTTGTGGTATCTAGCATCTACGCTTGTAATGTTAAGACCTGAGTTTTATCTACCCTGTGAGTTTCCGTGTTCGGCTGTACAGTAAGTTGGTTGGATGTGCAATGTCTTGATTATACTTTCAAGAATTTTACTTAGGCAGATTTGTATTCGTTGAGTTGTTTCAAAGGGTCAAAACGGCTGGTTATTAATGGAATTCCTTGTGGGCTTGGGGTTTTTATTTGATTATATCGAAAGGCCTAATTCTATTTTTTTTTTTTTATATCTTTTTCTATTTTTGTCACGTAATCTTTCTCTATAAAGTCGGTTGATTAGGATAAAATTTGTCCCCGATTTCTTGTTTCCAAATTCGCTTTATTTTTTTTCCTATCCATATATTAAAATGGTCTGTATTGTTATAATTTTCATGGAATAGTTCTCCCAAAAGAACGGTAATGGGAACTATATACCTCAATTATCTTTATAGCCCGCAAGAATGCAGGTATAGATACATAAAGTAACGCCGTGAGAAAATTCGCGTCATAGTTGCTGAATAGACGGACGACTCTCTCTTCGAATCATACCATCCCAGGAGGAATGTGTTTTTGGTTCTTCAGTGATGTTTAAGACAGCTAATTTTCTTCTCCTTCAATTGGGACTCCAGATGATTGAATAGCTATGGATACATATTCTTCCAGTACTTCGTGACCATCTAGAGTCAGGATATACTAGCGCTTGTCTTCATGTTTCATCACCAGGTTAACATATTACCTGTTATGTGAAGGACATGCAATTGTTTTTGGGGATTAGATCCCTACCTCTCTTCTCGTGTAAAAATGATCTGTGACATTGCATTTTAATAAGCCCTACCAAAGGCAAAAAATATTCAAGGCATAAAACTTCAGAAGAACGTTAGTAAATATTCTTCCCTCGTCAATATCCAAAAACTTCCGATGCTAAAGCTGACAGAGAATCTAAAGCACTAGGAGCAAACTTCCTAGCAAAGAGGAAACAAAGCGAATAAGGTCGATCGTTGTAACTGCACGAGGAGTTTTCCAGGATTTTCTTGAAAAACACCTCTGTGATATCGGCTTCGCCAAATGTAGCAGGGTGTGGGCCGCCTCTCGACCAGTCCACCCAAGTGAGGCTTCTATTTGCCAGGAGATCCGGAGATTGTATGGTTAGCATCGTAGGGAAGTAGTGTTCATCCACATAACATGTAGGTCTGCAAAACTTCTTGAACTTAGGGTAGTAGGTCGAATCTTCTATTATGTCTATGGCGAGTTCACGATTCACTTCAAACCACTGAGAACCTTTACGCCACTCGGTAAGGTTGATCTCTGGTGCCATCTTCTTGTTGTAGCGTCCTCTCCCATAGGGTCCATCTTCATCGAAAGATCCGACGAAGCTGTGCTTGGATCGTGATATGTAATCATAGACTGTTGCGAGGTTCTGGATCGGGATGCACGATTCAGAGACAAGGATGAACCATTCGTTGGACATGTCAAGCAGGGCGTTTGCCAGGAGTCTCCTTTCTGCATCACACATGCTCATCAACCCCCACTCCACCACCTGATCAGCACAAAGCAGAGAGAACACCAAAAGTGCTTTATTGCTTGACTTACAGAAGTTACTTCTTGAAAAAGTAAGTGACTTCTTGAAGGACCAATGGAGATTATAAAGCCTCTTGAAGATTGACATTGGCTAGAACCTAACAAAAGATTCGAGAATAACTTTCGAGACAGGTATAAAAAGAAGCATATGCAGAGCATTGAGTCGAAGAATTACATCACACAGCACCATGTGCTTTTCATCGTTCTCTTTGTTCTGGTTACCTACTTACCATTTTCCATCAGATCAATGGTGCATAGCCTTCTCAGTGAGAAAAGGCAGCAAAGTCTATCCTTGCTGACCACTCTCAAATTCCTACAAAACATGCTTATGTCTAATTTTTGTGTTTGATTAGTTCATGAGTTGCTTCCCTTGTTATATTACTTACTCTAATAACAGAACTAAGTGAAATGGTTCTGAACTTTTGCGATAAGTTTTCATAAAAGACTCTGCAATCTGTAGAGTTTTCCGGGCCTCATTCTAAGACACAAGAGGCCTCATCTTCTGCATGATCTGCAGTGACTGAACGACAAAATTGCTCAGCTCACAGCATGTACCTATTTGTCGCCACAGAGAAACCCAAGGGTGTCCTCCAGGACGCAATAGCTGGTCCAATTAATGACCTATGGTCATCAAGAAAATCTGAATAAGTAAAATGCCAAGTAAAATGCCCATTTTTATTCTAGCCAGCCCATTGTCAATATACAATCTTCCCTTGAACAGAATGGAGTTGAATGAAACTAACCACACAAGCCAAAGGGATTTTATAGCTTCTACAAAGTCGCTTTTTGAAGTGAAAATATCCGCAATCAGATGAAGCAACTTATGCAAAAGCTTTCACAAATTGTGATAAAGCACTAAAGCACAAAAAAGCAGGATTCATGAAATGCTAGCGAATTAAAGAGAAACATGAGATTTAGACATTCAGGAGAAGCAAACACAACTATCAGTGCATTTCAATAAAATGTGATAACAGCATGAAGCATATACATATAGATATCACATTGCTTAATTTTGCAGTTAATCAAGCAAAGGCACAAGACAATAAAATTGCAAATTACCTGGCTCGGGATTTGTCGCTCATAGAACACCGATGAAGGTGGGAATTCAGCACCATACGAAGGTAGAGAGTGGATGTAGATCGAGTACAGCTCTTCATGCCCCTTGAAAAACCTCTCCCAAAGAGGGGCAAACGGCAATGGACCTTTCACCAAGAACATGAAGGCAATCTTGGGAACTCTCTTAAGTGGATACGTCTTCATCAGAGGAACAAAAGATGCCCTCCAAAAGAGCTGCTCATCGCTCATGGCATGCAATAAACTTGACGGGGTGCTAAACCTGCTCTCTATACCAAATGGCTCTTCAAGGCAGAGGAAAGGTCTATTCTCATGTACAGGTTGATTTTGGACTCCAAAGTATCGTATCGTATTCATGCTTAAAATCAACAATCCAAGACTCACAAGCACAAACAACAAGAAATAGTGGAGAAGTCTCCATGGACATGCCCTGGGCTGGTAATTCCTGACTACAGATGAAGGGTCTTTTCCTTCCTCTACAGTCACTATTCTTTGGAACATTTTTGACTTGATTTCCAGACAAAATTCAACCGAGAGATCATAAAAAAACCTGATGAAAATCTATATCCCTACTACAAAATTTCGAGATTTTGCCCCTATAAACAGCAGTCTGTGATCGATTAATACCCGCAAAATGTCTTCTTTCTCCGGGTTAGCTCTATATATAACCCGAATGGAATCAAATCTATTGTATTGAGACCTTTCCACAGATCCTGTCTATTTGTACAAAAGGATCATTGATTTCTTCAGCCATCAAACCAATCGGATACCAAAAAGAGAGTATCAGCACCAAACCAAAGATAATCTATCCAAAACTCTATCACTTTAACTCTCCCACAAGGAGAAAAGAAAAACCCAACACCTGTTTCTGCTAAATCGGAAGCCTTCCCACGCAGAGACGCTCAAAGACAGGAAAGAAGAGGAAGCGGAAGAGGCACGGATTACTACCAAATGGGGTTCATCATTAGAGCAACAAGATTGGACCGACAGGCGTGGAAGCCAAAGATCAGCTTCGGTTCTTGAGCAGCCCAAAGCACAAGCAGTTGAGTTGACTGGGGAGGGCCATGCCCTGTTGATTCGGGTATGCGTGCTTGAAACTACTAGGGACGTTGTACTAAAAGTTCAAGTCAAACACGAAGCTGAAGAGAGAGAGAGAGGAGAGAGAGAGAGAGAGAGAGGAGAAGCATCAGACGGCGAGAACCGTGGGAGGTGGTCGCGGGGCGGAAGACAAATCTAGGACAGGTTCCTTCTCTCTTGCGTTTTTTCCATGACTGCTGCCTGAATCCCAGGAAAATTCCTGGGCTTCCATTGATTGGTTCCATCTCCAATGGGCTGCGTCTAAGTTTGTGGTCGGCGAAACTGCGGCTTGCCTGCCTAGACTGGTCCACGGTGGGACAAGCCGACTCATGAATCTGCAGCAATTTTTGCCTTTTTTTTTCCCAAGTAATTCCATTTTTCTACTTTCTAAATGCTAAATATAATAATTGTTAACTCATAACTACTCAAGTTGTGGTAATCTCAAACCCGTATTATTTTTCTTGTTGGGTATTTAATACCACCAAAGAAAAATTACTTTCTTGGTTAATATTAAGATATCCACGCGTGGTCAGGCTTATAATCTGGAAAAACTCTCTTCGTGCCTTCTTATGTGGCTAGTGCTTGAGAATTTCAAGTTAGGATATTTTCGAGCTTCGTTTATTTTGCAGGAAATGAATGATTTTGATAAATACTTTCTTAAAAGTAATACGTCATTTGAAATGATTTTTTTTTTATAGTCGAGATTTCGGTATTTAAAAAATATTTATATTTTTTTTTATGAACAGATGAAAATATTTTATTTATTCATTTTATATAAATACAAGTGATCATTTGAAAAACTAAAAATACTTTTAAATTTTTTTATTTTTCGTGATTAGTGCTCTCGCTAGACCAACCAGAAATGCCCAACGGGCTCTTTCTAAACGGGCTTCACATTTTCACCGGCCCGAGCCCGCCAATTACACTGGCATATGAACTACCGAAAATGCCCTCAGTTCATCGCCCGCCTCCCTCCCTCCTCAGTTCATCGTCCCTCCAAGAAGAGCACTTCGCACCTTCTCACCACCGCATTCCGCACGATGCCGATGACCACCGCCACCACCGCCGTTCCTGCTCACTCCTTCAAACTCATCACAACCACTCTCTTCCCTCGCCCCCTCCTCCGCCGCCTCCGCTTCTCTACCGCCTCCGCCTCGGTCCCCTCCTTCGAAGACCCCCTCCCCCGCAACAGCGAGGTCGCTCCACTTCCTGCTTCCCCAAGAAGAACCAGACCCTCGAATTGGAGTGCGAGAGCTTGGCCTACAAGGGAAAGGGCATCTGCAAGGTCTCCGGCACCGGCTTCGTCGTCCTCTGCGACCGCGCCCTCCCCGGCGAACGCTTCGTCGGCCGCGTCACCCGCAAGAGGGGCAATTACGCCGAGGTTTGGGTTTCTTTTAGCTCGCTAGATTCAACTGGGAAAATTTTGGTGAAGTCTTACCTTCGTGAGGCGTGTCTGGAAATGCGCAGGTGACTAAGTTGAGGACGATATCTCCGCACTGGGACACTGTGGATGCCCCCTGCGAGTATGCTTCGTACTGCGGAGGGTGTAAAACGCAAAACTTGTTGTACGAGGCTCAAGTCAGAGCCAAGGAACAGCAGGTCCGAGAGTTGATCATTCATGTCGGGAAATTTCCTAGTAATGATCCGGAGTTTCCCACAATGATGAAGCCCATCGTTCCCTGCGATATCCAATTCCACTATAGGAACAAGGTTGGTGGTCGATATTGCACCACCTTCTTGTCGCTTGTCATTATACTGGACATGTTTTATGACTCGTTGGCATCTCAATTTCAATTAGTGTTTAACTAATGGATAAAGTCGTAGCTTGCTTCATGTGTTAAGGACCGAATCCGTTGGACTGCGACAGTAATTTTATAAGCCCTTCCCACTAAGCTGGGTCAGCTAAATGATCAGAAATTGTTTCTTGAGCTGAACTTTCATGAAATGGGGATTTTTTGCTTGTGACTTGTCCTAATTTTCCCATATATTGGGAGCTGTATTCTGCTGATCCAACCTTTAATTCGACTTCAAGGAGTCAGATTGCCATGCTTTGTTGGGGTGTGCGTAATTTCAAACCATAAAAATGTTGTTGGGCGATACTGTTGTTCTTTTCTAATTACGGAGTTTATTGGCTTCAACTTTTGGTTTAACGTTACCATGCCATGTGCACAATATCATTATCTTGATCACTTAAAACTGTGACAAACCTTGTTCCATCTCTAAGTGAATCTTTGTTCTTTGCATGACTTCTGATTGTACTGTTACGTTCTACTTTCACAGATGGAATTTTCATTTGGCTCTCAAAGGTGGTTGCCACGTGAGTTGTTTGAAGAGAATAGCGATGATTCTGAGAAACATGCTTTGGGACTGCATGCGCCTGGCTTCTTTGATAAGGTCCTAAATGTTAACAAGTGCTTACTACAAAGTGACCCTGCTAACAAGGTATGCTACAAAGGCGGTTGAAACTTGAGATGGATTCTTTTATATGATTAATCCTTATTGTTGAATCAAATATAAAGTAAGAAGAAGCCACAGCCTACCATAGAAAGGGAAAATTAAATCCATTAATAATTCTAGCCAGAATGGATTTGTCAGCTCTACACGTAATGGGACATTTACATGCATGTAGTATAACAACTCTTATCCGACAAAAGATATTCAACACCTTGAAATTTATCTTTCTTCTATGCTCGTCTGGGGGCACGTTTTCTTTTTCAAGTAGTTGCCAAATTATAAGTTTACAGTTGCTGCATCTCTCTTGTGATTGAGCTCCTACTTCAATGATTGCTCTTCATGTGGTTATTTGCTTTGAACTGTTGAGATTCGTTTCACTGATTAAACAAACAAAATATAAGAACTCTTTATCTAATGCTCAAAGACTTCGTTTCGTTTTTGCATTTCTGCTTGTAGGTTCTTGCAGCTATACAAGACTGCTGGAGAGATCCTCAACTAGGTTTGTCTCCTTATGATGTCCACTCTCATGCTGGATTTCTTAAGCATCTAATGCTTAGAACTGGGAGGTAGGGGCTGTAGCGTAGAAGCTTTTTCACTCGTGATAGTTTGTGACTAGGATCTAAGCATGTCATAGTTAGTTTTTGTTAAAAAAGGTTTTACTGTTGATTGACTATGAATAATGAGGTCGCTAAAGAAGAAATCGGGAGAGCACAAACTGTCCAAGCTTTACCTGCAACCTTAGTTAGATTCAGGCATAATACCCTTTTTTGTTATTGGGAGATCAAGTGCTCTGTTTAGCATCCAAGGAACAGCTCTTCGAGATGTTTTTTCTTTTGGAAGATAGAGGGGCTATACGAACCATTTGCTTGCAACCCTAGTTTTACATTTCCTTTTCCCAATTATTCTTTTTTATATTAGCTGACAATCAATTAATGCAATGACTTCTCATGAAGTTTCTCTTTTCTGCCTATGAGTGGGTATGGAGAATAGCTTTTCTTCCGTTATTTGGTTATTCAGATAGCTGCATGCCTTGGAAATCCACTGAAGCGCAAAAATTGGTCCTAGTTTCCATAGAAATGCAACTGGAATTCAGTGAATTTGTCTGAAATATATTTACCATAAAGTTTTTCAACACTCTCTTTGTGTTTGGATCCTTTTATCTCCATGGTAACATGTTTTGGTTTTCCTATCTTTATTTGCTTTCATATATGTTCAGGGACATTGAGACTGGTCAGCCAGAGGTCATGGTTAATTTTGTGACGTCATCTTACAAGCCTGAGTTGCTGAAACCCTTAGTAGAGAAGATTTCATGTTTCCCTGAAGTGGTTTGTCAGCCAACTCTTCTATGCTAATTTAATGAGCACATTTCATGGTTCTTTTATTAGGTTGAGTAGAGGAACTTTCCAACATTATGTGAATTATGTTTAGAGTATCCAGTTTGCTAAAAGCATGGCCAACGCACTGGATAAACGTCTCCTTTAAAGAATAGGTGGTCAGTTTTGATCAGATAAAAAACTTTATTCCTAATCAATGGTTTTACATATTTCTATCGATGGAAGTTTTTTTTTTTTTTTTGAACGGACTGGATTTTCTTTTTCAGTCATGTAAGAAGTTCAAAGAGATCAAATAATTCATGTTATTTAAATACTTTAGTATGCTAAACTGAATTAGTGGCATAATAGCCTGTTGCAAGCAAGAGTCAACGTTCCTCTGCCTACTTTCTTTTTCATTGTAAATATTAGGCTAGAACAGCATTCAGTGGCCCTTCCTCTGGTGCCAAGTTTTCAGTTTAATGGTCTATGCATTTATGCTTCTAATTCTTTTTAAATTTTTTAAGAGTATCTATACGAGTAAGTCTATACTTTTAAATGGCAGGTAAGTGTTGTTAACAATGTGAATACTTCGGTGGGTAATACATCTGCCGGAGAGGAGGAATACACTTTGTATGGGAAATCTACCATCACAGAGACATTGAGAGGGCTTACTTTTCAAATTTCTGCCAATTCCTTTTTTCAAACAAATACTTGGCAGGTATCAGCACATGATCAATTCAGTGTTTTGCTAACTCCTCCAAGCTTCCATTCTCTTGTAAAAATCTGCTGCTTTTTTTTTTCTTTTTCTTTTTCTCTTTGAAAATTGCTGAGACTTGGTGCACTTCAGGCTGAGGTTCTATATAAAATTATTGAGGACTGTGCGGATCCTAGAGGAGATGGCTCAGAAATTGTGCTAGACCTGTTCTGTGGAACAGGCACCATTGGTCTGACACTTGCCAGAAGGTACAGATATTTGTCCATTGTGATAATTATGTAAAAGAACACAACCAATCTGAGACTGTCCTTTTCAGGGTTAGACATGTTTATGGTTACGAGGTTGTTGCTCAGGCCATCTCTGACGCTCATCTGAATGCCAAGCTTAATGGCATCGGCAATGCAACATTTATCCAAGGAGATCTCAATAAAATCGATGAAAATTTTGGCAGCAACTTCCCTAAACCGGATATTATCATTTCAGGTATCTTTTCTGAAATTTTATGATCGAGCCTTTGTTGGTCGGCTTAATAATGATTCTGCATCTTCGATTTTTTGTTGGCATTTATGTTCTCTGCAGACAAGTAGTATGTTCTTGGATAATTTTGTATGTATATGAACTTCACTAGCTAAGCAGAGCTTCTCTGTAAATACAAATAATTCTTCTCCCACTTTTTTACTGTGATCAATGCTGCAGATCCAAATCGGCCAGGCATGCACCTGAAGTTGATTAAGTTTCTGCTGAAGCTCAAGGCTCAGCGTATTATTTATGTATCTTGTAATCCAGCTACTTGTGCACGCGACCTCGAGTACCTTTGTCATGGGGTGGTATGTATCGAGTTCATCCCACTAGTTGCTCTTTTTCTTAGCTGCCTATCGCTTAATCCTGTGTGTCTTTGCAGAGAGAGCAAAACATAGAAGGGTGTTACAAACTAAAAAGTGTACAGCCAGTAGACATGTTCCCACACACTCCTCACATCGAGTGTGTGTGCCTACTAGAGCTCTGTTAATTCGATGTTATTACAACTGCATAACTACAAAGATCTCTTGCGGCAAGTATGTTCTCCAGGAGAGGGCCCCAGTTTTCTCTGTACTATCTTTTGGCGAAGACAGCAGCTCGACGGCACGTGGGACCCCGATCTCGATCTCGACTGGACTTCGCCCTCAACGCCAAACCAGCGAGCACAACGGAGAACACAAGGAGTAGGATGAACGGTGTTTTTCAGGGCAGGAGTGGAAAACACAGCTGCATTTCAATAATGCTGAAAAGCCCAAATAAATAGAGACCTGTACTAGGATTTCAGCTTTTCTAATTCTAGCATTTGGCCAATAAAGTCTCAAAAAAGAAAATTTTTTACCAAACACTTTTTTTTTACTCGGGAGCTTTTTGGAAAGTTGAACCAAACGCGTCTTTAATCTACATAATAGTCTACCCAATATTTTTGCAGCATCTCGATATTGGTGAAACGAACCTTTGCGTTGACATCTTCAAGCCACCCATATTTTATAATCTACTTCCGTGGGATCACATCATAGAGCTATTGCTTAATGCAGTTTAATTTGACACCAATGATATTGAACTGTAATGGAGACCGAGCAACCTAAATGTGGTTAAACCATTCGACAATATGAGACAACATACTATTGAAATCCTGCATGTACCATTGCAAGAGAAGCCAAAATTTTCGAGGATACAAACAAATCTTGACGGTTTTCGGTGATTTTCCTATTTGCGATTATGGTTTTTAGCACTTAGTTGGGCTAATAGAAGTCGAAAATCCATCACTACTATCTTGACTCTTATAATAAACTAAGCTCAAAACCAAGACGACACGCACAAGGTTAACTCAATTTAGACATACATAGGTGGAGGATAACATGAGACGCTTTGAGGAGGAGGCCCAGGCCATCGTATAGCCAGGAGTTAAATGAGGCGGAATCATCCGAAGGTGTGACTGATGGAGAGTGCCCTGAAAGATCGATCCCGATTGGTTCATATGCCTTGAAGGAACGATCCCCATTAGAGCCAGCGAAGGAAGTCCGCTTTATAAATTGTACTCACCCTCTAGGTACAAAAATGAAGAAGAGTCTGTCAAAGCCAACTTGACATGATCCAAGCCGATGGTCATAAAGTATGCGCAATATGTGTTCGCGCTTTTGCTAGTAAAGTACATGATAAAAATGTCTTTCTGAGAGTCCCTATTGAAGTTTGACGCATAAGATTTCAATTCGTAAGGAATTGATCATTCTTAATGGAAGGAGGACGTTCCTTGCAAGCTCGACCTACTTTGTTCCTCTCTTTTTGGTCGTTTCTCTATTCTAATTATATCATTTTGGTTTTAAAGTTTCCTAACTTAGCGTTAACATGATACCTGTTGAGTGAACGCTTTTCTTACACTCTCCACTCATTTTGTTACCTATTTATCACTCGTGCAGCTTTGGTCCTCTCTCTTCATTATTTTTTTTTATATTATAAATGTACCGTTTTCATTTCAAAGAGGTTTCCTACATTGACGTCAATGCGTGGAATCCCACGGCATCGGACCACAAAGTTAGTTTCTCTCAAATGTGGGTTGTGGCGGGAGAAAACGTGAATATAAATAGGATTTAGAAGTGTTGCTCGAAAAGACGGTCTGAATGGTTCATCGAAAAGATGGTTCTAAGGACCCATCTGATAACAATCCAAGGGGTCCATCAATTAAGATTGTGGGCTCTCTCAAGCCCGCACCTCACACGCAACATTTGGTTTTATTTTATGTTCTTTTAAATGTAATGATATCTAAGAGTCATCACTAGCCATTTCAAGGTCAACTAAAAATCAATTGAGACGCGAAAGCGTCATCTCGATTTCTATGTAACCGGATATTCTAGTTCGGAAATTTGTTTACGCTAATGTTTCTATCAATGCATTTTCGGTATCACTAACTTATGAGGTTGTTATCAAATGGCCATGCAATCTTGATTAGCAATTATGATCTTAAGGTATCAATGCTACAAGGTGATCATGCAAATGTTCTTGAGAGGTTCATTATGATCCTAAAGTAACCTTAATCATTCTAGTAATGAAAAGTGAAACAATTTATTGAAGCAACGAGAATTAAAAATCCAAGTACTTAAAAGCTCAAAGTAAAAGTGTGAAAATGAAAAATCGATACTTGTCGGGTAAAGAATATACATTGCCATATTATATACCCCAGGACATGATCTCCATGAGTTAAGTTCGAACCAAGTTCAATCTCTCACCTAAATGACTAATTTTACTTAATAATTTTGATATTAAGGCTTAAAATACACCAAAAGAAAACCTCACTATGGATAAAGATCTCTTGACAAAACCAGAAACTAACGGACAAGGGCTATCCAGTCACGAAGCCCGATCCGACTCAGTTGGGCCCGAGCCAGCCCAATTGGATCGGACCCAACAGGGTCGGACCGTGACAAGGCTATGTCTAAGCGACGTCGTATGAACAACCTTCTTCTCGTTCTCGTTTCCGTCGCTCGCTGGGACAGGCAAAGAAAGCTTCTCGCTAAGCGCTTACACCCTGCAAAGAAGAGAAAACCAGAGAGAGAGAGAAGAGAGAGAGAGCGCTCCGTCTCCAGGGACAATGGGGTTCTTTGACCTGAACATCCCCCACGACGCCTCTTCTTCGCCGTCCGACAAGTCCAACCTCGTCAGAATCGCGACCAAGGCGATGGAGCTCGGCTACGATGGCGTAGCCTACAACCGCTCGATGAGGGGCGTCATGTCCGATCGCGACCGATGCTCCATCCCCCTTCTCTCTCTCTCCGCGCTCCTCAAGGTCGCCCCCGCGCTCTCCTCGTCCGTCTCCCTCCACCGCAGCCTCCTCGGCCTCCCCCTCGCCTCCGCCTTCCGCCAGTACACGCGCCTCACCGTCTTCGCCGAGACCGTCTCCCAGGCTCAGGTCCTGAACTCAGGGAATCCCGTTCTCAAGAGCTACGACTTGGTCGCCGTCAGGCCTTTGAACCAAGCAGCCTTCGATCACGTTTGTGAGAAATCCGAGGTAATGTGAGAGCAGTTAGGATTCTTATTTCTTCATTCTGGAAATCGGAACGATCCAGTGTTCTTTATTGGATGGTGGAAGTTATTACGGAAATAGGCTGAATTTATCCTTAGAAGCATGCTTGACTGTTTAAAAATGGATAATAGTAGAGGAAATTGGAGCAATTCCGCCTACTTCTCACGTTAATTCAGAGAGTTCTTTATTAGTGTTGATCCTATGTTTCAATAGAATTGTTTTGTAACAGTCTGTTCCTGTAATTTTCGTAGGTAGATATGATTGCCATTGATTTTTCGGAGAAGCTGCCCTTTCGCTTGAAGCTCCCCATGGTTAAAACTGCTATTGAGGTCTATCCCCTACTTTTATTCCTTGTTTCACACGTTTTACTTTAGTGGTAGGGGTGAATGATGAAATGTGGAGATTGATCTATAGGTTTTGTATGACAGAGAGGAGTTTATTTTGAGATCTCGTATTCAAGTCTCATCTCAGACCCTCAGATGAGGAGACAAGTGATATCTACTGCTAAGGTAAGGGCTACACTCTGTTCTTCAAGAAGTTGGACAATGTGTTATGTGTTTGCTCAATAGATATAATAATCTATAGTTTTCCATTCTTTAGTATGCTAGATACTTGCTGTTTTTATAAGTCCTGTAATGGTTTTGCAACAGAAATTCGAGATTCTAAAATGATAAAGAGACATTTTTTAATGACGCAGAATTATGTATCCAAAGAGGTTGCAGTGTTTCGCAGGAGTGCTGCTTAAATAGAGAGTTTGGAATCATCATGTAGTTTTGTTCATATCGCATTGCTAGAGGACTAATAAGTGTAGCCACTCTGGATCAGTTGTGCCAATGTCTTGTCGAACTTTGCTTAGAGTTGATTAGTGCAATTAGGATGGTTAGGTTTAGAGTTTGAGATGTTCTTATATTTCAAGTTGAAAGTTGCGACATTACAACCACAGCTCAATTAATCATCTGTAAAATTGACTAAATTAAGTTCATCTTTCTTATTTGCTCATTGCGAAGACAATACTCCTTTTTTAAAGCTTGGTTCAAATGGTGCTTGTGTGGGCACTTTTCCATACTGAAATCATTTGCCAACGAGTATCAATATAGCCTCATAAAGCTTTTTGAACATTGTGTGGACATCGAATGGAAAAGGTATTTACTTAAACATTGCTTAAGCAGGGAATGTATGAGCACTTTTGGCCAAATTCTGGACACTGAGTTAGTGCTCCAAGTGTTGAATATACTCACATCCTCATCATGATTATTGCTAGATGGTAGCCACGAGTGAGTGCCCTTCCTTTTAGTAAACATCTTGTCATATTTTGTTAGTGGCACATTGATGAAGTTCAGAGCAATTTGACTTTCTTTAAATTTTTTCTCCCTTTTTTGTCTTGAATGTATGGCAAAAGCACTCTGATGTACTCAGTTCTTGTTCCATTTATTTTAGCTACTGGTGGATTGGACACGTGGAAAAAATCTTATTATTACAAGTGCTGCATCTTCTGTCAATGAAATTAGAGGGCCTTATGATGTTGCAAATGTGTCATCCTTGCTTGGTATTTCCATGGAACAAGGGAAAGCTTCTATCTCCAAGAATTGTAGGTATGCTAACTCTATTTTATGAGGCTGTTAAGATTATTGTTATGTAATTGCATTCTTGTTGACCTGCCTACGTGCTGCAGGGCTCTTATTGCAAATGCTTTAAAGAAGAAGAAATTCTACAAGGAGGCCATTAGAGTTGAGGCCATGTCATCTTCCGAAAGATTAGGCTCTGGGGAACTTTGGTCGGGCGACCTGCTTAAGTGGGATCCTCTCTCTAGCGGTGCTGGTGATATCCTTTTAGATGACTTGAAAAACTCCTTCTCTATATCAAATAATGTTTCCAGAACTGTGAAGGCAATTGATTTCAATTCAGTTGTTGAAAGCATGTCATCAAAAGGTTTTCAAGTGAAGGATTTGACATATGGAAATAAGGCAGCTGAGCTTTCATCAGATGAGAGTAAAACTTTGCGTTGCGCTTCTGGGTTAGTGAGCTCATTTACCAGGGATAATGAAAGTTTAGAGCCTGGAAAGCTTGAAGGATTTAATATAGTCTCTAAACGGAAGCAGAGTCTACCGTTTGGTACATTCACACTGCATCAAATGCCCAGCATTGAAGTTTCTGATAAACCAGTTCTGCTGAGTGAAGCTGTTGATGTTGCAGAAGACAGAGAGGAGATTGGTCCTACAAAACGTGAAAATTTAGATGCAAATGCGTTAAAAGGGCATGTTAACTCAAACCGATTTGATTTAGTTAGGTTGGAATCATCACAACCTGTCTCACCCGATCAATCTGATGCAGCCTTATGGCATGAAAATGCCGTAACTGAAGCGCCCAGTGAGGGATGCTGTCTTGCAGGATGCTGGTTTACAGGGTCCTTGTTGTGATGACGATAAGTTTGTTGTTTCCACTCCATCTATCTTGGACACCATTGTTCCTGCCTCTCTGAATAGAGGGGTGCCTAAGGACTCAGACAGCTGTGCAATCCAGAATGGCGGTCCTTTTCCAAAGGATCAAGACTCTCAGGGTTTAAAAAGTACTGAGGCATATTTTGGTAGACATTGTGCTACAGAAGAAAAAACCATGGAGAATCTGGATTTAAGTCCTCAAGAGGAGTTATTCTTGGTCTCTGATAATTTACCTTCTTGTGAAGATGTATTAGAGTCTAGACAAGTGAGGGAACATAGAGATGATGCAACCTTATGTGTAGAATTACGGCATTCTTCAAAGTGTGATGGTTCTTTGGAATCAAATGATGAACCAGAAAATGATGAGTCACGGGAGGTGGTTGCAGTGGAACCTCTGACACTTGTACAAGGGGATGCAGGAATTTCTCAGCCTAACTTGAATTTAATGTCACCAGGTACTAGCTATGCACCCTTTACTACCTTGTCAGATTTGGATTACTTACAGTGAAATGGCCGCACCTTAGAGCTTTTGCTAGACATTTTTACATTAGTTTATTAGGCCTTTATGGAGACAAGCCTTCGTATCTACTTAATGTGAAGGCTGACTTCGCAGATTATTTTTCTGAAGAAAATATATATTTAGTCTTATCAGGTGCATAAATTAATTAATGGCTAACAAGAATTTGGACTAGTGAGTGCTCCTCATCTTCAGTACTTGAATTTCCAAATATTAGATCTCCTTTTGAGCCCTGCCCTTGACCTTTTTCTTACTAGATCCTATAAGTTCTGCCAAAGGCATGGTTTGTTTTCTCATTCTATTTTTCAACAAATGCAGATGAGGCCAGAACAAGGCGGAAGTCACGCCATCGATCTATTGCTTTTCCGCTCAAGCGTTTATTGAGTCCTATTCTTTTCAAGAAGAAAGCTCGAAAACGCCAGAGAAAGCTCTAAAACATTAGTAGGCTGGCATGGGGAAGATAAAACTTTGTTCTGGATGGCTATTGGCAAAAAGAGCTGGCACATGTTAGGGATGGCATATTATATGTAGACTGTTGAGAGGTCATTTTGTTTCCATGATTCAGTATATGATGGGGGTAGATTATTAGCAGAAGCTTGGGACCTTGGCCTTTTTTTTGCTGCATCTTTGTGGACTGGTTTTGGCATTTTATGTATTGTGAACATAATTTTTTGGAAACTGGAATTTCATTGCCATTTCCTAAGAAAGAAGGAATTGAGAGTTCTTTACCATTTCTTTCTTGCCATAAAATGTGACATTTTGATGGTCACTCCAAAATGAGTATGATCTTACTCGTATGAAAACTGACCGGTTTTTTTCCGTTTATGTTTCCATCCTTGGGGGGGAAATGACAAATTGTTGGCGACGGAGTGCAATCAGCGCCGGTTGATAACATATCATTTCCTTTCACGTGCAAAAACCTGATCCATACTTGTCAGAAGAAAAAATCTTTTTTCTTCCTTGTGTAACGGTTATCCAAGGCAGGCTATTACTGATGATTACTAGGATTAAGGTTTGAGGTCAACCATGGGGATATGATTTATGTGTGCATAAGGAAGAATTTTCTTGTGCCCCATTTTCAAACATTTCTCGGCCATTTATCTGGGGCTGCTTTTCTTTTTTTTTTCTTTTTTTTTTTCTGGGCGTTCAAGTGGCATCAATCTTGATCGAGCAAAGAGGAGGTTTCCGTTGTCATAGTGATTGATCTTTCGTTTGATCTTGCGTGCATGTTTGATTTGATAACTCAAAACGATGTGATGGAATGCCTGTTTGATTTTTTTTTTTTTTTTTGGATCGTGGTTTTGTGAGCGATTGTCTTGATAGAAGATGAGACCGCCCAGATTTTTTTGTTGTTTTTCTCTTTGGGTTCAGATATCAAAATGTAGAGATATGTCACATTCATTTTGATGGAGCTCATTTTTTGATTTGCTTCTTCCCTTGATCGTGCTTAAATTTAAAAAAAATCTTTATGCATTGTTCTTGCAAATGACCCTCGAAACCGGTACTTGATCAAGCGCTGTTGATAATTGCCCTTAGGAGATTCATTTCTTGTATGTTTTTTATAAAAAAGATCTGGGTCTAGTTTTCATTCTTTTATTTTTATTTATTTTCTTAAATGTCAAGAACAATGACTGTCGAAATGAATTTTCAAGTCTGACATTCTTGTGGATTTGAGATGGCCGATATAATGGTAATAAGAGTTATGGGTTGAAAAGTCACTTGTGACTGTTATTTGATTTTTTTTCTTTGGCTCTCCACACTAGATTTTTAATTGGAGCAGTAGCAAACATGGCTATCTAAGTCAATGATTTAAGATAGCACCGCCACTTGCGGAGGCTTTAGCTAAGGCGGACAGATCTTTGCTGCTAAGTTCCGTAAGAATGAGAATGGGAAGCTTGACAATGGATTAGCCCTAATGCAGACATAAAGTACTTTATGGTTCTCTTGGAGATGGATCGCCCAACAACGAAGCAAGTAAAGTTTCTGATGCCAACTTCCCAATGCTGCTGATGATGAATGGCCAGGTCGGATGATAATCCTTAGATAAAAGTCAAAATTGACCAAGCTGATAGGAAGATTCAACAAATGAACAAGCCAGGTTCCATATCACTGACAAAGAGAGCAAAGAGGGTAGTTCTAAACACTCACGTTTTTTTTTTTCTAACTACCAATCATTTGAATTAGAATGGTATCCTTTTCTTGTTTAGGATACTTCATGTTGTTATGATTATGGCAAACAAGATAGTCAAACCTCAGGGTAGAGGGTTTAACGGCCTTTCATTCTTATTGTGTCTGATATGACAATGGGTTTAACGGCCTTTCATTCTTATGTAGTGCTTGGATATGAAAGGACAATGACAATCTACAGGTAGGGGGCATTACTATTGGTTGGCATGAATGTATGAGATCCAATCCATTAAGATTGGAAGAAAAAGTACGGATATTGATATTTTTTATTTTTTGTCACTTGAGAAAAGAGGTTATGTCAATATGCAAATGCTGCTTATTCACCACAAACTTTGACCTTGACTGTTGAGTAATTTAAATGACCATTGCCAGCACATAGTCATTAGCTAACTGTGTTTTGTTCTGCTTGATCGGAAAGGCCTATGGGTGACATTCATGTTTCGAGGCAAATTCATTGCTTTAAAGTTCAGCAATGGTAAGTCCAACAGTGCAGTGGTTTTGATGATAACTATTATTTAGTACGATAAGCAATGGGCATGCTCGAGTGAGAATCCTTCTATTGGACAAGGTGACGGGCCGATTGAGAGATATTCTAGAGAGAGCTCTTGTATGTATTTACTTGTGAATAAGATGATACAAATGAGGAGAGGAAATCCCAATATATACAAAGACTCCCTAGATGATGATCGTAGATCCCTTCTCGATTTAACGGTGGAGATTACATATTCTCAACATCCATCTATCTATATTTATTACAAGAATGCGTAATTCCTTTATCGCCTGCTTCTAAAATCATTCTAGAATACTCATGAAAACTCTAGGAGTTTCATCCAGCCTCTTTTGAAATGTCACAGTCCTTTATGCATGGGAACCCACGGGATCGATACATTTCACTGGATCGTGTCACAAGCTTGGTGGAAATATGGTGACTGCACTGAAGGAACGATCCCCGTCAAATGACCAAGAAAGCATAACAATCATCATGTTATACCATTGCTTGAGGCTGGCAGGGGCGTCTCGCGGCTGGCGATTTGTAAAATTTTCATTAGTTTATTAGTTTTATGACAGTGACAAGCCTCCTGTCTACTTAACGTGGACAAACGCACCGAAACCCCCCCCCCTCCAAAAAAAAACAATGACTTCGCAGATTATTTTTTAGAAGAAAATATATATTTAATTTTATCAGGTGCACAAATAAATTAATGGCTAATGAGAATTTGGACCAGTGAGTGCTCCATATTGGGTTGTGGTTTATACTTTTCAACGTTAGGAAAGCACAAGAGAGTAATGCCCCTAAATACCATAAGGCTTTTACGATTAAAACCCATAATTTTTCATTAATAGTTTGAGCTTTGACTCATAAATTTTATATATATATATATATATATATATATATATTTGTAATTGAGTGATATAACGAAAGGTGCGAGGTGCTAATTATATTAAAATCCTCTGCTGTACGTAACCCTTATTTAAAGGTGAACCGTGATAAAATCTCGTACTTGAATTATTCTTTCTCACTTTTGAGCTTTATTTCGTTGTGATTGTGCATCGAGTCCTAACACTCTTTATCTTCCATACTCAAATTTCCAATCATTAGCTCTCCTTTTTAGCCCTTCCCTTGACCATCCTTCTCACTAGATCATACAAGTTCTACCAAAGGCATGGTTAGATTCAACAAATGCACGATGAGGGAAGAACAAGGCTGAAGTCACGCCAACGATCTACTGCTTTTCCGCTGAAGCATTTGTTGAGTCCTGTTCTTTTGAAGAAGAAAGCTCGAGAACGCTGGAGAAAGTTCTAAAACGTTAGCAGGCTAGCATGGGGAAGATAAGCTTGGTTCTGGATGGCTATTGGCAGAAAGAGACGGTGCATGTTAGAGATGGCAATCACATTAGACCATTAAAGATTGCCATTTTATTTCCACGTTTCAGTGTATAACGGGGGTAGATTATTAGCAGAGGCTTTGCAGCTTTGCCTATTTTTTGCTGCATCTTTGTGTACTGGTTTTGGCATTGCATTGTTAACATTTCAGTACCATTTCTGAAGAAAGAAGGAATTGTGGGTTCTTTACCATTTCTTTCGTCCCTTAAAATGTGACATTTTGATGGCCACTCCAAAATGAGTATGTTTTTTCTCTTTATGTTCCCACCATTAGAAGGGAAATGATAAATCACTGATGAAGGAGTGCAATCAGCGCAAGTAAATGACATTCCTCCTTTCGATTACCAATATTTAAACATTTCCTTTTCACGTGCAAAAACCTAATCCATACTTGCCAGAAGAAGAATCATTTTCTTCCTTGTGGTAGTGGTGATCCACGGCAGGCTATTAATGATGGTTACCACGATTAAGGTTTAAGTTCAACCAAAGGGATATGATTTATGTGTGCATAAGGAAGAACTTTGTCGTATCTCATTGTCAAACACTTTGGTCTGTTCGACAATGGCAATGGTAAGTCCATGAGTGCAGTTTTTTGGTTGGTTGGTTTTGATGATAACTATTGTCAGTACTATAAGCAACGGTCATGCTCGAGCAAGAATTCTCGTATCGGACAAAGTTACGGGGTTTCGATAAGCCTAAAGGAGTGGTAAAAACCATGGAGGTCATTCCTGAACTCAGCCTGTTGCTCTTTCACCTTTTTTCCCGAAATATGTTCTTTTAGCTAAGTTTGTGTATGAGAACCTGTTGCAGAGTTACGAAGATGATGAAGTGATCGATTGTATTGACATCTTCAAGCAACCGGCCTTTGATCATCTGCTTCTCAAGAATCATGCCATAGAGGTTTCTTCCTCTCATTTTTTGACTTGTTACTTGCATCCGTATTGGCTGATTTAAAATTCTTTCCTGTTCCTCCTATGCGAAGTTTGCAGTGAGCATAAAAATGAGTTAAGTGCCACGACATCAATATATGTACCTTACTGACAGGGGCCTATTTAGAGCAGTTCTAGGAAAAAGGTGTTTCAATATTGCAGAATATTTAGGGAATTCGGGTTGTCCTATGTCGGAAGTATTGTTTTGCAACCTTCCATATGTTCGCCACCTTATTTAGCAATCACAAGCTGGCACGTTTATGAAAAGATGAAACCGAGCTCAAATATGAAAGAGAATGAAGCAGACCAGGTGGAAGGTGCGGTCAGTCAGCCTTGGGAGAAAATATTGATACAGACCTTGTAAGCTTACGTGGCCCAGGTCACCATTCAATTTATGACACGTGTCGAATGGGGGTCCACACTCAGGAAAGAAGAAAATATTTTCTCCTCTGTCCGTCTGGCACTTTTTCTGTCTTTCGCGATCTCTCCGACCTCCTACGGTCCTACCCACTCTTTCCCCGGCTAATCTCTTTCCTTTTCCGACCTCGAGCGAGCCACAGCCGCTATGGACCGCGTCAGGCGCCCTGGTCTTCGGTAACTGACTCGCCGCTGATGGATTCTGTCCTTCGTTCGCCGACGTCTTACCGCGAAGGTCGAGCCTAAGGCTCCCGGCCGCCATGGCTGTGGGCTCGAGCTCAGCTACGCGGCCATGGCCCGGGAACCGTGGGCTCGAGCTCGCTGTTGTGGCCGACGTCTTCTCCCTAGTCGCGAAGCTCGCTCACGGCTCGCGGCCGCCATGGCTGTCAGCTGAAGAACTCGAGGTCCGCAGCCGTGAGCTCAGCTTGCGACGTTGGCCTACGTCTTCTGGGTCTCTGACCGCGAAGGTCGAGCCCACGGCTCACGGCCTCATGGCTGTGCAGCTCGAGCTCGAGCTTCGTGGCCATGGCGGCTACGAGCAGTGTGCTCGGCTCCTCGCCCGTGGTGGCATGGCTGTAGTCGGCGTCCCGGCCGCAAAGTACAGCCGCCATGGCTTGGAGTCGAGCTCTGTAGCCTGGCAGCCGACGTCTTCTTGATTTTCCGATCGATGCAACGCGAGAGAGAGACAGTGGAGAGAGATGAGAGTTTTTTTTTTGTGGTGGGACCCTTTAGCATTGTATGACTGAATGGTATTTGACCACGTCATTTCCCACGTCTTACATTTTTTGCTTGGTGGAAATATGGTCAATGCCCTGAAGGAACGATACCCATCAGAAGGCCACAAAAGCATATTCATCGTCATGTTATACTCCGAACGAAAAGCTGCTCAGTTTGGGCGGGCATGCATTCATTGCACCGCCTGGACGTGAAGTATGTGCAAGTAAATCATGTTAAGACTTACTGTCCAGTTGCATTTTTGTTTATGCGTTGACCCTTAACTTTAACTTCCTTATGAGTTTGCTGTATATTGGTCAGTTTGCTCAAGTATCTTTGACCGATGGCACCTACTTTGGAGCCCATGCAATAGTTAACGCGTGGAATCGTACAGTAACGTATCCAGAAGTCAGTTTGTCTCAAATTTGGCTTATATCAGGCCCCAAAGAGAATATGAACGTCGCGGAAGCCGGATGGATGGCAAGAACTTAGAATGATAGAATCTGAAGAATTTAGCAAGATTGACATTCTGAATGTATGTAGATATGGAAGATAAGTGGTTTGAGTTTCATATATTGGACCGTGAGTTATTAACTCTATTGATCACTTACAATTCATCTAACTTTTGCAAACAGATCATATGTGCATTGACATGCTTTTCTTGGGTGGACTTTAGAGTGATGGCTATCACCATAATGGTTGCTACAATCTCGAATGCCCTGGATTCGTACAAACAAGTAAAAAGATTGTTCTAGGTGCTCGGATTCTACTGGTTTCCACCTATGGTGACAGCAATATGACATATCTATAGACATAACAAAGGTAATGAACAATCTTTTAGGTAAATATACATGGGATATTTTCGAGTCTTCTGTCCTTCAACGACAATATTTCAGAATCAAGTTACTGGACGTCGGTGGCTGCGCATTGCGGACATTGATGTAGGATACTGGCCCAGAGAAATCTTTACTTCTCTAAGTGGCCCTGCTGATCCAATTAGTTGGGGTGGACAGATAGTCAAGACAGAACCGGGTGGTCTCAACGCAAATGGGGAGCGGCCATTTCCCTTCTGAAGGCTTTGGAAAGGCGACCTATTTCAGTCATCTTAAATTCATTGGCGCCAGATACACTGAGAGAGACCCGAAGAATCTCGAAAAGTACGTCACAAGACCTGAATGCTATGACTTACTGCTCGGCAAGGACCCGTCTACTACATCTGGAGTCAATTTCTACTATGGGGGTCCTGGATATTCAGCTCAGTGTGCAAAATAGAGAACATATGGATAGCATGCTCTCCTTTTGAAGGAAATACTGCTAGCTGGCTTGATGTGCAAAGTTCGTAAAGTCACTTATGAACTGGTGATCAAATCAAACCATTGAAAGCCATCTCTGGGATTTGAAATCATAGCACTAAGTTCAGATGCCAATCTCGAGCATTGCTTGGATGTGCAGAAAAGCATTAATGACTACTATCTCCAGTTCAATAGCAAATCATGCCACACAAGAAACATTCTCCTTTATCTTAACTAAAATCTGACTCCATCTTTTATAACGGATAATGGGTACAGTGCAAACTTTTACTGATGATCAGTAGGATGATTTGACTCAAGGCATGCAATGTATATAAGGACTCTTATTGCTCAAGAGAAAGGAAATGACATATACAAGGAAGATTATTCGATATAAGGGTTGTCATATTTGTTTCCTTGATTCTTTCTCGGGAATCCATTTTAATTTTCCTTTAAATTGGGAAAAATATCTGCATAATAATACTTCTTTGCATTCCTCTATCTTCATCCTCAAACACTGTCTGATTACGAGGAATGAACTCAGGCGAATGATATGAGATTCTCAACCAAGTAATTTGGTAGCAAATTTCCCGAACATAGACTTTATAGTTATTAGGATCGGCGCATAATCAAAGCGAAGCTAAACGAGCGAGAAAGTGAAATTTGAGATACGAGATTTTATCTTGGTTTGCACTTAAATTAGGGCTAAGTCCAAGTAGAAGATTCCACTACAATTAGCACATCGTACCTCTCGTTACATCTAGGTGGCCGGTTCCTAGGACGCCGGTTCCTGGCCTTTTCTTGCTTCTTACTATTAAAAAAAAAAAAACCGGGTTGGACGGCCGAACCGCCGGTCCGGCCGGTTTACCTGGCGTCCGGGTTCCCCGCCCAAATGGTTGTCTATTCATCACTATTAATAACAAAAGTATATTTAGTAGTAGCTATTCATGAGCCTAAATCCAAACTATTAATAAAAAATTACTGGTTTAAATCATAAAAACTCTCTTCTTTGCGCCCTTGAGACCTCCACCTGGTGGCTCCTCCCGACTCCGGCCCTCTTAGCGTGGAGTGGGACCCACGTGTTTTCCTGTCGTAGGGGAGTATGAACCACACCCCAACAATAGCTACAACACTTGCTTTTCTTCTTCCATTCCATTCTTTTCAAGGAAATGAATTGTTCTATTTCAGTGTGGAAGGTTTCCATTTCTAATTGGAAGTGAAATCTGACACTTCCTCCAATGGCCTCCAGAGCATTGCCTGATCTAGTGAAGATCGTTGATGATTTAATCAGGGTATGGTTCTTGAATGGAGCACCATAAGTATGTAGGTGGAAGAATTTCGTTTATTTTACTTTCATTAGTTTTGCAATGGCAAATACAAATCACACTAAAACTTGCTTTGCTATTTCTGTTGGGTATCATGGTTAATATGCTGAGAAACGGGTTTGCTCGAGCAAGAATCCTTGCGCAGGAAGAGAAGACAGATTTGGCTAAGCCTAAAGGCATAGTGAAAGCCATAGAGGTCATTCTTAGACCTTTTTGTTGCTGTTTTGGTTATTTCTATGAGATTCTACTATCTTAGCCTGCATAGTAATGTACCCTATGTGAAATGTTGAAATTGAATTGCAATGTTATATACAGTGTCATGAAATAGGTGAAACGATCCATTGTACCGACATTTGCAAGCAACCCACCTTTGATCATCCAATTATGATGAATCACTTCCTATAGGTATTGCTAAATGCACTTTAATTTGGGTGCAATGTTGTGGAAAATTTATGGAGACCGACCAGATGAGCAACCGAAATGCACTTTTACCTTTCAACCATATGAGACAGCATATTATTGAAGGCCAGCATGCAGCCATTGCAAGAGAAGTCAAAATTTTCAGGGATACAAACCAATTTTGATGGTTTTCGGTGATTTTCCTGTTTACAATTCTGTTTTTAACACTTAGTTGGGCTAACAGAAGCCGAATCCGTAGTCACCATCATGGCTCTTAGAATAAACCAAGCTCAAAACCCGGACGAAAAGCACAAGATTAACTCAATTTAAACATACATATGTGGACGACTGCATGAGATGCTTCTAGGAGGCTCAGGTCATCATATAGCGATTCTAAGCAAAATTAATATCAATTTCTCAGGTAGAAGAGCCAGTTAGAGATGGCTTTATCTAGGAAAGTAGGGTTGAAAACCTGTCTCACGTTCTAAAAAAAGAAAGTTTCCTAATTTAAATAGGTTTTCTAGGGGGCAAAAGCCCACAAGAAGTGCCAAAGTTAGAGTACGATACTCATTTTAGTGTAAAAAATTTTCATCGCCTCACTTAAGTGTCATATCGAAGAAAAAAGATCAATTAAGTGCCAACAACGAGAGATTTTGGTCAAATTGTTTTCGTGGCATTTATAATTAAAATTTTAATATTACGTGGCAATTTTTTTTAAAAGAAGTCCACTTGGCAAATTCTTTAAACAAATTACGCAGTTAAACTTAAGAATAAGCTATTTTTAGATTAAATTAAACTAAAAAATAAGTTAAAAATAAAAAAAAAAAAAATAAAAGAAGATTTGGACTTGCAGCGGTGAGGGCTATGGAATTCCTCGTCACTGCAACCCTTAACTTTTCTTTTCTTTTTTAGTTTTTTTTCCAGTTTTCTAGCTTATTTTTAATTTTTGAGTATTTTTTTAACTTTAAGCTTTTTGACTGGATCCTTTGGTGAGCCCCGTAGGATTAGGCTATTAATAAAAAAAAATATATCACATAAGATTTTGAACCGGAATTGGCACTCAACTAATTGTTGGCACCGATTTTGATCATTTTTATTTCAGAAAATTAATTAAGAATCAAGAAAAATTCATAAAAATAAAAAATGAACTTTGGAACCCTTGGCCAAGCCTGGGGAACTATTTTTGAACAAAATTTTTTTCCAGTATTTACTACATTTTTCAGCATTTTTATATATTAGAAAATACCCAACAAAAAAAAAAATAGCATTTGTCACCAGAAAAATAAAAAAAAATATTAGTTAGTTTTCTTTTAATTCTACTTTGCATTTTAATCATTTTAAATATCAAAAATTTGATCGGGAGTCTCAATTTCCAAAAATTTGCATTTAGGTCCCTAATTGAACAAAAATCACAAGTGGAGTCCTTTTTAGACTTCTTTTCGCCTTTTGCCAGCTGTGAAATTCGATCTAGATACCTGTAGTTACATTTTGGTCAGATCAAATTCTCGAAAACGGGCCAAATTGATATCGAATCGGGACGTTTTTTGGCCGAATCGGGCGGGTCAAACCCAACCCGACCCGGTCAACCCAAGAAGCAAAACCCACAGGAGCTATTTGCAGGCTAACGCACGTGCAGCAGAAGCGGGTATGCGCGCCCCTTCCGTTTCGTGCGGCAACCAAACCCAAGACCAAAGAGTACCAAAACAAGCTCAAAGGCCTATCTCTGCCCTCCCCCAGGAAGCGGCAGCAACTCTCTGGGGAGTTTGAGGACTCAAAGTGGGACCCCAAAAGCCTGTGGAGAGGAAGCCTAGTACCAAGGAATGAGCTGGGTCTTCTGAGCTTTGAAGGGGGAGTCCCAAGTGGTGGAGTCCCTAGGCAAGCTGCGAGGGACTATACAGTATATAAGGTTCTATGAGAGGGAGTCAACTAGACGACAGAGAGAGCTTGAGAGAGTGAGACTGAGAGCTTGGTTGAGCAATTTTCTTCGAGAGAGAACCACAGAACATAGAGGTTCAGGCGACAAAAAAAAAAAAAAAAACGAAGGAAAAGAGAAAGAGAGAGTGCAGGTTTTGGGGGAGGGGAAGAGGAGCCTTCCTTTTTGGCTAGAAACAACAGGTGTTAAAACTCCTAAACTAATAAAAGGGGGTTGGTTTAAAAAAAAAAAAAAAAAAAAATTGGAAAAAAAAGAAAAAAAAAAAAAAAAAATTTAAAAAAAGGAAAAAAAAATCTTCTTCATAAATTCTTACGTAGCTCCATGGCGGTCCTCCTCTTCACACGCTCATCTTCTTGTTAGAGGCCAGAGTTGATTCTGCGGAGAGGAGCTCGTAACAGTATAGAGAGCTCCAATTCACACAAAAAAAAATGACACCAGAGAATATAAGAGATCGAGAAGTCAATTGCCAAAGAGGCTTTGGCATTTATTTTTGTAAAATAAATAAGAAGATTAAACAATGAAGGGGTCAAACCACTTTAGGAAAGAATTTTAATTTATAAAATCATCTCATTGGTATTGCCCTACTTGAAGAGAGCAAAGAGAAGGTGGGAAATTGGGGTGGGGGGGGAATGATTTGGCATAGAGATGCGGTTAGGGTTGGGTTTGGTTTAACTTGTCTATACCTGTCACGCAACAAATGAACTAATGCTTGGTTGGTCAATGTGATTCCAGCTATCTATTTTATGAAGTCAGATGCCAAATTACAATATTATTTTTATTGCTGCCAACCTAAAATAATGAAGGAATTGGTCAAATACTCTGGCATTTATCATTGCCTTTTAGTTTTTATGGGGTCTTTGTCTACGGTGGCAAACTACAAATGAACCATCTTTCTACGGATGGCCCTTTTATGGTTTTGCTTTTGGGACCTCTTTTTGAAATTGACATCATAGATTGCTTAGTCCTTTCCTTGTAGTTAACAATAAATAGGAAAAGGGTCTTGGCCTAGTGGCGGTTGAGGATATTTGTTTGTAAATAGGAAGAACTTTTCATTTAAAGCAACAGTATAGGAGCTCATTCACAAAAAAAAAAAATGACACCGAGAATATAACTACTTATGGTAATTTTTATTCGACAACTGAAAAAACTTTTTTGTTTTGTTCCCGGCAACAATTTTAGAAAAAACGTGTTTGGTATGAAAAATTCGTTTTAGGAAAAAAAAGAATAAAATAGTAAGTTTTATTCGATAATAATAATAATAATAAATAAATCTTCTAAAAAATTGTTCCTAATTTTTCATTTAATTAAGGGGACTATATATATATATATATATTAAAATTAAGTGTCTTTTTTTTTTAACTTACTAAATCAAATTAAATTTATTCAATTTACTAAATCAAATTAGACCAATATATGTATAAGTAATTTATGCATGATTTATCAAATTACAATGTGATATAAAAAAAAATAATAACCTTTAAAGTGCTGTAGAAAATATTAATTGCACTGGTGAACCATGGACTAAAATGAAAATATTTGTGCTTTTTATGTTTTTAATGGATGGGTTAAGCTATTCATTATCTAAAAGTAAAAATTGAATTTAGGATTATGTTCAATGAAGGATGTGGAATTTTTAAAATTAAGAGGAAAAAATTAAAATAAAATATAGACTTTTTTTCACCTTTTTTTTAAAAAAAAAATTTTTTTTTTTTTTTTTTTTTTTTTTTTTTTTTTTAAAAAAAAAAAAAAAAAAAAAAAAAAAAAAAAAAATATTTTTTTTAAGTTTTAATTTATTATTTTTTTATTTTTATAATTTTAAAATAAAAAGGACTCCCTAAAGACCCAAAAAGCTAAAGAGAGTGCGTGGGGTTGAGAAGACTGAAAGGAAAGCCGGTTCCTCTTAGCGCATCGCCGCCTCAATCGCGGCCGACTAGTCACCGCGACCATAGTCGCTCGACGACTGGCGGACCCGCACCTTCTGCAGTACTGGACGGCACCACCCTCCGAGCTCCTCCCTGCACCAGGCTCGACTCAGCTTTTACGCCGCCTCCTGCACCTCTGTCCGTGCTCCAACTATTGCTGCTATCGTCGCCTCAGCGCCAGCGCCAGGCCATAATCACTCGACCGAGCCCCAACCAGGAGACCAACCGACGGCCGTCGACAGACGGCGGCGTGCAGTTAGAGGCCGCTCAGGTAAGCTCCCGAACCTCTTTGATGCTCCATGTGTTGGTAGATGGCAACATAATTAGTGAAAGCGACAAAAAAGGACTTAGGTCGCTGGAGGAGTTAGTTCTGGCCGGAGTTGTGGCTGGGAGTCCGGCGGTGTTTGTGCTGGCTGGCAGTAAGATTAGCGGAGGTTGTTAGCGTCCGCAGCGTATTGGGTTCGTGTGGGACAAGGGAAATAAGGAAGGGAGCTGTCCTTAGGAAAATTCGAAATGGGCCTAGTTTGCTTCGTAGGTTGGACCATTCCGATTTAGAGTTGGGCCTACTTTGGCCACTTCTTTTGTTGCCTATTCCAGTGGTCCGGACTGGGCTCATTGACTGATACCAGCCCGAGTAGAAGCCCAGCGATCACTATTTTCGGGAATTAAATAAATATTTAAAATTTCTAAAAACAATTCATAAAAAAATTCATAAAATTCTAGAAAATAGGAAATGGCTAAATTTATCTTATTTTCCTAGTTTTGACCTTAGAAACCCCTCAAAAATTACGATTTTGCCCCTTTGGGCGAGGATTGTCCCAAACTTTAATCACTCAATTCCCTAAGCTCCTAAGGCTTTACTATGGTTGTTTGATGCGATTTATCCTCGTATATTGACTCTTTGATTGCGCACATAATATTCCTTGATTATTATTGATAGGATAGGCTCACACATGCACGAGCACATTAGAAAAACACTCAATTTCGGTACCGAAAGGACGTTGGTGGAAATACGAGACGTAACCAAGTCCCCCGAATTCTTAATCTTTGATTGCGTAGAACCGAATGGCATCTCCCGACCGCTCGGTGCTGAAGTATAAATTTTTAAACCTCGACCGGCACTTGAAGTGATCACCTTGAGCAAACCACGATTTTGTCAATTCATTGCGTTTGCATAAATAAATTGCAGCAACTCAATCATCAAACTAACATTTCATTCACAAACAAAGCAAATGAAGTTGACAATGCATAACTACATCAAATGAACAACACAATTACAAATTACTCAAACATTCATGATAAACTAAGAAGCCTATTTTCATCGATCCCTTTACATTTGCCCATGAAATAAGCTAAACAACAAAACAATAACACAATCAATGCTCGAGAATAAATTCTTTCAATTTTCATGCTTATAACTTCCTTCTTCAAATGGTTGGCCAAAGATGCTAAAGCCTTATTTTCAACTTGCAATGACTAAATATCGATGTCCTCCAACTCATCCACTAATGTCGGTAAAGGTTGATGCCGTCTTTCAAGAAGCTCCAATATCAACTCGGTCGCTCGTCTGGAGAATTTCACATAGACCCATTTGAAATAATTGCATTTCAAGTCTTTCTCTATACCGGCGCATCCATTGAATCGTCTCCCGAATTCAACCGAGTCCAAGATGTTCTTATTAGACTCGGTAACCCACAATAACAATAACACTCGTCTCTTTGCTTCGGAAAGAATTGGGCTTAGGGTTTGAGGCGTCGCCGAAACCTTTGGTGCTACTCGTGAAACCCCCCATTTCCAAGTTTGACCGATCTTTGAAGCCGTTAGCCTTTGAAATTGGAGATTTTCTTGAATTGGCTGATTTAGGGTTTGTGGTACTGCTTGAAGCCACTCATGAAGCCCTTCCATTTCCGAGTATAAGGCGTGATTTCTTTGGCCAAATCTAAATTGGGGGCTAGGGTTCTAAATTTGGGGATTTGTTCTCCAATCGGCTAATTTATGGTCAAATAAATCTCCAAAACGATATCGTTATATTTATAGCTGCTTACTAGACTCTCCGGCGTGCCACATCGACATCTTTTATTCATAAAATAAGGCCACGTTAGCTTTCCATGACCCAAATTGGACTTAGCACTAAACCGATCGTTTTTAAAAAAAACTTGGCACTTAAGTGATCCGTTTAAAACTTTTGGCACTAAAATAATTTCTGTACACAACTTTTGACACTAAAAATATACTTTTGCCAAAATTTAGTTTAGTATGCATCCAAATAGGAATTCTGGGTTAGGCAACAACTAATAAATATATGAGAGCGAAACTCAACATGAAGTTCATTGAAGAACACAAAAAAAAAAACCATTAATTAACAAAAAATAAAAGCACGACATGATATTACAAAATCTGCATATTATTATTCACGCACAATTCATCCTAATATACAAAGTACCATGACAAAAATACAGTCATCCATAACCTATAAAAACCATGACAAGTCATAGGGGCGACTATTATTTCAAGGTAAAACTTGAAACCCGAAACCGAAACGGTAGGGAATCTACCCAACTCCAGAGTTCAAGGTATGCATGGTAGGTTTTGGATTCCAAAAATTTGGCAACCTATCTCGATGGTTAGGTTTTAGGTTCTAGGAAGTTGGGACCCGTAATGTAACCTCGTAACTATTTTTTTTTGTGTTTTTCTTGGTATATGTCTTTACGTGATCATACGATATTCCATGACGTCCGATGATGAATGTATAATCCGAAACCATTAATCCGAGCTTTCATTTTTTGGGATGTTTATGATTGAGACTTTTATTTTGTTAATAGTTCATATTTATTTGTATATCTAGATATGAGTTTTGATCAATGAATTTAGCAACAAATGGTGGTTATAAAATGTGGCGATTTATAGTAATCGTGCAATTAAAAATACAGGTGAAATCTATGTAAACTATGAAACCAATCATGGAACTTGTGACATGGTACGTTTTAGACTCAAAGAATGAGGAACCTACTCTAACCGATAGATTTCGGTTCCGGGTGCGAAACTTGATGCTGGTCACCCTTAGCAGTAGATCACGTAGAAAATAGAAAGAAGCTTCTCACGTGAATACCATTTGCGAGTGGGAACAGAACTTTAGCACTCAATTATTTTCAGTCTCCGACATTATTTTCGCAAAAATCTATGTTTTTGTCTGCTAAAGCAGGTTAACCTTGAAGAGAACTTTCCAAGTTACGCTTATTATAATGTTTCTCTTTCGCTTCTCGACAAAGCAAGGTACGAGTCCCTTTTCACTTTTCCCGGGTGATTGACCGCTGACCGATGTTCTTTCCATTCGATGGGGCCATCGTGACTTGGGCACGCCGTAAGCTTTCCGTGTTTATAGATATTGTCCACGGGGTGTGTGCGATTCATTTCTCTATTATCCATTTATCCATCAAAAGTATACGTAATTACCTCCAATATAAGCCTAATTGCCACCAGAAAACGTTGACGTGGCAATACACAGGATTTTTATTTCAAGTAAAGTTTTCGACATCGGTATGCCGCATAGGACGGAAGGCGATGATCGAATGCCACGTTATCAAAAATTACGTTGAATTTGTTCGTTTAATGTGTAAGATTATATTGACAAAATTAAAATATTTAGAATTAAATTAATATTCGAACAATAAATTTATGATCCATTTAATAATGGGTTTTAGCACCTTTTCAACCTAGAAAGCAAAACGCCCTTTTTACTTCATCAGAATGACTTATCCTTTTGATTTCTTTAATCGTAGTGCGATGTGCACCGTTGAAGGAAAAAAAAAAATCATTTTCATTGTTCTCGAGTGCGTTACATCGTGCAATTAGGTCAATGCTTTTTCTTGCTCAAGTCAAGCACTCGGGAATTTCCAAAAACGAGAGTAAGGGATAAGGAATGGACGTGAATAATGTGGCAAGTTTCTTTGCCTCCATAATCAAATTCAAAGAGATTGCATCCCATGCTTGGATTGAAGAAAACTAAAAGTGATCTTAGCTTTATAAATAGGATCGCGCTTTTTTCAATCCTCATTTGGTTGAGATGCTTTCTATTATAATGTTTTGATCGTATTACCTTCTTATGTGGCCCACCTTTTAGCATTATTCTCCTCTTTTTATTTGGTCAAATATGTTGTCATTCTTTTTCTCTTTTCTCTTTCGCTTTTCTCGCGGGTCCCACTTTCCTTTTGGAGTCCTACCAAGAATACTGCCCCTCTCTATTCCCCTTTCCCATTTTTTCCCTTGAGACTCGCCTTTGATGTCTTCTTCTCACCCATTTTTTTCTCGTAAAACATTCAAATGCAATGCTAAGTTAAATGCTTATTGTAAGTCCCCAACAAAAGCACAAAAGGAATACAAATTAGGACATAAAATGTCTAACCAACTTGTTAGCATTATTGAGAAAAAAAAGAGTATAAGTGTCAAAAGTTGTATACGGAGATCACTTTGGTACTAAAAGTTTCATCCAAATCACTTAAGTGTTACTTTAAAAAAAAACAATCGTTTGAGTGCCAACTCGATATGCATTCTTCGCAAATCCGACATGTCATTATTTTACTAATATTTGAAGTGACATAGCTCATTGAAGGTCTAGTCAAAGCAATCAAAAAAGCTAAAAATTGAAGAAATATTAAAAATAAAAAATACAAACTTAATTATTTTACAAAAATTAAAAGCTCAAAAATGGAAAAAATTTAAAAATAAAAAATATGGACCTAATTAGTTTACAAAAAAAAGCTAAAAATTGGGGAAAAAATTAAAAAATATATATAAAAACTTAATTATTTATAAAATAAAAATAAAGCTATTTTTTTTTAAAGAAAGACATTCCCTATAAAGGCCCTAAAACTTGTCATAAAAGTGGAATTGAATTCTAAAACTTAAAAAAAAAGTGTAACCATGTCTTAAAATTTGCCAAATTGGTGCAAATGAGTCTAATTCCATTTGTGATACAAGTATTTATATTAATTATATTTTAAAAAATAAAATACAAAATTTATTTAGAATAAATTGAAAAATTACCGTAAAAATTAACAAAAAGGTAAAAAAATGTCTAATTTTTTAATTTACTTTAAATAAAATTTGTACTCTAAATGAATTTCGTCTTTAACTATTTTGAAATTTAAATTTTGTTTGTTTTAATTTATTTTAAAGTGTGGAAGTCGACGTGGACTTATTATTTTTTTAAAATGTCATTTTCCATTAAAAGTCTAATTATTAATGCCACGTGGTAGTTTTGGCCGGAATATTTGCCCGAAATATTTTAAATGATCGTTTTTTTCTCTAATTTGACACTTAAGTGATGTGGCGAAAATTTTTGACACTAAAGTGATCTCTTTGTGCAACTTTTAACACTTATACTGTCCTTCTCGTGGCGTTGTTAGTTGCCCTTCACCATCAACTTCATCATCAACTACAGTTAAGCAATTCGGAAATAGGGAAGGACACTCCCTCTATCCGACCCCCCGTAGCGTCTTCCCAACTCCCTCACTTCCTCCGCATCTTTAGAGCACCTACCTGCTCATTGACATGACATCGAAACTCCTCCCAATTCCCCTCCATCACCCCTCCGATCCCCACACCAGCGCCCCTCCCCTCCACTCGTTACCTTGTGCCATTCGCTTCTACTTTCCTCCTCAGCATTGGAGGATCGAAACGATGTGGGTGATGATAACACCGCTGGCCTTGAGCCGAGACGCCGTAAACCTAGGCGGCTGGCGGATTTGACCTCGAGCTTGATGATGTACTACCATTACTCAATTTGTTTGGTATTTTTTTTCAATCCTTTTAATTATATATTAAATAAAAAGAAAAAGGAAAAAGGAAAAAAAAAAAAAAAAAAAAAAAAAAAAACTACAACAATGGATCTGATAAAAAGAGGATAATAATACTAAAAGGTGGACCGCATAAGGATCATATGGTCAAAATATTATGATAGGGAGTGTCTAAGCCAAATGAAGAGGGGGAAGAAGCGCGGCCTTATAAAAATATAATTACTTGCATCTAATATCTTCAATCATAAATTATCAAGAGACCTTTGTCGCTCTTCTGGACTTTTTGCTTGGTCATTGCTGGAAAGTTTTCCAATTGAAGCCCAGAAATGTTACAAGTCTTTGAAAAACTGAAAGTCTGTATAACTCAGTTGTGATCGCGACCACTTTTCGCGTCTCTATCCTTCTTTTAGATGATAGGTCTTTTTTGTGATTTGAACCACAGTGAAAGCGATCAATGACATCAAAGCAACGTATCGCATTAAGAGGGAAAGCTGGCAAGGTGATCCATGCGTACCAAGCAATTACACATGGGATGGTCTAAATTGTAGCTATGGAAATCCTCCTAGGATTATATCACTGTGAGTCCCCTCGCACTATTTCTCAGATAATACTCATATTCTTGGTGAAACTTAATTATCACTCGTCATGAACACCGGAAGTTTCTTGTATCCATGAGAAAGAACATTCAGGATAAACGCAATCTTCCAAGATGAATTCTCAGATAGACAGAGAACTTTGTCATGATTCATTGCTTTAAAAAGCTTTTGACACCCTAAGCCTCAGATGGTATTGGAGAGAGCTCATAAACTAATCCCTAAGTAGACCCACCCCAAAAACTCACCATCTTGATTATTCTTTTGTGAGGTTGCTCCATATGGAAGGGGTGAGTCATGACAAGTTATATACTCATTGATCAGCAATACATGCTCCCAGTTTCTCTGATGTATAGTTATGCTGTTTGTGCGACTTTTTTCACCAATAGCCTACTTTTTCCAATTTATAGACGTAAGTGTTCCAAATTGCGTAGTTTATGAGCAAGTATTGGGTCCTCCAAAAATAATTTTTTATGTACTCTAGGACCAATAATAACCATACGATATAGAACAAGGAGGTAGGGAGTACCCATGCAAGGAATGAAATTGACGATTGTGAATGGTCTCTAGTACTTGAAACATTTACACCAGGAGAACCTAAAATAGTTTTGTTCTGAATAGTTCATTGGACAAAACCAAAAATGCTGCCTTTATGGAGATGGCAATGACAGGATCCTGTACTTTGATCTATTATGGTCAGGAAATTGAGCTCAAGCAATTTGGTGGGCGACATAGCCTCATCACTTTCACATCTATCAAGATTGGAGTACATGTAAGTATCATCGTATTTGAATTAGTTGCACTTGCACGTTACTCATGATTAAGCACCCCCTGGGGGTAAACTCATGTTGAATGACTGAGGCTGTGCTTTAGGAGACATAGGCTGTTGAAATATTGCCCTAATGTGTGGAAACACCCCCGCAATTGGCTATGGGGCCTGTTTACTTTGATATTAGGTGTTCTAAACTTTGCTCTTTTCCAGAGATTTGTCCAACAATCAGCTTACAGGAGCAATACCGGAAACTCTGGCAGAATTACCAAATCTTAGATTTCTGTAAGTTAATGTGTCTAAGTGAAGTGGCAAAGGATTTTTAAAGTTGACAAATCGCTAATCACGGCTATATTTGCAGAAATTTAAGTGGAAACAACCTGATTAAATCAGTTCCTGAAGCTCTTAAGAAAAGGGTTGTGGACAATACTTTAAACATGAGGTTCTCTCTCTCTCTCTCTCATGCAACATTTATAGGTGGAAAGACTATCGACATGTTTTGTTTATTGTGATTAAAAGAAAATAAGAAGGCCAACTTGTGACAGCATTTGGCAAATCAATCTGGACATTTGTAGATAGGAATTTGAATTTAGCTCCTCCATTCTTTGTGGCAGTTTGACAGGAAATGCAAATCTGTGCCTAGCTGATCCTTGCCCGCAGAAGAAGAAACTAAAATCCATCCTCGTTCCAGCTGTTACATCAGTTTCGGGCTTCTTTGTGGTTCTCTTTGGTGCTTTGGCTATTAGTTGGTTAATTAAACGGAAACGAATAGCAGGTAAGTTTTCTTACTTGTCCTGTTCACACAATCTACCCTACGCTTGACGACTATCTTGACTTTGATATTCCTTTGGTACAGTTCTATCTGCAACAATGTCTTTTCTAGGATAATTAGTTGAGGACATACAACTCAGCAACTTTCTTTCTCTTCTCCCCTAGGCTAAGAGTATCATTTTACAATCTCATCGACATTGTAATCCGGAACAAATGAAAATTGGCTTTAATCAAAATTTTCGATTGCTAGTAATATGAGTTCATAGTGATCACAAAAAAATGAAAAGAAGAGAGAGACAAGGATCATCACAGCATGTTCGCATCGGCATCACAAAGAGAATGTGCGCTACTCAGCTTAACTTATTGACAATAAAGTTTTTGGTTTTTTTCTGCAAAAGTGACTGTGCTATGCACGAGGACTTATAACAACTTGAGAGTACAACTTTGTCCTTAATATTCTCATGGACCCTTAAAGAAAGTTTGATTGTGAATCTAAAACTTATCTATATGTACTGAGCAAAGAAAAATTATCTATTTGTTAGCATATTGAAGGAAGGTGACAGAGAATCCTAACCCAGAACTTTTGATTTTTGTCCTCTTCTCCACTAATTTACCTCTTAAAACGCGATCAGAAAAACCTTTCCCACGTCTGTTAATTGTTGAAATGCGATTGAGTCTATTTGCATTGAAAGTCTACTATCCAAAGTGGTAGTCGCAATGCTCATCGGAACCTTTTTGGTACAGAATCTAGTGAAAGGACGCTGAGATCAAATAATCGACCTTTTACATATGGAGAGGTTTCAAGAATCACTGGGAAATTTGGACGAGTGATTGGTGAAGGTGGATTTGGAAAGGTATATCTTGGTACACTAGATAACAGCACCGTAGTTGCGGTGAAGATGCTCTCTGAATCATCAAAGCAAGGGTGCAAGGAATTTCAAGCCGAGGTTAGATAAGATGATGCAATCACGTTTCCTTTCAAAATTAACTTATGCTGACACTTCCGCAGATGTTTGTTCAGAAACTTCTTCTTAGACTATTCTCAGTATTCGTCATTTCTAATGCACAATATTATGCTGCAGGCCCAACTCTTAATGATCGTTCACCACAGAAACTTGGTTTCTCTGTTTGGATATTGCAATGAGTCCAAGCACATGGCATTGATTTATGAATACATGGCTAATGGAAATTTAAAGCAGCATTTATCAGGTGTGTTTTTATGTCCTGTTGTACTGTTTCTTCTCGATAATGATCCTGAAACTCTATTTCTTGCTCATAGGTAAATTTAGAACCCATACAACGGAGGACCATGCGAAGGTCTTGACATGGAGTAAAAGACTACAAATAGCTGTGGATGCAGCACGAGGTACACTAATGAGATATCCTCAGTAGTAAGTTTTTTCCCATCATTGCTTTGGCATTGTTTACACCTTTTTTGCGAGGATTTCAGGTTTGGATTATTTGCATAATGGTTGCAAGCCACCCATCATCCACAGAGACCTGAAGACTACTAACATCTTGTTGAACGACGATTTCCGAGCCAAAATAGCTGATTTTGGCCTGTCAAGAGCTTTTGCTTCTGAAATGGACTCTCATGTGTCAACTTGTCCAGCAGGCACTCCTGGCTACCTCGATCCTGAGTAATGGCTAAAACTCAATATTACTGCTCTGGTCCAGCTCAGGATCCCAATTTGCATATAAATATTGACATAGCCTAGGATTTAATCTTCGATATAAAGACCCGGATTTTCTTTCCTCCCAGGGTGCAATCTTCTGGAAAATTTACCAAGAAGTATGATGTTTATAGCTTTGGAATCATACTCTTTGAGCTGATCACGGGCCGACCTGCCTTAATGAGAAGTCGGGATGGCAGCGACAGCACGCACATACTTAAATGGTTGATTCCGATCATTGAAAGTGGTGATATACAGAGGATTATTGATCCAAGGTTACAAGGAGAATTTGACATCAACTCGGCTTGGAAAGTAGCGGAGATTGCCATGTCTTGTACACGACCAATGGCAATTGAAAGGCCGGATATACATCATGTGTTGGCAGAGTTGGAGTCTTTGGTGAGCAAATCAAGCGATTCTTTTGAAATGACCTCCTTGGTGCTCCAATCTGACAACTGCCCCATTGCAAGGTAGCAGAACTTTTTCCAATCCGGGAAGGCCCTCTTCTTTTTAGGTTAGAGATTTACTTTTATCCTTGAATTTGTACTTTAATTGCATCATCAAATTCCCTTTTCTTTCTGTCATTGAATCTTCCAAACTGGCTATCTAGTAATGACATCCTTTCGTCCTTTGTCGCTCCTTTCTCCATTACTAATGTCAGTTCATGGCATTCCTAATACTGCAAAATAAGGAACTCTGTGTTGAGTTTGGGGGGAGGTGGTTGGGAAGTTGTTGCTATTCATGGATTGGGTAATTGGCATTACTTGGAGTTCAGCTGAGATTTCAGTTTGAGTCAACACCCTTGGGTAATTAGCAACTATTTGGCAATTTTGAGGGGGCACTAGTTATCTTTTTTCTTTCTGGGGTGAGCTCAACATACGTATGGATTATTGGTGGTCCTAATGCAGTAATTGTCGCAAGCTACCTGGGATATACACACCGCATCTTTACAATATTATGGACACAAGGCTTGAACTTGAATTATGATAATTTGCAACATGTTTATATCCAGATAAAAGGCAATTCCAATCTGTCTAATTCTTAGAATGCAGAATAGGGTTTGTCTCGGGGTTCCAATGCAACAACCAGTATCATTATCTAGATGAGAGCTACGTGGCCGGAGAAGAGGCGCATCTCCGTTATAATAACAAGGCGTGAGTTGTCAAAAAAGGATCCACCGACCGCCACAGAATAGCCCCTTCTTCGGCGATCAATGAAGGGATTCAGAAAAATTGAGGGCTCATCTTAGCGAGCAAACCAGGAAAAACAACCTGTCAATGATCTTAGAACAACAGAAATTTTCAGAAACCGGGACATAAGTACATGATGGCCACTTCTGGGTGCGGGGGACTTCACCAAGCACCACGTGATTCAACAGAATCATGGAGTCTAAATGCTTACGATATAGTGTGCGTCCTGAACTCCAGTTCAAGGAAGAATACATCAGATATAACTAACACTTGACCGGGAGGACCGGTTCCCAGTTTCAAGGGTCGGTAACCGGACCAGACCAGATCGGGAACCGAACACCCGTAATTTGAACGGCTTTTTCCTTACTCTAAACTTCAATCTAGACTTGCACCTTTTGTTAGAACCCCTCTTTGTGTTTTTTCCTCTGACCATCAAGCCCTCGGCGCCACTTCTTTGATCGTTGCCCTACAATTTCTTTTATCCTACTTTCGGAAAACAGTGCTGAATTCACTTTCTGTAATCAGAGAGAGTGCTCATTAGACATAAACAAAGAACAAAGCAGTATCGTAGTCTGCTATTAATCAGATATATTCTCATCCACAATCTTTAGATCATTAATGACTGTATTAAACTCAATCAGGTGATCCCGAATTAACAATCCTCAATCATCTTGGAGTGAAGCACTGTCGGATCAAGAAAAGTTTCTTCAAGAGAGATTGCGACATGGACAACGCTTGCAAGTTCTAAGCTTGTCATTCATGGGAGAAACTATGTACTTAAGGAGACTCACTCTTTGTTGGATTTGGATTTGGATACCCTAAAGTCCAGCTTGTTGTTATTGCCTTATGGCAGATACATTCTCATGGATCATTTCTCGAGATGAGAGGTCAAACAACTGGAAAAGGACTCTCTCTCTCTCTCTCTCTCTCTCTCTCTCTCTCTCTCTCTCTCTGTGGAGCCATTTAGTGAAACGACCATTCTTTTCCCTGACTCTGTGCCCCCATTGTTTCAATGGAGGCCTTAAATCTTTTGCAGCCTTTGACAGAACGGATTGAGTCAAACTAAGCCTAGATCGATGTTAACTCTCGGCTAAAATGGATCTGAAAGAGTACTTGAGACATTTGAAAAGGCAATAGAAGAAAAATCTCTTCTAACTGATCTATACATGTTATGTCAAGGACATCCCAATTACTATAATCTCGTCTGCGACTTTGCTTATTCTGATTTGTCTGAATTCGGCGCCTACAAGAGTTTGCAAGGAATGTATCAGATGATCATATGTCCTTTTCCAAAACAGCTTGGACATTCTAAGTGGAATGTTGGATCTCACGCACACATGCACAGTGATGATTGAAGAGACATTAGCTAAACAGGATTCTAGAAAAGGGCACGTTGATGATTCAGTGTCTAACTTTCTTTCCGTTGGCCATCGACCTTTCAAGTGGAAGACTAAAGCTAGTCCTATTTAAATTATTAAAATTATGTCTCAAATTTGAGCCCGGCAAACTAAGTCGAATGTGAAATTATCTATTATTCGTGGACGTCCGGATATTTCAAAGTTGGAGAAAGATATCCTGAATTATTTTGATATCAAATCAGCGTAAAAAAGACGTCAGACCGAGTAATACAACGGGGAAGCAATCGGTCAAGGAATTAAAAGGAAAATCAAAAGGGGAAAAGTCCAAATCTGGACTTGGATTCACCGAATATTGGCTGTGCATGGATATCTTATTCCATGTTGAGTTGGTTATTGTGGATATATATTATATATTCCCTCTTTGGTCACGCGGTGTTGGCTCCTTGAGATAAAAAGCTTCGGCCGCTTCTGTACGAGCATAAGATATTGGTCGACGTGCAATCACAAGGTGGTTTTTTTTTACTCGTACAATTACATCAAGTATTCAAGTATTGAAGCCGGTTAAATCTTAGAATAAGATTTGTGTAATTCCTTTATGTGAGATTGAGAGATTATTTCGCAAGGAATTGTGGAGCTAAATACTTGTGGGTAATTGGAATATAATTGAGTGTGAAATACCGAGAGTGTTTGAGTGACTCGAATGTAGTTTGTAATATCCGTTTATCGCTTGATCTATAATGGAATTCGTCATTTGTTCTCCCCTTGGACGTAGGTCTCTACGATCAAGTCACGTATATCTAATGTTCCGATTTATTTTCTTATTCTGTCTATTTATTATTCGATCGCTTGTTTCGCGCAACAATTGATCTCGAGCTAGGCATTGGGTGACGTTGAAGCGAATCGATGATGAAAGAAGAAGTTAAAGTGAAAATCGATAGATTTGAGGGGAATGACTTTGGTTTTCGAAAGATACATATTAAGAACTATCTATATAAGATGAAGTTGCCCTTGCCCTTGTCCGGGGAGAAACCGGAGACGATGAAGCAAGCCGATTAGGAATTGCTTTGGATAGACGAGCGATGGATATTATTTGGGTGACGTTGACTCGTAACATCGCGTTTAACATCGTCAAAGAGAAGACCACTACGGGTTTGATGAAAGCCCTGTCGAACATATACAAGAAGCCCTTTGCGATCAATAAGGCCTATTTGATGCGACGTCTATTTAATTTAAAGATGAGGGAAGATGCGTCGGTTATTAATCATATTAATGAATTCAATGTGATCATTAGTCAATTGAGTTCGAGTTGATATTGACTTTTAAGATACGGTATGTGCTTTGATTCTATTATCTTCATTGCCTAATAGTTGGAATACTATTGTTACTACTATTAGTAATTCTTCTAGGTCAACAAGTTTGATGTTTGATGGAATTCGAGATTTAATTCGAGTGAGGACATCCATAGAAGAGAATCGGCAAATCTATATCTCTTGCTTTAGTAGGTGAAAATAGAGGAAGAGCTAGTATTCATGTTAGCGAAGTCTAGTGGTGCTTGTTTGTTAGAACGTGGCAAGATGGGGTACCTTAGAAGCGATTGCCTTAAGCTGAAAAATGAGAAGGACAAGAAAATTAGAGCTGAATCTGCGGATGATGTTTGTAGCTATAGCCGATGGGAACTCGGATAATGCTGATTTTGTCTTGTCGTCACTGATGATTCTTTGTTTGACGGATGGATTATGGATTCCGATTATTCGTTTCATGCTACACCAAACAGAAATTGGTTCACTACTTAGCAATGTATGGATAGTAGTAAAGTGCGGATGGAGAACAACGTTGAATGCAATATTATTGGTGTTGTCGATGTTAGAATCATAATGTATGACGGTATTGTGAGAACATTGATTGGAGTTAGGCATATTCCGAGTTGAAGAAAAATATGATTTTCTTGAGTGCCCTGGATTCCACCGGGTATCGGTACTTTTCGGAATGTGGAATTTTGAAGGTTATTCAAGGTGTCATGGTAATGATGAAAGGAATCAAACATAATGGCTTGTACGAGCTTCAAGGTAAGACAGGTGACAAAATTCGTCGCGAAGACGTTGAATGCATCTATTCGAGAGTTTGAATTGTGGCATATGCGTTTGGGGTACATTAGCGAGAAAAGCCTGAAGGTTCTAAGTGAAAAGAATTTATTGTGTGGTTATATTGTCGACAAACGGAATGTATACAAGTCTTTGTGATTTAGAACAACGACGGAAAGTGCGGTTTAGTGCAACCGCCCGGAGAAATCATGAAAATTGCATAATTACTTCACTTGTAAGAATAATTGTGGCCCACATGATGTTATTAATAATGATTTGATAATTATTTACATGTTATAAAGTTAAATATATTGGTTATAAAAAGAAACAATTGAAAATATGCGATTCTAATGTGTTTTGAAGGACGACACATGTTGAAGAGACACATGTTGATAACGTTCAAAGAGCCTGGTTCTCTTTCCACCCATAACGAATGACGTAATATTCTCCATCAAATAAAACGATAACAGTAAAGAGGGTTAAGGGAGAGAAATAAGAGTTCTTCATCGTCTCCCGTTTTCCGCAACAATTGTCCTCGAAGTAATTATTATGGATCAAGGTACGTCTTCATCCTTCTTATTGTGAAAATCATGAAGATCGAAGATTCGTTGATGTTGAGTTTATGCGTAAAGTTTCACGTTGAGTTTTCTAACATGGCCCCCAAAAAATCAGTTAAAAAAATGAACGTGAATCGTGTGGCAATTTTTTTTGCTCCATATTGCGTCCCATGCAATTGGATTAAATAAAATTAAAAGTGATTTTCGCTTTGAAATAGTCTAATTAATTTGCTAATGCTCTGAATCATGCTGTGAGAAGTTGTGTATTATGACCAGGAGTAGTCTTACCCACAAGGAAGGATTATCAACTAGATATCGTCTGTGCATGCCTAATCAACGTAATTATATCTGTTTTTTTTTTTTTGCTGGTTTTAACTTCATAAATAGGCAAATTTGACCATTATTAGTTATGCTCACGAGTACGAAATATGTGAAATGCGTAGAAAGAATTACGTATAATTGTGCGTACGAACTTTCAAATTGCGCGTAAGTTGGAAACGAAATAGGAGATAAATTCTCTCTTCTCTTTGCTTTTTGCTAGAATCCACTATGATATAGATTGTGCGTAATTTGGATAGCGAATGAATTATTGGATCATTTTGAAAATAGTAATAGGAGCCTACAAACTATCAAATGCACTCCAGAGTACGTCAATTTTTTTTCCCACCTGATTGATTAGACTCAATTTTGCTCAAAGACCTACGTTAATGGTATCTCATTCTCAGGTAGACGAGTACATATCGGGAGATGATTCAATTTTGACTCTAATAATGTGGGACTATCATATTGGGAACCAGAGCTCCTGCAATCATTATTGAAGCTGGAGATAGAGGACTTTGTACAAGAACAAAGTACGGGAGTGTCGAATCCCTGAAAACATATTTCCTGAACTCCCAAGTCAAGACTGGGAGAGAATAGCTCTTTAGTCTAGAGCTAGATTGGGAGAGTTCAAACTTTCAGATCTATTCTAGATCGGGAGAAAAGAAAGAACAAGAAAACACCAACAAAACTAGCAAGAGAAGGGAGGGGAGAGTGAGACTAGCTCAAACCCTCACCGTTGGTTGAAGGTATTGAAGTAACAAATCGAAAAGCAAAAAATTAGAATTATTGGAGTGCGGAATCTTCTGCAAATATTGAAGTAAAAAATGAAACAAACAAAAAAACAAATCCGAAGAAATCTCTAAATGATCAATTGGTGGATGCTCTACTTGATATGTTATCTTCATGCTGATCTGTAAAAGATTTCGCACTTCGACAATCCTGATTTTTTTGCTTTTTGATTTATTACTTCAATAGAAGGTAGAAGAAGACCATGGAGAGAGAAAAGGGAAGGAGAGAGGATAAGATTTTTGGGCTGCAAATTCTTATCCTGATCAATTTCATTAACATAAGAGAAAAGGGCAATGTTTGGAGCTAGTCAAGCAATTCACAATTTACTCTCCAAGATGCCATACCAAATCGAGCTTCAAGGCAATATACTTTAAACCAAATGCATTTTGAATGATGGACGTCGACCCTCTTTCTCAATTGTGTTGGAGTTGGTGGGATATTGAAAGGCAAGCATTAGATCCTCATCACATTCCCAGCATGAACCGACTCTTGATCACCCTTTCGCTCTTGTTGGGTTGTAGTTCGAGGAAAGCACTGGGGTCTCGCTAATATTTTATTGGTAATTTAAATTTGAGCCCATAAATAGTTATTGCTTATATACATATCTATTTTGTTTATATTTCAGTGATCTAATAAAAAGGTACAATGTATTAATTATGGATGAAATCATCTACTACATGTAATCCAAATTTAAAGGTAAATTAAGATATATCTTATATTTCGATTTTTTTATTTCTCTTTTTACGTTATATTTTATTGTGATTATGCAGCGAATTCTATTTCCTCTCCCCCGTTCCAACATCAAAACATCTGTTTTCCCCAAAATATGGCCAGCCCGACATGCTTTATTCTCTCGTACGACGACTTTATAAAGAAAAAGTGAGCGGGCATCATTGGAATGCGCTAAGGTGGTCGGTGTTCTGCTTTTTATTTCATCCACTCAAGCGCAAGTCAAGTCTCCTCCATAAGTTTTTTATTTTTTTGGTCGAACTCATCCATGGTTTATTAGCGAAACGTCTTGGCAAGTCTCCATGCGTACATTGATCCTCTCCGTTGTTGTTCGTTGCACGTTGTGTAAGTCCCGATGTGTTCGATAAATGAAGGAAAAATTATTCAATCAGCCCTAAATTTATTATACGAATATCAATTCAATTCTAAATTTTTCAACTTTATCAATCAAGTAAAATATTTGCGCGAAATTCTAATATATTCTTTCTGAAAGAAAAAAAAAATTATGTCGTCTTACGTGGCACACCGCCATGTCACTAATTTTCGACGAAAATTGCATATATTTTGAAATTGAGAATTGGTTATCTATTTTGAAAAATGATTGTGGAGTCCAATTTTTTAAGAATTTATAACTCACAGTCACTTAAAGACTATTATGCTAGCAACGCCCTTTGAAATTTCATGAAAAAATTTAGGACACAATTGATAAAATTAAAAATTTAGGATTAAATGGGCATCAATATAGATTTAAACTGATTGGAAAATTTTCCTGCAGAAAACGTTATTTATTTATCTATTTGTTTTTTAGCGCGATATTTCTCTCATCCTATTTGGGTATTTCTACATGCACCAAAATGACCATAATTATTTTGCACAGATTGTTATGCTCATCACAGTTTCCCAACCTAATTGATCTGGTTATGTTCGTCGACAAATTACGAGCTAGTGTATTTTACTTTTCGCTGCAATAATTGATCAACCTGAACGATAACTTCTATGGTACATTTGCCGTGTCGAATAATATTGCCGTGTTTCATCATAATTAAGTATAAAACAACATTGTGACACGTCGTAAAATTGATTTACAGCATTATTAATACATTGTTCCAGTGAAGTTCAAAAATAGCGTAAAATAAAGAAATAAATACATTGGAGGTCCTAAAACTTATCATTAAAGTGAAATTTAGTCCTAAAACTTTCAAAAAGTGCAATAAAGTCCTAAAATTTATTGTAAAAATGTAATTGAGTCATAAAATTTTCATAAAGTACAATCAAGTCCTAAAACTTATCAAATTAGTCCAATCAAATCGTTCCATTGATTGCAGATTTTTTTAAAGTTTTAGGACTCTTTGGGAGTTGATTGTATTTTTTGAAAATTTTAAGAATCGATTACATTTTTGTGACAAATTTTAGGACTTTATGTCGCGACCTAAAAAAAAAAAACAAGTTATTATTTTCCGGGCTAATGGATTATCGGGTTAATTAATTAACTAACCTAACTCGGACTCTCCCAAGTCCATACCAAATCGCAACTTAAGGTTCGAATGATTAACATGCAATGTGATTTGAATTTGGAGTCGCCACTAATCATTTTCGGAGGTGATTAGAAACCTAAATAAAATAGCGGGAGAAAACTTTATTTTGCGAACAGATTAAGAGTCCGGGGACTTGGTTACATTAATTACAACTAATGCCCTTTCGGTACCTTAAAATTCATGAAAAATAATGGATTTGACAAATTTGATGATTCTACTTGAAGATCAAGAATCAATTTTTTTTTGGGTTTTTCTTCCATGACATTTTTTGGATTTTTGAGTATTTTTAAAATAAAGAAATTACATGAGATTAGGATGAAATAGGTTCAAGATTACTCCCAATTTGAACTCGTGCACCAAACTTATGCTCCGGGCTTGTCTTGATCATTGGACCGATTTGGTGACTCGTTAGACCGGAAATCTCTTGGTCCTATCTCTCTTGAGCTTTTTTCATCTCGCTGAATTCCATTGTAATCCGGCATTGATATTTTTTCTTTTGCTTCCTTCTATTCATGTACATTGATGTTCATCGTTGATATGCATGTTATTTAACATAAAAACGTGAGAGAAAATCGGTGTAGAAAATCGGGCTAATTTGTATCCGAACTTAGAGAAGTTAGGAAATCACTTAGCTTTCCTTTTGGCGGCTTGAGCGATGGTGATGAACTTGTGGCTTGTGTTGATGGGTGCGAAATTGGCAATGGTAGCACCGAGCCTTCAAAACAGCCCTCTCAAAACTCTCTCAAAATTTTTTCAGATTTCTTTTTCTCTCTAAAGAATTCTCTAAAAAACTCTCTCAATTTTCTTCCACTCCAAAAAACTCTCTCAATTTCTTTACTCCAAAACTCCTCAATTTCTTTCCCCAAAAACCCCCTTCTCTTCAAGACTCTTTTTTTATAGGCAAATTCTTCATCCTTTTCTTATTTCTTCTCACTTCTTTTTTTTTTTTTATCTTTTTTTTTCTTATTTTACCCCTTTTCTTTCTTTCTCCATTTATTTTTCTTCATCTTCATCTTTCTTTTACCCTTTTATTTATTTTATTCTTTTCTCTTATCTTCTTTTTTTTTCTTTTATCTTCCTTTATTATCTTCTTTATCTCTTCCTTTTCCATCTTCTTTGGTATTTGATCCCAAATTTTAAGTATTTGCATACTCTCAAGTTTTGAGTATTTTCCCTGAAGTTTTGAGTATTTGCAATTCCCCGAGAAAATATTTCTTTCAAGCCCAAATTTCTTGGTGCATTTTTCCCCCTACTTGTTAAATTAAGCTCAAATTGTATGCCAATGCTAAATAAATATGTGAGATGATTTTTGTTTAGAACTAAAATTGTTCTAATTTTATCAAAATATATATTAGTCAAAATTTAGGCGTAACACTTTACTGCACTTTTTGAAAGTTTTAAGACTAAATTGCACTTTCATGATATGTTTTAGGACTTCTAATGGATTTATTCCTAAAATAAAATACTGTAAGGTAGTATTATCAGAATTTTACCTAATTACCATTTTCCTTTCGTAATTCTCTTCTTTAATTGAAAAGAAGCATTCTGCATCCAAAAGTAAAAAAAAAAACAGGCTTTAATCTCTTCGGAATCTAATTCGATACACGGAATAAATATCCAACGAATCACTCTTTTCAGGTATCATTTAGGAATTATAATATGAGCACTTCCAAAGCACATTCTTCCTTAATTTCGGAGTAAGTACTCATTTTACCTAATTAATTAGACTTGACTTTTCGACCCAAAAAAATTAGACTTGATTTCGCGACAGACTTGAGTTAATATTTTTTTTTTGGGTAAATGACTATATATCAACAAATGATTTAATTTCAATTCTGCTAACGTGGGACTTTGTGGATCGAAAGTTTGTGAAACCAGCGCTAACTACTCTAGCACCTTCAGCTTTGGCATGATGCCTTTAGGCTTTTTGGCCAAAAGAAGCTTTGTTGCAAGCGAGAGCTTTCGGGGAAACGGAGTGGAAACGGCCATCTTGGACGACATAATTTGGAGTTCTTTTAAGTGTATCTTTGCCTTTTGGGAACAAAATATTTTCCAATGAATGCAATTGATGTACCCGTCGGATTAGTTAAAACTCCTGAATGATCTCTACTTGTTAGTAATGGTTACTTTAGTTCCCGAGATTTAATCTTCATATTTTTTTCTGCCAATGAATGAGATATTCCATGGAAAATTCCATCCCGACATTTTGGTACTTTGTTTTAGGAAAATCATCAGCATTGAAATTCCTTTTTTTTTTTTTTTTGCAAAGCCCAGACGTGGGGCATCTTTACAAAGCAAGAGAATGGCAGAGCAAGTCATAACTTTGGTACAAAGGTTCATTAGCAACGGAAATCTTTCTTGTAACCAAGTCATAGACTGTTAGTGTCATTTTTCCAAATTTTTTACCAACTCATAGACTTTTATTTAACACTTAAATTGAATATATAGGCAACGGAAATCTTTCTTCTAGTTGTTGATATATATAGTAGTGATTGCTCCATAATCAAACCACATAATTCACATTTATTAACTCTTTATTAATTCAACTAACTTGTTTATGTGACATCCATTTAATGACAACTTTACTTTGGTTGGCAAATCCTAATAAACCAAATATTGTCAATTCGAACCCATTGAATTATCCTATGGTGATAATTGTGCAAATTTTGTTTTTTCAACGCCTTTGCGAATATAATATATGTGTATATACAGAGAGAGAAAACAATAATAGTGGCTAAGCAAGATGAAAATAATGAATGTCTTTGATAAAGTAATTTTATTAAGCATGTGAAATGCATAGGTATGAAGGCTAATAAACATTTGGTGACAAAATGTACTTATTTTGCATGACAGCCATTTAATAATGAGAATCTAACGTGTTTGGCTCCAAAATGTTCATTTATGATTACAAATCATGATATTATGGATTGAATATGCGTTTGAAAAACTAGTATCATCAAGTTAATTGATTGGTCTTCCTACTCTTTTCCGAATCTAATATATATCTATGCAGAAAATAACGTTACAAGTAACTAAACAAGATATACAAATTTACCTTTAGAATTTTTTCACCTAATTACTGTATTCTATTGGAAAGAAGCATTCTGCATCCGAAGGAGAAAAAAACAAAAGGAGTTAAATCTCTTCAGAAAATGGCCAAAATGACTGCTTTTCTCGCCAAACGTTGATTGGAATGACTCATGTTCGACATTTATTCCCCACTTTATTTTTTGACATCCAATTTGTTTTCTATATAAAATGTAGTTTGTTGTATACATCCAAATAGGAATTCCGGGTTAGGCAACAAGAAATAAAAACATGAGAGTGAAGCAAAACATAAAGTTCAACGAAATTACAATCAAAAAGGGAGAAAAAACCACGGCATGAAGTTGCAGTCGCATCGTCTGTTGACGACTTGAAACCATGACAATCCACCAATTTGTGTAGACTAGAACGCGTCTAAAGAGTGAATTTTACAGATAAATAATACAGAAATAGTGAATAAAAATTTCTTGATTCGTATATTCAAACAAGTCATCTTGGCATAAAATCAGATGATGTTTTCGTCCGATTAAGCATTGACGCCGACCCTTTTTCTCAATTTTCTTGAGAAATCAATTGTGCTGGAGTTAGTGGAATATGAAAAAGCAAGAATCAGATCGTCATCACATTCCCAACATGACCTCGCTCTCAAGTTCCATGCCAAAAAATCTGTTTTTCGATGGCGAAAATATCATCCGACACACTTTATTTTATCGTACGACAACCGACTAACGGGGTCAAAAGAGGCTTTAGAAAAAGCGAGTGCATGTTTGTATGCACTGAGGTGGTCGTTGTTCTGCTTTTTGTTTCATCTATCCAAGTCCAAGTCAAGTCTCCTGCATTATTTCTAAGCGAAACATCTTGGTAAGTTCTCGATGCATACATTGTTCTTCTTGGTTGTTGTAAGTCGTATGTTGTGCGAAGTCCCATTGCCAAATGCACATAAGAGAAACATTACCCAATCAGTTCTAAACTTATTGTACGAAAATCAATTCAATCTTAAATTTTCTATCATTATCAAATGAGTCATAAACCTTTGCGTGAAATTCTCATGTAGTCCTTTCGGACAATTTATGCAGGTTTCTTGTCGCGACCTAAAAAAAAATAAACAAGTTTATCATTTCCGGGCTAATGGATTATCGAGTTAATTAATTAACTAACCTAACTCGGACTCTCCCAAGTCCATACCAAATCGCAACTTAAGGTTCGAATGATCATGCAATGTGATTTGAATTTGGAGTCGCCACTAATCATTTTCGGTAGGTCGATTAGAAACCTAAATAAAATAGCGGGAGAAAGCTATCTTATTTTCGTGAACTGGAGATTAAGAGTCCGGGGACTTGGTTACATTAATTACAACTAATGCCCTTTCGGTACCTTAAAATTCATGAAAAAATAATGGATTTGACAAATTTGATGAATTCGACTTGAAGATCAAAGAATCAATTTTTTTTTGGGTTTTTCTTCCCTTGACATTTTTTTTTGAAATAAAGAAATTACATGAAATTAGGATGAAATAGGTTCAAGATTACTCCCCAATTTGAACTTGTGCACCAAACTTGTGCTCCGGGCTTGTCTTGATCATTGGACCGATTTGGTGACTCGTTAGACCGAGAAATCTCTTGGTCCTATCTCTCCTTGACGCTTCTTTCTCATCTCGCTAGAATTCCATTAGATCGCAATCCGGGCGTTGATATTTTTTCCCTTTTGCTCTCCTTCTATTGTTGTACCATTGATGTCTCATCGTTGATATGCAATTGTTATTTAACATAAAAACGTAGAGAGAAATCAGTGTAGAAAATCTGGGCTAATTTGTATTCGAAATTAAAGAAAGTTAGGGAATCACTTAACTTTCTTTTCTTTGCGGCGAGTTTGAACGATGGTGATGAACTTGTGGCTTGTGTTGATGGGTGCGAAATCAATGGTAGCACCGAGCTTCAAAACACTCAAGCTCTCTCAAAACTCTCTCAAAATTTTTTCTCAAGAATTCTCTTTTTCCTCTCTAAAGAATTCCTCTCAAAAACTCTCTCAATTCTCTTCCATTCTTTCCAAAAAAACTCCCCCTTCTCTTCAAGAACTCTTCTTCTTTTATAGGCAAAATTCTTCATCCTTCATTCTTCATCTTCATTTCCTCACCTTCCATTTTCATCTTCCTTTCTTCATCTTCATCTTCTTTTCTTCATCTTCATCTTCTCTTCTTCACCTTCATTTCTCCATCTTCCATTTTTATCTTCTCTTCTTCATCTTCATCTTCCTTTCTTCATCTTCATCTTCTTTTCTTCATCTTCCATTTTCATCTTCTCTTCTTCATCTTCCATTTTCATCTTCTCTTCTTCATCTTCCTTTCACCATCTTCCTTTCCCCATCTTCTTTTGGTATTTGCAATGCAGTCCCCGAAGTTTCAAATATTTGCAATACGATCCCTGAAGTTCGAGTATTTGTAATACGGTCCCGAAGTTCGAGTATTTGCAATCTGATCCCCGAGAAAATATTTCTTTCAAGCCCAAATCTTCTTGGTGCATTTTTTCACCGCATGCCTAGTCAGGCCTTGTTAAATTAAGCTCAAATTGTATGCCAATGCTAAATGAATATGTGAGATGATTTTTGTTTAGAACTAAAATTAGTTCTAATTTTTATGCAAAATATATATTAGTCAAAATTTAGGCGTCAACAGCTGCCCCTCTTTGAGTGGAGGCTCGTAGAGGTTCCGCTCAAAGACAAAATTGAACCCTAAATTTTGATAGTGCAAATGATGGATGAACTTTTTGGCGGGAGTTTTAGTCCCATTTTTTATGTAATGAAGTGATGCACGATATGCAAGACCGTAAATAACATGTGTCATAATTTCTCTTTTCATGTTAGAGAAACTCGCACACGGATCGCATACGAGAATACCTGTTTTACCAAATACCTCATAAGTGGTGATTCCCTTAATTTCCAAGTTTCTTGCAAACACGAGGACCTTAAGGTATTTGGCCTATCTCGTTATCGGTGACTTCTCTCTAATGCGAGATAGCGCAAGATATGTGTATCCTTCCGGATCACAAGAGCTACGTCGTTGTGAGTCGAAAGAAGTAGAATCAAGTTCACAAGAGCTACGTCGTTGTGAGTTGATTAAATGTCGAAATCGCCGGTGCATATGTCTTCACGATTCGACAAAGGGGAACCGAAATCTTAAGAGCTACGTCGTTATGATTTGGTTTGGATCAAAATCACGGGTGCTTATGTCTTCGTGATTTGATAAAGGAGCCGAGAATCATAAGAGCTATGTCATTATGAGCCGACTAGAGGTCAAGATCACCAGTGCATATGTCTTCGTGATTCGAGAAAGGGGAACCAAAATCTTAAGAGCTACGTCGTTATGATTTGGTTTGGATCAAAATCACGGGCGCTATGTCTTCGTGATTTGATAAAGGAGCCGAGAATCATAAAAGCTATGTCATTATGAGCCGACTAAAGGTCAAGATCACCGGTGCATATGTCTTCGTGATTCGAGAAAGGGAACCAAAATCTTAAGAGCTACGTCGTTATGATTTGGTTTGGATCAAAATCACGGGTGCTTATGTCTTCGTGATTTGATAAAGGAGCCGAGAATCATAAGAGCTATGTCATTATGAGCCGACTAAAGGTCAAGATCACCAGTGCATATGTCTTCGTGGATCGAGAAAGGGGAACCAAAATCTTAAGAGCTACGTCGTTATGATTTGGTTTGGATCAAAATCACGGGCGCTTATGTCTTCGTGATTTGATAAAGGAGCCGAGAATCATAAAAGCTATGTCATTATGAGCCGACTAAAGGTCAAGATCACCAAGTGCATATGTCTTCGTGATCGAGAAAGGGGAACCAAAATCTTAAGAGCTACGTCGTTATGATTTGGTTTGGATCAAAATCACGGGTGCTTATGTCTTCGTGATTTGATAAAGGAGCCGAAAATCATAAGAGTTATGTCATTATGAGTCGACTAAAGGTCAAGATCACCAGTGCATATGTCTTCGTGATTCGAGACCGAAATCATAAGAGCTATGTCGTTATGATTTGATAAGATGTCAAGATCGCCAGTGCATATGTCTACACGACACGACAGGAGAGGCATACTGCCTGAATTGAATCGTAACAACTATCATCGGAGGAGTTATTGATTTGAAAATGGGTTGAGAAAACTTACCCGGGTTCTCCGAACGATTAATCAAAGAACGAAACAGATCGCTCGTATCTTACATGGTAGGCATTTTCCGGGAGAACTTGCTCATTCAATAATCCTTGGATGAATTTCGAGACCTTGGGAGGGACATCGAACATCGAGAATGTATTACCCATCATAGAATGTCGGAGGTAACATGCGCAAACATATTCAACAATGAGTTCATGCAAAACTTTCCTACCGAGCTTGCAATGATTAGAAATAACATGTGTATAATGCAATCACTCATACCATGGTTTATGCATAACCATTCTATCAAGTTTGCATTATCAATCCTGCCCGGGGATGTTCTCACATTATGAATACCTCGAATGTGAGCTGAATGGGGGGACTTCGGTCCAAAGGGTTTTCTCTCACTCTCAAGAAAAGTTATTTATCCTGTGCGCAGGATTCAAAAGAAATCACTCAATCTTTCCATCATCGCATTCGATAAGGATCCGAGTAATCTCAGCAATTGATACGACCGAGCCGATCCGGAGGTCTTGATTAGGACCGTAATGAGGGCTAGGTCAAAGGTTTACAAATGGGACTCTAGTTGAGTCAAGGTTGCTTTGAAATGAATTCCTTCGTCATCTCTCCGGGTTTACAAGTCAAGAACTCGCAAAAATGATAGAGAAGTAATCTTGCTCGAACTTCTTCGAGTGATGCTTAAAATCATGGAACTCCACATTAATTCAAGTGCCCTAGTCGGAAAAGGCTTTTAAAGGGTTGTAATGGAGGTAATGATTTGGGGACTGAGAAACGAAAGGGTTCGTTTTGGCTCGGAAGATATTTGAGAAGGGGCTTGATGTTGGTGATCATTACAATCTTGTCACCGATCGTGGCCTTCTATGATACCATCATTGCTCGAGGATGGTATGAACTGAAGATTGCATTTGCAATTCGACACTTCATGGAGATTTTTCTCTCAACCCTTTTAGGATATACGGGAAAATTGTGCATTCAAGTTCGGAAATATTCTACAAATGAACAATGAATTGAAAGGGCATTGGCCTTGCTTTTGGTAGGCACTTTGCTTTTTAAATGCCCAGGAATTTTTGTGGGATCAGCTTTTCCTCTTTCTTCTCTTTTTTTTTTTTTACTCCCAACTCTCTTTTACTATTGCATCTTGATGAGTTCATTGGGAGATTTTCTATTGATCCGAGCTTTTCGGGTCCTTCTACTCAAAGATGGGCCATATTCGCTTTGAGGCGACAATGATCACCAATAAGGGCTTTTAGAAATGAATTTGCGGGCTCAAATGGGTTGTGCAAATGGATACGGATGTGTGGGATAGAAAAAGAAATGCTCTTCGTCACCCTAAGGCACTTGAATTAAAGCGCAAGTACAATGCAAAGAACCACCCGAAGATTGATGTTAGTCCAAGCAAGAAGATTTCTAACCATTTGTCTCGTGATCTTTGATGGAATTACCTCTGTTTTGCCCCAATGTGGGGTGGTTCTTGACAGGGTTGTGGAAGTGAAATCTCCGCTCAAATGGGTTGATCAACGGATAACTTGCAGTGTTTAGGGTAGAGAAATGAATGCCTCCATCACTTCGGTTATCGTACCTTTCGCGAGAAAACTCTTTACCTCGAGGAATGCGGAATTTTGCCACCGTTCATCTCGCTTTGAAAAAATTGGACGTGTTTGGGAAAGGATTGCCTTTCATCATCCTGTCATGCCCCCTTACGTACATTCGATGTATCTTATGTAGTTCATGTTCCTTATTCGAGTTGGTAAATTAAACATGAGGAACAATCATGCGCAAACTATGCCAGTGTATGAGTGTTTTCGAGCATATAAAATGCAGCAACTTTTTATCTTGGCGGACAAAGTTCGCAAGTACATAAAAAATTTCTTAGGGGCATGGATCGTGAGTTGCCCCTGTTCATGCAAATGCGTTGCAAAACTTCATTGTGCGCTTCGAGACATGAGATTGTCAAAGGCTCCAAGAATTTCTCATTTCATTAATTTTTCATGGAGAAGGGATACTTCTCTGTTTGGATGAGTAGTGAACCCTGTAAAAATCAAAAGGGAAAGCATCAATGTATGTCCTCATGTTCTAAAAAGAATTGAAACGATACCACTTTACTCATGCACGTATTCCTTGCGAACTTTGAATTGAAAAGATCGATTCATTTGGATCGGATTGTATGTCCGGGATGTTATCTCTCCGGGTTCTATAACCGCCTGGGCTGAGCTTCGATCTGCGAAGCAAAAAAGCTTTATTAATCTTTGTACATTGATGCCAAATCCCAGGATCGACCCGGGACGCCTCGGACCACTTGTCATTCCCCAACCACTATCTTTGCGGTGTTTGTTGGCGTCCACGGGTGGTTCGCTTTTGTTATATTGTTCTCAAAGCAGTTGGCAATCTCCTGTAGAGAATAAAATAAGCTTAACTTAGAGTTTGAAACGGCCGAGAGCCAATTGGGACGATACGGAGTTACCCATCTTTGAGCCCGCTTGGTTTCTTACTCGCATTCTCCCAAGTAAGGCTATTCGGAATCTCTCTTTACGGGCACTCGGGGCGTCGTCCACAAATTGATTTGCTACAAGCCTAGCTTAATAAGGAACTTACGCATTTGATAAGAGAGGAGAAAATTCGCCCTTTAATTCTAGACAACTAGAAAGTAAAAGTATCCCACGCAGGGGAACTATACATGGAATTAAAGGAGTATTCATGTGAGATTGGTTCCACCTCTTTTTCTGGCCATTCTAATGATCGGCTGATTTTGTCTTGGATCATACACCAACGATCGTTGTTTGAGGATCCATAGTCACTTGCTTCGGATCACAACTCGGAGGTCCTTTAGCTCCGAACCGGGCGACAAGGCGGTGAGCTCATCATCAAAGTAACCTTTTGATTTTTCGGGCAATTGATACTCGAATTGGGCATTGCTACTTGCTAACACGCGACAGATTTTCCACTTTGTTTTGCCGTGGCGGTCGACTCCTTGAGCTTGAGCCTCCGCCGTCGCTCGGGAACTCGTAGGGATGATCAATTGGTCCATTTGCTAGAACCACCAGCGGAAGGTCGGTATGGCCAAGTATTCTTGATTGGGAAGTGGTCGGGTACTTTTTTGCTCCGTAGGTTTTCTGGGATTAATCTTCCGGTCAACTTTGCTCCGGTCGCCTTGGTTCCAAGCTACATCGTGCTTCTTCGACTTATCTCTAAATGCGTGAAGGTGATTTGTGACACTTCGTAGAGTGAGCCCGTTTATATTCATCATTTTGAGTACGACCATTGGTCGTCTTGAATTGATTCCTAGTCGTCGAACTGCCTCGATGAATATAGAGTGAAGCTCGGCGGACCAAAGGGCCTTTTCTTTCCGACAAAATCGTCGTAGTAAGTTTGGCCATAGTTCTTTTGTTCGAGTAATTGCTTCCTTACAGCATCTTGCCAAATATTTTGGAGCACTCGAACCTTGAACCCGGCTTCTTTAGGATGTCCAGAGCACCATGCAATATGGCCTCGTTATGAAGCTGGCGATCATCACTTGCGATGTTATGATCACCGGTATATCCAACTCCGAATCGATGATCTTTAAGAGGCGAGACCATCCATATCGATCCCTACCATGGGCTGTGGCGACGATGTCGAAATCATATTTGTACCGCCTCGGCTCCTCTAAGGCTTCCGTTGCTTTCACATAAGTGAAATCTTGTACATGCACTTTCTCAAGGCATGGCAACGAGGATAGAGAGGGAAACGGGGGTTGCCATCAATGGCCATGACTCGTAGATCCTCGGGATAGGAAGCTTCCCATACTTCCGCTTTGGAATGGACGCATACTTATTTTCCTTTCAAAACCTTCCATATGTAGGCCAGAAAAATGGGTGTTTCGACTAAAGACTGGGCTTTAGATGTTCTTTGGACTTGCAAAGATATATTGCCGGAAAATCACAAAAGCGATGATGGCCTTTCGTGACGAGTTACGGAGGTGCATGGAGACTTCAAGTTCTTTATAAACTTTTTCGGATCTGTTGGTCTCATGAGACTGACTTTTTTCTCCTTTTCGGTCTTAGTGCCTTGGATCCATTTCGTAATAACTCTTACCTCTCGCTCAATCCGCCGTTCTTTTTGCTTTTTGACATGGAGGAGCCCTCAAATCTTTTCACTTTCTCTCTGAACGAGACGAGTTATTTCCCTCCTCAAATCTTTTCGGTTCCTCCTACGAACGAGGCGGTTATTTCCTTCCTCAAATCTTTTCGCATTTACTTACGTGAAGGCTTTCAATGCTTAGTCAAATCGCGAGGAATTCACGCATTTAAGCATGATGATATTCGTGGATAGTACTTGTTCTTTGCCCCTGGATTAACTCTAGGCATTAAAAGAAGAATGTCTCACATGGGGATTTCAAGTACATTCATTCATACTTGTCACTACTTCTCTTGAGGATTCGTAAGAGTTGGCTAGTAATGCTCAAAAAAGAGATATTTTGAGAGCCCATAATAAAAAACTAAAGCTTCATGTAGGCTACACATTCGGAGTTCCATCGGCGTTGAATTGGCTGGTTTGTGACATCAAGGAAACTCCAATTGTAGTGATGCATGTCTCTTCCCTCGAAGGGTATCGGTTACCTTTTCTGCAAGACCGACTTTCTACGGGATGTATCTCCAACGAAATCGGATTGTACGAGAACTTGCTCGGGGGATGAAGCTGGTGAATGAGCATTTTCAATGCTCGGATGTGGCTCATCGAGGGACATGTCACCAAAGGAGATGGGGCCGCTACGGACATGGCAAACGGCGGTGTTGATAGCATCCCTATACCTCTTGTTCTCTCGCTCGAAGCTTTTCACTTTCTTCCCTCGAAACGTAAGTTCATGACTTTCATTTTTAACCTTCAATCGGGTCCGCTTGTTTTGAAACCAAAACTTGACCTTCAAGGGCTCCATTCCTATCATCCGGCTCAATTCATTTTTTCGTCTCCTATTCACGTAAGAGCACTCCTTGAAGGCAGCTTCGAGCACTTTGATTTGATATTTTCTTTTTCGAGGTTATTTGCGGCTGCCGTTGCCATTGTTGTTCTTTGTCGAAATCTTGAATTTCATTGCCAAGAGAGTTGGGTTTTACGGCTTCAGCGTTGGATCGGTCTCGAAATCCAGCAGTTCGCTTTCGGGGATGTCTAGGTTGGTTGCCTCCGGTAAGTCTTGATGGCCTCTAAACATGTTGGATTAAAATACCTCTTACCGCCTTTTGTTCACTCTATTCTCCGATGTATGCTTACTCTCTCCAAATTCTTTCGAGTAATCGGGTATGTTCCAAAGCCTCCCTTTAAACGCGGATGAAAATCACTAAGCCGACGTTTTTCCCAAGATTTCGTGTTTCCGCTTTGCCTTATTTTTTTCAACGTGATGGGACCCCGAATCCACTCGCACCGATTTTCTTTTCTTGATAATCATGCTTGTCTCCCCACTCGGTTTTCAATCATGGTGGGACTTCAACTCTTTTTGTAACTTTTCGGATTTGTGAGGCTCGAGATCACGGATTGACGATAGATCCAGGATCCAATGAACGAAACGCCCGTAGTTTTACCCGAGTAACTAACGTGGCTCCGCAAGAATTGCTGTTTCTTCCCTCGGAAAGTATGCTTGTCTCCCACTCAGTTTTCAATCATGGTGGGACTTCAACTCTTTTTGTAACTTTTCGGATTTATGAGGCTCGAGATGGTAGATCCGTGATTCACGGATGAAACGTCCGTAGTTTTACCCGGATAATTGACTCGACATCCACAATAATTATTGCTATAGCTTTTCTTGCCCTTTAAATTAGGATTTAACGCCGAGACAATTATCGCTTTCATATCTTCATCTCCAACCTTCTAAGCACTCTTTTGCATCCACTCTCTTTTTAGCCGCTTCAACAACAATGGCTTCCCTTCCCGCACACGCCTTCTCGGCTGAAGTTTTGGCCAAATGGGAGAAACTTTATAATCTCCTAGGCCAGGGCTACTCTTATATAGCCAACCATCCGGAGGCGAAACCGAGATTCGTCTTATGTTTAGGGATATGGACACCGCTTCCATTCAAGGTACCAAGTTAGAGGAGGAATACGGGATCTTCCCCACCCTCTTCACTAACTTCCCGGGAGGCTTACCATGTTACTCATCAAAAGGTTACTTTGGCCCACCTTGTGAAGGCACGCTATCGGGATCGGTCGGACGGCTTGGTGTTGGCGATCTTGTAGCCGACAATTATAAGAAGGCCCTTGACTACGGTAGCGAACAAGTCTCCCCTGCCGATTCGTGAGAGGGGAAACTTGGTGGGATGTTTGGCCATGTCCCGGACCATCTTTGAGCGCGATCCGCTCAATATTGTTTTAAAATTTCAATGCACATGGCTGGAAGAAAGGTTGGACGATCGACCCTGGATATAGCCCGGGAGAATGCTGATCCATGACTGGAATTGGCTCGAAAGCATCACGAGGACAAGGTAGCCAACCTCAAAGAGAAATGTGAGCTCCTCCTCTTTAAGTTGGCGGATCTCGATTCTCGGAGCGATCATAGAAGCAGAGCATCAATCGTATGGAGAGTCGGTTAAACTCCTTTGTGATGCTCATTAGGGCTCGATTTGGCTTTACGTTCCCACCCCGTTGATCTATTTGTAAGGCTTTTCGATGAATGAAATGAATGCAAGTTTTTACTCATTTCATCTTGGTCATCATATTTTTTCGCAAGATAACCCCTTTTACTCTGCGAATATGCAAATCTCACGCTCCCGATGGTCAATCCAATTGGGCCGGAGAGAGCCCCCCATTCGAAACAATCTCTCAACAAAGATTAGTAGCGAGGAAACAAACGAATGCTCAAATGTGAACAACTCGTGAATCCGTATTAATATTATAACTCGATTATGAAAACATCGAGTGAATCGAGCATAATATTTCTTTACGACGTAGAATTGTTTGGATTGATAAGGACACGACCATCCATCTCGGCCCGGAATCAAAGCACCACCGGGGAGCACCTTCTTTACTATATATGGACCACCATAGTTTGGAGCGAATTTCCCTCTCCGGAAGTGGGACTATTGGCAATAATTTTCTCAAGACCAGGTCATTGATCCGAAAATATCGAGGTCGAACTTGAATGATTTAGCAACTCTCGCTGATAACACTCGGCCATGACATCCGACCTTAAGTCTTTTTTCGTCGATCGATTCAATTGGCTTGCTCTCTTTGGATCCATTCAGCTCCGTCAGCCTAGCTTGAGACAAGTATACGTAAGGAAGGAATTTCCACTTCAAGCTGGTAGAACGAGCCTCCATTCCATATACAAGAGAATACGGGGTTGCCCCGGTAGATGTCCGGATTGAGGTCCGATATGCCATAAGTGCAAATGGCAATCTCTCATGCCAATCGCGATAATTTTCAGCCGTCTTCGCTAAAATTTTCTTAATGTCCTTATTGGCGGCTTCTCTTGCTCCATTCATCGAGGACGATATGGGGAAGAGTTCGGATGCTTGATCTTGAATTCCTTAAACAATTCGTCCATTAGTTTGTTGTTTAAGTTCGAGCCATTGTCGGTGATTATGGCCTTCGGGTGAACCGTATTGAGCAATGATATCCCGGCGGATAAATTTCGCGATATTTCGTGCCGTGATCGCTAAATAGGATGCGGCTTCGATCCATTTGGAGAAATAGTCAATCGCCACCAAGGTGAATCGATGCCCATTGGATGCTTTAGGGTTGATAGGACCGATAACATCAATCCCCCACATAGAAAACGGCCATGGTTCGGATAAGCGATGCAACTCATTTGGAGGGACATTAATATTGTCACCATGAATTCGACATTTGTGACAGCTCGGAACATGCTGAATACAATCTCTTTCGAGTGTGAGCCAATAATAACCCAACCTCATAATCTTCTTAGCTAAAAAGTGGCCGTTCATGTGTGGACCACGGATCCCTTCATGTACTTCCATCATCGAACGAACGCTCGGTTGAGTCAACGCATCTTAGTAGGACGAGAATCGAATGACCGCTTGTACAAATTCTCTCCATTCAAGAAGAACTTCGAGGCCATCTTCCTTATGTACTTTTGGTCGGATACGGTACTTTTTTCGGGGAACTCCCGCTTCGAATATAAGTCTTGATGTCATGGTACCATGGCTTACCATCGGGTTCATTGATCACGGTCATACAATATGCCGGCTTTTTTAGTATCTCGATCTTTAGTGGGTCAACCTCAAGTCCATTGGCGACTTGTAACATTGAAGACAAGGTAGCCAATGCATCGGCGAATCGATTATGAGTCCTAGACGGATACTCAAATGAGATATCTTCAAATTCCTCCATCAATTCATCCGAGATACTCATGGTAGGGTAGCAATTTAGCATCTCTCGTCTTCCACTTTCCAACAATCGAAGGATAATCAAAGCGGAATCTTCGAACACCTTGAGTCGGGCTATCCCCATTTCAATCGCAGCACTGTAGACCGAGGATGCATGCCTCATATTCTGCTACGTTATTTGTGCAAGGGAATACCAATTTTTTGCCACGGGATAGTGCTTGACCACTTGGAGATATCGAGGACCGCGCCCGTGCCGACCCCGATAAATTGACAGCTCCGTTAAAATACATAATCCAGATGTAATCCTCCACCGATATGATTCGATCCTCCGAATGATAGGCATCATTATCTCGCCCCGGATTTTCAGCTAGGACATCTCGCTATAGCCCGTCCCTTGATTGACTTTTGGGACAAATATTGAACATCAAACTCGGAGATGAGGATTTGCCATTTGGCAAGTCTACCAATCAAGGCAAAGTTGATTAAGCAAGTATTTGACAGGATCGCACTTTGTCACCGTAAGCACTGGTAATACAAGGTATATTGCCGAAGCCTATGCAGTACCCGGACTAACGCCGCACATGTTTTCTCTCGCCGGAGTATTTCATTTCCGAAGTTGTGACTTTCTTGCTTAGATAATAAATGGCTCGTTCTTTTCCATCCTCCCGCTTCTCTTGGGCTAACATGGCACCCAAGGATTCACTAAGGATTGTGAGGTAGAGGATTAAAGGTTGCCCCGGCGTTGGAGAAACAAGCACGGGTGGATTCATGATATCTTGCTTGATTTTCCAAAAGCTTCTTCGCATTCGCTATCCCATTGGACTAGCGCATTCTTTTTAATAGCTTGAGGAATGGCTTAGCGGTTTCGATAACTGTTTAGCCTACCCATCAAACTTCGAACTTCTTTAACCGTCGTCGGCGGCTTAAGCTCACGAATAGCCTTAACTTTCGAAGGGTCGACTTCAATGCCTCTTACTACTTACCACGAATCCGAGTAGCTTGCCCGAGCTGGTCCCAAAGACACACTTGGCGGGGTTGAGGCGTAACTTGTACTTTCGGAGTCCGTCGAACAATTTCTTCAGCGTTTCGACGTGATCTTCTCCATGCCTTGTTTTTGCTATCATGTCATCGACGTAAATCTCAATCTCATTATGCATCATGTCGTGGAAAAGGGCAATCATGGCTCGTTGGTAAGTGGCTCCAACTTTTTCGAGACCGAACGGCATTACCCGGTAATGGAACATTCCCCATGGTGTGGTGAAAGTGGTTTTCAACTTGTCATTGATATTCATCGGGATCCGATTGTACCCGGAGAAATCATCCATGAATGAAAACAAATCAAACCCTGCAAGATCTTGTCAACAAGTACGTCGATATGCGGGAGGGGAAAATCATTTTTAGGATCGGCCTTGTTCAAGTCTCGATAATCGACACAAACCCGAATGTGGCCGTCTTTCTTCATGACGGGGACTATGTTAGCGACCCAATCGGAATATTCCGTAGTCTCAATGAATCCTACATCGAGAAGCTTCATGACCTCCTCTTTGATCTTCGCACTAATTCCGGCCTAGCCCTCCTTAACTTTTGCACCACCGGCTTAGCCGAAGGATCGATCGGCAAACAATGCTCGACAATGGAACGGTCAAGACCGGGCATATCTCGCATAGGACCAAGCGAAAATGTCCTGGTAATCCTTTAGGAGCTTAATCAAGCGCTCGGACATCTCTTTGGAAAGGTTTGCTCCGATCTTAACTTCTTTAGAGTTTTCCGCATCGCTCTAGGTTGATCGAGATAGCTTGTTCAACGGTCAAGGGCTTGATCTCCTCATGTCGTTCGAAATCTTGACGAACTTCCTCATAATCGGACTGAATTCATCAAGGTCGTATACTTGAATCCACTAGATTTCCCTCCTCATGTGTCCCCTCGAAACATAAAGTAACAAAATCGGAAGAACAAACGGGGCTTAATCGCGGTGTGATTTTGAAGAACTTTATTTATTTATATATATTTTTATTTTTCAAAACCGTGGGACATGAATTCTTGAAGAAGCCCAACCCTCGGTTCTTACCATGATGACAAACTTGTTGGTCGTTGGTTATCGTCATCGGGTTGGTTTGGGGAGCTGGAATCGAGGGTGGTATGCTCGAACCCGGGCCTGTTATAATAATGTCTTCCACGGTGTAGCACGATAGGGAACACCTTCCGGGGCCTTCTTTGGAATTGCCTCGCCGAGGAAATTAGAGCTGGCACAACTGGCGAGAGGGCTTGAGCTGGACGGCTGAAGCTTGGCTATGAAGTTATCCATCATCTTGTGAGACATCATCCCTTCAAATCGCTCGGTTAGAGCACCGAGCTGTTCATTCAAAATCTCATGGACAACGGCATTAATGTCGGCCATTGTCTTCACCACCAATCGAGTAATATGCGGAGGATCCGAGATAAATTTCCTGAAAAGCGACAAGTCAAGAGTAAGTACAACGAGCGAGGATAGAGAGCCGGTCCATGACTTCCTTCTAGACTCAATGAACGAACTAGACATGACCAAAAGATCGCATCAGGCAATTTTCAGTTTCGTCGATTTTTACGAAAAAATACGTATTAATTCGCACGTTGGTCAAAATACGTCCAAATTTTACGAGCTTATAGTTGAGAAGATGATGAACAACTTTTAAGTTGGCCAATCGGACTAGAAATGAGCGGATCAAATCAGTTTAATGTGTCTTTTCGAAAAATCGCATTCAAAAAACTGTTATAACCGCAAGTAGTTGAAAAAACGAAAAGCCATCTTAAACTATGAATTTAATTCTGAAATTTTGTAGGATATTAGTTGAAACATAGATCTACAACTTTCATGTTTGGCACTTACTCAAAACTCGATCATAGAATTTAGTAAAAATCGTACAATAGGAACAAGCCAAATCGGAATTGAGGACAAGCGATGAAATTGTAAAAACTACGGAAGCAAAGTGTGAAATTGAAAACAAGACAATGAGATTCATAAACAATCAACCTAAACCATGGACCAGCCCAAAATAAAAATGAGATAACATGGCGTGAGAGACAGGAAATTACCGCTCATAGGAAGAAAATGTCAATCACAAAGACATGCGCATGAATCGTGGATTCAAATTTTAGTTCTTTTAGCAAAATGAAATGAAGGACGACGAACGACATGTCGCAGCCTCGCGCACGTTCATCATGACTAGTTGCCGCCTCGCATATATAGTCATGACTAGTCGGGTCCAATCATCTCGGCTTGGTTCGGTCGACAAGGGCAACTCTCATGCATCATAGCCTCACGCGCATGAGAACAACCCTTGAGCCATTTTTTGAAGAACTCGGGATCCAAGTGGGATAACCTTTAGCGAAGCCTTACCGCCAAGGTTAAAGAACCACATAAATACCATCCTGAAACTATCGGGTGACCCGGGTTCGGTCACAAGTCAAGGTGGTGTAGTGCAATTATATTAGCGGCATGCACGACATTTTAAGGGCAATCAACACTCCGATAGTTCAAAAAATAAAATTCTCATCACCAAGCTCGCAAAACGAGAGGTTAGCCACGAGACTCCTCCCCTTATAACTCCCTTTCCTGCAAAACCATTTAACACCTAGGGATTAAAATTCAACCAAGATTGTCAAATCAAGTAATTTTTCTTTTCATGAACTTATACGCTTAAGTCCTCTTTGGGTCCCCGGTGGAGTCGCCAAAGCGTCGCGACCTAAAAAAAAATAAACAAGTTTATCATTTCCGGGCTAATGGATTATCGGGTTAATTAATTAACTAACCTAACTCGGACTCTCCCAAGTCCATACCAAATCGCAACTTAAGGTTCGAATGATCATGCAATGTGATTTGAATTTGGAGTCGCCACTAATCATTTTCGGTAGGTCGATTAGAAACCTAAATAAAATAGCGGGAGAAAGCTATCTTATTTACGTGAACCGGGAGATTAAGAGTCCGGGGACTTGGTTACATTAATTACAACTAATGCCCTTTCGGTACCTTAAAATTCATGAAAAAATAATGGATTTGACAAATTTGATGAATTCGACTTGAAGATCAAAGAATCAATTTTTTTTGGGTTTTTCTTCCCTTGACATTTTTTTTGAAATAAAGAAATTACATGAAATTAGGATGAAATAGGTTCAAGATTACTCCCCAATTTGAACTTGTGCACCAAACTTGTGCTCCGGGCTTGTCTTGATCATTGGACCGATTTGGTGACTCGTTAGACCGAGAAATCTCTTGGTCCTATCTCTCCTTGACGCTTCTTTCTCATCTCGCTAGAATTCCATTGGATCGCAATACGGGCGTTGATATTTTTTCCCTTTTGCTCTCCTTCTATTGTTGTACCATTGATGTCTCATCGTTGATATGCAGCTGTTATTTAACATAAAAACGTAGAGAGAAATCGGTGTAGAAAATCTGGGCTAATTTGTATTCGAAATTAAAGAAAGTTAGGGAATCACTTAACTTTCTTTTCGTTATGGCGAGTTTGAACGATGGTGATGAACTTGTGGCTTGTGTTGATGGGTGCAGAAATCAATGGTAGCACCGAGCTTCAAAACACTCAAGCTCTCTCAAAACTCTCTCAAAATTTTTTCTCAAGAATTCTCTTTTTCCTCTCTAAAGAATTCCTCTCAAAACTCTCTCAATTCTCTTCCATTCTTTCCAAAAAAACTCCCCCTTCTCTTCAAGAACTCTTCTTCTTTTATAGGCAAAATTCTTCATCCTTCATTCTTCATCTTCATTTCCTCACCTTCCATTTTCATCTTCCTTTCTTCATCTTCATCTTCTTTTCTTCATCTTCATCTTCTCTTCTTCACCTTCATTTCTCCATCTTCCATTTTTATCTTCTCTTCTTCATCTTCATCTTCCTTTCTTCATCTTCATCTTCTTTTCTTCATCTTCCATTTTCATCTTCTCTTCTTCATCTTCCATTTTCATCTTCTCTTCTTCATCTTCCTTTCACCATCTTCCTTTCCCCATCTTCTTTTGGTATTTGCAATGCAGTCCCGAAGTTTCAAATATTTGCAATCTGATCCCTGAGTTTCGAGTATTTGTAATCTGGTCCACGAAGTTCCGAGTATTTGCAATCTGATCCCCGAGAAAATATTTCTTTCAAGCCCAAATCTTCTTGGTGCATTTTTTCACCGCATGCCTAGTCCGGACCCTGTTAAATTAAGCTCAAATTGTATGCCAATGCTAAATGAATATGTGAGATGATTTTTGTTTAGAACTAAAATTAGTTCTAATTTTTATGCAAAATATATATTAGTCAAAATTTAGGCGTCAACATTTACCAATGTAGCATACAAGTCATTTAGGCTCATGTTAGTTCATCAATGTATGCTAGATTAGAACTCACGTACCTATAGCATTGAGGTTAGATCATGTTCACGTTAATCAAGAAAAATCCAAAAAGAATTGATTGGAATTGCATAATTATATTTAGAAATCATGTCTATGTCAAGCACTCAATACATGGTTGATTGGTCTTTAGTTAACATTTTGAAGAACATGTATTGGGAACTTTGCTTAGCACATCAACGCTTTTCTATCTCATCGAGTAATTTATTTATCGCTTAAAGTATTGAGTATTAAGTTCTTGCTTAGACACACACATGATCATCTCTCATGTGTTAGTGATTTAGGCTTAAAATTGATTCAAATTGCTTCCAGGTATTTTTTTTTTTTAGTAAAGAGAAAATGTACTGATATGGCGTTATATTACCCAAGCGTAACCAAGTCCTCGTATGCATGAATATCTGGTTCGCAAATTGCTTGGGTTTCTATTCAACCGATGACTGATTAGTGGCTACTCCTAATTGAATTGATTTGCATGGTTAGATGATTTAATTAATATAAAAAAAAAGTCCAAAGTTGTGATTGGTATGAGCATGAGAGATTCTGTGCTAAGTGTAAGCTTAGTAATCTATTAACTTTCTCTATGGTTCACCTCTAGGAAGGGCGCAACAGGAAAAAATAAAGAAGAAGAAAAAAAATTGCTCCAAATGCCCCCTACCATGGCTTGGAAACTAGGATGTGAGATGCCCGTCCTCGTCGCCTAGCAGGATATGGCCAGCCGAACAACTATCTTTTAACTGGTGTTAAATTAAATCACGTTTTTTTTTTTCACAAATGGCAAGGACTTCAAAATATGAGTTCCTATTAAGGATAAGCATTACACGACGAATGATTTGACACGATAGCACTTAGTACTCTTAGTCTATGCTTTCATTTTCCATGACATCATTACTAAAGTTATTATTCCATGACTGAACCATGCATGCAATAGGGGAGTCCATATGTCCTTGGAAAATAGCTTTGCACGTTGCTCGGCCTAGAAGATGCAATAATTAAACTAGACACTAAATAGTGAGATGTCCCATCTCCATCTCGACGCCACCTTTCAATAAAAATGCTTTCTTGGAAAAAGATAAAATAGACGACAGTGAAGCAGCAAACACAAGAGAATCTCTTTTTGAACGGAAAAGGCATTCATACTAAGGAAAACCAACGTTCTTTTTCTCGACGAGTGAAATGAGTGTTGGCATCTTTTCAATCTGTAAATGTGAAAGCAAACCTCCCTTTTTCCTAAAGCAAAGTGTTTTCTTTTTAATTTCTCTGATGTGCATTGTTGAAACAAACATTATTTTTCTTATTGTTCTCGATGGTCATCGTCTAATTAGTCCAATGCTTTTCTAGCTCAAACCATCGTTAAAAGTGGCAAAAGGACATCCGAAGGGCCAATATTTGTGTACAAGCACCCAATATTTTTTTGGATAACTCAAGTATCGGTTTTTTTAAAACGGTTATTTTAGTGCCAAGTCCGACGAAACTTGCCGGAAATCATGTATGGCGCATACGGGGCTCGCCGGAGATCCCAATCAGCAATAATAATAAAAAAATTCATGTGTACTTGTTTGGCTGGAATTGATACTTAAGTGATTATTTTTTGCCGGAATTGGCACGTAACTAATCGTTTTTCTTTAATTTAGCACTTAAGTGATCAAAAAAAAAAATATTAACACTAAAGTGAGAGCCGTACATTAATTATTTTTGTTTATTCTATAGAATTTTTTCCTGCAAAATATGCTACCTATTTATTATGGTCTTGTGCCTTAATACAAATACAACTTATCCCTCTTGATTTTTCTTCTCTATTAGCCTGTACTTGGTGCAAGGAATAGGTACTAAATGAATCGCTCTTATTAGGGATCCTTTATAATGTGAGCAGAGGAACTTTCAAGTGCACCCCAAAATACATCCTCCCCTAATATACAGTGTCTAGAACTAGAGGTACGTCACCGACAAGTCAGTTCAAGACTGTGTGCGAAGAATAGGTAGACGACGGAGGAGCCAAAGCTCCGATTATTCACCCTAGGCGTGGGACACTACTATATAACCATACTCGAGTAGCTATTCGAAGATGACATGGAATTTACCGTCCACACCACCACCTTCCTAAATTGAGAGAAAACATTTTTCTTCCCTTCATCCCGGGGAATAGCCTCGAATTTTACGTCCTAGATTTCAGATGAAAATGAATCACTTTTATTCAGGATCATTTATAATATGAGTATAGGAGCTTTCAAGTGCACTCCAAAATACATCATCCCCTAAAATTTCAAAATAAGTACTCCTCTGACTTGATTAATTAGACTCGGTTTCGTTCAAAGACTTGAGTTAATTACATATTGGGTAAACATGACACAAATGGTAATTGAACTTTGACCTAATATGCAATATGGTTCATCAACTTTTTGTTGGTTCAATGTGACCCTGTCATAAATATTCAAACTATTCCCTAAACTATATAAAAGTGTTGAATATTGTCCTTGAACTTAAATTAATGAAAGGATGATATTGGATATTCTCATATATCCCAGGGGACTAGTTTAAATATTTATCGAAAGTTCAATGATCACATTGAACAAATTAAGAGTTCATGAACCATATTGCACTTTGGGTCAAAATTTAAGGACCACAATGAACAAATTAAAACTTTAGCGACCACATTGTATATTAAGTTAAAGTTCAAGGACAATTTATAATGATAGACAGTTTGGTTTGATTATGATAACATGGGAATAGAATCAAGGCCAACTGCTCTAAACCTTCCAACTGTTGTTGTGTGTAAGACACTGTTTATTATTCAAACGTTCTAACCGGAATCAAGCTATACATGAAGCTAGTGGAACAACAAGAGATGGCCCAAAGCCTAAAGCTGTCGGTTATACTCAACCAGCGCAAATTTAACTGAGCAGTCAATTTTAGTGTATTATTCTATATCCAATGTGGGTTTTTTCCCCCTATTCCCACCACCTCAGAGCTCATATTAAAATGGGTTGCATTAGAAAGGTCTCTTGCCAACATAAATAACTGAAGATATTACATGCAAGTTTCTCTGTCTTCTGGATTCCCGAAAATGGGAAGATCAATGTTTCTCCTCCTCTTGGGTGCTTCCATTGCTTCTTTATTAGCTCCGGGACTGAAGCTGCCGGCTCAAGCCCAACAAATTCCAGGTCTCTCTCTCTCTCTCTCTCTCTCTCAATTATTCATTCAATGGTGAGAAGTAGGTTTGTTTACCCAATGACCAGAACATGCAATAGATAAAATAAAGAAAGAGAAGAATTAAGGGAAGGATGAGATTAAAAGGTTGATCACAGGCATTGAAATGAAATATGTTTGATGCGTCATTCATTCGCAATATATATTGCACATATATGCTTCTTCGAATATATAACGACTATTTGGTTCTAAATTTTCTCGATTTTCAGGTTTCATAAGCATCGACTGTGGGGCACCTAATCCGTATCTCAATGACTCAACCCGGATATATTATGAGACGGACCAAGGATTTACAGATTCCGGGGAAAACAAGCAGGTTTCTGCAGAATACAGTGACGAAGATCATGCTGAAATCTTCAAAACTTTGAGGAGCTTTCCGAACGGAACGAGGAACTGCTTCACGCTAAAACCTGATGGAGGCAAGAACGGCCTTTACTTGATCAGGGCCTTCTTCTGGTATGGTAACTACGACCGGAAAAGGCAAACGCCCACGTTTGACCTTTATATCGATGTTAACTATTGGACCACTATCAACTACACAGGTGATGTGTTCGAGGAGATTATGTACGTGTCCAAGGCAGATTATATACAGGTGTGTGTTGTGAATACGGGGAGTGGAATCCCTTACCTTTCAGCTCTGGAATTACGAGTTTTGGACAATAGCAGCATCTATCGAATTGAAACTGGGTTCTTGAGGCGAACTTGGCTGACCGACATGGGAACAATCCCTTCATCCCGTATAAGGTGAGTCGTTTTGGGAGGACACAAGTTAGCTTTCGTGAGATCATTTCTTCCAAGAGAGGCGGAATAATTGTTCAAAAAGTAGTAAATCATTGTGCAGAAAGCAGTATTGTCTACAGGGCAAATTCAGTTTTAAATTTTTCGTTTGGACCAAGTTAGTCCTAAAACATTTGCATGACTTGCCAATCTAGCCAATTTTGATAAAAAAATCGTTGACATGAAAACTGGCGTCTTATGTGCACGATCTTTTCAATTTGTTTTAATTCTTCTTTTTTTTCCTTTCCCTTTTCTTTCATTTTTCAGTTTTGGTTTTATTCCTATTTTGCTCTAGTAGATCCGGGCCTCGGCAATGGCTGGCGGAGGTTATTGTCCATTGGTGAGGGTCGCGACGCCCTCTCTCGAGACCACGGCGACCGGCGGAGGGAAACAAGGAAAAAATAAAAAGGAAATGAGAGGAAAGAAAAGGGAAAAAAGGAATACGAAAAAATTCAGAAAATGATAAAAAAAAATGTAAAAATCGTTAGAGTCCGACAATGCCAAGTAAGATAGTTGCTGCTGAACCCCACATTAGCAATTTTTAGCAAAAAATGGTTGGAATGACTACATTGAAAAATCATCAAAAGATTTAGAACTAGTTAAATTGGAAAGTTTAAGACTGAATTGGCCATCCTACATGAAATTTATGTCTTCTTAGATAACTTTCTCCTTTTGGGATATTTGTGATAATTCTCACGAATGCACGACCGAAGCTTTATTTCAAGAAAATGTTATCTTATGTAGGTTTTCTCTTCGATGGGATGTGACAATCATATGTATATCGAAAGAGGTCACGACATATAAACAATTAAAACGAACTTTTATTAGAAGTAGTACCAATTAATGTATCCCTAATGTTTTATAAGTCATCCCATAGAAATTGTTTTTTTTTCCTTGGTTTGTTGGTATGCATTATGCACTAACGGAGATGATTAGGAATTCACAAATAATTTAATTATGGACTTTGCTAACATGACAATTTTTTGGGTGACGGTGAGAATAATAGTGAGAGCCACAAATTCTGAAAATCTAATTTTCACTTTAATTTTAAATTAATTGTTACTTATTTTTTGTGGCCCAAAGCAATTTTATTTGCGTAATAGTCCCCCAAAAAGACTATTAAAATCTTATTTTCACTTTTTGTTAAACATGCTCAATATGAAGTAATAACTCAGTTTTCGAAAGACTGATTACAAAAAAATAAACGAGTGGATTGAACAGAGAGTTGCTAAGTAAAGATCTCACCTAATATGAGGTACTAATCCAATTTTGAAAATGTCGATTATAAAAACTCAAGGAAAATTTAATTAAAAATCCATTTAGTATTTCAATACGCTGTCCATCAAATGACTCTAGACAGTTGCCCGCCAACTTGAATCATGGACATGATGTCGCATTTTTATCAGGTACAAGAGTCTGACTGATAGTGGATAATGCTAGCACACTAATCAAAGACGTAGACGCTTGAAATTTGCCAAGTTTATTGATTTCTCAATTGCTGAGCGTATCAGCTGTTCGTTAAAATGCCTCAACCAGGTACCCGACGGATGATTATGATCGCATCTGGCTGGGCCCAGCTGAATCTGGTTACTTCAGGCTTACGCCCAGTGTCGGAGCATCTGCTATGTCCTTGTCCGACAACAACGATGCTTACAAGGTTCCGGGGAATGTTCTTATGACCGCTGAAACCGTGAGCAATGCTAGTTCCTCCTTGAGTTATAATTGGACGCCATGGGGGATATTCACTCCAAGTAAATGGATCTTGTACTTCCATTTTGCCGAAACCCAGAGTTTGCCGAGTGGCCAACAAAGGGAGTTCACAGTTTCCGTCGATGGTAATCAATTCACGAAGAGGGTGACGCTCGAGTACTTGAAGCCAGTGACTCTAGTCTCCACTCCATTTACTGGGTCCCCAGTCGTCTTCTCGATCAGTCCCACACCAGAATCTGCATATCCACCCATCCTCAATGCCATCGAGGTCTATAACATTGTTGGACTCCCCAATGTACCAACAGCCCAAATCGATGGTATTTTCCCTACTCCTACCTGTTTTTCTAGCCCCAAATAGTCGACATGAGCAACAAAATGGCTAAAAGGTGACTTATTACATATTTGATCATATAGGTTGATTGGCGTTGGCATCTAAGGTGATCGTTTTTCAAAAAACTTGGTATTGAAATGATCTTGCGGAAACTTTTGGCACTAAATTGAATGACACACACAACTTTTGGCACTTCTGGTGTTTTTTCCCGGCTAATCAGAGTAAACCATGATAAAAGAATAACGATTTGTTGATCAGATTGATGTCTCCATTGGAGGAAGAGTACTCTCCCAGCAATCTGGGAGATCTTAATGCTCACTCCTCTTAAGATACCTCATTAGCTCCTACAAGGAAATAATTTACATTCGCTTGCCTTGATTGCTCCATCAGAAAAGAACCGATGTTGGATTGGTTGAGAAATTGTTGGTGGTGAGGTTCGGCAGGTAACGATTTTGGCGATGGAAAGTTTATAAGCCAAGTTTACAAAAATGTACGGTGCAATTGAGGTTCAAGAAGCTTGTGGTGAAAAATCTAAGAAGAATAAGATAAGAGTTCTCTTCAATGAGCTCGAGAAGATACAATTTTAATGGTGAATGGGCTACTCTTAAACTAGGTTTATCCCCAAAAGTGAAAGGCTAAACTTTACTTGGCATACTTCATTGCTGGAAATTACTTCAGATTGAACATATTGTTTTCTCTATTTTCACAACATCACAATTCTTGAAAAGGAAATGATATTATATTTTTATCGACTACAGTGAAAGCTATCAATGATACCAAGGCAACGTATCGAGTAAATAAAGAGAGCTGGCAAGGTGATCCGTGCGTCCCAAGCAACTATACATGGGATGGTCTGAATTGTAGTTATGTAAATCCTCCGAGGATTATTTCACTGTGAGTGCCTTTGAACTATTTCATGACGTATCATCCTACGGTGAAACTCTAAAAGAACTCTCTCTCTCTCTCTCTCTCTCTCTCTATGAAGAAGTGAAGTTTTGTCCTCATTCTGCTGGAGAATTTACAAGTTTGCTCCCCTGCATGACCTCATCATCTTTGCATAAGAAGCTTACATTTCCCAAAGTCTCTAAGTAGGTTGCCTAAGAATGCATCCATATAGTCACTTGCACAAAAAGTTTCCTTTTTGTACCAATGAAGCAGCCTTTGGTTGATCATGGCCAGGAATCTGAGCTCTGGCAATCTGGTGGGGAGCATAGCATCCTCGTTTTCAAATCTTTTAGCGTTGGAGTCCCTGTGAGTATCTCTCTACCTGACGCCCTTTTGAAAAGGCCATGCGAATTTGCATTAATTCCTAATTTTTTGCTAGATCTGTTGGAGAGTTAAGTATTCTACACTGACCTTGTTTCAGAGATTTGTCCAACAATCAACTGTCAGGAGAAATACCAGAAACATTGGCGAAACTGCCAAAGCTGAGAAATCTGTAAGTTAATGTCTTAGTGGTGTCCCAATGAATTACAAGGATGCGAATCCTTAGACATTGTTATATTTTGGCAGAAATCTAAGTGGAAACAACCTTACTGGTTCTGTTCCCAAGGCTCTTACAAGGAGGGTTGAAGACAAGACATTAAACTTAAGGCCTGTTCTTTCTCTCTCTCACAGCTTAGAAACTATTGAAATGGTTTATTCTGATTGAAAGCAAATAGGAAGAACACTTGTCATCAACATTTGAAATCAATCTGGACAGTTGCAGATAGGAATTTGAGTTCAGCTCCTTCATTATTTATTGCAGTTTGACAGGAAATGCGAATCTGTGCCGAGCCGATCCTTGCGCGCAGAAGCAGAAACAAAAAACCATCCTCATTCCAGTTATTACATCAGTTTCAGGCTTCTTTGTGGTTCTTTTCGGTGCTTTGGCTATTGTTATGTTGATTAAACGGAGAGCAACAGCAGGTAAGTTTTCTTACTTGTCCTGTTCACACAATCTGCACTACATTTGACAACTATCTTGACTTTGATATTCCTTTGGTACAGTTCTATCTGCAAAAATGTCTTTTCTAGGATAATTTAGTTGAGAATATACAACTCAACAACTTTCTCTCTTCTCACCACCCTAAGAGTGTCAGTGTACAATGGGTAAATGACAAAAATAGTCCCCGACCTTTGGCCCAATGTGCAATGTGGTCATGAACTTTAAATTTGTTCAATAAAATTTTGGATCTTTTTCTTCAAAAGTAACCGTGCTATGCACGAGGACTTATAACAACTTGAGAGAGTGCAACTTTGTCCTTAATATTCTGATGGTCCCCAAAAGAAAGTCTGATTGTGCAATCTCAAACTTATCTATATGTACTAAGCAAAGAAAAATTATCTATTTGTTAGCATATTGAAGGCAGGTGACAGAGAATCCCTGCCCAGAATTTTTTATTTTTGACCTTTTCTCCACTAATTTAGCTCTTAGAACAAGATCAGAAAAACCTTTCCTATGTCTTTTAATTGTCGCAACGCAATTGGAGTCATTTGCCTTGAAAGCCTACTACCCAAAGTGGTAGTCACAATACTCGTCGGAATCCTTTTGGTACAGAATCTAGTGAAAGGGTGCTGAGATCAAGTAATCGACCTTTTACTTATGAAGAGGTTTCAAGAGTCACTGGGAACTTCGGACGAGAAATTGGTGAAGGTGGATTTGGAAAGGTATATCTTGGTACACTAGATAACGGCACCGTAGTTGCTGTCAAGATGCTCTCGGAATCATCAAAGCAAGGGTACAAGGAATTTCAAACCGAGGTTAGATACGATGATCAACCACGTTTCCTTTTAAAATCAACTTATGCTGACACTTACGCTGATGTTCGTCCAGAAAATTCCTCCTCTCAGTATTCGTTATTTTTAATGCACACTCTCATGCTGCAGGCGCAACTCTTAATGATTGTTCACCACAGAAACTTGGTTTCTCTGTTTGGATATTGCAATGAGTCCAAGCACCTGGCATTGATATATGAATACATGGCTAATGGAAATTTAAAGCAACATTTGTCGGGTGTGTTTTTTTGTCCTGTTGTATTGTTTCTTCTCGACAATGGTCCTGAAACTCTATTTCTTGCTCATAGGTAAAGTTAAAATCCTGAAACTCTATTTCTTGCTCACAGGTAATGTTAAAATCCATCCACCAGAGGACCATCCGAAGGTCTTGACATGGAGTAACAGACTACAAATAGCTGTGGATGCAGCACAAGGTACACTCATGAGATATCCCCAGTTGTAGGTTTTTTCCCATCATTGCTTAGGCATTGTTTACACGTTCTTTGCGGGGATTTCAGGTTTGGATTATTTGCATAATGGTTGCAAGCCACCCATCATCCACAGAGACTTGAAGACTACCAACATCTTGTTGAACGACGATTTCCGAGCCAAAATAGCTGATTTTGGCCTGTCAAGAGCTTTTGCGACTGAAAAGGACTCTCATGTGTCAACTTGTCTTGCGGGCACTCGTGGCTACCTCGACCCTGAGTAATGGCCAAAACTCAACATTACTATTCTGGTTTAGTTCAGGATCTCAATTTGTCTATAAATATATGTTGGAATTAGCAATATTACCTAGAGGGGAGTGAATAGGTAATTCTAAACAAATTTGACTTTAAATCACGGAATAAAAATAATCAAGTCAAACGAATCACTAATTCAAAATCTAAATGATATTCAACGTTAGATTCTGAACACACGTATGCAATAGACTTTGGAATAAAGAGTTTAGGGATAGAGAGAAATTGCACTATGATTATAGTGATTTGGCTTAAATAAGCCTACGCCACTCTTCCACGCCGATAGTCGATTAACTGAATTCCACTAGATGAATCATTGAAGGCTTTACAAGTGTTTACGTCACACACTCTCACAAAGTGCCACTAAAAAATTAGACGTTTATCTCTTAAGGACAAGTTTGAATCTGAATAACTCAAGCACTTGGGAATTGTGAGTTTTGATCACACATAGCAACAGTCACCATGGATCTCCTTTTATTCATTCTATCTCGAACTAATCGCTGATTGGACGTCATCAATCTTGATTAGAAGAGGCTGTATCTAGAGAGATTTGGTAGCCGTTGATGCAGAATCTGGACCATTTAAATTCAGTCACCCATACAATGAATCTTCAATTTCCATAAGTAAAGTCTTCAAATATGGAAATTGTCTTGTTTTTTTAAGGTAATATCCAATCAAGGATGTTCTACTAATCTTCTTGTAGAATAAACCCGTCAATTGAAGATTACAAACTTTCATAAATATCAAAGCCATAACGGAAGCCTGCCAACGTGTGTCTTTAGAATCTAAATAAATATATCGTAGCATCTTAACGGATCTTTAGAGTTAGACTTGAAACGAAGCTACTCATTGAATCGAACGGATAGAACACTGAACACGAGCTTGATAAAGTACTCGTTGATGATTGCATATAAGTCTTCCACAAATGTGATTATTGAAATCTTCTTAATTGATTATCCACTCAATCTAAATAATAAGATTCAACTCCTTTAGAAGTAAATATGCAATGACTTTAGCTTTGAGTCCGAACACCAATTTGGATCAATAGAAACTTCTTCGTTCATATTTTACACCTGTGATAAAAACACTTGGAGCATTTTACCATATTCTAAAAGATAAGGAACAGTTTTGTTAGAATCAAAATATTCAGAAGGATGTTTTCTTAACAATATAGACACAGCCTAGCATTTCATCTTTGATATAAAGACCTGTATTTTTTTATTTCCTCGCAGGATGCAATATTCTGGAAAATTTACCAAGAAGAGTGATGTTTATAGTTTCGGAATCATACTCTTTGAGCTGATCACGGGCCAACCTGCATTTGTGAGAATCCAGGATGGCAGCAACAGCATGCACGTACTTGAATGGTTGACTCCGATCGTTGAAAGTGGTGATTTACAGGGGATTATGGATCCAAAGTTACAAGGAGTATTCGACATCAACTCAGCTTGGAAAGTAGCGGAGATTGCCATGTCTTGTACACGACCAACGGCAATTCAAAGGCCGGATATACATCACGTGTTGGCGGAGCTGGAGTCTTTGGTGAGCAAATCAAGTGATTCCTTGGAAGTGAGCTCCTTGGTGCTCCAATCTGACGATGTCCCCATCGCGAGGTAGCAGAACTTTTGCGATCCAGGAAAGGCTCTCTTCTTTTTAGGTTAGAGATTACCTTTTGTCCTCCAATTTGTAGTTTAATTGCATCATCCATTTCCCTTTCCTTTCTGCCATTGAATCTTCCAAACATGCTGTCTGGTAATGACATCCTTTCGTCCTTTGTCGCTCCTTTCTCCATTGACAATATCAGTTCATGGCATTCCTAATAATAATACTGCGAAGTTAGGAACTCCATGTTGAGTTTGGGGGAGGTGGTTGGGAGGTTGTTGCTATCCATGGATGGGGTAATCAACAATGGCAGGCCCTCACGGCACGTTCTTGGAGTTCAGCTGAGAATTCAGTTTGAGTCAACACCGTTGGGTAATTAGCAAGTAGTTCACAATTTTGAGGGGGAACTAATTATCTTTCTTCTTTCTGGGGTAAGCTCAAAATATATGGATCATTGGTGTTCCTAATGAAGTAATTGTCGCAATCAACCAGGGATACACACACGCATCTTTAACAAATTATGGACACAAGGCTTGAACTTGACTTACGATAATGCATACATTTGCAACATGCTTATATCCAGACAAAAGACAATCCATGTGACGCCCTGGAAATTCGGAGTATGTACAATGCTTGAATTCAATAAAAAAAGATAAAAATTGAATTTCAGTCGGTACAAAATTTTGGATCTTAAGGACGTAAGTGACGATTTTTGGACAACACTCCGAACGTTGCTCGGATTAGATTAGGTTCCGATAATCTTAGTCGTCGCGAATTAGGATCGAAATCCTCTCGCCCGAGCCTAGCTTGTGAAAAGATCAAAATTAACCTTCATTCAGTGCGCCAAAATTTCACTTTGTCTCGAAAAGCTAATTTATCCTTTTGCCTCCCTTCATTCACTAAAAGCCAAATTAATTCAAATTTCACGAGCCCCGCCCTCAAGTCAAAATCCTCTTTTCTCTCCCATCATCTTGCCATCAACCATATCCCATCACTCCATCTCTCTCTCTTCCTTTCCCTTGCCCCCCCCACGTGCTCTCTCTCTTTCTCTTTTTTCTCTCTCTCTCTCTCTTTCCCCTTTCATTTCTTCTGCCGCGCGAAGCCCCACATTTGCGGTTCATCTTCTTCGTCCTTCTTTCTTCTTCTTCACTCTTCTTTTTTTGTTGAACAGCCCCCCTCCACCGGACAACCACCCACTACCACTCCACCATCGCGCTCTCACCTCTACCGCGCCGGTCGTCATCCGCGACCGCGAGGACCTAGTCGACCACCCATAGCCTCGGCGCCCGAGGCCCGCATCTCGCTGTCCCGTCACCTCCGGGTCTCCACCGCGTTCCGTCGCCGACCCCAGCTCGGCCGCAAGACCTCACGACCTCCAGATCTATGGACCCGAAATCTCGCCCCGACCTGCACCCACCCGACCTCCTCAACCCACAGCCGACCCACAAGCCCCTGAAGGCCTCGACGCCAGTCCTCGGCAGTCCCGCGACCCACAGACCCGCGTACGCCGCCCCAACCGCCGAGCCTCAACCACCCGAGTCCACGAGCCGTCGTGCCCAAGCCCGTGCCCAGTCGCGCCCAGCCGAGCTACCCCGAGAGCCCAGCCCAGCCCAAGCTAGTCGTGTCCCAGCCGTGAGTCGGTCGTGCCCGAGCCCAAGCCGATTGTGTCCTAGCCCCGAGCTGATCGAGTCCAAGCCTCGAGCCGGTCACGCCCGAGCCGTGCCCGGCCGTGTACCGAGATTTTGAGCTGAGGAATCGCCGAGCCGAGCCAAGTTCATCGTCGTTGTCAAGACCGTCCGAGCTAATTTTAATTAGTGAGTTAGCCCCTAACTCTTGATTAGGACTCTAATTGCGTTCGGAATTAGACTAATTAGCTAAATATGGTGTTTAGGTAGATTAATTACGATCGGGTTAGATAGAAACGTGATTTAGGCTAAATGACCGTAATTAGTTAAGATTAGTCGATTAGTTAGGTCGTTCGTGGCTAATTGGTTGTTAGAACTAATTGATTTGATTGATTGTGTTGATTGATCGCGAGCAAGCGATAGGTCGAAGACGAGCGCTCTATTTGTCAATTGGAATTAAAATTGTGACTAAAAATCGATTGGCTGCAATTGATTAATTGATTCGTGAATTATTGGGTATGAATGTGAGAATTGATTGTTGATTGTCGTGGGGGTCCAATTAGAGGTTAATCACCCCAAATTACTTGATTTGTCGGTCGATAAAATTGTGCATTCATGTAACCACGTATCGAGATCAAATTGCATGTTTTAACACGAAAATGGCCTTGGGCCAAGTATTTGAGCATGCGGGTATGAGCATTCGACTTAATTCAAAGGAATGAAGCTGGCTGGATGTCGAAGTACTTGAGTGGTCACATAATGAGATAATTTCGACAATCATTGTCTTTTGGTTGGTCGGTCCTAGCAATTATTATCTTCGATTCTTTGGATGGGCGTCGCTCATTGTCTTCGGCCTCTCGTTTTCCGGTCGTAGGTTGTGAATGGCCGAAGCCTTTTAAGGATTCTTGTTAGCTCCGTTCGTATCGACAATCATTGTCTTCGGTTGATAGAGCGGGGTCACATGGACTATCGAAGCCCCGTCGGGAAGCAAGGGACGATGCCTCGGTCCGCTAAGAAAGCACCAACTGAATAGTGTCTTGGACCTACGGGTCGTTTCTAATAATAAATGGACTACGTGTGGTGTCCTGTGCATGCAAGTCTTTGTGATGCTTTGCCAATGGATTGAATTGGTTTAGATGGTTTGATTGTTGAGTCGAGTATGCATCACTTTATGTGTGGCTTGAAGGGTAAGCTTGCATGTGGTTGCGATATCTGCTTTGTGGTGATGTGAATAGTTGTTAGGACGTCCGAGCGAATTAACGCCCTAGCTTCGACTTAGGCGTTGACTCACCGAGATTTATTTCTCACTCCGTCGTTTAACCATTTCAAGTCCCAAGTGATAGAACCGTAGACGTTAAGGCGGGGGTTGTTGTAGGATTTTTGGGAGTAGATGAAGGTTTAATCTTACCCAATCATGTATCTTTTTGAGGTCTTAGAGCCGCCTTGAAAAATGGGGTTGTATATGTCTTACGTAGCTCCGTAGGGTTAAAGTTCATCTGCTTTGATCGTATGAATGAAATTGTCTTTGTGAAATGACTATGGTGTCTTTCCTACTATTCTATCATGCCGATCTTGATTGTTTGGGAGAGTTGCACGTTCCGCATACACCGTAATTGTATAAGTCGATAGTGTACACGAGACGCTATTATTCGTGACCTGAGATGTCACGCCCGAACCTTGCGAGCTCGTCGACATCCCACCGGGCCATGCTTACGTATAGTTCTCCAGGATCCAAGGCCAACACAATATCACGGAAGCAAAACAATTCTCCATACATAAAACAACGGAACCTACGATAACTTGGGATGGTAAAAACACACTTATTTACATATACACATAGTTGTTACAAACTAACAAACCTAGGATTTCGGAGGCCACTATACAAGCCCATAACCATCTAACAAAAGATACGAGGTCGAAGCCCACTACACCACCAAAATACACACGCTACAAAAGCAAAGAGGCCAGTTACCCTAATCCTCGTCGGCACTCCAGTCAACTATCTCCAGCTCTTCCTCTTACGTCGTAGGCGACTATTCGGCGTCGGATGGCTCTAAGACTTCTCCATCCTCTTCTGGTACCACGACCTCGGGGACAGGCTTTGGGTAGTCAAGATTATCATAAGGGCCGTCGTCGGGATGTATCACTACGCCATCGGAGGGGGTGAACTAGTAGGATCCCATTCCCAAGCACCAACATAAGGAATATCAAAACCCGTTAATGGTCCATTCACCATATCCAAGTGGCGGTATGTCCATGCCACATAAGTATGGGTCTTCCAAAAGAGTTTTCCAGTGTCCACCCTAATTGTAGTCACATGCCTATAGTACATCTTGTCCTCTCATACTTTTGGGTACTCGGTTACTACGGTTTCCATGTCCATCGGAATCCCGAACCTTGGAGGGGGTCGTTCATTATTACGGCGGAGAATCAGCAAAGCCACAAACCCACGACGGGGTGAGATAAAATCTTAGTAGGAAAACCTCTAATCCCAACTCGGGTCGCTAGTGCCTCCAAACAAAATTTTAAAACAACGAAGCTCGACATATTCTCCTTTTTCCTCAATAATTCAACTAATAAATCCCGGAATATTCCATTCTTGTTCCGAAAATTTCCACACCTTCTCAAATATTCTACGTTACCTTCATTTTGATATTTCACGTCTCGGACTGGAATAACAATAATCCACGTTGCTCTAAAGCCCGCGTTCACGCCTCAGGCTATCGTATAAAATTCTACGTTACTCCGAAAATTCCACGTTACTCCACAAATATTCTACGTCATTCCGGGAATATTCCACCGACTCCACGACTTCATGCGAGTCCATAACATTGAGCCTCGGACCTTTATAGAACACGGCTCCATAAATATATATATATATCGGGGTATCGAGACACATAGGAATACGACCCGAAAATCACGGTCTCGGACACATAGGAACACGACCGGATTAAGTCTCGGACAATTAGTCGAACACGACTCACCTTGGTCTCGGACGACTTAATTGAACACGACTTTCACACTTTCTCGGTCTCGGACAATCGGACAAATACGGCTCACTTTGGCCTCGGACGACTTGATTGAATACGACCATCATACTTTCTCGGTCTCGGACAATCGGACGAATACGGCTCACTTTGACCTCGAATACTTAATTGAATACGACCCTCATATTTTCTAAGAATAGATCGAGCTCACGCGATTCACTCACGTTAGAGAATTAATAAATCGGACAACCCGATTGACTCACGCTAATCCATAGATTAAACCAGTCCACCCGATCAATTACGCTACCACATAATTTAATCTACGTCGGGCGCCCATATTATACTAACGTAGCAATTTATCCGGGTTGATCAAATATTAATTCTAACGTACGAATAAATCCACGACTATAGTACTAAACTATAGTAATACCACATTTAATTACTACCGTGGCATAACGATATTTAGTCACATATAATTAAACACCGTGGCATAACGACATTATGTCACATAAAAAGTAACCATAGTTTAAAAATAACTAGAGTTAATAAATAACTATGGTCAAACTTTGACCACACAATCTCTCTCTTGACTTACTATTCATGCAAGACAACATTTCTCTCTTCTTCTTCAAGCAAATTTTCGGCCACCCTCATACTAAGCTCAAATCCATCCATTTCTTCATAAAAAATCCACAATTTCATGGTCTATTAGCAACCTAACCACCTAATTTAGGTTTAAAAGTAATCATACCTAAAAAATTTGCAAAAACCTCCGTTGAACGGTTGAGAAAACTTGAATCTAGAGGCGATTCCGGCGGCCCACGGTAGCCCACGACCTCCACGCTTCAAAACCGAGTCGGCGGCGACTCAACGAAATTTTTCTGGGCGAAGGCGGCGGCAAGGAGGATTTTCGGCCAAGTGAGGGGAGAGGTAATTGAGAGAGAAAAGTTGTCATAAATTGGTGCAAAGGTTGAAGACAATGAATATTATGGGCAACAATTGGTTTTGAATGCAAGAGGGGTAAAATGGTAATTTCCACCATCATTGACTAGTCAATTTTCGGTCAAAGGGAAAAATGACCAAAATACCCTTCGTTCCAAGTGAAAAATGAGGTATTTTTCGAGGGCAAATGGGTCCTTTCCCATATCTAGTCCAAATCTACTTTTCCTGAACCTCTTTGGGGCTAACTGCGAAGGATTAGGACACTGGATGAGGAAACGTCCAAAAATTTTATTTATTGAAATCCTTGAAAGTCCGACGTCAAATTACGAAGCTCGATTCGCGACCAATCTCGATCAATAGAATTTTCGGCGTATCTCAAACTAACGGGCGACTTTTAGGAGTTACGTGTATCGACCCGTGATAAAATCACGTTTAAGAATTACTCGAGCCATGGCGACTTTGGTTGTCATTCAATTGCGAGGCTCAATCACTAGTCCCTTTGGACACAATCGTTAGAAATAATTTCGGGGCGTCCGGAACCTATACGAGGTCAAACGGAACCACCCGTGATCCAAGCGTAGGGTATTATCCAAATCGTTCCTTAATCATTCTAAGATCGGCCTATATTGGTCCAAAATATTCCCTCGACAATTTTCATGGCCAAAGAGTCGTCCATGACCAAGTTCTTAGGTTCACGTACTTGATTTTCCTAACTAGCCATTCCCATTTGGTTAGTCTACTCAAGATGGACCATTCCTGAGTGAGATTAAACCGAAATACCTCAATGAGACCTTTCATTTATTCAAACCTTCGAAAAATGATCGAAATATAGGATGTCACAATTCTTCCCCTTACAAAAATTTCGTCCTCGAAATTTACAACAAACTTATCTATTCAAACAAAATGGAGGTGCGGTTGCCTCATCGTTTCTTCATTTTCCCAGGTTGCCCCTTCGGTTCCATGGTGCTCCCATATCACCTTCACTAGTGGAATCGTCTTGTTCCTCGGAACTTGTTCTTTCCTGTCTTCTATTCGCATGGTCTTTCCACGTAAGATATCCTTTCATCTACTTCCACAACTTCATGATCCAAAGCAAATGAGTTGAGTCGGCTCGTACTTTCTCAACATGGATACGTGGAAGACATTATGAACTTGGGACAAGTTCGGCGGCAAGGTGAGTCGGTAGGCCAAAGTCCCAATCCGCTCTAGGATCTCAAATGGGCCTACGTATCTCGGACTCAATTTTTCCTTTTTCCCAAATCTGGATAATCTTCGCATTGGCGACACCTTCAGGAAAACATGGTCTTCCATATGAAATTCCAACGGTCTACGTCGTCTATCCGCGTAACTCTTTTGGCTGACTACGGGCAGTCTTTAACCTTTCTCGATCACTTTCTTGCCTCAACAGATTCTTTGAACTAGCTTTGGTCCCCTTATACTCCTCTTGCCAACTTCATCCCAACATATCGGAGTTCCGCAAGCTCTGGCTGTACAACGTTTCAAATGGTGCCATTCCGATACTTTCTTTGGAAGCTATTGTTGTAGGCAAACTCTACTAAACACGTATTGTTCCTCCCAGCCCCCTTTAAAATCTATCACGCATGCTCTCAACATATCTTCAAGAGTCCGAATTGTTTTTTTCGGCTGTCCGTCTGTCTCGAGGGTGATAAGCGGTGCTAAATCGCACTTAAGTTCCCATGGCATTCGAAGACTTTTTCGGAAAGTCGCGGTAAACTTAGGATCTCTATTCGACGTAATTATTCTTGGCACTCCGTGCAACCGAACTATCTGGCGCATATACAACTCAAGCATACTTTTCCATTGCGAAATCCTTTCGCATTGCCGGAAAAATGTGCGAGACTTAGTCAATCTGCCCACAACTACGCAAATTGAATCGTGCCCTCTCGGCTCCTCGGTAATCCCATGACAAAGTCCATGGTAATGTGTTCCCATTTCCACTCGGGAATCTCCAAGTGGTCGAAGCAAACCTCCGGGCTTGCAATGTCGTGCCTTTACTTGGTGGCACGTCAAACACATAGCTACGTGCTTAGCCACATCAACTTTCATTCCATTCCACCGGTAATGCCGACGCAAATTCGATACATCTTGGTGCTACCTGGATGTACACTGTAGCCTACTTCGATGAGCTTCGACAAAATCTTCTCCTTAAGTTCCTCATCATTCGGGACACATAGACGTCCACGGAATTTCAAGATTCCGTCCTCGACCACTTGAAATTCAGGTTTTCTTTGAGTTGCATCCATCTCTAAAATTTTTCGAATATCGGGATCCTTTGCCTGCGGGGTCTTAATTCTTGCCTGAATCTCTCGCCTCAATTCTTAGAGTTGCCGGCAGACTTGAGATATTACAAACCTCGAACTTAAATTACGAATCCCTCAACTCTTCGAGTAAAGTCCACTCCTTCACCATCAAATGCGCAATGCTCGATTTTCGACTAAGAGCATCCGCTACTTTATTAGCTTTCCCGGGGTGATATAAAATATCACAATTGTAGTCCTTTAATAATTCCATCCAACGACGTTGCTTCATATTCGGCTCTTTTACGGGAAAACAAATACTTCAAACTCGACGATCCGTATAAATCTGAAACTTCTCTCCCCACAAATAGTGCCTCCAAATCTTCAATGCAAAAACTATCGCCGCAAGCTCCAAATCATGCGTTGGATAGTTCAATTCATGAGGCCTCAACTGTCGTGACGCATAAGCAACCACCCTACCATGTTGCATTAATACGCATCCTAGTCCCTTTAGCGAAGAATCGCTATATATCTCATATCCTCTAAGATCGGATGGTATCGTTAGGATTGGTGCCGTCGTTAACCTATACTTCAGTTCCTGGAAACTCCTCTCGCACTTATCTGTCCATTCAAAACGAAGTTTCCTTCTTCGTCATTGCGTCAAAGGAATAGCTATTGAAGAGAACTTCTCCACAAATCGTCGATAATATCCCGCCAAGCCTAGAAAACTCCGAACTTCAGAATCGATGTCGGTCTTGGCCAATTCAAGACGGTCTCAATCTTTGCCGGGTCATCGAGATTCTATTTCCAGAGACAATATGTCCAAGAAATGCTACACGATCCATCAAAACTCACACTTGCTAAACTTAGCATAAAGCGAGTGCTCTCGTAAGGTCCGTAGAGCAATACTCAAGTGTCGTTCGTGTTCTTCCACACTCCTCGAATATACCAATATATCGTCAATGAACACGATAACGAACCGATCCAAGAATTCTCTAAACACTCGATGCATCATATCCATAAAGGCAGCCGGGGCATTGGTCAATCCAAAAGGCATGACCAGTAAATTCATAATGCCCATATCGGTACGGAACGCGTCTTCGGTATGTCCTCCTTTTTTATCCTCAATTGGTGGTAACCCATGCTCAAATCAATCTTAGAAAACATCGCAGCCCCTTGCAGGTTGATCGAACAAGTCATCTATTCTTGGCAATGGATACTTGTTCTTGATAGTCCTTGATTCAATCTGCGATAGTCAATGCATAATCGCAATGACCCGTCCTTCTTCCTCACAAATAGTACTAGCGCTCCCCACGGCGTGCATGGGGCGGATAAATCCTTTATCCAAGAGCTCTTGCATCCCGAACCTTCAATTCCTTCAATTCGAGAGGGACATTCCGTAGGGTGCTTTGGAGATCGGTTCGTTCTGGCGCCGACTCGATCACGAACTCGACTTCTCTTTCGGTGGCAATCCCGGCAATTCTTGAGGAAAGACCTCGGGATAATCGCGCACCACGGCTATATCCTCTAGCCTCGGTCCTTCTATCGACGAATCCATTACAATGCAGCCCAAATATCCTTGGCATCCTTCGTTTAGCAACTTAGTTACTTTCAATGATCGAAATTAAGGGAATCAAGATTCCTCCTCGACTTCCCACAAATTCATATCTAGGATGTCCAATCGATTAAATTGGATCACCCTGTTACCCACGTCAAAAACAGCTCTTTGCTTTCCCAGCCAATCCATTCCAATTATCATGTCATAATCGTGCATAGTCAAAGCTGCTAGGTCTATAGATTCTTCTCTACCACCAATGACTATCTTACAACCAATACACCCTAAAGTAACCAATACTTTATCCTTTAAGGGTGTAGTTACGTGCAGCATTACTTCTAGCGTTTTAACTCAATCCTGACTAACTCCACAAATTGAGCAGATACGAAAGAATGGGATGCTCCGGAATCAAATAAAGCATATGCAAAGCATGATCACATAAGGAGACCGTACACTGTGACCACGCCCGGCGCATTCTCAGCCTCATTGCGCGCCACTACATACACTCTCCCTTGAGTGGCGGCCTATTTTGATTATTCTAAGGAGCAGCTCTTATCTAAGGTCTCACTTGAGGTCTTTGGGGTTGAAATCGCTGTTCCGGGGCTAGCTCCGGGCAACTCCTTACATGATGATCAAATTTTCCGCATTTGAAGCATGCTCCAGTTCGCTCGAACAAGGTCCATTCCCTTGCCTCCTGCCACAAAATCGGCAATTCGATTGGACTGATGCACCGGTTTCCCGTTATTTCTCCCGGTGAAGGGACGAAGCGTCGGTTTTTCATCATTGGCCTCTTGCCAAATGGCGGTTGTCCCCGGGCTGGCATGAACCGCGATCCAGAGGCGGCAGCCCTCTCTTTCATGTCTCGCTCCACCACTCGACCTCACTCATACAACTCATCATAGTCCCTCGGGTTCGGCAAGGATCAAGCGATCTGCGAAGCTCCGGCCGCAATCCGTCCCGAAACCTCCTCGCTCTATTCAAGTGGATTCTCTACCATCCTAGGAGCATACTTTGTCAGTCTCGAAAATTTCGCCTCATACCGATCTATCGTCATATGATTCTCGCGAAGCCGCTGAAATTCTAACATTTTTCTCGCTCCCGAGCTATCTCGAAAAATACTTTCCATTGAAGACTTCAGTGAAGACAGTCCAATTCAAAGCGGTACCCTCCGGGAACACTCTTCCTTTGGTGGTCTTCCACCAATCACCGGCCGTATCTTGAAGTTGATATACTTCGCCATGGTTACTTTCTCCTCCTCGGTGCAACCCAAAACCTCGAATTTTTCTCCGGATCCTCTATCCATCGAGGTGCAACTCCCGGATCACCCTTTCTAGTGAACTTTGCCGGTTTCAACTCTAGAAACCTGTTCCACTAGCTGATGCATCCGTCTATTTCCATTATCATTCCCCGGTTCACATTTACTCCTTGGCGGCAGCGGCGGCAATAAGAAAGCCTCAACGGCTTGGGCAATAGCGGTAGCTCGTTCTCGAGTCTCGCCTATCCATGAGATTTCCTATCTCCTCAAGAGCCCTAAGGACTCCATCCACTCTCGGATCTTCTCTAAGCGTAGGTCTCGAACTAGAAGCTCCCTTGGAACCTCTTCTCGATCCTCCTCTAGCACTTCCTCCTGGAACCTCTACCCCGAACCTCCATATCCACTACTATCACAACACCTGAATCAACATAATTCCACCAAAGAATTAGAAATCTGTACCACTTACTCGAGTCTAGCGGTTTCACCTTTGCTTAACATAGCAATTAGCACAAAGCTAATAATCGTTTCGGAAGAATGATTCAACCACAATAACAACAAAAAAGCGATGCGAAGCAATCAATCACGCAAATCACGGGCGCATGTTCAAATGCCTCGCATAACGCGAGTAGCTCGCGTAAACACCTAGGGTCTCTCTATCTAACCATCCCAAAGTAATCGCTCCTTATCACTCCGTCTTTCGTCCAAACTTGGATCGAGCAAACCTTGCTCGATACCACTTAAACGGGGATGTCACGCCCGAACCTTGCGAGCTCGTCGACATCCCACTCGGCCATGCTTACGTACGGTTCTCCAAGATCCAAGGCCAACACAATATCGCGAAAGCAAAACAATTCTCCATACATAAAAAAACGAAACTACGATAACTTGGGATGGTAAAAACACACTTATTTACATATACACATAGTTGTTACAAACTAACAAACCTAGAGCTTCGGAGGCCACTTGTACAAGCTCGTGACCATCTAACAAAAAGATACGAGGTCGAAGCCCACTACATCACCAAAATAAACACGCTACAAAAGCTCGGAGGCCAGCTACCCTAATCCTCGTCGGCACTCCAATCAACTACCTCCAACTCTTCCTCTTCTCGTCGCAGGCGACTATTCGAAATCAAATGGCTCTAAGACCTCTCCATCCTCTTCTGGTACCACGACCTCGGGACAGGCTCCGGGTAGTCAAGATTATCATAAGGGCCAGGCGTCGGGATGTATCACTACGCTATCCGGAGAGGGGTGAACTAGTAGGATCCCATTCCCCAGCACCAACATAGGGAATATCAAAACCCGTCAACGGTCCATTCACCATATCCAAGTGGCGGTATGTCCATGCCACATAAGTATGGGTCTTCCAAAAGAGTTCTCTAGTGTCCACCCTAATTGTAGTCACATGCCTATAGTACGTCTTGTCCTCTCATACTGGGTACTCGGTTACTACGGTTTCCATGTCCATCGGAATCTCGAACCTTGGAGGCGGGTCGTTCATTATTACGGCGGAGGATCTGCAAAACCACAAACCCACGACGGGGTGAGATAAAATCTCGGTAGGAAAACCTCTAATCCCAACTCGGGTCGCTAGTGCCTTCAAACAAATTTTTAAAACAACGAAGCTCGACATATCCTCCTTTTTCCTCAATAATTCCACTAATAAGTCCTGGAATATTTCATTCTTGTTTCGAAAATTCCCACACCTTCTCAAATATTCTACGTTACCCTCATTTTGATATTTCACGTCTCACGCCCCGCATCGGAATAACAATAACCCACGTTGCTCTAAAGCCCGCGTTCCACGCCTCGCCTATCGTATAAAATTCTACGTTACTCCACAAATATTCTATGTCATTCCGGGAATATTCCACGTGACTCCACGACATCATACGAGTCCATAACATTGAGCCTCGGACCTTTATAGAACACGGCTCCATAAATATATAAATATATATATCGAGGTCTCGGACATGTAGGAATACGACCCGAAAATCACGGTCTCGGACACATAGGAACACGACCGGATTAAGTCTCGGACAATTAGTCGAACACAACTCACTTTGGTCTCGGATGACTTAATTGAACACGACTTTCATACTTTCTCGATCTCGGACAATCAAACGAATACGACTCACTTTGGCCTCGGACGACTTGATTGAATACGACCATCATACTTTCCTGGTCTCGGACAATCGACGAATACACTCACTTTGGCCTCAAATGACTTGATTGAATACGACCCTCATACTTTCGAGAATAGATCGGGCTCACGCGATTCACTCACGTTAGAGAATTAACAAATCGGACCACCCGATTGACTCACGCTAATCCATAGATTAAACCAGACTCACCCGATCAATTACGCTACCACATAATTTAATCTACGCCAGGCACCCATATTATACTAACGTAGCAATTTATCCGGGCCGATCAAATATTAATTCTAACGTACAAATAAATCCATGACTATAGTACTAAACTATAGTAATACCACATTTAATTACTACCGTGGCACAACGACATTTAGTCACATATAATTAAACACCGTGGCATAACGACATTATGTCACATAAAAAGTAACTATAGTTAACATATAATCTAACCATAGTTTAAAAATAACTAGAGTTAATAAATAACTTAACCATGGTTAAAATATTAGCAAAAAATAACTATGGTCAAACTTTGACCACACAATCTCTCTCTTGACTTACTATTCATGCAAGACAACATTTCTCTCTTCTTCTTCAAGCAAATTTTCGGCCACCCTCATACCAAGCTCAAATCCATCCATTTCTTCATAAAACATCCACAATTTCATGGTCTATTAGCAACCTAACCACCTAATTTAGGTTTAGAAGTAATCCTACCTAAAAAATTTGCAAAAACCTCCTTTGAACGGTTGAGAAAACTTGAATCTAGCGGCGATTCCGGCGGCCCACGGTAGCCCACGACCTCCGCGCCTCAAAACCGAGTCGGCGGCGGCTCAACGAAATTTTTTCCGGCGAAGGCGGCGGCAAGGATGATTTTCGGCCAAGTGAGGGGAGAGGTGATTGAGAGAGAAAAGTTGTCACAAATTGGTGCAAAGGTTGAAGACAATGAACAGATATGGGCAACAATTGGTTTTGAATGCAAGAGGGGTAAAATGGTAATTTCCACCATCATTGACTAGTCAATTTTCGGCCAAAGGGAAAAATGACCAAAATACCCTTCGTTCCAAGTGAAAAATGGGGTATTTTTCGAGGGCAAATAGGTCCTTTCCCATATCCAGTCCAAATCTACTTTTCCCGAACCTCTTTGGGGCGAACCGCGAAGGATTCGGACCTTTGGATGAGGAAACGTCCAAAAATTTTATTTATTTAAACCCTTGAAAGTCCGACGTCAAATTCCAAGATCGATTCGCGACCAATCTCGATCAATAGAATTTTCACGTATCTCAAACTAACGAGCGGCTTTTAGGAGTTACGCGTATCGACCCATGATAAAATCACGTTTAAGAATTACTCGAGCCATGGCGACTTTGGTTATCATTCAATTGCGAGGGTCAATCACTAGTCCCACTCGGACACGATCGTTAGAAATAATTTCGGGGACGTCCGAAACTCATACGAGGTCAAACGGAACCACCCGTGATCCAAGCGTAGGGTATTATCCAAATCGTTCCTTAATCATTCTAAGATCGGCCTATATTGGTCCAAAATATTCCCTCGACAATTTTCATGGCCAAAGAGTCAGTCCATGACCAAGTTCTTAGGTCCACGTTCTCGATTTTCCTAGCTAGCCATTCCCATTTGGTTAGTCTACTCAAGATGGACCATTCCTGAAAGTGAGATTAAATCGAAATACCTCAATGAGACCTTTCATTTATTCAAAGCTTCGAAAAACGGTCGGAATACATGATGTCACATGAGGCGATTTGGTAGGGATGTCGCAAGCCCGGGGATCGGGCATGACAATCCCGATCTCTCTAATTCTTAGAACACGGAATAGGCGGTTGAGAAAACTTCCTAATAGATTTTGAAGATGACAAAACAATCCTTAATATATCGAAATATGATAAATGTATATGAGCATTCTTATGTAGGTGATATTTAAGAAAAGATGCATATATCAATGTTGTTTATGCTTTCGGACTCTATTAGTTGAATTATGCAACTATAGTCTAAAGCAATGACTTTGTGAATCTTATCGCATGGATATCTTTGTAAGTCAAGTCCTGGATATGTTAAGAAACTGGAACACAACTATTTTCAAGGCATTTGAGATTCTCGGACTCTATTTTGAGTATTAGACTCGGACTTATATTCAAATTCAGACGTATACTAATTGAGATGCAAATTATTTATATCGTGACGGCTAGTGATCCGGCTTGGATTTCAGTTTTGGATAGTATCAATCTTAAAGATTGTCTCGCAATGCAAATATTGCATAGACATCCTAATTGATTGGCAAAGACAAGATTTACTTTCAAACGAGGAACTCTAATTGTGGAAACCTAGCTTTTGTTGTATGGACGACTAAATCAACATGAGATTTGATCTCATCTCTCAATGGCGACTTAATCTTCTTTTAGCAAATCTTTCCAAGGGGTTAATTGGAGATAATCCTCTGAAGACTATCTAACCGGTAGATTGGAAGTAAATGGGTACAAAAGGAGACCGAGATGCTGAAGAGAATAGATAACCCAGAATCTGAAATTTCAAAATCGAAGAGAGCTTGAACCCGGCATACTTGGCTTTCTTGAGCTATAAAGTGTAATCCTTGAGAGGCTTTATTAGAGTGATTGAGTGTGAGATAGGGAGGGCTATCTGTTGGGACTAACAATCAACCTAAAAGGGGGTTGAATTGGTTGAATGATAATTTATAAAAACAATTTGCAAAATAATAAACAATCACCAATGATAATAGTTACATGCAGTGAACCAGTGTGTGCGATACTATTAAGTAAAACAGACAATAGTAGAGTAAATCACACGCAGATGTATAGTTGTTAAGCTTATAGCAAGTCTACGTCGACTCTCAATTAACAACCTTAACAGTGGCCGGATTCCACTAGTAATCGGCACTCAAGATTACAACCGGCAAGTATCGTTCCTATACCGGGATAGATCGCACTATTAGGATACGAGCACGCTCTTACAGTTGTATGAATACTTAGGCTATTACGGTGATCACGGACAAACGCAAAGAATGAGCAGGTGACTCTGGTTACACGGGCGCTCTAAGGTGTTTGAGGTTCCGAGAAGGTTCACTCGTTTCTTTTCTTGCTTGCTCACTTCTCAACACTTCGTACTTCAACTCAACACTCAATCCCCTTTCACATCACCACCTAGCTCTTCAGCATTTCTTTCCTTTTTATAGACCTTCACCTTCTAGTGGCGGAGACAATTCGTACATGTCGGTCATAAGATCGGATAGTACGGAGTTCGGTCTTTGTCTCGAAGATCAAATAGTACAGCTCTCATTCGCATGCAAGGAATGATACGCCATATACACTGTCCTTTCGTACTATGTATAGTGTTAGCTTTCGACAGTCCTTTCTGCAGTTTTGTACGTGGAATCCAAAGTGTTAAACGGCTTTATTCTCAAGTATCATCAGTCATACTCGATCCACAAATATTGCACTTTTGTTACACCAACATTATTACTCTAACACCAACAAGCACACACACAATCACCGGTGCGAACACACTATTACTAGTCTTTGCTTGCAAGTAACTTGGTAGACAATCATCAATGACGATATCGACTGATGACATGTTGACATAGCCACACCGATCTTACCACCTTTCATTAGTACCAAGGACTTTGAAGAACACCATATGGACTAGTCCTTCCAACTTGCCACAATATCCCCTCTTGGCACTTGTTCACTCATCTTGTTACAAGCATAGTTTCTCGTCTTTGCTGATAGTGTAGGATCATCGATGATGGTAACTAATTTCACCATCTTCACTCATCATGATAGACATTAGAACTAGAGATGGTTTTGTGATCATCAAAATACCATATGGATGTTTTTCTTCACTATCAACTTGAGTATTGTCACTCATTGTAACCTCGATCTATTGACTAGGGAAATACAGCTAGTAGGCTTTCATCGTAGAGAGTGGACATAAGCTTGACCTAAGTAGATCACTATAACATGTGTGTGCAATTTTCTCTATCCCTCAACTCTCATTCATTACTATGGATATTTTTTGTTTTGAACTTGATTGTTTAAATTCTACATTAAGTTATCAAGTTCTTTAAAATCACATATTCACCCCCCTAAGTGATACTGCTAGCCACAACATAAGTTTATGTCTCGGGGTTCCAATGCAACAATCAATATTCTCATCCAGACGAGAGCTACGTGGCCAGAGAAGAGGCGCACCTCCTCTATAATAACATGGCCTAACTCGTCAAAAAAGGATCCACCGACCCGCCATAGAATAACTCTGTCTCCGGCGATCAATGGAGGGATTCATCTTAGCGAGCAAACCAAGAAAAACAACTTGTTAGTGATCTTATACCAACAGGAATTTTCGCAAATCGGGACATAAGTATGTGATGACTCTTCTGGGTATGAAGGACTTTGATAGGGCACCACATGCTCCAATAGAATCACAGAGTTAAGAGACGGCTTGAAAAATGGGAATGGTCATAAAGTTACCTCCTATTCGTAGGTCATTTATGGCCAGCGGGAATTGATCGTGGTTTTGAACCTGTTCTTTCCATGACCTCCCTTAATTGAAACATGAGTCCAATGTATGAAGTCAGAATCAATTTGATTATACTACCCCAAATATTGGTAGGATGGGGTCATACATCAAATAAAAATGAAATTAATTCAAGTTTGGTCGAATGATTAAATGGATAGAGTCCTATGACCTCAATTAATTGTAAAGAAAGAAAAAGCAACTGGCTTTTGTTCATAATTTCTTAATTTGACTAATTGCCTGATCTAATTACACGTTAAGACACTAAAGTTTGTCTGACACATTACTAGTGTATTTGCCTTTCCACGGCAATCTTTGATCATCAATCAATTGCTTAAATCAATAGAAAATATATCGCTTTTTTATTACAGCTTTGGTCTTTATAGATATTACAATAGTTCCATTTAAATATATTTTAGCTTATGATCTCTATATTACTACGAGTACAACCTTATTACAATTGTATCTAGTTGCTATTTTAATTTCTTAATTTGCAGATCAAATCAAAATTATTTAAGAAAACACGAAACACCAAAATTTGGAAGTTTTATATATCTAAAAATTAAGAACAAGATTTAGATTAATATAACTACGAGTATCTACAGATAAATTAATATCGTTCTTAGATAGCCTTACTAAAACACTTATTCCTAAAGTTACAAGAAGGGAAAATTTCAAATAAGGCTGTGAAATGCCACCATTTTCTCAAATAAGGGTCCGAAATAGATTTTATTTAAAAAAAAAAAAGGCCTGACTAAGTAAATTTTCGTCATTTACTTTTTTTTTCCTTTTTTTTTGCTTTTCTATTTTTTAAATTTTTTTTTTGTCCTTCCTTCTTCCCGGTGGCCAATCTCTAGGTGATGGCTGGCCACCGGCGAGGGCTGGGGAGGCCACCCTCGTGGCCGTCGAGGCTAGAGCAGCCCTCGTTCTCTTTCCTCGACCTCTCGTTCTCGTCCATGATCTTTTGCCATGCAGCTCTGGCCGCACGCGGACGGCGCACGATGAGTGCTACGATGACATCACTTGCTCTTCTCCCGAACTCGAAGGTGAAATCACCAGCATTGTCGTCGGGATCGCCATGGCTTCTGGGACAACCGTCGCCATCGTGGCCGTCCCCAAGGCGGAGACCTTTCGGTGCGGGATTTCGCTCAAGAGCCGTTTCTCGCCCATGCGGAAGCAATCATTAGAGAACTCCCACCGATTGGGCACGACTTTTCGAAATCCCTGCCAAATCACTCCGCTAAGTCAAATTCAACAGATCACTCCATCATGGGGATGAGGGGGGTGAAAAAGGTTTTAGGGGAAGTTGTGCTGGAAATGCTTGGGAAGCAAAGCGCGAGTGAAGACAGTGGGGTTCTGCACCACAAAGGCGGGTCCCTCGGCTCGCACAGGCGAGGCCGGCGAAGGCAGCCCTCGCCACGCCCAAGTGAGGCCCTCTCACCAGTGGCCGGCCAGCCACCAAGAGAGGGGAAAAAAAGAAAAGGAAAAAAAAAAAATGAATGAATGAAAGAAAAAAAGGAAAAAAAATAATCAAATGACAAAAATGTCCTTAGTTAGACCCTACTTTGAAACAATGAGAAGCACTTTAGGTTTTTATTTGAAATAAGCTCCATTTTAGGCTCTTATTTTAGAAAATAAGAGTATTTTGAGCCCTTATTTAAAATTTTCCCTTACAATAATAGCAACTATATACAACTTTAAATGAAGTTCTTGTACTATAGAGATCATAAGCTAAAAGCACTTAAATGGAACTATCTTACTATCTATAAAGACCAAGTTAAAAATTAGCAAAATATAGCATTTTTTTATAGCCTAATATCCAAAAAAACCTTCAACTTTAGCATTTATGACAATTATATCCAAAGCTTTTTTTTGTCTCATAAAAAACCTCCAACTTTTACTTTTCTCCCAATTCTACGGTCTAATACCAAAAACCCTCAACTTTAGCATAGTCCCAATTATATCCAAAACATTTTTTGTCTCATAAAAAACCCTCAACTTTTACTTTTATCCTAATTCTACCACCGTTAGTCTTCTTTCCATAATCAACGTTAGTTGATCATACGTGGCTCGAGTTTTCTCGTCGAACTTACCAATAAATCTTCGAAATTTAAAAACAGTATGTTTCGGGGACAACAAGGTTTTAGATCGTTAATCCAAATATCTTCATGTCTAACTATTTTTTGGGTCTTTGAGTCTTAGAAGAGAATACGAAACGTGCCATCTTGAATGACTATATATCTCCCGACAATATGTAGAGAAAGCAAACTACATAACAGAAGTTTAGGAATTTTAACTTTAATGAAGTGTAATTCATTAACAACGTAAAAATGCCACATAAAATTAACTAATTGTGATTATAGACGGAAGGCTAACGATGGCAAAATTGAGACAAAAGTAGCAGTTTGAGGTTTTTTATGAGACAAAAAAAAGTTTTGGATATAATTGGGATATATGCTAAAGTTGAGGGTTTTTTTGGTACTAGGCACGTAGAATTGCAACAAAAGCAAAAGTTTAGGATAGAATTGAGACAAATGTAAAAGTTATAGATTTTTTATGAGACAAAAAAAGTTTTGAGTAGAATTGTCACAAATATTAAAGTTGGAGGTAGTAAAAATATGGAAACTTGTAAATAGTAACAAAAGACCAATTTGACTTTGATATAAAAATTAAGGGGTTGAATTGAACAAATTGAAAATTAAGACTAAATTAACTATCTAAAAAAAGTTTCAAGATCATTGAACTAATTAAAAGTTCAAAGATTACTTGCACATTGAATTAGAGTTTAGAAACTACTAGTGTTGTTTTCCCACTTGTTTTTTACCAAGTTCATCATAGGCTTATATCTGACAATTAAATTGAATATATAGGCAGCGGAAATTCTTCTATAGTAGTGATTGCTCCACAATCAGACCACATGAGTCACATTCAGTAACTCTATTAATTCAACTAACTTATTTATATGACATCCATTTAATAACATCATTATAAACCAAATATTAGTATCACTTTAGGTAATTAATTGGTCATCCTATCCCAATGCGATTCTAATATATATGCATGCAGAAAATAGCATCTCAAGTAACTAAACAAAATATAAAAATTCCTTAAGATATTATATCATTCTATAATACAAAATTTTTATCAAACATGTGAATTGCGTGGTATAAAGGCTAATAAATAGTGTGAGCCCACAAAAACTTCTATGGTACACTTGTTGTGCCATATGATAAGACGACTAGTCATCGTAATTAAAAAAAAATATATATAACACGTTGTAAAATTGAATTATATAGAAAATATATTGTCCTAATGAAGTGGAAGGATATTGTAACATAAAAAATATGTGGTAATACATTTAGAATTTTTTTCACCGACTTACTGTTTTTTATTGGAAAAAAGCATTCTGCCTCCAAAGGGAAGAGAGAGAGGGTTAAATCTCTTCAGAAAATGGCCAAAATGACCCTGCTTTTCTCACCAAACTTCGATTGGAACGACTCATGTTCGACATTTATCCCCCACTTTACCTTTGAAATCCGTATAAAAGAGTGAATTTTAAAGATGCATCGTATAGAAATAGTGAATAAAAATTTCTTGATTCGTCTATTCAAACAAAGTATCTTGGCATAAAATCAGATAATGTTCTTGTCCGATTAAGCAATTTGAATGATGGACGCCGACCCTTTCTTTCAATTGTCTTGACAACTCAGTTGTGCTGGACTTGGTGGAATATGAAAAGCAAGAAACAGATCATCGTCACATTCCCAACATGAAACGACTCCTGATGACCCCGCTCTCATATTTCGGGTCAAAAAATCTGTTTTTTCCATGGTGAAATTATTATCCGACACACTTCATTTTGTCATACAACAACCTAATAAGGGGGAAAAAGCGGCTTTGGAAAAAGGGTATGCATTTTTGTATGCACTAATGGGGTCGTTGTTCTGCTTTTTGGTTCATCCATCCAAGTGCAAGTCAAGTCTGCTCCATCATGTCTAAGCGAAACATCTTGGCAAGTCTCAAAAAATACGTTGTTCTTCTTGGTTGTTGTAAGTCGTACGTTGCGTGAAGTCTGCCATCTCGAGAAGGGAAAGTTTACCCAAGCAATCTAAACATATTGTGTGGATGCCAATTCAATCATGAATTTTCTAACATTACCAATCGAGTCATAAACCTTTGTATGACATTTCAACGTAATCCTTCTGTATAATTTATGCAAATTTATTAATGTAGGATACATGTCATTTAGGCTTTCATGCAGTTCATCAATCCATGCCATATGAGAATTCACGTGCTTATAGCAAATTAAACCATGTTCATGTTAAACAAGAAAAATCCAAAAGGAATATATTGGAATTGCATTATTACATTTAGAAATCATGTCTAAGTCATGCGTACATCACCTGGTTGCTTGGTCTTTAGTTAACATTTTGTAGAACATTTATTGGAAACTTTGCTTAGCACATCAAGGTTTTTCTATCTGCTCGCGTAATTTATTTATTGCTTGAATTATTATTATTTTTTTGGTCTTAAATACGGATACTTTTATTCACTTAATGAAGTTTGAGAAACAACCAAAAGCAGCATCAGAACAAAGCAAATCCCGAAGGATGGTAGGGGGCTTAGACAGCCAATTAGGAGGGAGGTAGCCTAATCTATGGGCCCTAGCTAACCAATCTGTACACGAGTTATGTTCGCGAAGGGGGAATAAAATTCAGACGTTTTTCAGCTGGCCCAACATCAGTTGACATTCAACAATTGTGTTCGATATGGGCCAAGGACTGATGAGCGGGTGGGCCTGATTAGAAAATAGCTCCACGAGTGATAAGTTCTTGCTTATGCACCCACATGATCATCTCTCACATGTTAGTGATTTAGGCTTAAAATTGACTAAGATTGCTTGCAAATACTGAAATGGCATTAAATTTACCCAATATAACCAAGTCCTTGTATGCATGAATATCCGATTCCTTGAGTTTTTAATTGACTCTAATAATATATTAGTGGCTATTTCGCATTGAATTGATTTGCATTGTTAGATGATTTAACTTTTAAAAAAAAAACCCAAAGTTGCGATTGGTATGGATTTGGAAGAGTACGCACTAGGTGTAAGTTTGGTAATCCATTGGCTTTCCTTAATGGTTCATCTCTAGGAAGGTCACAATAGAAAAAATTGAAGAAGAAAAATGCTTTAATGCATGGGGTGGACCCTGGCTTGGAAAGTAGCATGTGAGATGTACGTGCCCTTCGCCGGGTGAGGATTTGACCGGTGTTTTCTTTGAGAATGAGTTAGTTATTTCAGGCTCGAAATAAGATTCACTCTAAGTTCTCTTTTCGAGAAAAACGACTGTGCTTCACACTTTTATTTAATTATATTCCAACTTTTGATGATTCCACTCTCATATTCTTTTTTTTCTCTCTTATTGAAAACCTTGTAAGTGTTAACGTAAGACTTTATGCGAAAATTCATTCATCAAAAGAATCGTTGATCTTCATGATTTTTACAAGCAATAAGAATGAAGACATACCTCGATCCAAAGCAATAACTTCAAGTCAATTATTATAGGAAATAGGAGATGATAAAGAACTCTGATTTCTCTCCCTTAACCCTCTTTATTGTTACGTTATTTTTTTATAGAGAGATACAACTAGAAGTTACATTAAAACGTCGTTCATTTGTTCGTAAGGTGGAAAGAGGGCTAGATTTCTTTTTAACATTATCAAGAGATGTCTCAATCAAGAGGTGTCTTCTATCAAAGAACGTTAATTGTACCCTTTCATAATCAATAAATTTTAGCATTTAATTTATAATTAAACCATCAATAATAATATCATGCGAGTTACATTATTCTTACTAAATGACCTAGTTGGTGCTCTAATCTGACGATTCCACCATCCCGAGGTAGAAGAACTTTTGCGATCCAGGAAAGGCTCTCTTCTATTTAGGTCAGAGATAACCTTTTGTCCTCCAATTTGTACTTTAATTGCATCATCCAATTCCCTTTTCTTTCTATGATTGAATCTTCCAAACTTGCACTCTAGTAATGACTTCCTTTCGTCCTTTGTCGATTTTTTCTCCATTAATAATGTCAGTTCATGGCATTCCTAATACTGCAAAACTAGGAACTCCATGTTGAGTTTAGGGGGAGGTGGTTGACATTCCGACCAGCATGTTTGTATCTACATAAAAGGCAATCCCAATTTGTCTAATTCTTAGAATGCGGAATAGGCTTTCTGTATCGGGGTTCCAATGCAACAACCAGTCTCATCATCTAGACGAGAGCTACGTGGCCGGAGAAGAGGCGCACCTCCGGTATAATAACATGGCCTGAGTCGCCAAGAAAGGATCCACTGACGCACCTCAGAATAGCCCCGTCTCTGGCGATCCATGGAGGGGTTCAGAAAAATTGAGGGCTTCTCTTAGCAAGCAAACCAGGAAAAACAACCTGTCATTGATCTTAGACCAACAGGAATTTTCGCAAACCGGGACATAAGTACATGATGACCCTTCTGAGTACGGGGGGACTTGATCAAGCACCACATGCTCCAACAGAATCACAGAGTCAAAATGCTTACGATATAGAAAGTGTCTCCTGAACTCCAGTTCAAAGAAGAATACACCAGATATGAGTTGACACTTGACAATGACACTTCTCCGGATGACCTCCAGAAAGAGAATGAAACTTTTGTTTAGGCAGAAAGAGAAGCACGAGCGTTTAATAATCTTAATCCGTTTAATGATACTTTAATAATTTTTACGTTTGTCAATATGAACACAAGAATCAAATCATTATCACAAGTTGAACTGACTTTGATGACCCGCTAGACATTTCCTATTATTATTTTGTACACTCTTTTGAAAAATAAAACCCATTTTCCAAGACAAGAATCTCTTTTTTAAATGAAAAAATCACCCCACAAATTTTTTTAGTGATGAATGTAAGCAAAACTCACTTTTATTACAGCAATAAGTATTTGCTGTTGATGAGCATTATTGAAGCAAAAATCATTTTTGTTGTTCTCGAGTATGGTGGGACGTCTTGTAATTAGTCAAATGCTTCTTTTGGCCGCCCAAAAACGAGAGTAAGGAGCGGACGTGAATCATGTGGCAAGATCATTGCTTCCATAACGAGAGATTGCGGCCCATGGACTTGTATCGAAGAAAACTAAGAAGTGATTTTCACTTGATAAAATTTCAAATAAATGTCTGAAGTGCCCTCATTATTTCAAGGATTAATATCACGAAAAACTCCGAATTGGCATACATATGATAAATTTATCCCAAACTATTTTTTAACCACAAAAAACCTTAAATTGGTACACATGACAAATTTATCCAAAACTATTTTTTTTAACCACAAAAAATCCTAAACTGGTATATCTATAGTAAATTTCCCCAAACTATTTGTTTGACCAACAAAAATCTTAAAATTGTATACATTTGGCAAATTTACTTCAAAACAGTACTCTTGTGACAAATTTACCCTTCGTTGATTTCCGTTAAATTGGATTAATACCACGAAAATCTCTAAATTGATGCACTTATGACAAACAAAGAGTAAAAACCTCAAACTGGTACATTAATCAATTTTCGCGTGTCATCCAACTCCGAAGAACCGAGGGTAAAATTTAACACAAATTAACAAAGGGTAAATTTGTTATAAGTGTACCAAGTGTGGGGTTTGTCATATGTGTATTAGTTTAAGATTTTTTGCCGTGGAAAAAATAGTTTGTAGTAAATTTGTCACAGGTGGACCAATTTGAGGTTTTTTGTGGTTAAAAAAATAATTTGGGATAAATTTGTCACAAGTGCAACAGTTTATGATTTTTTAGTGGTATTACGCTTATTTCAAATAATGGCCTAATCAAGGACATTTTTGTCATTTTTTTCATTTTTCTTTTATTTTCTCCTGTTTATTTTTCTTTTCTTTGTTGCACCAACGAGGGCTCGCCGACCGCCGGAGAGCATCACCTCGCCCAGGCCCTCACTAGCCGCGAGCAAGGGACGCCTTGAATGGGCAAGGCAACCCTTGTCCTGCTCGAAAAGGAAGGGAAAAAAAGGAAAAAATAAAAATATAAGAAAAATATAAAAATAAAAAGGGTAAATGACGAAAATATCATTGATCATACCTTTTTTTTAAACAAAATCCATTTCAAGTTCTTATTTGAAAAAATGAGGACACTACTGACTCTTTTATTTGGAATTTTTCCTAATATGCTTAATAAAAAAATTGGTAGGAGTCCTTTCTTTCTCTTCTGGACTTGAAAAATGGGAACGGTCATAACGTTACCTAGCTTAATTGATTCAGCAAAGTTGTTGGCAAATTACGATGTGTATAACTTTTGGCTGCAATCATTAATCATCAATCAATTTCTTAAATCAACAGATAGATACTACTTCTTTTTAGGGCTAATACCACGAAAAATCCCAAACTAATACACCTGTGACAAATTTACCCTAAACTATTTTTTAACCATCAAAAACCCTAAACCGATACGGATGTAACAAATTTACTCAAGCTATTTTTTTTAGCACAAAAAATCCTAAGCTAATACAATCGTGACAAATTTACCAAAAACTAATTTGTTTTACCTTAAAAAAATCTCAAACCGATACACATATGACAAATTTATCCTTTGTTAGTTTCCGTTAAATTCAGTTAATACTACAAAAAATCCCAAATTAATACCCCTATAACAAATAGAGGGTAATGTGTACACCCGACAATTGCCACATATCATCAAACTCGACAATTGTCACATATCATCGGACTCAACAATTTGACGGTAAAATTTAAAGAAAACTAACATGGGATAAATTTGTCACAACTATACCAATTTAGGGTAAATTTGTCACAAGTATACCCGTTTGGGATTTTTTATGGTAAAAAAAATATTTTGGGGTAAATTTATTACAAATGCACCAGTTTAAAATTTTTCATGGTATTAACCCTTTTTCATTTGTCACCGTTTTGGTCTTTATATAAATTACAATAGTCCTATTTAAGTATGTTTAAGCTTATGATCTCTATATTAGTAAAAGTACAACCTCATTTACACTTGTATCGCATTGATATATTGTTTTTTTTATTTCTTAAGTTAGAGATCAAATAAAATCCATTTAAGAAAACACGAAACACAAAATTTGAAAGTTTTATCTATATAAAAATTAAGAGCAAGATTTAGATTAATATAAGTAGACATAGATAAATTAATTTCTTTCCCAGATAGCCTTATTGAAGCACTTATTCTTAAAATCACAAGAATATCAAATCCATACAACTTTAAATGAAGTTCATCTTTTACTATTTTGGAGATCATAAGCTAAAAACACTTAAATGAATCTATCGTACTATTTATAAAGACCAAAATAGTAACAAAAAAAAGGAAAATATAGCATTTTTTTTTGTTGATTAAGGAAGTTGATTGAAATGAAAAGATATTCTAAAATTTGGGTAACAATGTAACAATGAAAACTTGTGAGTAGCAACAAAAGATTGGTTTGACCGTGAAATGATTAGTTAATGGGCTAGATTAAACAAATTAAGACTATAAGTAGTTCAAGGACCTTATTGAACTAATTAAAAATTCAATGATTACTTGTATGTTGAGTTAATATTTAGAAACTATTAATTTCATTTTCCCATTTTTTTAACCAAGATCATCCTAGATTTATTTATAGAGGTCATAAATAATTTTGCATACAAGTTAATAAACTTGACACTTTCATGGGGAAAATTGTCCAAAAAGTCATAAACTTATTGCACTTGTGCCAATTCAGTCTTAAATCTTTCAATTGTGCCAATTTAGTCCTAAACCTTTTCAATTATGCCAATTTGGTTCTAAACCTTTTAATGATTTTCCAAACTAGTCCTAAACCTTTTCCCAAATTACCAATTTAGTTCTTCCAGCCAATTACTCAAATAATAATTTAGGACTAAATTGGTAAAATTTCAAAAGGTTTAAGACTAAATTGACATAATTGAAAGATTTAGGACTAAATAGGCAAGTTGTCAAAAGGATTAGGACTGAATTAACACAATTAAAAGGTTTAGTACTGAATTGACATAAATGCAATAAGTTTAGGATTTTTTTTGTAATTTCTCTCACTTTCGAGACTTTTGTTAAAATGAAAGTTGATTAGTTAGTAAAAAAATTGCTTTGAGGTGGGTAGAGGGGCCGCGGAGGTAGAAGATGGCGTTGTGGTAGGCGTGGGCGGTGGGCCACAGGGGTGGCGTAGAGCCGAGCCAGATCTCCCTAGCCCAACGCCGGCCCCTACGAAATTTATCCAACTCGGGCTAGGGCAGCCTGAGCCTGAGGAAGGGAAACGCAGGGAAACACGAACCTGTCACCTTTGGACTTGACACAATTTTGGTTCTTCTTCTCCACCGTCAGCTGCTTATGCAGCACGTTCGCAAACTATGCCATCCCGCAGCTATCCAGCCAACGAAACGGCACGGCAACGGAGCTGCTTGCCTCTCCCCAATGGCAATGCTGCTCTCGGTACACGAGCACGTCCCACTCGAACCGCAACAACAGTGATACATCCTCGCAGGGTGTGTACTCACTGAAGTTAGCACTACACACCCATGCTGCGCCGTGGTGGCGGCGCACGAAAATCCTCCTACTGGTGAGAGGAGAAGTTGAGCCGAGGAGCAGGATTGGCAGCGGCGGTGAAGATTGGAGTTCTGGATGGGAAGGTCTAGTCAGAGAGGCGGGGGAGAAGTCGCGGGAGGAGCGCTAGAGGCAGTGAGGTAGGAGAGGGTGCAAAGGAAGGAGGTGGCGATGAAGTAGAGGAGGGTGGAGATGTTGGTCTTGGTGGCAATATAAGTTAGAGGGTTTGGGCAAGAGCGAGTCTTGGCCATTGTTGCCAAATTGGGAAAATATGAGGAAAGGAATAAGAAAAAGAATTGAGACAGAGGAGGAGGAAGAAGAAGAGGAGAAGAAGCGTGAAAGTTGGTATGCACGGCCTGGATTAGGCGGGCCCGCGACACTCAGTTTTGACAGAGAAAAGATGGAAGAGTGAGGAGTGAAAAGGAGAAAAAAAAAGGAAAAATGAAAGAAAATAAAAAAAATAAAAAAATGTAAAATGATGGAAATATCTTTGAATAGGCCCTTCTTTAAAAAAATGAAGATTTCGGGCCTTTATTTGAAATAAAGTTCATTTCATACCCTTATTTGAGAAATTGAAGGCACTTAAGAACCTTATTTAAAATATTCCCATCATTCTTTAAGGAACATTTTTTCGACACTTACCAATATCTATTAAAATTTATTGTCACAAAAACAGATCCGTATCTTTTGGACATGAAATAATCAAAATTCAATCCCCAAAAAAAAAATATTGGAAAACTCTTTTAGCACGAAATAACAAAATATGCTCCATGTTTTGCGGGTCAAATAGTAGCACAACAAGATCAAGAGACATGGGATTGGGATTTGCAATTGATAACAGAGCATTTTAGTGCGGAAATGATCCAGGAAATTCTAACTATCCCCCTTAGCGACAATCCAATAGAGGACGCCTTTACGTGGACTGGAAATAAGGAAGGCACCTACTCAAAGAAAGGCCGCCTACAACAAGATCTAGACTAAGGCAAACAAAGGGAACATGAGTACGGCGTCCACATCTTACTGACCCTCCCAAGAACCCGTGGACAAGAATTTGGCGAGACACAAACCCATCCAAAGGTCCGACACTTCCTGTGGAGCTCTTGTAACAATGCCTTGCCGACGAAGGATAACTTATATAGAAGGAAGATCATTCTTGATCCACTTTGCCCTCTCTGCGGATGTGCGCCGGAAACGCCGGAGCACCTGTTTCGCTTTGTAGCTGGACAAAAAGAATATGGTCGGACAGTAAGACTGAATTTTGACACTTCTCCCACCAAAATATCAAGATTAGAGAAATGGATAACGAGAGAACCTCACCGTGAGTGCGAATCTCTCTTTGCCCGAAGTCCCTCCCACGCAATTGTTACTAGCAAAAATTCTTTGGGCCATTTGGACTTCTTACAATCTTTGGGGTCTTCCAAAGGAGAGACCCTAAACCCGAGACCATAATAGACAAAGCAATCAACTCATTCATGTTGTATAAGAAATGGAATCCAAGGACGAAATGCGGAAAGACGGAGCAAAACCCTTTGCCGGCGAGCTGGGGCTTACCGCGTCAAGGAAGTTTGAAACCGAGTATAGACACATCATGGTGTGAAGAAACAGGGGAACGCCATAGAGCTGTTATTCTCCAAGATACTTTTGGTGTGCTAAAGTAAGGATTTACATGGAAGATTCGTGCATCATTTGCTAGCCTTGTGGAAACCCTAGCTCGAAAGATGGTTTGGAGTTTGTGGAAAGTACGATCTGGAAAAGCATATGGAGCACTTATGAACTTTGACCCTCTAGATCTAGAAGTACTGATAGAATCTGATTGTCTTCCCACATTAGTTGGGTCTTGGGCCAAGAGGAAAGCCCATGGACTGTGCGCACAATAGTCTTTAACCTGCATTTCCCTGCTACACCGTCTAGATCGAGTGAGGCTTGCCTTCCCCCCTTGTTCCGCTAACAAGGCTACCGATTGGGTAGCAAAGGCTCTACGCACTAGTTCCTTTTCTACGAACCGGCTCTCAAAGCCGCCTCCTTCTCTTTGGTTGTTGTTATGTTTAGATTGTGGTCTAACAAATGTTATCCCTTCGGTTTATGAATGAAGAAGAACGTTTTATTGTCCCAAAAAAAAAAGCACAAGTAATAATAACAATAATCACACTTGTATTTAAGTGTTCTCTTCTATGTATATTAGAGACCCCCCAATATTGACTCCCAAAGTTAGAATTCATTCCAACTCTGTATCAAACGCACTAACATGAGGTAAGGAAATTACCTAAACAATCATAAATCTATTGCAATTGTATCAATTTCTTTTTGTCGAAAATTGTGTCAATTCAATCATATACTTTTTTATTTATTATGTTTTTCTCTTACTATGGCCAAGGAGGGTTGCAAGCTCTCGCCCTGTCTCGCCCATTCGGGCATGACCATGGGCTTGGCTATTGCAGCCAACCTTGCGCAGATCTTGGTGTTATGGCCTAAAATTAAAAATTTCAGGTTAATAGATTATTAGCTTAATTATTCGGCTAACCCAATTCGGACTCTCCCAAGCCCTACCAAATCACAACTTAGGTTCAAGTGATTATTATGCAAAAAAATTTGATTTTCGAAGCCGCCACTAATTGTTTTTTGGTAAATATATTAGAAATCTAAATAAAGTATTCAAAAGAAAATAATTTATTTCATGCAAACCAAAATTTAAATGAGTTCCTGGACTTTGTCACATTAATTTTTCAATAATGCCGCTTCAATATGAATTTTTATGAAAACCTTTTGATTAGCAATGTGAATTAATTTTTTTACGACTTTCTCTTGTAGCGACATTTCCTTAATCGGATCTCGACATCCCGGGACGTCATTTGACACTAACGAGCTTTGTTTTAATCTGTTATTACATAAAATAGGGCGCATGCGGAAGATTGGACAAAAATACAAACAAACAGCTATACAAAATACAAGTATATGCAATTAAACGACATGCACGCCATCGAAGAGGGCATGACCTTAATAGAGATTCGCTAACCAAATAGCTTATAACAATACATAAATTAGCCTTGATATAGAAACATTAGGTTTTATATATAAACTTAGCCAGTTTGTTTACATTAATCGCTTCAAATCAATGAGATACACTGGGAGGACTTTAAAAGGCATCCACCTCTCCCGACTGCTATCCACGATCACCAACCGCGTGCTCCGTTCTCGCCATGCTATGGTTACTTCCCACGGCTATATCCCGTTCTTCCATGCTTTTTCTTCCACGGCTACATCCAATGAAGGACGATCGTGGTTCTAGTTTGCTACTTAGCTAAAAAAGGTTTAATCCACGGGAATGAGTATTAAACTCAACAAGACATCCGACCAACAACAAAACAATCAATCAATCAGCCATTCGATTAAGCAGAAAACGTCAAGCAAAGCTGCACAAAATTCAGTCAAGGGCTCCACCAGAATTCACGATTGTCGCGACCTAAAAAATTTTTAGGTTGAATGATTATTAGATTAATTAAATTAACTAACCTAATTCGAACTCTTCCAAACCCTATCAATTCGCAACTTAGATTCAATTTCATGCCAAAATTTATCTTAAAGTCACCACTAATCATTATTGGTAGGTTGATTAGAAACCTAAATAAAATAGCGAGAGAACTATTTTATTCCTACGAACTAGAAATTAAGTGTTCGGGAATTTGGTTACATTAATTTTTTAATTAATGCCCTTTCGGTACCAATTTTCATGAAAAAAATTCTTGATTTGATGATTTATGGGTTTTCTCTTATTAGGTGAAATACTAATGCAAATGACATGGCAAAAATATGCATTAAAGATGTGCATGGCATGGCGAGGATGATGCTAAACTATATGCAATGCATGACATGTTTTGGTTTTTTTTTTATATGAATTTTCGGATTTATAAAAAATGATGGCAAAAACTATCCTAAAGTGAAGACAACATTAATTTTAACTTAAGAAATTGACTTCTCAAAATCCCAACTTATATTAAATGTTATTTTCATGTAAAAGATGATAAAAATGTAAGTTACCTTAAGAAAAACGTGTCAATCTTTTTGGTATTTTTTAGGGATTTAATTAAAAAGGAAAGACACAAAAATTTGAACAAAAATAAACAATTTTGCCCATAATTTACCTTAAATTCCGAAAATTCTGATTTTATTTGTAACTTGCCCTTGCATTAGGGCCGGAAAAATGAATTGAATATAGAATTACCGTCACCCCTCTATACATTGGGAAAATTATGAAATTCTTTTGAATTATCAATCCACCCCTCAAAATAGAGGATTTGATGTATAATTCTCATATATATTCAAGCACGATCATACTTCAAAATAGAAGTCAAATTGCATGCATTGATATACATATTCCGAAGGGACAAGGCACCAAGGAGCATGAATTATGGGCATAATTATTTATTTAAGTGCAAATTTTAACAAACAAACAATCACGAGAATAAATAAATATGCATGAGAACGTGATAATAAAATGCAAAGACTACGAGTTACCGGACGAGATGTAAAAAGGTCAACTAGACATCGAAGTAAAGTCAATAGGTCATCGCAAATTCAACCAAGTATGATTCGGCCAAGAGAGAGAAACGTACCGGAAATTTTAGTTCTTGCAAAAGAGTGCGGTTATCCGATTTGACCTTGAAAAAATGAATATTCCGCAAACAATTTGAGAATAGATATATTCCAATTAACTTCACCAATTCTCTAAAATTCAATTAATCAATCAAATAGAAATTTCTCAAAAAATCGGGATTTAAGTGAAAGAGAGTTCAATTTTTCCTTTTTAAAAGAAAATTATCATCGAAAGGTTCTAGCTTTACAAGGTTTTATTGCAAACCGTATGTATTCGAAGAAAGCACATGAACATGTATACTTTTCAATCAATCCGTCACAAATATTGCAATCAAAAGTTGAAAGAAATTACCTTTTCAAGCAAAAATTCCAGCACTTGCAATTCACTATAAAAAGCCTCATTTGATCCAAGTTCGCTATGGCTTGAGCTCAAATTCAATCGAGGCTCTAACACAAGGTGAGTAACCACATTAGATCTCAAATAAGGATAGGAAAACGAGCTATTTTACGATCGAGCAGGGCTGATTTGTGTGCCAACAATGGCTGGACAGCAGGGTGTTGACGACTTCGAGCGTACGGATAAACCTTGGATGTCGACGAGGGAGCACGAGCTGAGCTGGGACGAAGTAAAGCTGGGACACTAGTTTGATGGCAAAAGGTCGCAATGTCTCGGTGGATGATGGACGACGAGACCACGTTGTGATGATACGCCGCGGGGGAAAGGTTCTCGGCCAAAGCTTGCTTGGACTGAACAACTCTTTTCCTTTTTCTCAAGTTTATTTCTGAATTTTTTCTTTCTTTTAAAAAAAAAAACCCCCAATTCTAACGTGAGTTCCCTTTCTTTTATAGGCATCAGAAGATTAGGCTCCAAGATTAAATCTCCATGCATGATTCCTTTTTATGTGATAATATCTCTTTTTTTAAATATCTTATTTAGAATATCACCTCACTCATACACCTGATCTCTTTCCCTAATTAACATGCTGAAATCATGTTCTACTCTTCTTGACATATGAGCCCAAATCGTAAATCTATCCAGAGCAAGAATGTAATCTTTAATAATCTGAGCGCCTCTTGTCAATGCAAGTAAACTCACTCCCTCATGAACATAGTACGTGTTTTCTTTTTCTTTTTTCCCGTAAACAATTTGAATTACTGAGCCCTACTGCAATAAAATCTGGAAATCGACCAACCGCCTACCACCTACGGCTTGCTGTGAAGAAACAGTAGTGTTCATGACTGCATAATTCCCCAAGATTCACAAACTTTAGAACTACTATTTAAGTACTTCATTGCCTTCATCCAAAGCACTTGTTGATTGGTTCAGTTAAACCAACTTTGGTTTCGAAAGCAATAGACGAGCAAAAGCAAAGCGTTGCCGCTCACGAAAAGGAAAGAATGATTGGCCATTCATATTCAGTCGATCATCTTCTACAATCTTCACCGGATCATCAATTTAATTGTGACGCTTTCTAGGTTCCGTTCAATTTGACAATTAAGCTCAAGGGCTTTCATTGAGTCCATCCATCGCTGATTCAATTAATATGCAAGTGCAATGCAAATGAATGTTAAATTAATCTAAGTGACGACTATGTAAATAATTTAATATATTTTTGTTAGAACTAAAAAGATTAACTCTGATTTTTTATGCAAATGAAAATGTTAGCCAAAATTTTGGTATCAACAACGACCTAGCCGCCACGAGGACTCGATCAACAGCTCCGACTACTTTGGGAATACATGAGACGTCCTTGGGTCAATCCCCATTAACCCGATTGTTGGTGCGTGGGACTTACGGTGTGCACCTATGGAGGCAATCACCCGCCTATTAGCAGTTATCTACTATTTGAAATGTGATAAGTCACGTTTTTTCAAACGACGTAAAAAATGCTCCTCTCTCCTCCTAGTTCATTCCGTCGCTTTCAAGAAGACACAAAACGACATACGCTCCCTCCCAACTCACTGTTGAATTTCAACACGAAAGAACTTCTGAGATCGCAAAGGAGCAATTAATCTATGATAATTAAGGTATGTGCTCGTGATATACCCACTTCAATCAGTGATTCAAGTGATCTTTTGGGCATGTTTCCGCAAATTGAATGTTCGGTTAGAATGGGCTTCGTATTCCTACACCGACAACCAAATACTCACATTAACTCAATGGGATAAGTACGCGAGCCACAAAACATCATGAACTCATCCTTTAATGCGCCCGACCGAGCACTCTCAACCTTCCAACCTCAAATCACTTCAGATCATTGAGAAACAAGACAATCAACGCACAAAATCAGAATACCCATGACCTAAAGTCCCAACCGCAAGCAACGGATCAAACATGCACCCACGTTTGTCCCCTCACATAACCCAATTTCCATTCGGCAGCCACAAAACCCAAATTACCATTTCGTGCTAAATCGAACGGTCAATGGGCAGTTTAGTCGCTAGGTTAAGATGCCTACTTGCCTCTGGATCGCGCATGAAGAAACAGGCGTAGAATTGACGAAGAAACGAGCTCGGGCCAACTCATCTTCCTCATCGGGCTCACGGTTTCAGGGACAGGGAGCGGCGAGCAACGACAGCTCGACGGCGAGCTTGAGATGGGGCTGAGCTGGGACACGGCTCACCGGTCTTGGTCGTTGCTGTCACTAGTTCGAGCGAAGAGGAGGAGCATCGGGCGTGGGCTCAAGAGAGATGAACCGAGAGGGTGGAGCAAGCGGGGGAGTGATCGAGGGAAGAGGGAGCTCCGCGCAGGGTAAAAATGGGGGAGAGAGAGAATAAGCGGAGGAGGGGTGGGGTTTTAAATGAGGAGGAGGGGGCCTAAAAACTTCGCGGCGAGACCGTACGCACTTCCGGGCGAATGATCGCTTCGTGATCCGGTGTCCTTGCAAGTTCAACGTTGTTGGGCCAGTCGATCCCCAGAAATTTAAGTCCTAACTAATTCGCCCGCTAATCAGATCGGCGAAATTCAGGCCGTCAAATCTCTAATTAAATGCAATGCTTATGCAACTAATTATATGACATGTTAAATGCAATGAACTAAACTAATCATGCAAAACTATATTACATGCGAAAATTTATATGCAATTGCATGAATGGCGTAGCATAATGACGTGACAAAAATGCATAACATGGCAAAATACGTGACCTGGCATAATGACGTAGCAAATATTCATGACATGAAAATAACGACCGGCAAATATGCACGACATAACTAAACTATATGATTATGCAATGTGAATGGTATTTTTTTCTTATTAATTTTCGGATTTATGACATGTACAAAAATTGGGGAGCAAAGAGGGAGAAAAAGGTATCTATGGGCTTGCAAGATAAGAGACAAGAAAGTAAAGACTTGCACGTGTTGGATGCATCGAGGATGAAAATCAAAACTTATAGTAAGAGATGCCGACGTCGAGGAAGGTGGATGAGCTATTTTGAAGCTTTTAATGGAGAGAGTGATATCATGGAGATGGATTTGGAGGATGTTTCTAATGATTCAAATAGAAGGTTTGTGCGTAAAATTAGAGCGTACGAAGTTAAGGAGGCGTTAAAGAGGTGGGGGTAAGGCCTTGGGACCGATGGTGTCCCTATTGAAGTGTGGAGATGCTTAGGAGTTGTGGCATACGTTGGTTGCTAACCTTTTAACAAGATCCTCCATACTAATAAGATGCTGATGGATGGAGGAAAAGTATGCTTGTGCCTATCATAAGAATAAGGGAGATATCAATTGTTCACTATAGAGGCATTGAGCATGGGCCATACTATGAAGTTGTGGGAGAGAGTTATTGAGGTCGTTTGAGACTGGAGACTAAGATATGCGTAAATCAATTTGGATTTATGCGGGAAGGTCTACCGTGGAGGCTATTTTCTTGATCGACGGTGATGGGAGGTATCGAAAGAAGAAGATCTACGTATGGTGTTTATTGATCTTGAGAAGGCGTATGATGGGTTCAAGAGGTCTTATGGTGGGTAGAAGAAAAAATGGGTCAAAGTATGTAGAGGATCAAGGATATGTATGATGGGTTACTACATGTGTGAAGGCTTGTAATGGAACATCAGCTATTTCCCAATCACAATGGGCTTACACGAGGCTCGGCTTTGAGTTTATCTTTTTGCATGGTTATGGACGAGCTAACAAGAGATATCCAAGATGAGGTGCCGTGGTATATGCTATTTGGATTTCGTGCTCTCGATGAGACGAGGGCGGGGATTAACGCTAAATTAGAATTATGGAGAAGTACGTTGGAGTCAAGGGTTTACGTTAAGTCGAGTAAGGCCGAATACATGAAGTGTGAGTTCGACGAGGCAAGAGGAGGAGATGAACCCGTCGGTTGCTCGGACGGGAGGTACCCAGAAAGATACTTTGATATTTAGGATCAATATTGCAAAAGGGGGAGAGATTGATGAAGATGTGCCGTAGAATCGGAGCGGGTTGGATGAAATGTGCATCGGGATTTTTGTGTGATCGCAAAATTCCTCTTAGGCTAAAGGAAAATTCTATAGGTAGTAATCGGTGAGTGTTGGCGGGCACATGAGCATAAGATGGAAGTAGCGAAATGAGAATTTAAGGTGGATGTGTGGCCATACGAGAATGGATAAGATAAGAAATGAGGATATTCGACGAAAAGTTGGAGTAGTATCGGTGGCCGAAAGATGAGAGAGCGTCGTTTGAGATGGTTTGGCGTATTCTTGAAGACCCTAAATGTCGGTGGAGTGTGTTATAGGGGGCTGGCGTGAGGAAAGGGGAGAGGTCGGCCGAAACTTACTTGGGGAAAAGTAGTAAGCTGATTTGTTGGCGTGGGACGTAGATTGGCGTTTGTTTGTCTTGGCAGTGGAGGAAGCGATTAACATTGTGGAGGGGCAAATTTTGTTTAATTGGTCCTTTGTTTTTTTATATTATTATAGATTGTTTTGTTTTTGTTTTATTTTATAGCTCTTTGGTTTCTTTTTGGGTTTGCCGGACTAGTTTGGGTTAAAGGTGATGTTGATGTTGTGTTGAATTTTCGGATTTATGAAAAATAAAAGTAAAAAGCTATCGTAAAGTAAGATGGCATGCAATATTATTTAATAAATTGATTTCTCAAAGTCTCAATTTTTATTAGATGTTATTCTACAAGTGTAGAAAAACATGTTTTACCTTGAGAAAAGATGACATCTTTTTTGGGATTTTTTAGGAATTTAATTAGACTATAAAAAAAGAAATTTGAACAAAATTAAATAATTTTGCCTACAATCCACCTTTAAACTCTGAATTCCGACTTAATTCACAACATGCCCTTCATCGGGGCCGGAACGTGAATTTAGCATAGAATTATTAAGAATTATCAATCCGCTCCTCAATTCACACGTACGGGCACAATCATACTTCCACATTGAAGTCAGATTAATGCTTTAATGTACGCTTTCCGAGTGACAAGGCACAATTTGAGAACTTGTGTTATATGCATGATTGTTTATTAATGTGCAAATTTAATTAAAAACAAATAAGATAAACATGAGATGCAAAAAAAAAAATATCCCTATCAGCTCCCGCTCCCGACTTTTCTACATAATCTGTCGCTGTGCTTTGCGTTCTCTCTACCAATTTTACCTTGTGGACGCCTCTGCTGGGCACGCCAACAGGACCTACAAAAGGAAAACAAACTCAAACCAAAGACGGTAACGATGATACGGTGGTGTCGGTTCCATGCAGTAGCGACTGCTCCTCGTCGAATCTGGACTGAAAAGCACCGCAGGCAAGCCGGAAGTAAGGCTAGACTGTTCGAATGTTCGCTGGAGGGGCGGCAAATTGTCTACATCTGCTGGGTCGTAGGCCTATCGGACTGATTTAGAAGGAGGAGTTGCGACTGGATGATCTCGCCTTGGCTGGGGAAGCGGCGGCTCACGGTCGATAGAACTTGCTGGTCTTGTCGGAAACTCCAGACAAGGAGGCTCATTGTGGTCGAGTGGATAACCACCAGCCACGCTTCGCCAGGAAACCTGCAAAAGAACAGAGCAAACCGAGGGGGATAGGGAGCTCGGTTACAGTGCAATACCGACAGTGCCGGCATCGTTGATCTCGGGAGGCGCCAAGGAAACTTGAGCGCCGGATAATGGATGATGGTGTTGCCTCTGGACTTGTCCACAATTGCCGTTGCTTGGCCGGGAGATGTGAGCTTCCTCTGATGGGTGTGTACGCAAAACCGAGAGACAAGCGTGCATCTCCATGATGGATCCCATTGGTCCGGTGATGAGAGGAGCATCCATGGACGATTGTGAACGATCACCAGAGAGAGAGGGAGAGTGCCCCTTCGTGCCTCTGTACGTGTGAAGGAACCCCCACAATGTGGCCATGTGTGTATATAGGGATAATAACATAAATAATTCCCGAACTTTGACCTAATGTGCATTATAATCCCTAAACTTTAAATTTGTTCAATATAGTCCTTGAATTTTAACTTAATATGCAATTTGGTCCCTAAACTTTTGACTTGTTCAATGTAGTCCCTGAATTTTTAGTAATTGTTCAATTTAGTCATGAACTATATGAAAATATTCAATGTAGTTCTTCCATTAATTTAAGATCGGGGATAATAATGAATATTTTCATATAGTTCATGGACTAAATTGAACATTTACTAAAAATTCAAGGGCTACATTGAACAAGTCAAAAGTTTTAGGGACCAAATTGCACATTAAGTTAAAATTCAAGGACTATATTGAATAAATTAAAAGTTCAGGGACCACATTACACATTGGGTCAAAGTTTAAGGACTATTTGTGTTATTTTCCATGTGTATATAACATGTGGCCTCCAAAACCCTAGACTTAAGCCTATAGAGAAAATTGTTGCAAGCATAGACCTAAATTTTCTTAATTATTGCAAAATAAACCCGAGATCGGAATATAATTTGAATTAAGTCTCAAAAGGCTAAATAGCACAAATCAATCCTTAAGTTAACTAGAGAATTCGGCCAAGCTCACTGCACTTAAGCTAGCCGAATCTCTCAAGCCAATTATGGGCTTACTGCACATTTTTTGGGCTTAATCAGGCTTTTTACAATTAATAAACATTTAATCAAAGCCTTTTCCTTGTAATAAAATTCAAATGGGCTAAATTAAGCTCCAAAATAGGTCAAGAACCCTCAAATTTTCGGCACACTTTTTCTCATGCCTTAGCTGAATTTTGCAATGCAACTCGATCTAGTCGCTTGTCAATTTAAGCTCAATTCATGCCGCCGGTCCAATTAATATAAAATTTGATATAATTATTTTTTGTATGGATTTTTATGCAAAATAAATGACTAAAAAGATAGTCAAAATTTAGGTATCAACACTTGGCAAGGCCGCCTTGCCGACCCTCGTCTTGGCCCAACATTAAGACCCCGCAACCAACTAGAGGAAGAAGGGTAGAGGAAAAAAAGAACAAAAGAAAAGTAAAACAAAGATCAAAAATATTAAAATATTAAAATATCAATAAAATTTTATCAACGTCGGCGTTGGTCGGGTCGATAGACGGACATTTGCCATTTACATTAGCGAATTCCGACCAAAATTGATTTAATGGACTCAATTGATAAAATATAAAAATATTTTGGATTCAATTGACATAATTAAAAGATTTATGATCTGAATTGATAAAATTGTAATAAATTTATAACTTTTCAAACAAATTTTCCTCTACAGACTCACATCGAATTTGTAGACTCCGGACAGGTCATGCCAGACCCTAATAACCTCATCTGTGGCAACATGCAACAATTGAAGAACTTGAGAAGCTTTCGTAATGGTACTAGGAATTGCAATACACTTCAATCAAGAGCAAGGCAAGAACAAAAAGCACTTGATTAGGGCAACCTCTTTCTATGGGAATTACGATAATAAAGGGATGGGCCCCCGTGTCCGATTTGCACGTGGACACAAACTATTGGGCCACCGTGGACTCTCTGAACCACACGTGGAGCCCAAAGGTTTATGTTGCCCCAAGAGATTACATACAACTACGAGTGTGCCTAGTGAGTAAGGGTACAGGAACACCTATCGTTTAGGCCATAATAGAGTTGTGACTTTTGGACAGCACAACTTACGAGATCGATTCCAGTGCTCCAGTGACCAAATCGTTTGAGAACGTCAGATCCTCCGTCATATTTAGTTGATGTTTTGTTTTTTCGTTATGTCGTCATCTTTATCGGAAAAAGTATCCAAAAAAAATATTAAATATATTATATTTATAAAATTTTTAATTATATTAATTGAGTCTTAAATTTTTGGATTAATATCATAAAAAATTTCAAATTAGTACACCTATGATAAATTTACCCCTAAACTATTTTTTGATCAAAATTTTTTTTAACTGGTAGATCTATGATAAATTTACCCCAAAATATTTTTTTACCATAAAAAACTCTAAATCGGTACTTTTGTGATAAATTTATACTAAAATAATTTTTTTAACTAAGAAAATCTCAAGTTGGTACACTTGTGATAAATTTACCCTCATTTAAATTGGATTAATACCAAGAAAAATCTCAAATTGATCAACTTATGATAAATAGAGGGCAAAAATCTCAAACTAATATATCCGTGAACCGCCGCATACCATCAAATTTAGAAATTTGACGGTTAGATTTAACGAAAATTAGCGAAAGGTAAATTTGTCATAGGCGTACCAATTTGAGGTAAATTTGTCACAAGTGTACTAATTTAGAGTTTTTGGTGGTAAAAAAATAATTTGAAATAAATTTGTCACAAGTATACTAATTTGAGATTTTTCGTGATATTAACCCTAAATCTTTTAACGAGTTATCAATTAAGTCAATTCGATCAATTTTAGCTTATAATTATTAGGTGGATGCTAGGCAGCAGCAGCTGCACTGATATAAACATTTTTAATAATATTTTACTAATTTTTTAAATTTTTAAATTTTTTATTTTTTCTTCCCGTTATAATTTTTTCTTTTTAGGACAGATGGGAGCCAGTGACCATCGCCGGCACTAGGCTGAGGGCTTGAGAAGCCCGAACAGTATCATGAGAAGCCCAAAAAGGACCAGCCACATTAATCAACGGCCCCTGCCTCTCGTCGAACAAGGATGTAGAGAGCATCACCGATCAACGTGTGCCATATTCTCCTATGAACTAAGTAAGAGATGGCATCGTAGAAATTATTATTATTTTTTTGGTCGGAATATAGTAGAAAGTTAAAAAAACAAAAGTTCACTTGATCTTGTCTGCTAAGCTCATATGGCATAAGTAAATGTGTATGCACGTTGTGTGGTCGAAAAAGAAAAAGAACGTTCCAAATATAAATAAAACCATCTTATTACAACAAAAAAAAAATTAAATCATCAAATAATGAATTTACAAGAGAGGAAAAAGAAAAATATCACGAGATTTGCAATTTTTTAAGAATGTGCCATGGAAAAGATTCAAATTTTAAAATTAAAATTCATTAGAAACAAAATAGAACTATTAACCAACATTGGTTCAACGATACAACAAATGAAGGGTATTTTGAAAAATATAAAATCATCTTTATTCGATATAACAGTTTGGATCTCACATGAATCGCCTTAGTTTGATCGACCTATCTAGTATCGTTTGTTAATTGTGGCACATGTCTCGCTTAAATTTAAACTGCCACACCCGTAGTAAATTTATCATAAATTATTTTTTTAATTACGAAAAATCTCAAACCTATATACTTGTGACAAATTTATCTAAAATTATTTTTTTTATTACGTAAAACCCCAAATTGATATGACAAACTTATTCTAAATTATTTTTTTGACTACCAAAAATTCTAAACTAATACACCTGCGACATAATTACCCCAAATTGATATATTCGTCACAAATTTGCCTTATGTTAGTTTTCATTAAATTGAATTAATACCACGAAAACACTTAAATGGATACACTTATTACAAATAAAGGGTAAAAATCCTAAATGGGTATACCAGCCAATTGCCATGTGTCATTTAATTTAGTAATTTAATGGTAAAAATTAACGAAAACTAACATAGGATAAATTTGTCACGAGTGTACTAGTTTGTGGTAAATTTGTCACATGTATATCACTTTAAATTTTGGTGGTAAAAAAATATAATTTAAGATAAATTTATCATAAATATATCAGTTTGAGATTTTTATAATTAAAAAAATAATTAAAAATAAATTTATTATAAATATACTAATTTAATATTTTTCGTAGTATTGACCCGTAAAAATAACACGAGCCCTGACCCGATCATCGTCTCTAGTCTCCATTATATAACTGTCCGAAGCTCCCTTGTCTTTTGAACTTCGCGGGGTTTTGTGCTGACTTCTTCGTCCTAAAGATTCCATCTTTCTGGTGTTCTCTCGCTCCCTTTTCATGTCACGCAAGCATCAGAAATGAGAGCTTTGAGAACACTCTGCACCCACAAACACCTCCTCAATCCCACCACTAAAGCCACATCCCTCGCGTTCTTCAAGCCCATCCAAATCGCCCATCCCTATCGCAGTATTCACTCCACAAATCACCGCCTTCTCTCGCAAAACCCCAGTCTCGCGTCCTTGTTCTCGAGTTCTAAGTCGGAAACGAGCGACACTGCCCACACTGTTGACGATATCTAGGACCCTGCCACCCGCTGTGTCAGAAGCAGTGACGGAGAAGCGGGGTCGGGTCCTGAGAGTGGAGCAAGAATTGGTGATGGCGAAATTTCTGAAAAAAAGGAGGCATTTTGAAGGTGGAAGGAGTTCCTATTCTGGTAGTAGTAAAAAGGGGAGGACAAGGAAGCAGTTCACAGCGGAGGAAAATGGCGGCGGGAGTGACAAAGTGAGGGGTTTCGAGGAGTCGGAGAATATGGTGGGGACGTGGCAGCCGCGGCGGGATGGCGAGGTGCGGCCTCTGCGGTTGACACATGTGAATAGCAGGTTGAATCAGTCAGATAGGCGGATTCTTCTGTAAGTTTGTTCTGTTCGTGGAAATTAATAACTGGTTACGTTTGGACCCTATCTTCAGCTGCTACAGAAAGAAAAATAGTTGAAGGAAGTTGTTGTTTAGTTATTTTTGGTGTCTTATCTACATTTCACGTGATTTAATTCGCACTATCCTTCCAGGAGTTGGACCATAGAGTGTTGTGTGGTGATTTTGCAATTTCCTGATGAATTTTTGTTGGGATGATAGTACATTTCTTTTAGGAATATAAGAGTGATGGTATGACTTTTAGTCCTGATGACAATCTGTTGTCCACCTAGATAGAACCATTCATGCTGATTATTCTAACTCATCAGTACTTCTATTAATTAATTTTTTGAAGACTAGTATATGCCCCCAAATTTGGTAGATTAAATTGTCTCTTGGATGCTTGATATTTAGGGATGGACCCTTTGGAGAGGTGGTTTCGAGTGTCCTAGGTGGTGGTCTCGTGCCAGGTTTGACCTACTTTTTTGCTGTATGGTCCACATGAATCTGCTGCTGTACTAGAACTCGCACTTGAGTTATACAAAGGTTTTAAAGAATCTAATTTCATCAAAGCTATTGATTTTGCTGCATTGTGGCTCTAAAGGTTCCTTAATTTTGGTGGGAGGTAATCCTGGTGTTGGCAAGAGTACCCTGTTGCTGCAGGTAATGTACTTCAAGGATATGTTAAGTAATCATAAAGCTTATCTATTTCCCTTTCTAATCATTGTGCTCTACCTTGTCCATCTCCTATATAATATCATTCTATTGGAAGATGGCTGCAATGCTTGCTGAAGGACATGATCGCAGAAGATCGGCTCCAGTAGCATATGTCTCTGGGGAAGAGGTAAATGGAGTTTTCATGTTAGCCTGCTGCTGGTCTTTGCTGTCATGCATATTCATTCTTGTTGCGAGATCAAATTTGTTATTGCTTCTTGGACGGTTTTTCTAGTTTGTAAATATAGACTCTTCCACATTTTCTTTCTTAGGCTTTGTCTGGCTTGTACCATATCATTTAGCTATGAGACAATTTTACAGGAGGAGTCTTGATAGAAAGCTAAATCACATAATGAAGATATAGATTTTCTCTGATAGGCATCTGCTGTATGTATTCTTATCTTTCTTGTAGCCAACCTGTATACGACACTATCATAACACACTTACAATCTACCTTTTCCCATTCTGAGGACCCTTTTTGATTTTGTGGTAGACTATGGAGCAAATTGGAAGCAGAGCTGACTGTCTAGGCATTGAAACTGAAGAACTGTATTTGTACTCAAGCACTGATATTGAGGTGAGTGCAAAGTCAGGAATTTTGCATTGAGCAGTTATTTATACCTCTCAAATTGCGTTCACAGTTTTGTCCTGATTTTTCATGGGTATATCGGATAGGATCCTTGAGCTGTCATGAGGGTTGAATGGAGATGATAATTCCTTAGAAAACTATCGAAACACATGCTTGTTAAAGGAACCTTCTTATGGGTTGTCTACATTAAAAAATTCTCTGTTTGGATATAGAAAGTTCAGATCTGTTGCAAAGTCAAGAGTGCTGATTATGCATGTGCTCTGTGTGAGGCCCGACATGCGTTTTGTTTGGCAGGACATACTAGAAAAAGTTAAAGATCTTTCACTTGGGGCTTTGTTTGTCGATTCAATTCAGACAGTTTATCGAGAAGGAGTGGCTGGAAGTGCTGGAGGTCTCTCACAGGTAACATCTTTGCAATCTTCCTCCTTGCAAAGAGGGGAAAACGGATCTAAGTTCAGCATATTGGTGATTTCAGTGTAGGGCACTCTAAATTGTTAAATAATATGCTGCCAATAGTTATTTTGCTCATGGTTTTTCCCCTTCTCTTGTGAGATTGACCAGTAGTGCATGCAAGTCGTTGTTACACATTCAAGTGTGCTTTTCTGGACGAATCCTACCAGTAAATGATTGCTTGATTTAGACTCTCCTTATTCATGCTCCCAGGACATAAATGTGATGGATCTTGAGATTGATGTGTGACAGGTGAAAGAATGTGCATCAGCATTGAATCGTCTTGCAAAGGAGATGAAAATTCCTGTTATATTGGTATCCAACAACTTTTTGTCTCATTGTTTGTTTTCTAAGTGGTAAAACACCTACAAATTTGGAGTGCTATCTCACATTATTACACTTATGTCAGCCCATTTTTCTTGGTGATATTCAAGTTGCTGTTAGCAATCAATCTTTCTAGAAAGTTTTTCTTACGTGAGTCCACCCTTGTTATTGTACGTTTCAGACTGGACATGTGACAAAATCTGAAGAAATAGCGGGTCCCAGATATTTGCAGCACATTGTGGATGTCATTTTGAATCTGAAAGTTGGTACCTTTATCAACATGTCGTTTAACTATCGATAGTGAATTTGCTGAAGCTGTTGCTTAATTGTAGCATCTCATTTTAGGTATTCCATAGTCACTTGGGCCTGTTTGGTATCCCTTCTGTTTCTCTCGATTCCTGTTCTTTTGTTCCCGGAAACAGAAAAAGAACAGAAATCTGTTTGGCAACTTTAGTTAATTTTTCTGTTCCCGGAAGCGGATCAATGGCCAAGGAATAGATTTGGAACATAGACAAGAAGATAAAAATTTACTTCTTTGTTCGTAGGAACAGAATTAGAAAAAGTCATTTCTGCTCAGAAATTGTTTTCGAGAACTTAATTGTTACCAAACATTCTTTTGCTGTGGCTGAAGTTATTTGATTCCAACTTAGCAATTCAAGTTTCCTTCACATAAGATGAGTCAATTAATTGTGGTGATTTATGTGGCAACCTTCTCAAGGTGCATCACCAAGGGAAAGCTAATGGATTACTAGGCGGCCACAAACGGTTACTTATCGACAAGATAACTTGTGTATTCGATTTAATCATTTTCAAACATCAATTCAATTCATTTAGGAGCTGTCACTAATCTATTATGGGTTGACTAGAAATCTAAATAAAATGCGGGAGTACATTTTACTTTTTACGATTCGGAGATTCTCGATTACGTTAGATAATCTAACAACATGTCAGTACCTTTTGTCTTTATTTCAAAAATAGTTTGCAAGTAGTCTTAGTCTAATCCTAAACCACTAATATGTGATGGGTGATCAAGCAAATGTGCAAACAGGAATTTTACACTCAATAATCTATAAATTGCTTTAGAAGATGAAAGAATCTTGATCCGATGAGCAAATCAAGAGCAAAGCTTCGTTATCAACAAATGCAACAAAGGTTCTACACAATTTTAACTAGAAAGCAAATAACGATGCGAAGCATGCATGACCTAAACAGGACTTCTAAACGTAATTATGCAATTCTGACCCCAAAAAAAAAAAACGTACTTATGCAATGCTAATGAACTCTTTCTGGGTTTTTCTTATTCAAAATAAACTGCGGCTTAATATAAAACTTATGACTACATGAATTATAATCTAACATAAGTTGATGAACTAATATGAAATCTAAATGACGTATATGTTGTGTTGTAATTAAGTCATGCCACCTACATGCAATTTTAATAACATGTAATGAGTCATGCCACCTATATGCAATTTTAATGACATGTAATGAGATCATTTATAAATTAACCCTAATATTTGAACTTCATGAAAGATTATTTGCTTTTGTGTTTTTGTTTCTTATAAATAAAAGAATAAACTTTAGGACACTAAACATGATCTAATGCATTGATAATTCTTTTTATATTTTACTTTTTGTGAAATGTAACACGAATAATGCATGAAATGCAATCATCTATTAAACCTATCTACATGATGCGATTTTTATCAAGACATTAACATCAAATTATGTGAATAACTAGATGATGTGTGATATATGACATGAATATTATTTCTTACATACATCGATCTAGGGCTTTTCTGAAGATAGCATTTTCCTAAATCGCACCAAAGGGATTATGTGATATATCCAAGATCTAATGCCAAACTAATTAAAATTTCAATCTATATAGGCTTGTTACTATTAAAATGCTTCTAATATGCAAATGTAAATTTTATTAATATTTGTTTTAGGGTCGGGGTCGACTCCTAATTTTCTTATGCAATAAATGACTAAGTGGGGTTGTTATGGGAGTCAACGATCTAAAAAAATTATCCAGCAGCTAGTAGAATGAATTTCTGTCTCAGAGATTGCAACTGCTCATTTCAACAAAATAAGTTTCTTGCGTTATGAACCATAACTTATGATCTCATGTATTTCATTCGATGATAACTGCAGAAGTTCTCTCTTAGACGTATGATACTTGGGTTAGGACCATGATACATGTATGAGCTTCTTCACGAGTTAGTGCTTTCCACCATCTTAGTAAAACCCCTCTCGTGTTTCTTAGGAGGAGAAGCACCCCATCTATCGTCTGCTGCAATCTATGAAAAATCGCTTTGGGTCCACCAATGAGGTATGCATTCCGTTAATGTTTTACGTTAGCACATGGACCAGAACTCATGCTGTTTGCTTTTCTTTGTTAATGCAGTTGTGTGTATCTTGGACTTTGTTCTTTTGTTCGGAATGCTGTTTTACTGAGATATTTTTTACATCAAATCTTTGCTTTATTTGTTTGCTTCGGCACACATCTGGATCACGATTACCAAAGTTGATCGCTAAAACTTTTTCCAGTCATCTTGATGCAATTATGGATAGAAGAAAAGCATATGTGCTTGAAAATGTTTGCTCTGGCTGCCTGTTGATGCATTTTGGAGCTTGATTTTGTATGGTCCGTTAAACTATAGCACTCCCTCTTTTTCATCCCTCTCTCATATACGCTGCGTGCTAATTTCAATGGTATGCAATGCTCAAAGATTTTTGTAACACTTCTTTTTCTCCATAATATAGGTTGGGGTGTTTGAAATGTCACAATCGGGACTGGAAGCTGTCTTGAACCCCATTGAGATCTTATCAAGTCAAGAGCATTCTAAATGTGGACAAGCTGTTACTGTAGCGATGGATGGATCTCGATCCTCGCTTCTAAAAATTCAGGTAGATTTTCCATAATCGGTTTTCGTTGTCCTACTACAGCCATCATTCACACATGAAGCATCATCCTGATGATGGAATGTTAGATCTGATGCCTGTTCTAGCATCATCCTTGCTGTCGACTCTGCCATGTGGGGTTATTTCTTGTCTTCTTCATTTTGACTATTGTAATTTCGCCGTAGGCTTTTATGTATACCATTACCATGCTTAAGAATTTCCAGGCACGTCAATGGCATCAAACGAAGCAGAGTAGACATGATTATTGCGGTTAGTGATGCTCTGTCTTCATTTTCCTTTCTCTCTTTTCCGGTATGAAAATGATATATCTCTGAGAACAACCCCTCTTCATAAGAAGCTGCATGAATAAACCAAACATGTATCTTTTTTTTTATCAGAGGCCAAGAGCCAAGGCAATAAAATTTATATGTGCTTGTGTGGTAATTGGCCATTTGGCCTAATTTATTGAGCTGAGCTGAAAGTTTCTAACCCCTGCATGGAGAAATCTGGAAGTAAAAGCTAACTATTGTCGCGTGGGCTCTTCGTAGGTTATACTGAAGCAAGCTGGTTTAAAGCTTGAGAGCAATGTGAGTAAATTAATCTTATTTAGTTGTTTATGCTTTCACCAATTCAATACTATCTCCCTCATATACATTTTACTGGACTTTAGCATCTGACTTAATATTTCATTCACATATGGCTTCTGAAAAATGTGAAACTACAAAAAAATAAGGATTTCTCAGTATCTTGTATGGTTGTAATTGATATTTTCACCTCTAGGCCATCTTTCTAAATGTGGTGGGTGGAGCGACGCTAACGGAGACGGCTGGTGATCTTGCTATAGCAGCAGCAATCTGCAGCAGGTGCTTCTCTCTGTCATCGCTTTTATGGCATTGATTTCGCTTTCCGACACTAATCGATCAAATGAATTGATGCGCCATCCATCAACCTAACATCTTTTGTTTCCTTCCCTTTTGCATTTTAACGCGCTTTACTTTAGCTATCTCAAGTTGCCCATTCCCTCCGGCTATGCTTTTATTGGAGAGATTGGCCTCGGTGGCGAGCTTCACGTGGTAAGATCGAGTTTCCAAATGTTTTAGTAGACACATTGCATTTCATTAAAGCAACTGTAATTTTCCCCACTTTGCAATTTGATTTTGCCTTGTCATAAAGTTCGATGCCGTAATTTCTAGGTTCGTAGAATGAAGAAGAGGGTGAACACTGTGGCAAAGCTTGGATATAGAATGTGTATCATCCCAAAGTCAGCTGAGAATGATCTCGCGGATTCGGCCTTTGATGGCATGGTCATTGTAGGGTGTCGAATCAAGGAAGTCATAAACACCGTCTTCCCCCCATATAATGACCGAGGCGATATTGGTCCGCAATCTTCTATTACATATTAAGAGGGATGTGACAAGTACAGATCACATTGAAGTCTCCACACTCACATGGTCGAAAAGGTCATGCATGGTAAGAGCTTGAAAGGGTGTGTTTTGATATGCAGGTTGCATGAAAATGAACAGGGTCGTTGTTGAAATGCCCGTTTTTGATATGCAGGCTGTGAAGTTAAAACTGTAAGCGTCTCTTTGATATCTTCAACGTCTTTTTTGGCTGTATAATGTTTGTATCAACTCGGGTCGTGTAAAATGAACAGGGACGTTGTTGATGTTGGTTATGCCTTAAGGATCATTCTTGGTCATTTTTTGTTATGGTCTGTTTGTTTTGTTTTACTTAGTCAACAAGATAGTAGGAGTTTGTTGTTCGGTTCCTATTTTGTTGCTAGTTAGTGCAATTCAGTTTTTCTTTATTTTTTTTGAAAATGCTATGTACTCTTCTCGGAATTTTTCAGGTGTGTGATAAGTGCATTTCCAGATTAATCTTCTCTTGTTCTTCTAAATTGAGAGCACATTACGTGCAACAAATTGGTATGAGCCTATTGATCTTAAGGGACTTGTGAGAGAGTGCTAAATTGAAGTAGAACAAGAAAGATGGAACAACCGGTGTTCCTTGCCTCATTCTCAACAATCACAGCTCCAATCTTCGATGGAGACAACTACCGGGCATGGGCGGTGAAGATGCAAGCTTTCATGGAGGGTGCGGATCTATGGGAAGTGTGGAAGAGGACTACGAGTTACTGATCTACCCAACAATCCAACTATCAATCAAATCGGTACCATAAAGAGAGAGTAACCGGAAAAGCAAAGGCAAAATCTTGCTTGTTTTTCGCCGTCTCCTCGACCATATTTACTAGAATCATGAAAAAGGATTCAGCACATGATATATGGAATTATTTGAAGGAAGAGTATGAAGGGGATGAGAGAGTGAAAGGGATGAAGGTGCTGAACTTGTTAAGGGAGTTTGAGAGGCGGCAAATGAAGGAGAATGAGTCCGTGAAAGAGTTTGTTGATAGGCTAAGTTGATATAGCCAATAAGATAAGGGTCCTAGGGACGGATATAGATGATAAAAGGCTGGTTCAAAAGATTTTGGTTGCAAGTGTTCGAAAGGTTTGAAGCAACCATTGCTTCTCTTGAGAACACTAAGGACATTTCGGACATTAAACTTGTGAAGTCCTAAGTGCTCTATGGCTTAGGAGCAAAGAAGGCTTATGAGGAAGAATGAGCCTATCGAAAGTGCTGCAAGAAGTTGAAATCGCATGCGGAAAAGGGAAGAGGATGGAACCGAATAGAAGACATGTTGAGGCCGGTCATAGTCGTAGCCGGGGAGGTTAAAGTAGTGGTGGACACGATAGGAAGTGGAATGCAATTCCATGCAAGCATTGCGGAAAGAGAAACCACCCTCATTTCAAGTGTTGGAAGAGACCGGATGTGAAGTGCGGGAGGTGTCACAAAATGGGCCATGTTGAGGCCATTTGCGGGGAAAAGCATCGGAACAACAAGTAAGGTCAAGCCGCAGAGAGCGGTGAAGTGGAGCACGTTTGTTGCCTCCCGCTTCATCTCAAATGCATCTAGAGATGGATGGCTCGTGGACGGTGGATGCACCAACCATATGACGGGTAATGAAGGATTATCTAGCAATTTAGACAAATGAAGTCTAAAGTCGGGATTGGTAATGGAGAATGCATAGAAGTGGAAGGCAAAGGTGATGTAGTGCTTGAAGGCCCTGGTGGTGTTAAGCTTATCACGGAGGTTTTGTTTGTGCCAAGATAGATCGAACCCGTGAGTGTGGGTCGGTTAGTAGAGAAGGGGTTGAAGGTCGTGTTTAAGAAGAGTGAGTGTGCCATAGGAGATGAGAATGGTCACATTTTTTTGAGGATTCCTATGAGGAACAAGTGTTTTATATTTGATCCAGTTGATGAAAATTATGAAGCCATGAAAAGTATACAAGATGAGGAGGAGTTATGGCATAGAAGATGGGTCATTTCCATAGCAAGGGGTTGCAATACTTGCAGCAAAATGAAATGGCGGTGGGGCTACCTATGTTGCAAAAGGAAGTGATTGGGTAGAGAGCATGTTTACAAGGCAAGCAAGTGAGGATTCCTTTCAAAGGTCAAATTGGAGGGCCGGTGAGAAGGCAACTAATTCACACCGATGTGTGTGGTCCAATGCCGAGGAATCCCGAATGGCAGCAAATACCTCATCACTTTTATAGATGATCGCACTAGAATGTGTTGGGTGTACTTCGTAAAGACTAAGGCTGAAGTTAATGAGATTTTTTTGAGGTTCAAAAGAGAAGTGGAGAAGGAGAGTGGCTGCAATATCAAGACAATTAGATCGACAATGGAGGAGAATACACCTCGGGCGGTTTCAATGCTATATGTGATAATGCGGGGATCAAGCACCAACTCATCATGGCATACACTCCACGGCAAAATGGAGTGAGTGAAAGGAAGAACAAAAGTATCATGGAGATGGCTAGATGTATGCTACATGAGAAAGAACTCCCTAAGAAGTTCGGGCCGATTGCGGTCTTTCTTCGAACGACGCCCATTAAAGCTCTCAACAAGCGGACACCATTTAAAGCATGGCATGGTTACAAGCCTAAGGTGAGCAACCGAAAGTGTTTGGTTGTATTTGCTATTTATTGATTCCTTCGTTAAGAGAGATAAGCTTGATCCAAGGGGAAAAGCATGTATCTTTGTGGGATATAGTTTGCAATCTAAGGCTTATAGAGTTTATAATCTTGCTAGCAACCAGGTTGTGGTGTGTAGAGATGTGAGTTTTATGGAAGATAAGAAGTGGGATTGGTCGTAGAAGGTGGCAAGGTTGAAGAGGAAGTAGTGCCATTGCGGGTTGAACCAAATGAAGTGGAAGTCGAGGATCTAATTGATCATGTTCTGTGAGAGGCACTAGATCTCTTGCTGAAATTTATGAGAGATGCAATATAGCTATGATTGAACTAGCTAGCTATAAGGAAGCAAGTGAAGATGTGAAATGGTGTCTGCAATGGAAGAAGAAATCGGAATGATTGAGAAAAACCGGATATGGGATCCGGTTGAGAGGCCCAAATGAAAGGTGATTGAAGTGAAGTGGGTATTCGGGACAAAGTTGAATCCCGATGGCTTAGTACATAAGCACAAAGCAAGACTTGTTGTCAAAGGCTATGCGCGGTATGGGGAGTAGACTATTCGAGACCTTTGCTCCGGTGGCAAGGTTAGATACCATAAGGATCTTTGCACAAAAGGGTTGGAAAGTATTTCACTAAATGTGAAGTCGGCTTTCTGAATGGAGAGCTAGTGGAGGAGATATATGTTGAGACTTGATGGCTTTGTAGTGAGAAACAAGGAAGATCATGTGTATAAGTTGAGAAAAGCCTTATATGGGTTGAAGCAGGCTCCAAGAGCTTGGTATAGTAAGATTGATAAGCATATGCGGGAACTTGAGTTTAAAAGAAGTTTGAGTGAAGTGACCCTATATGTGAAGAAAGGTATGGAAGGTGTAGCTATTGTCTCTTTTTATGTTGATGATCTTTTGGTCACTGGTGATTGCGAAGTGCGGATTGCGGGATTGAAGAGAGGCCGGTGAAGCGGTTTGAAATGATCGATCTTGGACTAATGTCCTTCTTTCGGGAATGGAGGTGCAGAGAGGAAAGGCGAGGTATTCATCTGTCAAAGGAAATACCTAAGAGAGATCTTAAAGAGATTTGAGATGGAGGAATGTAGAAGTGTGAACACTCCTATGAATCTAAAGGAGAAGCTGGAGAGGCAAGGAGCCGAGCTTGGTGAAGGAGTATACGGAGTTTAGTTGGTTGCTTGATGTATCTAATCGCAACAAGACCGGATATCTTGTATGCGTAGGTGTGCTTTCAAGATTCCTAAGTTGTGCTGGTGAAGAACACTTGGTAGCCGCAAAAGAGTGATTAGATACTTGAAAGGCACTCGGTCATTTGGTGTCAAGTTTACTAAAGTGGACAATTGCGGGTTGCAAGGCTTTTTTGATAGTGATTGGTTGGTTCGGTCGAGGATATGAGGAGTACAAGTGGTTTTTGTTTTACTTTGGGATCCGGATGTTTCACCTGGAGCTCAATGGTTGCTCGCCTACGAGGCGAGTTTCTAGCAGCTTGCGGCGCCAATCATGCAATATGGTTGAGAAAGTCGATGCGGGATCCGGAAATAGAAGTTGAAGGACCAACCGAGATACTTGTGGACAACCAAACTGCACTAGCCATATCTCAAAATCCTGTCTTTCACGGGAGAACCAAGCATTTCAAGATCAAGTTCTACTATTTGAGGGAAGTGCAACAAGAAGGTGAAGTGAAGCTACTCTCTTGCAAGACGAAGATCGGGTGGCCGATGTGTTTACTAAGCCACTGCAAGAAGGACTTGAGTTACTAAAGAAGAAGGTGGAATGTGTTTCGCTCCTTAAGCCAAAGCGGAGTATGTTGGTTATGCCTTAAGGATCATTCTTGGTCATTTTTTGTTATGGTCTGTTGTGTTTGTTTTGTTTTACTTAGTCAACAAGATAGTAGGAGTTTGTTGTTCGGTTCCTATTTTGTTGCTAGTTAGTGCAATTCGTTTTTCTTTATTTTTTTTTTGAAAATGCTATGTACTCTTCTCGGAATTTTTCAGTGTGTGATAAGTGCATTTCCAAATTAATCTTCTCTTGTTCTTCTAAATTGAGAGCACATTCTCTGTAACAACGGAGAGCACATTGTGCAATAGTTGAAATGCTGTTTTGCAACCTTATATGTAATTTCCTGAGTCTTTTTCGCACATTGGCAAATTGTCAAAAGATTTAGGGCCAAATTGACATAATTAAAATGTTTATCATTCAATTGATTGTCGTATAATAAATTTAAGTTTTTGGAAAAATTATTCTTTGGCAATGCGGAATGATTACCATGACAATATTCTTGATGCGTCCTACAAGATTGACACCAGATTTGCAGCTCGGACAGTTAATTCAAGTCCCTAGTAACTTCATATCTACAACAACATGCAACAATTGAAGAATTTGAGCAGCTTTCCTAATGGTATTAAGAATGCTATGCACTTCAACCAGAGCAAAGCAAAAACAAAAAGTATTTAGGCTATGTTTATTTTGCGAAAAATGCGTCATTTCTAAATAATATTTTTCAAGAAGTCACTTTTCAAGAGATGACAATATTTTTCGATGTTTGGCTAAAAACTCAAAAATGAATTGAAAAGTATTTTTTCATGATTTGGAAATGAAAATTTGATTTGATTTTTCTGATTAGACTTACACTACTTGAGTGCTAGTGCCTTGTGCATGGCTAGTCCGAGGACTCGATCCTGGGTGTGGCGTCCCGAGTCCGATCTCGATGGGTCCGGATAGAGGTCCCGAGGCCTCGGGCACAAGCACCGAGGTCCTCGGCCCAACCTCGATGGACCCGGGCTTGGCCGTGATGGAACCGGGCAAGCATTGGGATCTCGGGACTAGCCTCAATGGACAAGGCATGGGCACTTGTGCCGAGGACCCAAGGTAGACCTTGATGGACTCGATCCCAAGGGCGGGGACATATGAGCATAGAGGACTCGCGCCTAGCCTGGATGGACTCGGGCCCTAGGCACCGGGGACCCGGGCATGGGCGTTAGGGTCTCAAGCCCAACCTCCATGGACAGAGTCTCGGGCATTGGGACAAGGGCACCGGTGTTGGGGATAGGGGCATAAAAAAATTGCATTTGTCACAATTTCATACCAATTCACAGAATTTTTTTAATTCTAATGTAAAAGGTTTATAGAAGCATTTAACAATTTCTATAATATGTCCAATTGAATTCCTTCTTGATAAAATGAAAGGGAATTCCTAAGAATCCAACAAACACAGCAAAAAGCACTAATATAACCATGGAAAGCAGCATAGTATTGTCCAATTCACGAGGATAAGAGAATATTATATCAAATCAAAAAGATGGACAATTAAACTCATTTCTCGATTCAATAGTACCTAAAAAAGTGGAATATGTTCCCAAATAAGGAGAGAGATTTAAAAAACGGGTCCGAGCCTATTCCTAATCCTAAATGGAATGGAACAACGGAGGGATCCATATGTGAATAAAGTATCTATTTTGATAAATCTAAACTTATTTAGAAAGGTATCGGAGAAGCCAACGACGATGATGAAAATTTCATCGACGCTTTTTGCTTTGCCCTTCAGTGGAGGCCTCAAATATTTTCTCAGTCTACCACAAACGATCAAGTCAAACCAAGCCTAGACGATGTTAGCTCTTCGCTAAACAGATCAGAAGGAGTACCGGAGACACGCAAAAAGGCAATAGATGTAATACCTTTTCTAGTTGATCTATACACGTTAGGTTAAGGACATCTCAATTTTTATGATCTCGTCTGCATATTTTCTTATGCTTGATTCATCTCAATTTGGCGCCACGAGATCGTATGTCCTTGTCACAAAACACCTTGGACATTCCAAGTGGAGTGATGGAACTTTCAAAATTATGTAATTTTCGGTCGCGTAACCTGCATTGTCCGAGTTGACTTCATATTATAGTCCATCAATTTGTTGGCCGGCTTAAGGTCCAACCGCAAGTTTGTTGCATGCCCAAAAGGTCATAATCAATTAGTCTACAAGGCGAAACCTCAGCGAATGAAATTGATCATTCTTTGTTGGTCTTTTACTAGTTGCAAACTTCCATTCTCTATAATGGAGTTGACCATTTGAAGAGAATAATACATCAGCCATTGATAGAGGAATCACTCCCCATTACTAATATACAAATGGACATCCGGTCCATGGACTTGCATTCGTTAAAGACACTGATGTTGTTCTCCATGGCCTTTGAGATGGTAGAGCTCTCTCTCTCTCTCTCTCTCTCTGAAAAGGAGAAATCAATGTGAAGAAGGGTTTAATATGCCATGAAGATCTTGAAGATGTTGCAGGTCTTGGTTGTTTGTCTAGCTCTGGGAGTTATAGCTCGCGAGTCGTGGCCAACAAAATCCAGGCTCTCTCTCTCACAAATGCGCACGCATACACAGTGATGATTGAACTGTGAAGAGTAGAGACACCAGATAAACCGGATTCTGGGAAAGGGAACGGTGATGACTCTGTGTCTACCTTTCTTTCGTTGATGATCGGCCTTTAAAGCAGAAAACAAAAGCTAGTCATACTAGAATTTGATTTGAAGAATGAGCACTGAGTATTTTGGACTTTAGCAATGTTAATTCCCGTTCGAGACTCTCCAGGAAACATTTAGCAATCCTCCTCAATGTTGGAGAGTTGGCAGTGTATCATCCTCTATCTTACTTTGTTTTTGCAAAAGACATCTCTGTTTTCATGTTCTTCACAGATGCCTGTATCATCTGATTATTTATCAGAGCTTCTTTACTACTTACAATTATCAAGCCAATTCTTACGCGTGTGACGGGGATTGATGAAATTTCAATCTAGTTGATACAGTCCTGATAATATTGGATAAAAAATTTTTAAGGGACATTGTAAAAGAATAAAAAAATTTGTAACACTGATGATGCATAGTGAAAAGCAAGTGACAATCTCTGATTTGACCTTGATCTAGGTTTCATAAGCATCGATTGCGGGGCGGCTAATGATTACTATGATGATTAGCTCGATATATCCTTCAAGGCCGATGCGGGGTTTGTAGATTCCGGAGCAAACATGCAGTTGTCTACCCCGGTCATCTTCCACTACAACCAGCAACCAAAGAATCTCAGGATCTTCCCCAATGGAACAAGGAATTGTTACACAATAATGCCAGATGAAGGAAAGGGCAACACATATTTGGTCAGGGCTTCATTTTGGTATGGGGACTATGATGGTAAGAATCAAACCCCGGCATTTGACCTCCATATTGATGTTAACTATTGGATAACGGTGAACTCTTCATCTTATATATATGAACAGATTATTTATACTCCTCTAAGAGACTATATACAAGTTTGCTTGGTGAATGCAGCTGGTTTATAGCTCTCGAGTTGCAGTTGTTGGATAACACAACTTATCAGTTTTGATGCACTTGTAACCAACTATAGATATAATTTAAGGAGCACGGACACATAAAGGTGATTTTCTTTGTTATTACCCATGAAATTCGGACGTTGACCACATTTATCGCTCAATAAATTACGCATTAGCATAGTTACTTTTTACTAAACGCGCATTTTTGAGTAATGCAACTGTTCGAACAATACAAAACACCCTGTTATTCCCAATCCAATTTGTGTCGGCTTTTCATCTTTTCGCACTTACTGTTAATAATTATTTGGTTGGCATCCACATTAATAGGCATCCAGAAGAAGTATACGACCGCATCTGGGCCGGTCAGACTTATAGTGGAGATCGGTCGTCAGTCAGCAACACGACGGCCATCGTGACAACTACAAATAATGATGCCTATAAAGTGCCGCCTGAAGTTTTGATGACCGCCACACAAGCACAAAATGTCACCGAACCTTTGAATCTGTTCGGGACTTCAGACAATTCCACTACCGTCTGGTGTATATACTTCCACTTTGTGGAATTGCTACTGCAAGAGGAGAACGATATCAGAGAACTCACGGTAAAGGTACTAAATACAAACGTGGCAACCATCATGCTCGAGAACCTAAAGCCGGTGACGGTAGCCTCATTTCCCATAGCTGGACTATCTTTGGACTTGACTATTGATGCGACGGCCCGCTCCACTCTGCCACCTCTCCTCAATGCGGTCGAGGTTTTCACCGTGGCACAGATTCCAAATTCACCGACTTTTCTTGATGACTGTATGTATACATGTATGCTCTCTCTTAATTTTCCTGTTACCATACTCTTTGATTTCCTTTTAACTGTAGCTCTTTATGTGGTGGTTTAGTCAATCAATACTCTTTGATTTCCTTATGACTGAAGCTCTTTATGTGGTGGTTTAGTCAATGATATGTATGATGTCAAGAAAACATATGGGGAGATCAGAGCTAGCTGGCAGGGTTATCCATACATTCCTACACAGTACTCTTGGAGCGGACTACATTGTAGCTATGATAGTTCTCCAAGAATCGTCTCATTGTAAGTTCACGACTACATATTTTCTCTGAAAACATGCTGCATACGAGCACCACAAGGCTCAAAAGACAAGTTTTCTGAACAACTACAGTTACATCATGCAATGATTTCAAAAATCAAGCCTCTATGTTAACGCCTTCCATGTTAAAAGTTCTACCGGTGGGATTTTACTCTCATCAAGTTAGCTGCGGACGTGCAGGAACCCGAGCTCTAGTGGACTGAAAGGACTGATAGCTAAATTGATCTCCAATTTGACCGCGGTTGTATCCCTGAAAGCATTAACAGTTGTTTCTCCATATTGTTTACTTAATTTGCGCAGAAACAGAATGGACAACACTAAGCCCAAAGCAAGAGACTTCTTTATCATTAGCCCGATGTTCATTATCTATCTTATCCTGTTTTATGCATTACAATAAGTATATGCATATGAGAGTTTTAGTACTTTTTTGGCTTGCTTTCAGAGATTTATCCAACAATTCAATAGCCGGGTCCGTGCTCGACTTTTTAGCACAAATGACGAGCTTGAAAGTTCTGTGAGTCACTGAGCTTTTAATAGAAAGATTAGGTGTGGTTATTTAGCTTGAGTGAATGGCTATCAACTTTTAAATGTGAAAACTTGCGGGAATTTAAGTGGAAGCAACTTGAGTGCTTCTGTTCCTCAAACTCTCTTGAAGAAGGCGGCTGATGGGTCGTTGCTACTCAGGTTCGCTCATTGCAACATTATTGTAACACTACGTCAATCGCTTATTATCTATTTTATCTTCTTTTCTTCTGTACGTTTCTGTTCACATTGAAGAATGAAAAAGATGAAAAGATACCCGCTTTTCAGTTTTCTGTTTGTGATCAGCTTATGTATGCGATACTAAACAGGGTGGCATGTCTGAATTAATGTGCTAATGTTTTGGCTTTGACATGTACAGTCAACGTTTTTTGACAGATTAGATGGAAATCCAGATCTTTGCCAATCAGACAATTTGTCAGTCCAGCTATGCGCAGCCAAAGGAAAAGAGCATCCCTATTGCTCCAATTATTGCATTAGTGGCAGCTGTTTTTGTCTTGATTTTATTTGGAGCTATTGCAGAATTATGGATAATCAGAAGAAGACAAACCCACAGTAACTCCATTGTATATTGCATGCGCAAGAAATTCAATAGTTTTACATGTGATTTTCTCAGTCCGATTCGGGTTTTGAACCCCAAATTGGTTAACTGGTCGGATTGCTTGTGGCACTTTAGAACAATTGGGCCTGGAAAAAGTGAACGTGACACGACGATGTGATCTCACCCATGCAATCATCTTTTGATGTTGTCAATATTTCATGTTTAAAAAACTGTGCTCACGATATCTTATTTGTATCAAAATTGCATCAAGGCATACCCACATGTCGTGTAATTTAAGGCAATTCAAAGTAGTACTTCCACATTTTATTGAGGCAACTCGCTTCACTCTTTCTGGTTCTTTTTCCACGGAATGGTGTAAGAATAGACCAATTATTTTATACAGCTTCTAGAAGGTTCAGTCTGCAATGAAGTACTTGATATTGGACTGAAGATCATGATCCGATGAATTTGTCGAGGTCACTTAATACCCTTTTCATTTCGCTAGATGTTAATAATATTACCACTACTGGAGGATCTACTGGGAAATTAAGGTTGCCAAAAAATCGACCTTGTACATCCACCGAGGTTACAAATATTAGAGAGAACTTTGGAACAAGAATTGGAGAGGGAGGATTTGGGAAAGTGTACTTCGGCAGACTTGACGATGGCATCCAGGTCGCAGTAAAAATGTTATCTTGATCATCAAAGCAAGGCTACAAGGAGTTTCACACAGAGGTATGAAACATTAGTGCAACTAGAATCAAAATGCAATGTTTTCGATTTTTCTGGTGTTTTGCTTATCTTTGGAGGATCTACTGGGAAATTAAGGCTGCATATAGTAATGCTCCGAGGAAAAAAGTATTACTGTTCCCAAAGTGTTCGGGAACACTTTGGGAACGAAAAGCGCGTATGGTAAAAAAGTGTTCCCGATGTGTTCGAGAACACTTTTGAGAAACGAAAACACTTTTGAAGCAAAAACAAAAAGAAAAAAAACTTGTTTCTACGTTCCTGGAACACTTTTTAGAAACACATTTGGAACATTTTTTTAGAAAAAATTGGGAAAATTTTTGTTTTTGAACACACTCTCTTCTCTATTGTTCTTGCACAATGTTGACCTTTGATTTTTAATTATTTTATTTTAAAAATTAATTAAAAATAACAAAATAATTCATAAAATTAAAAAATCAATCTTGAAAGCTTTAGCCCAGCCTTAGGAACCAATTTTAAATAAAAAAATATTTTTCGTAATTTTTGACATTTTTGGATTTATTTTAATTATAAAAATAGCTGAAAATCAAGAAAAATAGTATTCGTGGTCGAAAAATGCGCAAAAATAGTTCGTGTTTTTATTTTAATTCTCTTTCCATTTTGGCCTCCTAAAGTTTTAAAAATTCAGTTTAGGACCACATGCCTCTTCATCCAACATAATCCTAAATCGACTAAAAATTTTCATTTTAAATCATTTTAGCCAATTTGTTTTTTACTTTTAGAGTAATGACATGAGACTTTGATACCCCTGCATCTCATTTCAATCCTCATCTTTGGAAAAATTGCACAATTGGACTAAAAGGACCTAAATGCACAAATATTTTTCGTTTTAATCCTCGATTTCACTCAAAGTGCAATTAATATTTTTCTAGAGGTCTCTGTTTAAAGGTAATCATATATTTTTTTTTATACTTGATCTCGTCCATATTGTAATTTGATAAATCATGCATAAATTACTTATACATATATTGGTCTAATTTGATTTAGTAAATTGAACAAATGAGATTTCATTTGATTTAATAAGTTAAAAAGATAAAGATATCTTAATTTTAATATATATAGTCTCCTTAATTAAATGAAAAAATTAGCAATAATTTTTTTGCAGTTACCAAACGCATTTTTTTTATAATTCCGAGAACATAAACTTTATGTATTTACCAAACGCGTTTATGTTCTTTTTTTGTTCTCGAAATAGAATTTTTTTTCGATTACCAAACGCGTTTTTGTTCCCAAAAATCGTTGCTGGAACGAAACATGAAAAAGTATTTCTCTTCCAAAAGTTGTTTCGAGAACGTAAACGTTACCATACGCAGCCAAAGATTGCCAAAAAATCGACCTTGTACATCCACCGAGGTTACAAATATTACAGAGAACCTTGGAACAAGAATTGGAGAGGGAGGATTTGGGAAAGTTTACTTCGACGAGACTTGACGATGGCATCCAAGTCGCAGTAAAAATGTTATCTCGATCATCAAAGCAAGGCTACAAGGAGTTTCACACAGAGGTACGAAACATTAGTGCAACTAGAATCAAAATGCGATGTTTTCGATTTTTCTAGTGTTTTGCTTACAACAAGTTCCGATACCTCGATGTGCGGGCGCAACTCCTCATGGTTGTTCATCATAGAAATTTGGTTTTATTTATCGGATATTGCGAAGAATTTGAAAACATGGTGCTGATTTACGAGTTCATGTTCAATGGAAATTGTTAAATATGTCTCGAGTTTAAATCGGTTTTGGATATAAATCGATCTCTTAAAGAACAAGAAAATCTTGAACATATTCACGTTTGACCGGTTGACCAAAAGGTCGGCATCTTAAATTAGTACCGTTGATGAGGCATAGAAGAAAGCGTGTGGGTCAGGAGTATTAAAAGGAAATAAATAAAAAAAGATACTTTGCTTTTGGATTCTTTCTCTGAATAACCTGCAGTAGCCCTAAAAGAAAGGAAAAAGAAAAGGGTTTTCTTTTATGCAAAGTCACGCAGCGTTTTTCGTGGAGAAGCTGGACATCGAGCTTCGCTTGGTCTTGAAGACCGTTGATTTGTGCTCCGCGAGTTTTATATATCCAGTTGAATTGTTTATTTATAAACACTTTAAATTTGGGTATAATTTAGGAACGATTTTAATTCCGATTATAATAGATTATTCTTATTGACTCTTCCCGTAAATGTAGGTATCGACATTCGAATCAAACCACGTAATCTCTGGTGTCATTCATCATTCTTCGATATTTCTCTGGGTTTTCACATTGACTTAATTTGCAAGATTTTGATTAATTTCCGCGTTAATATTACAACAATTAGTATCGAGCTTGGATCGGATATTCGTATTGTAATTTGGGGCTTTTGCTTATCTTATTATTATTTGGATATTGTTTTATTGCAATTATATATAGAGTGAAAACAGAAATTGAGAAGTTTAATGGGGGAACAACTTTGGGTTATGAAGCTTCAATATGGAGGCATTATTGACAACTCAGGTTTGGAAGAATTATTAGAGGGCAAGACTAAGTTGCCCGAAACGATGGAAGATGCTGAAAATGATATATTAATGAGAAAAGTTAAGAGTTTAATCCTATTGAATTTATTGGATGAAATGCTAATAGAGGTAGGCAATGAGAAAGATACTCGCAAAGTTGTGGGCAAAACTTCACGTGCTCTATGTAATGAAGGGTTTGAACCATCGCTTGTACATGTTGAAAATGATGTTTAAGTTTAGACATACTGAAGGTATGTCTACCGTAACCCACCTAGATGAATTTAATAAACTCGTGATGGATTTGAAGAATGTCGATAGGACACTTGATTATGAAGAGCATGGCATGATGTTGTTAGTTTCTTTACCATAGTCATGGGAGCACTTTAATGATTCATTACTCGTAGGGGCGTATTACGATTACCTCGGAAGAGGAAAAGTTCACCTTATTTTCTAAGGAATCGCAGAGGAAGTTGCGAGACAACCGTCTAGTGCGGGATATAGCGCAGGGACTAGTGATTAGAGGTAGAGATCAACATCGAGGGTCCAAAGAGTAGCAGAGGTAAAAGCAGGTGCAAATCATACCATAGAGAATCCAAGGGATGCGTGAAGTGCTTTGAATGTCACGAGGATTGGTACATCGGGAGAGATTGTCCTAAGTTGAGAAATAAGGGTGACAAGCAAAAAGCCACAAGTAGTATGGCGAACGCCGCCGAGGAGAGCACTAGTGATGCAAAGGTTGTCTTATGTGTAACTACAGGTTTGTCGGGAGATGATTGGGTGCTAAATTCGAGGTGTTCTTATCATATGACGCCTTATAGGAACCGGTTTATTACTTACCGGACTACATATAATAGTAGAGTTCTAATGGGGAATAACGCAACTTGCAAGTTTGTGTGGATAGGGATAGTTCAAATTTAGATGCATGATGGTGTGGTGTGCACATTGACAGACGTGAAGCATGTATCGAGCTCAAGAAGAACCTTATTTCTTTGGGAACACT